>VDFB02000013.1:211967265-212476714 GCA_007258455.2 Sequoia sempervirens | reverse complement strand
ACACTTTTTGTCCAGACTTGGTCATTTCTTTGCCTAGGCACGTTTCTTCATGCATTTTGCATTTTTCGCTCTTTGTGCCACTTTTTGTGCTTCAATTAATTGGGTGACTTGAGTTAGGTTTTTTTGTGTTTCCCATTCACTTAAAAGTGTTTTATTGTTTCATTTTCATTGTTTATGATCTTCAAACTTCATTCCTTCTTGCTGGGCAAAATCTTCTCAAGCTACAAAACACGTTTTTGGAGAAATATGAAGTTCCTCTCAACCAAATTTCGCGTTTTCTCTTGGTAAGTTATTCTTCTTACTTTCTCTCCATTCTCCTTCATTATTTTGTACACGTC
Organism: Sequoia sempervirens; assembly: GCA_007258455.2. Taxonomy (NCBI): domain Eukaryota; kingdom Viridiplantae; phylum Streptophyta; class Pinopsida; order Cupressales; family Cupressaceae; genus Sequoia; species Sequoia sempervirens. The sequence goes on along the minus strand of VDFB02000013.1, from coordinate 212,476,376 downwards.
TTAGAGATTTATATATGTATTTTTTATTTTTACCTTCATTTTCTTCATACGTTTTTGTGAACCATGCATTTTTCTTTCCTTGTTTTCTGAATATCTTTCCAAATGTATGGGTGTTTCTTATTACCCTAATTGCATTGTTTTACTTTCTTTGTGTGTCCATCTTGTGACCACATGTTTTCCTGATGAACCCACACACAATGGAACTTTCATGGCTCGTTTTGGTGTGAATTTCTTCTCCCACACATTTTTCTTTCCATTGATTCAAACTCCCATGTTTTTGTTGTAAGTTTCTTCTCACGTCGCCCTTTCAACAATGATTTGGTGTGAACATTGAAAAAACTCACATTTTGTGAGTAAGATTGTTTGGTTCTTGTCCACATTTACAATGGCAGTGAAATAAATTTCAAGTGCAACTCTATACATGAGAACAAGTTTTGTCTTTGAGAATTCCCACACTTCAAAATAGTCAAGGTGCCATTTTCAAACATCATTGCATCTTATTTCCAAAATCACATTCAAGTGCAGAGCCACGAAAAAGTGCGCCCTGACATAATGCCATTTTTTCCTAACACTGAAGTGCAAGATCACTGTTTTTCAGCGCCCCTTCATCAAAGCCATAATTCTTCAAAATGCAAGGGCGCTGAAAAAGTGCGCCCTTACACTTTTCACAATTGTTTCCCTGAAATACTTCAAACTTGCAAGTTTCTTTCCAAACCTCGTTCCTTCCATTTTGTGCATCATTTTGCGTGCCTTGTCATCTGCTCCCCGCTTGCTCATCATCATTGCTCATTTTGCGCATTCCCATGCTATTTAACGACTAATGTTTGTTCTAACTCCACACTTTGCAGTCTCTTTTCAAGACCTTCAAAGTTGATTGATCAAAGTTTCAGTTGCTCTTGATGATTGCCATAAAACCTTCATCTTCTTCAAAAGGAAAAGGAAAAATGAAATATAAATATCAAGGCGTCTATCTGCTGATTGTAGTGGTCTCCAAGGTGGAAGAAATAAAAGACATAGAGGTTGGCCATCAAGACTTGGTTGATTTTGCAAAGCAAACTGAGATGAAGCCTCTTCCTGATTCGATGAGAGCAATTGTACACAGTAACCTGCATTTGGTAGCTATGTTCCCTACTGCTGCACACAATACAAATTTTTTCCTTCAAGTGGCATCTCATTAAATAAGGGAAAGAAGAAGTGTGATTGATTCTTCTAGGCACGAGATTTTAAGACTCGACCTTGACTTCTTTGACATTGTGTTTAAGGTTCCTCAAATGGAGAAGTACATTGGCATCTCTATACAAAAAGCATAAGAATTCTTTTGTTGCTGATCCCAACAGGGCTAAAAACCTAATAAATACCCAATGGTTGAAGAAGCCTAGGTAATCTATTTCTAGATGGCCAAAGGGACTCCTGCGAAGTGATTTCAAAGATGACGTCAACGATATGATCACATTTTTAAGTAGAGTAAAAGGCTTGCCCGAATCATCCACTTTTCATGATTGGATGTATGAATACAACATGATTATAAGAAGACAAAAAGTGCACATTGACTGGGGCAAACAAATCAATGATGAAATACATGAGCAACTAATCAATGCACCTTCCACATTGAAATTCTATATGACTTCTTACCTGGTGTACACAGTAGCTGTAATGAGGCAATTTCTAGGTCTATCCACAAAAGGGAATCGAATGCTGGTACTTGTGTATAATCTCTTCTATCAACTGGAATTGAAGGAAAGCTTCCATCATTTCAGGCGGGTTATTGAAGCTTTCTTCACACCTTTGCTTTTCAATTTTGATCCAGCTCTCGAGAGGAGAAGGGTATCTAATGAGGCCTATAAGGCGGTAAGTAAAGTTGGGTGCTTATTTATGCAATTCCCAACATTTACTTATTTAAGAGTAGGGTGCTACACTGGCTGCCCTTACATGCGGCCACGTTATCCTTCAGATAAGTGGGTTCTCATGGAGATGTGCATACAATTGATTTCAGTGCATAAAGAGCGAAGAGGTAACCACAAGCGTGGATTCAAATTTCCACTGACAATTGGCAGATATACTATCCCAACTGTATAGAAAGCCAAGTCTATTTATGCTGAGATGCAAATCATGAAAATCAAGACCTACAAGTATAGGTTTGATTTTGATTACCGAGATGTCAGAAGGAAATTACAAAAAGGTCATCATCACAAATACCATTTTGAAGACATCTGCGTTGATTGCAGAGATGAAGAAGCCATTCACAAAATGGATTATTATAGGTTGACTGTTTAGCAGATCAAAGACCTTGATATTAGTGACCTACCAAAGGATTTTACAGATCCTGGCAATATCATGAATGTTGTTTATGATGAACAAGAGGTTTCTAAAAAGTCGTTGCCTGCAATTCAATGCTCTAGGAAAGAAAGTACCAGCATGAGAGAGAGATTGAAGCCAATCCTATCCAACACTGTAGAATGGTTACATAAACATGGTTTTGAAATGAAAAGTTTCATAATAGATTCGAAAGGAGAAGAATTTGAAGCAGAAGCTCACTGACAACAAGAACTCCACATGAAAAATAAATCAACAATTGTTCCCACTTCTTCATGAAGAGGTCCCAGGATCAAGTTTACTGTGGGAAAGAAAGATACCTAGTATGTCCCAGAAGGACAAACCACGAAATCCGATCCATCTCGCTCTAAAGGTAAAAAGGATATTCCAGAGATAGATTCTCATGAAGAAGAGATACTTCTAGTGACCAATCGAAGATGAAGACTTCGAAGCAAATCGATGCATAACAAGAGGTTTTTCTACAAAGTGGAGCCCAAGGTCTAAAGAAAAATTTGGGGAACGTTAGAAGGTGAAGACGAGAACGAGAGAGACAAGAGGGTGATCAATAGGAACCGGGCATGATCAAGAAAAAGACATGTCTCACGAGGAATGTAGTTGAAATTAGAGAATGTCATCATAGATTTCTAGTGTTCTTCATACACACCTCAATTTACAGAACTCCTCCACCTCATGTTCCCTCGTCACCTATTCCTACCACATGCATTCTTGCAGCCGAGATATCCACTATCCCTGCAGTATCAACCCCGCTTGATACTCCCTCAGTGACAAGCATTCATACGGTTGATATACTGTCAAGTCCTCCATCATCCATTCCTAGCCTATCTTCACCAACGTATGATATCACTTCTGAAAATGAATTCAATCGTTTCATGAATGAGTCAATGCGTGATCAGCTCAATGTGCAGTCTACAGGAGCAATGATGACAAACACTTCTCCTATTGTCACAATACCCATGGTAACTTCAGATGTGACAATAACTTCAGAAGTGACAATGACAACTGAGTTGACAATGAATCCAGAAGTTCACACCTCCTTTCTTCCCCCTTGGCTAATATCTCAAGTGTCGAAGAGGAAAAAGCAAATGATCTCTCTAGAGGAGCTCGACCTCGAAGAGATAGTCCTTCCAAAGGCTAAAGGGAAGAAAAAGGAAAAAGTATACTAAATTTAGCCATAGTATGCTTAGAGATTACCATGAAGAAGAAGGAGATGTCAATATGGAGGACTACATAGTAACAAATGTCCAGCTTGGCAAGGTTACTAATGCAAGTGAAAAAGATGATGCACAAGTGACATTGGATATCTTGGATGGAAGACTGGATAAAATGGAGCAAGCTCACAATATGTACAAACAGAGGGCAGAGCATTATACCACTGTTGTAAAGAGACTTGCCAAGATCTCAACGGCCTTTAAGCTAACGATAGTGTGGTAAGTGATGAGGACTAGCTATAAAGAAATTTGAGAGGTGCCTTGCCTCCAAAGGCGGGGTGTTGTATTATTTTGGTGAGAAGATCATAGAACACGGATCTCAAATCATAATTGCTACAGACGAGAAAACTACTGTGTTGGCCAAGCTCGCCACAGAGCTTGATAAAGAAAAAAGTGTACTTTCCCAGGAGCATAGAGATATGGAAAAATACACATGTGGTCATAGATGGAAGCGAGGAGTAAAAGCTCAGTAAATTGGTGGAAGTCGGGGTAATTCCCGAGAAAGAAAAGTTCATTGAGGTAAGAGAATCCTTGAAACATCGAATTCAAGTAATTCAATCTCTTACGGAAGATCTCCACCAAGTGTAGGAAGCTGTCGAAGGGCATCGTGTTATTCTTGAAAAAGGTATCAAGGAGTTACAAGGACAACTTCTTGAGGAAAATCGTATCTTCCTGCCAGCCATAGAAATATCCCCGATCTTCAAGGAAGCATCATGAAGTTGATTGACAGTGCATAATTTTTAGAAGCCTCTCTGAATGTCATTTGTGATACAAGGCTCACATTGGATAACCTGAAAACACATCTTGATAGGTGCAAGAAGGTTCACTCATCTGCCATGAGATCGATCACAAGAATTCACACCATTGTGGATTACACCGTTGGTCCAGATGAGAAGTTCGTGCAAGAGACCAAGAAGAAATACAAAGACCTTCGTGCCCAAAGCAAGGAAACATGAAGAAGCTTCTTGAATATCGGTGTTAGAATTTTTTGATACATCCTTTATGCATTTGTAAAATATTTCTTGACTCTTATATGTCTTTTGTGGTACATAGTACACCAAGGTTTGAATGCAAATCTTTTGGAAAGAAATTACACTTTGACTTTAGTCCAAGGTTAGGTGAGATATCAGCAGTATCACTTTGCTTTCCTTGTTAACTCAATTAGATTGCTAATTTTGCAAATCCCTCTTTCTATATAATGTGAGGATTTCTATTGTAAATTTATCCTTTATGCTGCAATGAAGTGCTGCCCTTTTTGAAAGGGTGTGACATTATTTCATACTTTGTGAATGAAATTTGATCAATAAAGAAAGAGATTGCAAACCATAATTTGTGTTGGATTCGATAATCTTATGCATTGATCTCATTTGGTGGTGATTAGCTTACGGAATCTGAAGGACTCTAAGTAATTCATGTAAACTTTGTGTTACATCCTTTATTTAGATTTACATTTATGTTTTTTTATCTTTGGTTGAATGATCTACCGAGAATTTGTGCTTGTAATTTATTCATGCTCTTTGGATACCACTATTGTTGAATGATCACCACAAGACTTTGTGCTTGTAATTATTCATATGCTGGATATTTTGGTTGGATAATCACAAGACTTTGCACTTATGGTATTCATGTTGTTCGAGGAATTGCTGCGTCTAAGAAGACTTTGTGCTTCTAATGTGACAAACGATACATTTTTCATATATCCACCATTGATAAAGCTACGGAACGACTTTGTGCCTTCGTGAGCTTTCCCTTTTATTTTTACTTGTTTATTGTTAATTACTTCTGGTATCTCTACGCTTTGCTTTGACAAGATAGAGGTATTCATATTACTGCTAGTTGATCGCTTAAAGTTATTAAGAATTGTGAACTTCCAATAGTGAAGCATTGTAAACATCTTCTCTGAAAAAAGAGAGAAGGATGAATGTAACACACCCCCCCCACTTTGTAAGTATTGTGTACATTTTGTAATTATTGTTTGTTTTACTAATAAACTACATTGGTAGTAAGAGGGTGCCTCCTTCTATCTGAATAATCTCAATCAGTAGCCATCCTTAAAAATGTTTATTAGCATATTCTCCTCTGTTATTATGTTCACTTGTGATGTAGGGCCAATGAGAACACCTGCTACGATGTTTCGATTGATCTATTGAGGAATGTAAAGAGGAGGTCGTTCCTTATTAAATCCCATCAATAGGTCCTGTGAAGTGAAAGTTCTACTAGTACCACTATCAAGAGGTTGCATAGAAGGGATGGGCTGGTGCAAGAAGGAAGCCATTATGCACACTAGACAACACTTTCATAGAATCCCTAAAGGTTAAGAGATAAGACAGTGACCCAATTAAGGTTTCGTCATGCAATACCTTTGGAACCTTCCAACTACGCCAACTAGGGGTCGCAGGTTGGGTTGCAAGATGACAACCTTACAACCCTCACACCTACAAAACTCCTAGAATACAAGGAAAGGAACTGTTAGTATCGCAAGAATGAAACCAAAATGGTTCACGTCGGATTCACCAAAAATGTAAGAAAGGGGGACCACCGTGTGCAAGACCCCAGGTCATAGAGGGTCAAGATACGAGAGGCTTCCCTAACTTACCTCAACTAAGTGCAATGTTTAGGGTATGAGGATGAGAATGATGAGGACCATAAATTCTTGCAATCACTCTGCAATCCCAAGTTTCAAAGTGGGGCTAGGCAAGGTGGTTATCAAGTTCAACTTTGTGCCTCAGGGGGCTCTCTACTCGATGAAAAAAGCACAATCTTTGGATGATAGTGCAACACACTGGCATTTGTAAAGTGCGTGTCGTCCGTACGACTAGACAACAATAGAGAGAAGATCAAACTTGCTAAAACGACTAACAACCCAGCTAACTAACTAAAGGACCAGAATGATACAAGTAAATGAATGCAGTACTCTATAATATTGTAAAGTAAATAAGTAAGAGTAAAGAAAGGAGGATCTCACCAAGGAATTTGTTCTCTAGTTGATCTTTTGAGAAGCACACACACCTACACATAGAAAGAGGGGAAATGTTGGGTGGCTGTATAGGGGCCTGCCTCAGTTAGACTCCCATTTAGGTTTTTCCACCACCACAGACATCCAAGGAAATGAGATAAAGAAATAGTATAGTAAAGAGCAAATAAACACTACAAAGTAGTATTATGCTACTCAACCAAGTGATAGAGGTGAGGAGAGGGAAGCTTACCACCTCCACCAAGAGCACTCAAGGCTACTTAGGGAAGAAATGAGAGGAACTCAAGCCTCTTCTGCAATGGCATGGTCCCAAATGTGCTCTACCAAAGTGACATAGTGAGGTTTTGTTGCAATGGAGTGTTAGAATGCTTGAAGTGAGTAAGTGAGCTTGCGAAGTGCAAGAATGAAAACTTGATTTGCTAAAGAGTTGGATTAAATGTTGAAGGGATTAATTTGAAGAAGGAATGAAGAAAAATGTCCATATTTAGTTCAGTTGTCCGAAGGGGGTGTTACAACTTCACTACCAATGGGAAGAGTAACACCTTTGCAGGTTGAACTGCAGGAATCTGCCAGAAACGTAAGCAAGCCACGCGAACATTTGCGCGCTGTGCGGGCATCACCAACAGAAATTCCTTGAAAGATGCTCAAAATAGGTGCCAAGTGGGATTCCAACAATGGGATTAGGTGGAATTAAGCCTCCAAGCTTGGATTTCTAATGTGGATAAAGGAAAAAAAGGGATTTGCATAGGGGATGCAAATTCGCTCTTATACATAAACAAGGTGAGAAGATAAGTGAACATTATATTATGACATGTTTTAGAATATTATGACATGAGAGACACGAGGTAAGTATCCTATGTTTAACCTAAGTAAGCTTAAATAATAAGTGTGAATAGGAATTAGGAGGTGAGCAAGTTAGGTAATATATTTGTTCATACAAACACCCCAATCTAGGTGAAAATTAGGGAGGAAAAAATAAATGCATGAATGCAAAGATGCATAAATGATAGGTCCTATCTACAAGGTCATCTTAGGTATCCATGTACAAAATATCTCTCACAAATAGAGGGTATGTGTAGGATCATGATGGGCCAAAAAGTGGCGATATGATGGGTATGTGTAGGGTATGTGGCTGACAACTTTTTTTTACCCAAAATTGATGAAATGAAAAAGGATTTTAAAGGATATTCTTAAATTTCCACCAATATAAATTATGATTTACTTTGAATTTAATAAATAATTATTATTCATTTTCTATTTGAATTACAACTAAAGTCCTGATTGATAGGCTGATTGAGAAACATCTATATCTTTCGAATGGTATCACATTTTTTGAATCCAAAACATGTGTCACATTATATGCTTCGCATACTATAGGTTTAAAAAAGAAAAAAATGAATATCATGAAGTTTTGACCAAGTTAAGGTGGTTAGACATACAAGTTTTTATATTTTTTAAAAGTTGTAATATGAAATTCATAATTAATTATTTACTTGGAAAAAAAATAGAAAAAAATATGCATCACAGCCGGGGACCTTAGGTCATCTACTTATATCTAAAATATTGCCAGAAAAATATTATCATTTTATTGTGTGGTTGGGTGGTCAGACGGACACCTACGCCTTATTTTTCCTAAAAATTTAAAGTACTAAATTTGAAATTTCAAATTTCACCAAATAGATTTAAAAAAAAAACCTAGTAGTTTAAAGGCTTCATTCAATTTTCTAAAATTCCTTCTTACATATTTTTTGAAATAATATAGATAACTTATTCAAATTTTTTACATCAAGTTACCTAACTCGATTTTTTGAATATTTTGCCACTTAAGGACCTATTTTTTCCATGATGATCCTACACATACCCTAAAATAAACAAGAAATTGTTTAGGAAAAATTCCCTATCCAAATGAGAAAACACAAGAAAAAAATATGTACAAGTGTTGGAAGAAAGAATCAACATGAACCATGTACTTAAGACTATATCCATCATAAGTAAACAATGTTGAATAGGACATCTGGGAGGGGGGGAGGGTGAATTAGTTGTCAAAAATTTTAACCTTTAATTCAATCACTAAAACTAATACTTAAAACTGCTTAAATGATTAATCATCAAATGCCAATGCAAAAACTCAAATCCAACACATAAACACAATAACACTAGATTTATGTGGAAAAACCAATGAGGGAAAAAACACGGTGAGGATTAAATCACACTATAGAGAATATCAACACTGATTACGAAAGGTTCACTACCTAAAACAAGGCTCATTGCTTGAGATAAGGATCACCACCTGAAACAAGGACACATTGTCCAATAGGGCTACAACCTAAAGGGCTCACTACCACAAGGACACAAAGAAGATAAAGAAGAATTGTTACAAAGAGACTACAATCCCAATGCAACAAAGGATTCCACCATAGTCACTTGATCAACTTGCATGAATGATAGAGTTCACATTTTTCTCACTGTATCCAAAAACTCGACATTAAGATTCACACTAATTTTCCACACATAGCTCACACACACTTTCTAAATATCATCAAAGTCACGTCTACTCTTTCACTTACCCTCATTATTTTCTCTTGTATATTTTTCATTACTAGCTCATCCCATATTTATACTATCTCCAACCTTGACAAAGATCCAAAGTTAGCCATCCAACTTCAAGTTCCAATTAGGTTAGTGCCAAAACATCATAGGGTGGAATTAGAATGAGGGTGACCCAAACACACGCTTCACCGGGACCCAAAATAGATCCAACACACTTCATCAACTTTGAAGATAGTTCTTAACACAAGGTCAACAAAAGCCAATGTTAAACACATAGAACAATTAAGCTCAAAACTTCCAGAAACCAAAATTATCTTTAATGCAATCAGGGAAACACAACTCTAGAACAAAGAGAAATATGGACCAACAATTTTTCTCCCATACCTCAACTAGAACACAGAAAAAAATAGTTCACAAATAGTGAACACAACTCAAACTTCACCGTGAACCAACGACCAAAAATATGGATATAGCAACCTTCAAAAACCATGACCAACATAACTAAACCACACGAAAATTGGGGAAAATACTAGATCATTACCCGGAGCAACAACTGAATACCTATAAACTTTCTTTAATACAATTTTCTCAATATCCTCAACATATCTAGCCAACAATAACTAGTAGATAACTAGTTGACCAATTGACATCAATGAAAACACCTTCGTTCCTTTCTTCATTCTTGCAACAATCTCCCCCTTTGTCATTGATGGCAACACATGGTGTGAAAAACCGTCAAAGACACCATACCAGTTCTAAATATACTTCTCAAATTTTTTTCTTGTTGTTTCTCCCCCTCAAAAAATCATCTTCCTTATTACCTAATTTCTCTCATTAGCTTTCTCTCCTTTTCTCATGCTTTCTCTCCCCCTTTGACATCAATGGAAAAGGAAAAAGATATGTTCATTGAATCTTCCTTTGACATGAAAACATAATCCTCACAATGACAACACCTGAAACTACTTGCCCCCCCTAAGAGGTAGCCACTAAGACATCAGTCCAAAAAGATAGAACCATGATTCCACTAGACTGATACATCTCCAAATGCATCTTAGTTTATGAGAGAGACATAATTAACCCCTAACTTCTCTTGGAGATACTCAAAAGTATCTTTAGGAAGAGCCTTTGTAAATATATTAGTGATCTAATCCTTTGTTGAAACATACTCAAGGTTGACCTCAATCTCCACGACCTTCTCTCTTAAGAAATGATATATAATAGATATATGCTTTGTCATTGAGTGCAACACATGATTCTTTGAAATGCTAATTGCACTTGTATTATCATAGAAGATAGAAATAGGATCATCATATAGTACTACATTATCTTTCAATGTCTGTTTCATCCATAGAACTTGTGTACAACAAGATGCAAGAACAATATACTCAGCTTTAGTAGTAGACAAAGAGATGGACTTTTTCTTTTTAATCAACCATGCCACCAATCTACATCCAAGAAAGAATGCACCAATACTTTTAATCTTTTTGTCACCTACACATCCAAATCAATCTACATTTGTATAGGCACTAAGTGTAAAGTCAATATCTTTAGGATATGGCAATCCATAATTTGAAGTGCCATCCAAATATCTGAATATTCTTTTAACTACAACAACATGTGTTTCCTTTAGATCTTCTTGAGATCTAGCCACAAGACAAACCACATGCATTATATCTAGTCTAGTAGTAGTCAAATACAATAATCCACCAATCATAGATCTATATTTCCTCTAATTAGCCTTAGATGAATCAAAATCTTTACCTGATTTGCAACCATTCATCATAGGAGTACATACCAGTTTGGAACCATCCATCTCAAACTTCTTCAACATCTCTCTCACATACTTAGATTGTGAAATGAAAATTTCTTTCTCTGTTTGATTAATTTGTATCCCAAGAAATAAATTCATCTCCCAAAACATAGACATTTAAAATTATTTCTATATCTCTTCCACAAAAATATTGCACATCTTTTCATTTCCTCTAAAGATAATGTCATCAACCTATACAACTACAATCAAGATCTTGTCATTTTCAATCCTAAAGTACAAATTATTTTCTGCTGTACCTTTGTTAAATCCTTGCTGAATCAAATACCTATCTAACCTTGCATACCAAGCTCTAGGAGCTTGCTTCAATCCATATAAATATTTCTTCAATCTGCACACCATAACTAGTTGATCTATTAATTGAAATCCTTTCGGTTGTTCCATGTAAACTTCTTCTTCCAGCTCATCATTCAGAAATGCTGACTTGCCATCCATCTGATAGAATTTGAAATATTTATGAGTAGCCAATGCCAAGAACATCCTTATAGCTTCCATACTTTCTATTAGGGAAAAAGTCTCCTAAGAATCTATATGTTCTAGTTGTGAGTAGCCTTTACACACAAGCCTCACTTTGTTTCTAACAACTTCTCCATTCTTATTCAACTTGTTTATGAATACCCATTTTGATCCAATGATATTTTATCTTCTGATCTTGGGAGAAATTCCCAAGTCTGATTCTTCTCAATCTACAAAAGTTCTTTCATTGCTTCTTTCCAATGTTCATCTTTATAGGCTTCACTTATTGTCTTGGGCTCAATCTCAGAGAATAAACAAAAAATTACTTTAGTAGCAACTTTGCTTTTGGTTAACATGCCTTTTGTCATGTCTCCAATAATTTGATTTTATGAATGATTCCTCTGTACATAATTTGGTGTCCTAGGGGATATCACCAAAGTATGTTCTTCTCTTTCATCCTATTCATTATGCTTCTTCTACTCATCTTTATCCCATTCTTCCACAATTTTTTCTATTCTTGTACAATCATGCTCATCAAACACATATCCATCAATATCAATAGAATTCTTCACTATCTCATAAACGTTCACATTCGAGCTCTCTACAATCTTTATATCCTTTATTGAAACATTTGTATGCCTTACTTTTAGTAGAGTATCCAAGAAATATGCCTTCATCACTTCTTGCATAAAACTTACCCAATGTTTCCTCATCTCTTTTGATATAGCATTTGCTTTTGAATACCTTGAAAATATTTACTGTAGGAATTCTTTCGTGCCATAGTTCATAGGTACTCTTTGCACTTTTTACTCTTGCTTGAACTTCATTGAACACATGAACAACAATATGAATAGATTCTTTCTAGTAAACTTCTGGTAAACTGGCTTTAGTGATCATTGATCTAGCAACCTCTTGAACTGTTCTATTTTTCCTTTCAACAACTCCATTTTGCTGAGGAGTTCTTGGAGTAGATAATTGTCTCTTTATTCCATGCACTTCACAAAACATATTGAACTGATGGGAGGTGAACTCTCCACCTCTGTCAGATCTTAAGCATTTTATATTCAAATTTACTTTATTTTCAACCATTGCCTTGAATGCCTTGAATCTATTTAATGCATATGTTTTCTCTCTAAGAAGGGTATGTGCAGGATCATCATGGAAAAAATAGGCCCTTAAGTGGCAAAAAATTCAAAAAAATTAGAGTTAGGCAACTTGACATAAATTTTTTAATAAGTTATCTATATTATTTCAAAAATATGTAAGAATAGAATCTATAGGAAATTGAATGTAGTTTCTAAACTACTAGGTTTTTTGAAAAAAATAAAATCTATTTGGTGAAAATTTGAAATTTCCATGCAATAGTACTTAAATTTCAGGGAAAAAATAAGATGTAGGTGTCTGTCTGACCACCCTAACCACAATAAAATGATAATATTTTTTTATAATATTTTAGATATAAGTAGAGGACTGATGTCCCAATGTGATGCATATTTTCTTGTAATTTTTTTCCAAGTAAATAATTAATTATGATTTTTTTATTACAAATTTTAAAAGATATAAAAGACTCATATGTCTAACCACCCTAACTTGGTCAAAAATTCATGAAATTAAAAATTTCCTTTTTTAATCCTATAGTATGCAAAGCATAGAATGTGACACATGTTTTGGATTCAAAAAATGTGATACCATTTGAAGCTATATATGTTTTCAATCAGCCTATCAATCAGACTTTAGTCGTAATTTGAATAGAAAATGAATAATAATTACTTATTAAATTCAAATTAAAGTAATTTATATTGGTGGAAAGATGAGAGTCTACTTTAAAAACCCTTTTTGTTTCATCAATTTTGGGTAAAAAAAAGGTCATCAGCCACATACCCATCATATTGCCACTTTTTGGCCCATCATACCTAGAAATGTAACCCATGTATATCTAGAATAATCATCAATTAAAAGCATAAAGTAACTTTCACCAAGTATACTTCACACTCTCATAGGACCATAAATAATTGTATGAACTAAATCCAGTAGTCCGGTAGTAGATTGTTCCTTTGATTTGTAATGATTTCTTGCTTGCTTCCCAAACTGACAATTTCTGCAAATAACTTTAACAGGCTTTGTAATTCTTGGTAAATCTCTCATGGCCTAAATAAAACTAATCCTTTCCAAGTTATCAAAATTCATGTGACACATTCTCCTATTCCATAACCAACTATCATTTATCTGAGTAATAAAGCTTCGTCCATTAACACCCTTAAGTTGATAGATATTCCCTTCAGATTTCTTTCCTATAGCAATCAATGTTCCGGATCCTTTCCATATCTCAAATTTTTCATCCTTAAACAAAAGATCATATCCTCTTCTACACATCTGACCAATGCTCAAAAAATTATTCCCTAAACCCTTAACATAATAAACATCATCAGTATGATACTTGCCATCAAATCTTACTGAACCTATCCCACAAATTTTAGCACTAGTATCATCTCCAAACATAACCAAGCCTCCATCATATTTCTCAAGTTTAAAAAACATACTCTTATCACCAGTCATGTTATGTGAACAACCACTATCTACTACCCAAAAATTCTTTTCTTGTTTAGCATGTAGGGTAGAGATAACAATACCTTCATTTTCTCCTCCTTCTCTGGAGGGCTTTCCTTTACTTATTTTTTCTGAATTAGTATGAGTAGGTTCATCCTTAATTTCCAAGAAAAATCATTCATTTCATCTAGATTTTCATATTCTGAATCTTCATAAGAAATACTAGCATTCTCATTCACATAGTAAGCTCAGTTAATCTTCTTTCCTTCCTTTTCTTTCTCATATCTTTGTTTATTTATTTTAGCTCTTTTTAGACATTTTGCAACATAATGACCTATTTCTCCACAAATAAATAATTTAAAGGGAGACGTACCTTCATACTTACTGGAACCTTTTCCCATTCTTCTTATAAAGTTAACTTTTATTTCATCAAAGTTCTCTTCATCCGGATCTTCAACTTTTGTAGCTTTAAAGAAAGTCTTTGATTTTCCTCCATTTCTTAGACTCAACTTCCTCATGTCATAAGATGTCAAAAATCCTAATAGTAGATCCTTACTAAAACTCTTATAATCTATTTTCTACTCAATAGCACTCATCTTCTCACTATAAGCATCAAGAAGAGTTATGAGAATCTTCTTTACAATCCTAGTTTCATCTATAGTAGCTACAAGTGATCACATTCTAGCCATTACCTCATCCAATATCTATACACGAGCTTTAACATTTTCATCTACAAAAATATGTATAAGATCAAACTGTGTTTCCAAATTCTAAAATTTTTCCTCTTTAACTCTTTGATCACCATCATGTGTTGTTTCTAAAGCATCCCAAACTTCCTTAGCTGTCTTCAAATTCTAAACCTTAATTAACTTGAAATGTACCAGACTATTCTTGAAGATTAACTTCGCCTTATTGTTAGTTTCATGTGCTCTGATCTCTTTAGGTGTACTTGGACCATTAGTAGGAGGAGTGTAATGATTCTTGTAAGATTTCTACTCATCATATCTGCAATACTCTAGATATTATTCAATCAATAATTCCCAGATATCATAATTAGTTCCATCAAACCTCAGATAATCAAAGACCATTTTGCTAGCCATTTCAGACCTTCCTCAAGCAATTAAGCTCTTCACCAAGGAACCAAGATATGATACCAATTATTGAATAAGATAACTAAGAGGGGGGTGCATCAATTGTCACATATTTTAAGCTTTAATTGAATCACTAGAACTAATATTACAAATTGCTTAAATGCTTAATCATCAAATGCTGATGTAGAAAATCAAATCCAACACATAAACACAATAACACTAGATTTAGGTGGAAATCCCAATGAGGGGAAAACCATGGTGAGGATTAAATCACACTATAGAGAATATAAAAATTGATTACAAAAGGCTCACTGCCTCAAACAATGATTAATTATCCAACAGGGTGACAACCCGAAGGGCTCACTGCCATAGAGATACAAAAAAGAGAAGACTTGTTATAAAGAGACTAAAATCCCAATGCAACAAAGGATTCCACCATAATCACTTGATCAACTTGCATGAATGATAAAGTTTATCTTTTGCTCACTACATCCAGAAACTCAACATTAAGCTTCACACTGATCTACTACACATAACTCACACACACTTTCTAAATAGCATCAAAGTCATGTTTACTCTTTGAATTCTTTCTTTTCTCTTGTATATTTTTCATTACTAGCTCATCCTATATTTATACTATCTCCAACCTTGAAAAGATCAAAATTCGACCATCCAACTTCATATTCAAATTAGGTTGGCATGAAAACATCCTAGGGTGGAATTAGAATGAGGGAAACCAAAAAACACTTCACTCAGACCCAACATCGATCCAAGATGCTTCATCAACTTCAAAGATAGTGCTTAATACAAAGTCAGCCAAACCAGTGTAAAACACAGAGAAATTAAGCTCGAAACTTCCAGAAACCAAAAATATCTTCAATGCAATCAGGGCAACAAAAATATAGAATAAAGAGAATCCAGACCAACAAATTTTCTCCTAGACCTCAACTAGAACACAAAAAAACACAGTTCACAACTGGTGAAAACAACTCTAACTTCATAATGAACCCACAACCAAAAATATAGATATAGCAACATTCAAAAACCATGACCAACATAACTGAACCACATGAACATAGGGGAAAATACTAGATCATTTCCTGGAGCAACAATTGAATATCTATAAACTTTCTTTAATAGAATTTTCTCAATATCCTCAATATATGCAGCCAACATCAACTAGTAGATAACCAGTTGACCAGTTGACATCAATGACAAAAAAATAATTCCTTTCTTCATGCTTGAAGCAATCTCCCCCTTTGTGATTTATGGCAACACATGATGTCAAAAACCATCAAACACACCATACTAGTTCTAAATATACTTTTCAAGATTTTTTCTTTTTTTTCACCCCCTTAGAAGATCATCTTCCTCATTACTTGCTTTCTCTAATTAGCTCTCTCTCCTTTTCACATGCTTTCTCTCCCCATTTGACATCAATGGAAAAGGAAAAATATATGTTCATTGAATCTTCCTTTGACATGAAAAAATAATACTCACAATCACAACACTTGAAACTACCTGTTCCTCCTTAGAGGTAGCCACAAAACATTAGTCCAAAAATATAGAACCATGAATCCACCAGATTGATGCATCTCCAAATGCATCTTAGTTTATGAAAGGAGGGGTAATAACCCCTAACTTCTTGTGGAGACACTCAAAAGTATCTTTAGGAAGAGCCTTTGTAAATATATCAGTGATTTGATCCTTTGTTAGAACATACTCAAGCTTGAATTCATTCTCCATGACCTTCTCTCAAGAAATGATATATGCTTCATCCTCGAGTGCATCACATGATTCTTTGAAATGTTGATTGCACTTGTATTATCACAGAAGATAGAAATAGGATCATCATATAGTACTGTGATATCTTTCAATGTCTGTTTCATCCATAGAACTTGTGTACAACAAGATGCAACAACACTATACTCAACTTCAGTAGTACACAAAGAGACTGAATCTTGCTTCTTACTCAACCATTCCACCAATTTTCATGCAAGAACGAATGCACCACTTGTACTCTTTCTATCATCTACACATCTAGCCCAATTTTCATTTGTACATGCACTAAGTGTAAAGTCAATATCTTTAGGATACAACAAACCATAATTCAGAGTGCCATTCAAATATCTGAATATTATTTTAACTATAGTAACATGTGTTTCCTTCAGATCTTCTTGAAATCTAGCCACAAGGAAAACCACATGCATAATATCTAGTCTAATAGCAGTTAAATACAATAATCCACCAATCATAGATCTATATTTTCTCTAATCAGACTTAGGTGAACCAAAATATTTACCCAATTTGCAGCTAGTCACCAAAGGAGTACATACCAGTTTGGAACCATCCATCCCAAACTTCTTCAACATCTCTCTCACATGCTTAGATTGTGAAATGAAAATTCCTTTATATGTTCGATTGATCTGTAACCTAAGAAAGAAATTCATCCCCCCAAACATAGACATTTCAAATTATTTCTACATCTCTTCCACAAACATTTTGCACATCTTTTCATTTCCTCCAAAGATAATGTCATCAACATATACAACTACAATCAATATTTTTTCATTTTTAATCTTAAAGTGAAAAATTACTATTTGCCATATCTTTGTTAAATCCTTGTTGAATCAAATACCTATCTAACCTTTCATACCAACCTCTAGGAGCTCACTTCAATCCATATAAAGCTTTATTCAATATGCACACCATATCCAGTTGATCTGTTAATTGAAATCCTTTCAGTTGTTTAATGTAAACTCTTTCTTCCAACTCACCATTAACAAATGCTAACTTGACATCCATCTGATAGACTTTGAAATATTTATGAGCAGCCAATGCCAAGAACATCCTTATAGTTCCATAATTTCTACTAGGGAAAAATATCTTGAAAATATATACCTTCCACTTGTGAGTAGCCTTTACACACAAGCCTCGATTGTTTCTCACAACTTCTCCATTCTTATTCAACTTATTTATGAATACCCATTTTGATCCAATGATATTTTTATCTGCCAATCTCAGGACCAATTCCCAAGTTTGATTCTTGTCAATCTACAAAAGTTCTTATTTCATTACTTCTTTCCAATGTTCATCTTTACAGGATTCACTAACTTTCTTAAGCTTAATCTCAGAGTAAAACTCAAATTTACTTCAGCAACAGCTTTGCTTCTAGATAACATGCCTTTTTTCTTGTCTCCAATAATCTAATTTTCTAAATGATTCCACTGTACATACTTCGGTGTCCTAGGGGACATCACCAGAGCATCTTCTAGTCTTTCATCCCATTCATCCCTCTTCTTGTGCTCATCTTTATCCTGTTCTTCCATAATTTCTTCCATTCTTGCACAATCATGTTCATCAAACACATCCATCAATATCAATAGAATTCTTCATTGTCTCATCAACCTTCACATTCGAGTTCTCTACAATTTTTCTCAGTGTTTTGTTGAAACATCTGTATGCCTTTCTTTTAGTAGAGTATCCAAGAAATATTCCTTCATCACTAGGTATGTGCAGGATCATCATGGAAAAAATAGGCCCTTAAGTGGCGATAAAATTCAGAAAAATCAGAGTTAGGCAACTTGACCTAAAAATTTAAATAAGTTATCTATATTATTTCAAAATATGTAAGAATAGAATTTGTAGCAAATTGAATGTAGTTTTTAAACTAATAGGTTTATTTAAAAAAAAAAAATCTATTTGGTGAAAATTTGAAATTTCAATGCAGTAGCACTTACATTTCAATGAAAAAATAAGAAGTAGGTGTTTGTTTGACCACCCTAACCACAATAAAATGATAATATTTTTTTATAAATTTTTAGATATAAGTAGAGGGACTCATGTATGTGATGCATATTTTTTGTAATTTTTTCCAAGTAAATAATTAATTGCAAATTTTTTTATTATAACTTTTAAAAAATATAAAAGCCCGTATGTCTAACCACCTTAACTTGGTCAAAACTTCATGAAATTCATTTTTTTTTAATCCTATAGTATGCAAAACATAGAATGTGATGCATTTTTTAGATTCAAAAAATGTGGTACCATTTGAAAGCTATATATTTTTTTCAATCAACCTATCAATCATGACTTTAGTCGTAATTCAAATAATAATTATTTATTAAATTCAAAGTAAAGCATAATTTATATTGTTGGAAAGCTGAGAATCTCCTTTAAAAACCTTTTCGCTTCATCAAATTTGGGTTAAAAAAAGTTGTGAACCACATACCCTACACATACCCATCATATCCCCACTTTTTGGTCCATCACGATCCTACACATACCCCACTTCTTACATCAAACTTACCTAAAGTTTCCTCATCTCTTTTGATATAGCATTTGCTTCCAAATACCTTGAAATATTTAACTATAGGAATTCTTCTGCGCCATAGCTCATAGGGATTATTTGTACTATTTTCTCTTGCTTGAACTTGATTAAACACATAAATAGCAGTATGAATAGCTTCTTTCCAGTAAACTTTTGGTAAACTGGCTTTAGTGGTCATTGATCTAGTAGCCTCTTGAACTATTCTATTTTTTCTTTCAACAACTCCATTCTATTGAGGAGTTCTCAGATTAGATAACTATCTCTTTATTCCATGCACCTCAATAATCATATTGAACTCATGGGAGGTGAATTCTCCACCTCTGTTAGATCTTAAGCATTTTATCTTCAAATTCACTTTATTTTTAACCATTGCCTTGAATGCCTTGAATCTATCTAATGCATCTGATTTCACTCTAAGAAATGTAACCCATGTATATCAAGAATAATCATCAATTAAAAGCATAAAGTACCTTTCACCAAGTAGACTTCACACTCTCATAGAACCACATAGAACCATATGAACTAAATCTAGTAGTCTGGTTGTAGATTGTTCCTTTGATCTGTAATGATTTCTTGATTGCTTCCCAAACTGATAATTTTGACAAATAGCATTAATAGGCTTTGTAATTCTTGGTAAATATCTCATGGCTTGAATAGCACTAATCCTTGCCAAGTTATCAAAATTAATGTGACACATTCTCCTATGCCATAACCAAATGTCATTTATCTGAGTCATAAAGCATTGTCCATCAACACCCTTAAGTTGAAAGATATTCCCTTAATATTTCTTTCTTGTAGCAATCAATGTTCCAAATCCTTTCCAAATCTAACATTTCTCATCTTTAAACAACAAGATCATATCCTCTTCTGCACATCTGACCAACACTCAACAAATTATGCCTTAAAACCTTAACATAGTAAACATTGTCAGTATGATGCTTTCCATCAAAACTTTTTGAACATATCCCAAAAATTTTAGCACCAGTATCATCTCCAAACATAACTAAGCCTTCATCATATTTCTCAAGTTTAAAAAACTTACTCTTATCACCAATCATGTGATGTGAACAACCATTATCTACTACCCACAAATTCTTTTCTTGAGAGTATGTCTCCACAACTAAAGCATTTAAAGGGAGACTTACCTTCATACTTACTAGAACCTTTTCTCATTCTTCTTACAAAGTTAGCTTTTATTTCATCAAAGTTCTCTTCATCTAGATCTTTAGCTTTTGTAGCTTTAGATGAAGTATTTTATTTTCCTCCATTTCTTAGACTCAACTTCCCCATGTCATAAGATGTCAAAAATCCTAATAGTAGATCCTTAGTACAAGTCTTATAATCTATTTTCTGCTCAATAGAACTCATCTTCT
The DNA here is from genome assembly GCA_007258455.2 of Sequoia sempervirens. Lineage (NCBI taxonomy): Eukaryota > Viridiplantae > Streptophyta > Pinopsida > Cupressales > Cupressaceae > Sequoia > Sequoia sempervirens. The sequence goes on along the minus strand of VDFB02000013.1, from coordinate 212,455,685 downwards.
CACTGTAAGCATCAAGAAGAGTTATGAGAATCTTCTTTACAATCCCGGTTTCATCTATAGTAGCTCCAAGTGATCGCATTCTAGCCACTACCTCATCTAGTCTCTATACATGAGCTTTAACATTTTCATCTACGAGCATATGCATAAGATTAAACTTTTTTTCCAAATTCTAAAATTTTGCCTCTTTAACTCTTTCATCACCATCATGTGCTCTTTCTAAAGCATCCCAGAGTTCCTTAGTTGTCTTAAAGTTTTGAACCTTAATCAACTTGAAATGTACTAGACTATTCTTCAAGATGAACTTCACCTTATTGTTAACTTCATTTTCGCTGATCTCTTTAGGTGTAATCAAACCATTAGCAAGATGAGTGTAAGGACTCTTGTAATCTTTCTCCACATCATACTTGCAATACTCCAAATATTCTTCCATTAATACTTTCTAGATACCATAATTAGTTCCATCAAACCTCAGATAATCAGAGACCATTTTGCTAGGCATCCCATACCTTCCTCAAGCGGTTAAGCTCTTCACCAAGGAACCAAGCTCTGATGCCAATTGTTGAATAGGACAACTGAGAGGAGGTTGAATCAGTTGTCATAAATTTTAACCTTAATTCAATCACTAGAACTAATACTTAAAGCTAAGTAAATGATTAATTATCAAATGCCAATACGAAAACTCAAATCCAACACATAAACACAATAATAATAGATTTACATGGAAAAAAAATGAGGGAAAAACTACGATCAAGTTTAAATCACACTATAGAGAATATCAAAACCGATTACAAAAGGGTCATTTCCTGAAACAAGGCACATTACCTGAGATGAGGCTCACTGCCTGAAACAAGGACTCACTATCCAATAGGGCTACAACCTAGAGGGCTCACTTCCAAAGAGATACAAAGAAGAAAAATAAGACTTGTTACAAAGAGACTACAATACCAATGCAATAGAGGATTGCACCACAGTCACTTGATCAACTTGCATGAATGATAGAGTTCACCTTCTGCTCACTACATCTAGAAACTCAACATTAAGCTTTACACTGATCTACCACACACAACTCACACAAACTTTCTGAATAACATTAAAGTCACATCTACTCTTTCACTTATCTTCTTTCTTATCTCTTGTATATTTTTCATTACTAGCTCATCATGTATTTATACTATCTCCAACCTTGAAAAAGATCCAAAGTCAGCCATCCAACTTCAAATTCAAATTAGGTTAGCGCGAAAACATCCTAGGGTGGAATTAGAATGAGGGAAACCCAAAGACATGCTTCACCGGGACCCAAAATATATCCAACATGCTTCATCAACTTCGAAGATAGTGCTTAACACAAGGTCATCCTAACCAATGCAAAACACATAGAACAATTAAGATCGAAACTTCTAGAAACCAAAAATATCTTCAATGCAATCAGGGCAACACAACTCTAGAACAAAGAGAAATTTAGACCAACAACTTTTCTCTGGGACCTCAACCAAAACATAGTAAAACATAGTTCACAACTAGTGAAGAAAATTCAAACTTCACAACAAACCAACAGCCAAAAATATAGATATAGAAACCTTCAACAACCATGAACAACAAAACTGAACTGCATGAACATAGGGACAAACACCAGATCATTACTCGGAGCAACAATTGAATACGTGTAAACTTTCTTTAACACAATTTTCTCAATATCCTCAACATATACAACCAACAACAACTAGTAGATAAACAGTTGACCAATTGACATCAATGACAACACCTTCATTCCTTTCTTCATTCCTCATCATTATTTGCTGCTTCTAGTTGATTTCTTCCCATTTCTTGCATTTTCCATGAAGAGTTTTAGAGAGGTAAGCATCTCTTATCATAATATTGAGTGTCAACCTCCATTTTCAAGGCATTTCTTTAATTTCTTAGCCACGACCTCTCAACATTTCTTTGATGTCTTTCTCTTGCTTTAATCCATGGATGCTTTTCTTGCCTTTGGCTACCATGATTGGGGTTTTTGAAGCTTAATGCATGTTTTCCATGGTGAGAAAAACTTGCATATTCAATGAAAAAACAAACAATATCAAGCTCAGGTGAGCTCTCTACTGATGTATACTTTGCTTTTCTCTTTCATTTTCTATAGAAAAATAAAATCTCATTTCAAGCTCCCTCCACATAGAAAAATGGTGAAAATTTTCTATTCTTTTCCCATGTTTCCATGCTTTTATTGTTATATGCCCGGTCTTTGGGAATTACCATGATATTTTTGCAAGAAAGTTGAAAATAATTTATAGAACTTGTGTCTTCTTTTACGCTTGTGATTTCTAAAGCAAACCCCAAGTGGTTTTGATCTTTTGTGAAGAGAAACCCTTCTTTAGGTTGCAGCCATGAAGACACAAACTGGGTTTGTAATCTCTTCTCATTTTCTAGGTTTGTGATGGCCATCTAAATATTCATGGCCATAGCCATCCTTGCATCTTTGGGTTCCTTTCCATGTTGCTCAAATTTGAAAGATTGCTTGTTGTTTTTGTATCTTGTACTTTCGTTTGAACCTTCAGAAAGAGGGTTTGAAACCCAAGCTTGTAGCTTACTATTTCATGAAGAACACAAAAAACAAAGGCTCGACCTCAACATAAAGTTATAGGTGCACTATATTCAAAACCGTGGTTAGTTTGATGCTTTTGAAAATTCCATTCTCTGCTTCTTAAATGGTAGAAAATAAATAATATGTTTATTTTCCAAAATTAATGGAGTGCCTCTTGTATTTTCATTCTGAGTATTTCCTTTTTGAAGCATATTCTTTCCTCAAGCCCCTTATGGCTACCACTATATCATGTAATTCCATTATATAAAGAAACAAATGAAAGAATTTTGTTCACTTCTTCCATTCTTTGCACTATATATTTGTTACAACATGCTTGTATTTTGAAAGCAAATGCACCTACAAGTGCAATGGAAACTTCACCACTATTTTTTGTATTTCCTCTTGCATTCAAGAAATGTGCATAATGTTGATTTTTATGAAATTGTTGCTCCACCCTTGTGACCATGACTTTCCTATTTTACTTTGAGCTGTCATTAAAAATCCAAAAGTATCAACTACAATTCTAGCTCTGCATTCTCTCAGATTGATCCTGTACAAACATAACTTGCTTTTTCCTATAATCTTACTATCCTTAATTTACAAATTCATCCATGGGCTCCATTTGTAAGATTAGATATCATAGTATTCATCATTGGTGATTGTCACTGTAGTTTTCATGGAGGCCTATTGTTTCCAAATTTTCCCCTCATGTGGTCTCTGTGCATTCATGAATGACTTTAAATGGTATTTTTGTTTGCTTGCATTTATTCTATCCTTAACTCATCATCATGCTTAATAGTGATTTTGTTTTGTTACAGACAAGCCCCACAATAAGCTTGTTTGGATGCTACTTATAAGTATCATGAGTTATGATAGAAACAATTGGAAAGCTTAATTTCTCAAAACAGTATTAGATATTGTAGAATATGATTATTGTAGAAAATGGTCACAACAAAAGATAACATACCAGTGTATTCTTATGCTGTGTTAAAAAAAAAATTTCTTAATTCAATGGCATTGCTTGGCTCACTTTTCTTCATGGAGTGAAGTTGACTTGACTTGTTATGCATCATTACCTCCAGTCTTCTACACAAAGACTCTATCTTTGTTTTGATCATCAACTATCATTTTTCCACTTTGTTTTCTAATAGCATACTATCCTTTCAATGCATAAAATTTCTCTTTCCATCATCCTCTATTCCTTGACATGTGGTTTCCCTTGCAGTTTTGATATCCCCTCATCAACTACCTTCATTAATTTATATTAGAGTATACCCTTTTTCATAGTTCACTACCTTCACAGACCTATTCTCATGCATAGAACATTGTCCTCCCATATTCCATATGACAATCACATCTTGAAGTGACTGTCCTTTGTATCTTCATTATAGATTTCTCATAAAAACTACCCCTAAACAAGTAGCATGATGACTGTCATTTTTCTTAACAAAACCTACCTCTTTTAACAATAGTTATCATATTTGGCATGAATGCTATTGTCCTCTTACATTGAGCACCCCTAAGATCTTTGCTTCACTATCACCAAACAATTTGTATAGGTCATAGGATTTGCATTTTGCTATCTTTCATTGTTCAATGTCTACTATAGCATTTTGAGAACATACACTAGGTGTATGATGTCTTCCATACATGACTATAAGATATGTTATGAGTCTCATTACACTCTACCATTATTCCAAATGAACATTGTTATTATAAATTTGAGTTTTCTTTTGCATGGAATTGACTTCCCTTGACATGATTACCAAAAAAACCTTTTGAAAGGTTGTCGTTCATGGCTGTCCTACATTAATTTGTAGGATCATTGGCATCTCCTCAAACTATCATGCATTGATTATTTATTAGAGTGTGCATTGTAGGGATATTGTACTCTGAACTTGGACCCTCAGCTATTCCATGTAGCTCATGATAGGTCCTAATAGGAATTAGTAGCTCCTATACTATGTGATTATCCATAATTAAACTTGATGCATCTATGCTTCAGTCTTCATGTTTCTCCTATCAACGGCATCAAGTTCTACACCATTTGATTTTTGCTATACCAACATTGGTTTATTGGGTTCCATGTGCTAATTTGTTGTGTATTTTCACCATTATCATAGAAATCATCTATTTCTTGGGAAGAGATAAACTATTTTTATCTTTGAATGATTGCTATCCTTGTTCTTGTTTCCTTCTTTACTAACCCTTGAAAATGATGACAATGAAATTACAACTCATATCACTATTTAATGTTGACTTTGGACCCACTTAAGAAGATTGAAAGACATATCCAATAGAGTAAGATTTCCAAGAAGAAATGAATGACCCTATGATCCACATGATGGAAGCCTACTGTTTGGTTCATTGTGAAAAGATGAAGAGTAATCTTTCTTGATAATTCACACAGTTTTGTTGCATTTTTTGAACCTAATAATGAAATTTGATCAACTGGAATGATTCCATATTGATTTAATGCATCAATAATAGGTTTATCATTAATTTGATCCAGTTTCTCAATTTATTATACCTCCTAAAACACAAGAGAGCAGCATGTTGGGCTTAACCCTCGTGGGAGCCACATTTTACTTCACATACTATAATCAGATAAAACAAAATAGTAACAAATATCTATCTTGTATTTGCACAAGGAGCAAACATGTTAGATAAACAGAGCATATGATAGATGTGTTTGATAACTCTTTTATTTTCTTGGAAATCTATGATATGCTAGCTATTTTAATGTTTATAAGGATCATATCATATGTTTATGGATGTTTGCACATATTTTGACTGGTGATCCTTCATTTCTCTAATAACACTCTTCTCACAGATGTAGGGAACCTAGGGGTAGCAAGGAGAGCATCAACTGGAAGTAGGGCAAGTGAAAGGGACTAAGAATGATGCAGGACCAAGCAACCAAGATTCATCATTTAGGAAATGATGGGTCCCCTTTCTCTTTATATGCATTCTTTCTTTATCTGTAAATGTATAATTTTTTCTTTATATGCATTAAAATAGTCAGTCCCTCAGCTTGTGAGGGACACCATACAATTATCATTATCAATAAAGATTACATTTTTGGAAATATTGCGCACTTTTTCCTATGTTATATGCATCTGCATGAGGAAATACAACATTGTAGTCTTCTAATATTTCTTTATGCACATGAGAGTGACATAGCAAAGTAAAAATGTACCTTCTTTTTTACTTGCAAAATATGAACACTATCTGTTTGGGCTAGTAGAAAAAATAGGTAACAGGGAAATTAGGAGAAGGATCTATTTGATTTTCCTTTTTCTCTAAAGTCTCATTCTCTTGTGCCATATTATCTACCCTAGTAGGAGAGCTTGTAAGATGTTCATCAGATTTGATGTTTAGATTTTGTAAAGTATGTTCATGACAAGTAGGTGAGGCATCCAGAGAAGGACAACTATGATTTTCTTTTTATTGAGGGGGGTATTAGGAGAAGGACAATTTTGATTTTCATGGTCATTTATGATATCATCCTCTTTGTCTAAAACATTTTCACAAGAAAGTGATGAATGGAGACTAGGTAAGGTGATGTTTAGAAATGTTTCTATGATCTCATCTTCTTGTTTTCTAATATCTTTTGAAGGGGGATGAGGAGAGGGACAATCAAGACCCTCAATTCTTGTACCTTCCTTCACCATGATACCTTCGTCACTAATAGGAGAGGTATTGGGAGAAGAAAAAGTATGATTGTTATGATTGTATACACTTATATCCTCTTGTGTTATGACATTCTTACAAATCCGATAGATACTAGGAGGGTATCCAACATGCTTATTAAAGGCTTTACTTTGCTTTCCTAGATTATGCCCATGAGTAGAGAAAATAGAATTATACAAGCCACTTGATATTATAGAAACACTAAATGCTTGAAAAGAACACATGCTAAAATGAGAAAGTAAATAAAGTGAAATGCAATGTCTTAAAGTGAAATGTTTAAATGCAATTTTTCAGATTTGAAACAATGTAATTTATTGATTACACTATGCAATGATATGGAATGTTGTGAATGCAAATTTGAAATAAAGAAATGCATGAAATGGACTAATTTAAGCTAGTTTTAGTGAAATGCATGTAACAGAAAGTCAACTCGGTGAAACTACTAACCAATGGCAACAAACAAAACCTTAGAAACAAGGTTTTTAGTGTTGAAAAATGCTATTTCAGATCTATTCTAGGATTGATTCGCCCAAGGTGGTGAATGAGTCCCAGTCTACAGATTTTTTTTAAAAATTTAGGAATTTTCAATGGATTTTGATTCTTTTTATGTTGTATGATGTGTAACCTAAGTGCAAATGCAGTTTTCAGATATTTTTCAATGATTTGAGATGGAAAAATGCAACCTATATGCACTTTCACTAATGCAAAATTTTGAAACCCTAGAATAAATTAACTAATGTAAACCCTAATGCAATTTTAATGCAAACTAACTCCAGGATGATGATAAATAAAAAAAATTAAGGTATTCTAAATTTAGGTTCACCAAAATGTGGACACTAGAAATGGATGCTTCACTTGTTCACAAAAATATATACAAGGAGAGGGATTCAATTTCACAATATTCACATTCAAGGACACCTTAGAGATCTCAACCCAATTAGGGATGTGAGAGATATAAATATAATGTATCCTTCGAGATGATTGAGACAAGAAAGGGGTTCACCACCAAATGTAAACTTGGAAAATACAAAAATGTTTGAAAACATAGTGTGATTTGCAAAAGGACCTAAAAAGATGAATAGAAATGCAAGTAGAACAAACAGGAAAGTAAAATAGAAAGTGTGCACTTGGAAATTTGTAGAGGCTATAATGAAGAATGGAAATACTATTGATCCTAAAATTTTGACCTACTAAGAATTATTCACCATTTTGGGTGAATTAGTCCCAAATTTGGATTTCTACATAGGAACAAGTTTCTCAAAAAAGGGTATCTGAAAATGCCAAAATCTCAAAATTGACCAAAAATGGGACTCATTCACCACTTGTGGAAAATGAGTCCACTTAGGGTTTTCTAAAACTTGAAGGTCTGAATCTGGTCTTCTTGGTTTTCTCAATATTTACTTCCAGGTGCCTAGATCTGAAACCTTGATTTTTGAGACTATGACTTTTTGTGAAGATTTTGACCTAGAAAATGAGGAGACAACTCCAAAAAATTTGTAACTTATTCTTCAATGATCTCCAAGCCTTCAAATTACCTAGATCTCCAATCACACAAAGAGAGAGCAAAACTTGTTGATTGTTAGGGAATTGGGGTTTGCCTTGGTCAAATTCTATTTAGGAAATTAAACCAAATGATGAAATAAGATGAAGTAAGAACATGAAATAATGCAATTATAACATTGCCATGATAATGGATCTTGAGTTGGTACAACAATTGATGAAGAATCTTGCTCTTGAATTCCTTAGAAATGATATTGAAAGCTATCTTGATGACCTTGTGAAGACTTGAAATGCTTAACCCTTTGCTTGCTTGACTTGATAACTTGAATGGATAATGGATGGATGGGATAATGATTTGGAAGCTTAATTATATAGGAAATCCACTCACATTCAACCATTAATTGGACCCCCAAGGCCAACATTGAAGAAATTTTAACTTAAAACCCAATTTTTCTTGTTCAAACCTCAAAAATAGCCCAAATGGGACTCATTCATCACCTTGGGTGAATTAGTACTTGGATGGGGCTAATTCACCCATTGTGGTGAATGGATCCCACAAGGGCTCTTTTTCTAGCTGCGATGCCGTAGAGTGAAGAATTTTAGTTTTTATGCTGATTTTGTCATTTTTTTGATCAAAATATGCCTTGGTATGCACAATATGTGGTCATAGGGTCCTATTAATGATGACATAAAGGACATAAATGCAATAGGTCCAAAAATCCAATGTGAAAGTATAAATAAATACACATTACAACACTAAATGAAGGAAAAATTGGGTCTATTTAGTGTAGAAAGGCTCTAAACCTAATGTGAATGTGAAAAACACATTACAAGACTATATTAGGTCCACTTGACTTACAAGGGTATGTGTAGGATCATCATGGAAAAAAAAAGCCCTTAAGTGGCGAAAAATTTAGAAAAATCAAAGTTAGGAAACTTGATGTAAAAATTTGAATAAGTTATCTATATTATTTCAAAAATATTTAAGAATAGAATCTGTAGCAAATTAAATGTAGTTTCTAAACTACTAGGTTTATTTTTTCTTTTAAAAATCTATTTGGTGAAAATTTGAAATTTCAATGCAATAGTACTTAAATTTTAGGGAGAAAATAAGAAGTAGGTGTCTCGACTACCCTAGCCACAATAAAATGATAATATTTTTTAATATTTTAGATATGGGTATGTGATCATCATGAAAACAACAGCAAGTGGCAAAAAATCAAAAAATCAGAGTTAGGAAACTTGATGTAAAAATTTGAATAAGTTATCTATATTATTTAAAAAATATGTAACAATAGAATTTGTAACAAATTGAATGTAGTTTCTAAACTACTGGGCTTGTTTAAAAAAAAAAATCTATTTGGTGAAAATTTGAAATTTCAATGCAGTAGTACTTAAATTTCAGGAAAAAAATAAGAAGTAGGTGTTTGTTTAACCACCCTAACCACAATAAAATGATAATATTTTTTTATAAGATTTTAGATATAAGTAGAGGACTCATGTCCCATTGTGATGCATATTTTTTTGTAATTTTTTCCCAAGTAAATAATTAATTATGATTTTTTTATTACAAATTTTAAAAAATATAAAAACTCGTATGTCTAACCACCTTAACCTGGTGAAAACTTCATGAAATTCAAATTTTATTTTTAATCCTATAGTATGGCATAGAATGTGACACATGTTTTGGATTCAAAAAATGTGATACTTTTTTGAAAGCTATAAATGTTTTTCAATCAACCTATCGATCAAGACTTTAGTAATTCAAATAGAAAATGAATAATAATTACTTATTAAATTCAAATTAAAGCATAATTTATATTGGTGGAAAGCTGAGAATCTCCTTGAAAAACCCTTTTCATTTCATCAATTTTTGTTAAGAAAAAGTTGTCAGCCACATACCCATCATATTGCCACTTCTTGGCCCATCATGATCCTGCACATACCCATATAAGTAGAGGAATCATGTCCCAATGTGATGCATATCTTTTTGTAATTTTTTTCCAAGTAAATAATTAATTATTAATTTTTTATTACAACTTTTAAAAAATATAAAAAATCACATGCCTAACCACCTTAACCTGGTCAAAACTTCATGAAATCCATTTTTTTTTTAATCCTATAGTATACGGAGCATAGAATATGACGCATGTTTCAGATTCAAAAAATGTGATATCGTTTGAAAGCTATTGTAATGCCCCGCCATGCAACCCTAGGGGAAGTTGCAATTTACTACACAAACGAACTAATTTTTTTTTTGAGAAAGAAAAATTAACATGCAAGTTCACTAACCATTGCCAACCAATCCCCTAAGGTTACGAGATTGAGTTACTTAAACCCAAACAAGAAACATGAATTATAATCATTACATTTAAATAATTAAGAATCAAGAACACATACATTCCATACATAATAATTTACATCAAAGAATAAGATATACCACTTGATTCCAATAATAAAACTTACAACATGATTACAACACTCATTCCCCGAATGAGATAAATCCAATAAGCATGATTACATATTACAACTTCTACCTTGATAACAATGAGGGGTAATAAAAATTACAATATTAATTGAAATGAATAAAGCATGAAAAGATACTGGAGCCCACGAGCTCTCCAACTGGAAATCTTGTCCACACGAACAAGAAGATGACCCAATGGATTAAGGTGCATGTTCCACCCAACCATGTGATACCCAAAGGCTCACCCCCCATGCTAGGAGATAGTAACCAAGAATTCCTAAACAAGACCATCTACCTCAAGATACAGGCTAATACATAACTGAACTGAAAAGGATACAAGTACAACATCACTTAACTCAAGGGTTATAATGCTTCCAAAGAACAATGATCATCTACGCAGTACAACAACTAACTTCTAGTTGACATAGAGATAGTGTCACATGAAATTTGCTATGAGTTACCCAGGCTCAACTATCCTAGGCTACCGCACCCCCATCTTGGGTTACCCTGGCTCAACTCTACCAGCCTCCGGACCCTCATACAAACTGCGCTTCTCCTCTCATCTCAAACCTTAAAAGCGAATGAGTCATGAGAGAGGCATTAATTATCTTAATTAGTCTGAGAGTTTTTCATTAATTCTTTTTAAGTTATCACTTACTTAAACTCTATGTGAGTTACCCTGGCGCCCCTTTGTGTGTCGAACCCCCACAAGGAGCCACTCTCCTATTGACAACACACATGGTATAAACCACATTGGTAACAAGATAAGATGACCTCTCCAATCCAAGGAGGTAACAAATGAAGGGAACCCACTCCAAACACTAGAGGAAACAAAGATACATAATCACTCCTTCCAAGGAGGCACATACCACATAAGCCACTCCTAATCCAAGGAGGCACAAATCCCTGTTCGTGGAAACTGGGTACAACAATATAATACCAAGTTCCAAATTCAAAGCATAAACATAATCATCATAACCATGAACACTACCGATAAAAGATCCAAAATGGAGGGGTGTTACATCCTCCCCCTAGGGTCAGGCTTACTCCTGGAAGCCTACAAAAAGAAAGGGGGATAAAACTCACTCAAAACTAACTAAACACTGAGGATGAACTGCACCCAGATGCTTGGCCTGATGGGTATCTACAAGGAGCAACTCCTGAAGTTGAAGGACGAACTGCACCTAGATGCTTGGCCTAACGGGTATCCACCGCAGTGAATGCCCTATGCGATCTGCCTGCATCTCCTACTATCGGCTCTGAAGCTGTTGACGTTTGAGTAAAACCAAAATTTCCCTACTGAGGACACTCACAAGCAAAGTGACCCTACTGACCACAAGAGAAACATCTTGCCCCTCTATTGAAACCCTTAACAGTTGGAGGCCTAGTAGGTCATGGAAGACCACCTCCACTAAATGCCAACTAAGAACTCTGAGCAGGATGATCATAATGATCATGATGAGCTCGCATCCAACTCCTATCTCTCTTCCTCTATCTCCAACTTCTATTGGGTTGGGACTGAGGATTTTGTTGCCTAGAGTGTGAAGACTGCTACTACTGCTCATCCTTAGAGGGTGACTAATGCCCTCTAGAAAACCCTGTAGCCTGAGATCGGCCACCTTAAGATGCAACACCAATGGAAGGAGAACTGCCAAACTGAACTCCCGCCTGACCACCTAAAACCAAAGCAAAATTCTCCTCAACAATACGAGCCTTATCCATAGCTACCTCCATGGTCTTCGGCTCAAATACCCAAACTCCACTGATTTGGGGGTTTAAACCCCTAATGAAATGCTGGACTAACATACCCTCATCATCACCTATGCCCACAAACTATTTGATCTTGAAGAAGCGATGCTCAAACTATTCCACGGACATATCCATCTATCATAGGGCATGAAACTCATCTCTACGACGTTGACGCCAATGATCAAAAAGGAATCGAGCTCTGAACCGCTCTAGGAACAACTCCCAAGATATTGTGCCGATATCCAAATGGAGCTTCTGCTCCTCTAACCTCCACTAGGTGGATGCAAAATCACTCAAATGCATAATTGTACACCTAGCCTTGGTGTTGCTACCATACAGATGCATGGAAAAAAACCTATTCAAATCAAACAACCAAGTCTCAGCCTTTGATCCACTACCCAAACCATCAAAAGTGGGTGGACGAGCTCTAAGGAGATCTCTCATGTGAGTAGCCATGACTACCTCAGATGGAGCTAGAACCTGATCTCTCTCTCCTACAAACTCCTGATCCCAATCCTGCCTAGGGCCCATATGAGCAAGGGTCTCCTCAAGCAAGCAACACAACTGAGCATCCCCAATCCCTGGTGGATCCTGATGCTTAATACCAACCTCTGGCACAAACAAAGAATCCTGATGCTCCTCATGATCAAAAACATGGGGAACAATGGGAGGGGTATCCTGCTGATTACCTCCTCGACCACCTACATGGCCACAACCCTTACGACCTCGCCTAGGTGGCATGATCTTGAAAAGATACACACCACAACATAAGACAAGGTACACAAACAAAACATCATATGTAGCTAACAACTTAATGGGTCCACATTATCCCAGAGTACCCAGTGTTTAAACTTGGGCTCTAATACCATGTGTAACGCCCCGCCACACAACCCTAGGGAAAGTTGCAATTTACTACACAAACGAACTAATTTTTTTTTTGAAAAAGAACAATTACATGCAAGTTCACTAACCATTGCCAACCAATCCCGTAAGGTTACGAGACTGAGTTACTTAAACCCAAACAAGAAACATGAATTATAACCATAACATTTAAATACTTAACAATCAAGAATGCTTACATTCCATACATAATAATTTACATCAAAGAATATGAGATACCACTTGATTCCAATAATAAACTTACAACATGATTACAACACTCATTCCCCGAATGAGATAAATCCAATAAGCATGATTACATATTACAACTTCCACCTTGATAACAATGAGGGGTAATAAAAAATTACAATATTAATTGAAATGAATAAAGCATGAAAAGATACTGGGTCCCATGAGCTCTCCAACTATAAATCTCATCTACACAAACAAGAAGATGATCCAACGGATTAAGGTGCACATTCCACCCAACCATGTGATACCCGAAGGCTCACCCCCCGTGCTAGGAGATGGTAACCAAGAATTCCTAAACAAGACCATCTACCTCAAGACATAGGCTAATACATAACTGAACTGAAAAGGATACAAGTACAACATCACTTAACACAAGGGTTACAATGTTTCCAGCGAACAATGATCATCTACATAGTACAACAACTAACTTCTGGTTGACATAGAGAGAGTGTCACACGAGATTTGGTATGAGTTACCCAGGCTCAGCTGTCCTAGGCTACCAGACGCCCATCTTGGGTTACCCTGGCTCAACTCTACCAGCCTCCGGACCCTCATACAAACTATGCTTCTCCTCTCATCTCAAACCTTAAAAGTGAATGAGTCATGAGAGAGGCATTAATTATCTTAATTAGTTTGAGAGTTTTGCATTAATTCTTTTTAAGTTATCACTTACTTAAACTCTATGTGAGTTACCCTAGCGCCCCTTTGTGTGCCAGATCCCCAGAAGGAGCCACTCTCCTATCAAGAACACACACGGTATAAACCACAATGGTAACAAGATAAGATGACCTCTCTAATCCAAGGAGGTAACAAATGAAGGGAACCCACTCCAAACACTGGAGGAAACAAAGATACATAATTGCTCCTTCCAAGGAGGCACATACCACATAAGCCACTCCTAATCCAAGGAGGCACAAATCCCCATTCGTGGAAACTGGGTACAACAACATAATACCTCTATACGCATTAGGTCCAACGAGAATACAAATGGTTGACATCGTAATACGACAACCCCTATCCTCAAGGAACCTCTGGAAGACTTACATAAACAAATCACCCCATTTTCCCAACAACAAGAATGAGAGAAAGCACATAACAAAAAAATAAAATAGTTCTGGCAATTAAATAACCTACTTTAGGATTTCCTAAATCCAAACAACGCAAAGTTATAGTGCATGTAACCATAAGGATAATTAACATTATTGCAAACACACAAGAGTAAATAGATTACATGGATAACATCAAGGAATTTAAATCTAACCATTTAATTCCATGCTTTCCCGATTATACATAGTAATCAAACCAAAATTTTAAATAAAGTCATTTGATTGAAAAAAATCAACTCTTAAAATAAATCACTTGATTATCTAAAATCATCATTTGAAATAAAAAAATTGATTATCATAACAATCTCTCAGCGATTCTAATACAATAACCTTTTTTAATAAACATATTTAATTATAAATATATATATCAACATAAATATATAATTACATATATATATATATATATATAACTATTATTTAAAAATAAATATAAAAACAAATAATAATTTAAAACCCCATTATTTAATATATATAATAAAAATATATATTAAATAATAACATATTCATTTAAATTAATATATTAAATATATTATATTTTATATAATATATATAATATTAAATATTATATATATTATATATAATATAATATAAAATTAAATACATAAAAAATAAATTAAATAAAATTAAAAAATAAAAAAAAACTTAAGAGCAAAAGCTAAAGCTTTGCTTTGGCCGCAGCCCCCAAGGGAGAGGGGACACAGCCATAGGCTGCGGCTAGCCTCCCTATGGAGGCCAACGCTCCTTGTGGCGTGCCCTCCCCACATAGTGGGGAGCGCTACCACAGCAAAGCGCCCCTCCATGGGGCGGCTGTGGCCTCCCCCCCCCAAACAAAAATTTATTATTATCATTTTTTATTTATTTATACAAATACTTTCAAAACAAAAACGAAAATACAAAACCCTATTTTGTTCTGGTAATATCTAGAACCACAAGGACAAATTTATTCATATATTTTCTTTTTAAAAAGAAGAAAGAACCTAGGATTTTATATGCCAAAACATATGTATATATATATATATATATATATATATATATAAACTAAACTCCATTTCCTAACCCAAATTGGGAAAATGTACAACAAAATTTTGCAATAGAAATAAATTTGTCAAGACAACTTCTGGGTTAAGTTTTCAATTTGAAATGCAAATTTCTTGTTGATTTCCTTTCAATTTTCCATTGTATGATTCTTGTTTTGATTTTCTCTCCTAAATCCAACAGAAGTTTGAAAGTTTTGAAACCATTTTACATGGGTTTTCATTGAATCTAAATAGAATTTTTAAAGATATTACCAACAACATGATGAAAACTTGAAACTTATTTCAAAATGAAAACAAAAATAAAGGAGGAACCTAGCTTTTTCTCCACAAATAGAAGGATTCAAATGGTGCTTTCAGATCCTTTTCCAGCCCACTAAGAAATCCCCTTCCTTCTTCAAGATTCCAAGAACAAAATCCAAATCCTTACTCCTCCTTTTTCCCCCAATTTCAAAATTAAAACTCAAATGAAATAGCAATCCCTCAAAAATAGAGTTTCCCCAATTTTGGTCAAACCCCTAAAAATATCCCACCCACTAAATTTATTGAACATTTGGAGGATATTTCCATTTTTTTAAATTTAAAACAATTTTTCTTTCTAAAAGATATTTCATGCATTTTTGAAAATTTCATTTAAACAAAATCATTACAAAGTTTGCAAATAATTAATTTTATCTACAATTTTCAAAAAGTGAAAATTTAAAACACATTTTTATTTTTTTTATTTTAATTTAACTTTAAATATCCAACATGATTTCCATTTTTATTTTAAATTTGAGTCTTAATATAAAATAATGACAAAAAAACTAACTTAAATAATTTTATCCCCATTAATCTAATTAGTCAATAAACTAAATCTAATTTTTATTAATTAAATCAAATTGATCAATAAAATAAATAACAATTCAACATTGCAACTAGATACATTTAAACATCATTTTAACTACACCCGCCACTTAATAACCTCTATAATTTGAAATTAAATAAATACACAAGGTGAAATGGACCAAATTAAAACCAACCCGACGACACACTATGCCTAGGCTGATGACTTGGCACGGAAAACCTAGCTACTATCTCCCAATCGATTACTGTTGGTCAATGGACACGCTCAAACCTCTAAACCAGGTGGAGTCGATGTCATGTACCTGTCAACCTGCGAACAAAGAGTACATCGAACATGCATATATATATATAATATGATCAAACACACTGTGAAAAGGAAATCTCAGAATCATAGGGCACTCGCAAGTGAGTGATACAATCCCGTCCCCTTCACCAATACACAATTACTAACTGATGATTCTAACATCAATGATATGATCAACAACATAAAACATCATTAAATCAAATATCTTCTAAGTTAATCCAAAATATGCCATAAAGATAACATTAGAATAAAATAACATCACATCAAAATATAGCATTCACATTGTTTAACAATTGCGATCAAAAGTAACCAAGTTCCAAAGTCAAAGCATAAACATAAACTTCATAACTAGGAACATTGTCGATAAAAGAGCCAAAATGGAGGGGTGTTACAACTATACATTTTTTTCAATTAGCCTATCAATTAGGACTTTAGTCCTAATTCACATAGAAAATGGATAATAATTATTTGTTAAATTCAAAGGAAAGCATAATTTATAGTGGTGGAAAGTTGAGAATCTCCTTTAAAAACCCTTTGCATTTCATCAATTTTGGGTTAAAAAAAAGTTGTCAGCCACATACCCTACACATACCCATCATATCGCCACTTTTTGGCCCATCATGATCCTACACATACCCACAAGCCTCATGAATTTAATATGAAAGTGTAAATAAATATATTTTACAATATTTAATTAGGGCAGGGTTAGGTTTATTTAGCTTTAAAGGGGCCCAAGACCTGATGTGGATGTGTAAAACAGATCACAACACTAGATTAAGGCGATATTAAATCCAATTTATCATTAATTATTCCCAAATCAAGAAAGGAAAAAGGCATACATTTTACATGGTCACACCTTACAACTTTACACTACATGCATCTAATGATTTTTGGAGCATTAGAAAAACTTTCACCACTGAAAAATGCCTTAGAGATATAAAAAATTGAGAGAGATTATTGTAGAGGGGCCCTACATGTGATCATGTAACCTTAGAAAAAATGCTTCTAAGTGACATAGTTTTCAAGTAATAGCTCCTCAAATATTTTTCCTTTTTGTACTTCGGTCCCTTAAGAGACTTTTTGGTATAATGTAGCTTATATTGTTCCACCATGTATGGGTGCAAAATAGGACCTTACCTAGCATAAACCTACCAATCTTGATGTGTTGGAACTATCGGTTTGGTCATACAATGAAAATAACAAAAGTTACAATACCTTGTAACTTTACACTGCATTCATGTGATACTTTTTCCATCAACTAAAAACTTGACAGCATGGGAAAACACCTTAGAGATATCAAAAACTATGAGAGGTTATTGTAGAGGGGCCCTATATGAGATCTTGTAACCTTAGAAAAAATGTTTCTAAAAGACATGGTTTCTAAGTAATATCTCCTCAAATATTGTGGACTTTTTGCATTTTGGTCTATTAAGAGACTTTGTCAATACAATGTATCTTAGATTGTTTCGACGTGTTTGGGTGCAAAACAAGACCTTGCAAAAAAACCACCAATCTAGACATGCTAGAATTGTTGGTTTGGTCACATGGCAAATAGAATTAAAGTTACACCACCTTGCAACTTTACACTCCATGCATCTAACCTATTTTCCATCAACTAAAAACTGGATACCATGGGAAAAGGCCTCAGAGATATCAAAAATTGAGAGAATTTATCGTAGAGAGGCCCTACATGACCCATACCCTTACAATTTTTTTTTTTAAGTGACATGGTTTCTAAGTAATAGCTTGTCAAGTGTTTCTACCTTTTTGCATTTTGGTTTCTTAAGAGAATTTACTAGTATAATGTAGCTCAAAATATTTCAACATATTT
Organism: Sequoia sempervirens; assembly: GCA_007258455.2. Lineage (NCBI taxonomy): Eukaryota > Viridiplantae > Streptophyta > Pinopsida > Cupressales > Cupressaceae > Sequoia > Sequoia sempervirens. The sequence continues at coordinate 212,437,449 of VDFB02000013.1, read as the reverse complement.
GGGTGCAAAACAAGACCTTTCCTAGTACAAACCACCAATCCACACATGTTGGAACTATTAGTTTTGTCGCATGATGAATAAAATGAAAGTTACACCACCTTACAACTTTACGCTGCATGCATTTGACCCATTTTCCCTCGACTAAAAATTTGACACCATCAGAAAAGATCTTACAGATATCCAAAACTAAGAGAGGTTATTGTAGAGGGGCCCTACTTTATCCCATATCCTCAAATACAATTTTTGTAAGTGAGATGGTTTACAAGTAATAGCTCCTCAAATATTGCCGCTTTTTTGCATTTTGGTCTTTTAAGTGACTTCACCAATACAATTTAGCTTAGACAGTTTCAACATCTTTTGGTGCAAAAAGAGACTTTTCCTAGCATAAAACAACCCATCTGAATGTGTTGGAATTTTTGGTTTGGTCACATGATGAATAAAACAAAAGTTACACCACCTTGCAACTTTACACTACATGTATCTAACACTTTTCCCATCAACTAAAAACTTAACACCATAGGAAAATGTCTCGTAGATATCAAAAATCATGAGGTTATTGTAGAGGGGCCCTACATGACCCCACAACCTTAGACATAGTTTTTCTAAGTGAATATGTTTATGAGTAATACTCTCAACCCTCAACCCTTAAACCTTTAATACCTCAACCCTCAACCTTGATCCCTTATCCCTAATACCTAAAACCTCTTCCCTATACATTTGACCCTCTACTCTAATCCCTCAACCTTATACACTCAACCTTATACCCTTAACTCGTAACCCTTAAAATCTCAACCCCTTAATCCCTAAACCCTCTAACCTATCATTAAACCCATAATTCTCAATTATCAAACATCTACCCTATATATTGTACCCTCAACCATAATCCCTCAACCCTATACCCTCAACCTTTAAACCCTTAAACCCTCAACCCTCTACACTCTACCCTCTACCCTACACATTAAACCCTCAACCTTAATGATGAAGAGGAAAAGGGATACCTTTTAGAGATATCACACTTTTTCCACTCAACCATTTACTAATGTCCTAGGAGTCCTAATTAGATTGACTATAAACCTCACATAGTGAGTCAAATTTTCAATTAAGAAGGACCTAGGAAGGGGTTCTTTAAGTTCTAAAGGGTTCACCACTAAGCAAACACTTGGAAAAGGAAATGTTGGAAAACATGCTATGATATGCAAAATGACCTATGACTAAAAATGTAAGCTAAATGAAAGATGCAAATGATGAAATTATGCAATAGGGAGATAGTATGTGTGCACCTAGGAAATTTGGAGATGCTATGAGGATTCTACAAATGTGAGGAACCTACCAAAATATGTTTTAGAGGACTAAGATGCCTAGAATGGTGTATTAGTCTTGCTAATATTTTTCAGGTCAAACACAGAGTCTTCAAATCTTAGAACCAAATCTTAGAAAATCTCTAAAAAATAGGTCTGGGAGGACTAATATTCCCAAGATGGCGTATTAGTCCCATTCTGAATTTTTGGAATTTCTGAATAGTATCATGAGTTCTAAGGTCTGCAATAGCTTCCCTTCCAATCTTAGGTTCTGAAACTCCTAAATATGGCCTCTAGGTGAGTTTCCGTGAAGATGGAAAATTTGTAATGCAACTTTGCAACTTTTACAACTTTGCACTCCAAATGATCTTTACAACTTCAAACTAGATCTGCAAACACAAATATGGAAGATGGGAAAAACTTATTATTTGTTAGTGAATAGGGGTTTGCCTTGGTCAAACCCCTTGTTGGTAATTAAACCCTGAAATGAAATAGCAATAATGAAGGAAATGGTGAATGAGCAACATGCAATGCTACAACTCACCAAAATATTGAAAAGTCTACAAACTTTTGTGCAATGGCTACAATGGGTATGAATCTTGAGTGCTTGAAAGATAGGATTTTAATTGCTCGCTTGAATAAAAACACTACATCACAAATGTTAGCACAACAAAACACATGATGCAAGAAAACACATTGATATGATGATTGAATCTAAAAATGGCTCCAAATACTTGATGAATCTACTCTTGAATGCTCTTGTGAACTCAAATATTCCATGATAAAATATCTCACAAAACAATTGGATTGAAATGAATGAATGTACCTTTTATTTATGCTTATATATGCTTAATATCTAAAAATTATATCACACCAATTAGACATATGAATTCATTAAATAAAGGAGGCTAAATCCTACCAGAATTTGAAATGCCAAAATTAGGGTCCCGAGCCTTGGGGGACAAAGAGACCCTAGGTGCATTTTAGTCTTGACCCAAAAATTACAGACACACTAATGAAGTCATTAAATTATCATTTACACATTGGAGAATTCTAGGATTAACCAGAAAAATATGTAATTCATAGGGCTTGTGGACACAAAATAGGACCAATTAAGCCATAAAGAGGCATAAATAAAGCAAGGTGGGCCCAAACAAGTGTGAAAATGCAAGGGTATACATTTTAATACACTACATTTAGCCCTCACTTTAGTGAGAGGATGAACTTGCTTCAAACTCACACTAAAGTAGTCAACGACACAATCAAAAGGGGTTCAAATGTATAAATGTTAGCAAGATAGGATGACAATAATCAAGAGGGTGACGAAGTGCCCAGGATCAAGATCCTACGAAAAAACAAACATAAGCACAAATGAACACACTTGTGGACGATATATGAAGCCATAACTAGATTGCAAACATACACCATCAAAGAAAAGAAAAAGGAAAAAGAAAAAGGAAAATAAAAATTGCAATAGATCAAGCTTTGACTAGCCATCCAACACAGTGGACTGGGTCTAGACTATTTGTCCAAAAAGAAGTTTACAAGTGGATCGCATTGTCCACTATGCAAACAAAATGCATGCTCACGAGGGATAGTGGGAGCTAGGTGTCCACTAGGTGAGCCCCAAAGGACCATATTAAAGCCATATTCCCATGAATTTAATAAGGCACAAAATTTTTTGCTCACATAGGCTAGTGAAGCTAGGTGTTCACTAGGTGAGCCCCAAGGGACCATATTAAATCCATACCTCCATGAATTTAATAAGGTACAAAAATGTATGCTCACATGGGCTAGTGAAGCTAGGTGTTCACTAGATGAGTCCCAAGGGACCATATTAAATCCATACCTGCATGACTTTAATAAGTCACTAAAATGCTTACTCACATAGGCTAGTGAAGCTAGGTGTTCACTAGGTGAGCCCCAAGGGGGCCATATTAAATCCATACCTCCATGAATTTAATAAGGTACAAAAATTCAACAAGAAAGAAGAATTCTCAAAGGGATTTTGCTTAGTTCATGTGGGGTCTTACTCTTAGGGGACATCGTTTCAAATGTCTCTAGGAGAAGACCAATGAAAGGATAAAAGATTCACCACTTAAGGGATGTAATGCATCACATCATCACTAAAGGGAATATAAAATGCTAAGATAGATCACACTCTTGAAGGAAATTACTCCCAATATCACCACAAAAAGGAAAACACATCATGTGAAGTAAGAAAACCACATCGAAGAACATGAAAAAGAAAAATCATGCCAAAATAATGCCAATGTATGCCCCTACTTTAAAGAAGTTACTAACACCATGCTATGAGAAATTAATTTAAAGTAGAAAATGAAAATGAAATCGAGAAGGAAGACATTGAGAGCCAACTTGGAAAGCTCTATGCCATGTCATATGTTTCCGAGTAAAGCTACATCATGCAAGAGAAATGGAAAAGAAAGAGGTTGACCCCAAAATGAAAACAACAAAGAAATAAGGAATCTATGGATTTGGGGTAAGTATGTTCTTTGATACAATGATATTAGAGAGATTGGAACTATCATCATTCCCCAAATAAATAGAACTAGAAAAATGACACAAAGAGAGTGAAAGAAAAGAAAAAGAAAGAGCCTTTTGGGTCAACATGGAAGAGACATAGGGTGTCTCGATGCCTTGTGTCATCCCCAAAAGGAAAACATAAGACAAATGAAAATGAAAATGAAAGGAAAATAAAAGATAATTAAAATTTTTTTGGGTCAACATGAAGGAGACATGAATGTCACAATGCCTTGCATCATCCCCAAAAGGAAAACACAAGAAATGAAAATGAAAGGCAATGATAAAAGATCAATCCAAAGGAAAAAGTATATGACATATAGAAGAATGAAGGTACAAGCAGAGGAATGCACATAGAGAGATAAACATCAAACAAAACATCATGGGGGATCACACATGCAAGCAAAAAAAAGATAAAAGACTAGTAAAGCACATGTGAGTCAACCATCCAGTAGGTCATCTACATCCCAGTCTAGTTCAGTTTATGTAGAATGAAAATCACTAGCAAGAGGGACAACATCAAGTGCTATACTAGGAGAATCACCAGGTTCAAAACATGGTGAATTGCTTGATTTAGGAGGATTTCCATGGTTGTTATTGTTTAAGCTCATAGAAGAGGAAAATAATAAATTCAACTCCTTAAGCACTTTCTCATCAATTTTAGTTGTTTCCTCATCATCATCCACATTAAGAAAAATAGGAGGATGAATGATAATAGCCATAGAAGTTTTTGGTCCTTGTTGTGGTGAAGATATAGCTTTTGTTTGTTTTGGTAAAAGAGGAGGGTCATCATTTATTGCTTCTATCAAGTTTGGATTTTGATTTTCAATGTTGTTATCAATATTCATATTTCGAGCAATAGCATGATGTCTACGCCTACACTCTCTAGAATTATGATTTATTTTATTCTAATTTTCAAGTTGCATATGTGTAGGAGCGAGTTTGTAAACTATAGGTTCCTTTTCTTCTTGTGAGGGAAGAATAGAAAAAACCATAGAAGGTTGTTCAACCATTTTCTCATTGACTTTATAAATTTTTTAGGATGTGGATTAGGACTTGTTTTGTTTTATCTAGGTCTCTTGTAGGAAATAGGCAAGGGATTGTTCATGGGCGAGTCTTGGTTTGCTAGAAGGGTTTTAGAATCAACATTGTTTTCTTTAGGTAGTGGAGGTTCAAGCATGGGTGGAGGTTCAATCATGGGTGAAGGTAAGTAATCGAGGGATAGTGTGGCTATGTATTTTTCTTTGAATTTTTGATAGGATAGGAAAAAGAAGTCTTCACGGGGTCTTATAGGTTCCATAGGTTCAGGAAAAAAAAATCTAATGAGAAACTTCCATAGGAAGATGAGGGTCTAAAGCCACTATAATTCACTGTGAATATTTCATTGCCAATTGGAAAATTTAAGCACTTATGGACAATGGATGGGGCCACATTCATGAAACAAAGCCATTTGTAGCCTAACTTCACATGGAATTGGTTTGAATTAGATATGATAGAGAATGATAAATATGTTTTCTTTGGTCCTACTTGTAAAGGGAATGTGATCAATCCCATCGTAGCACGAGAAAATCCATCATGTGTTTTAATCCATGCTTTCAGTTTTTCATATCTATCTTGAGTAAGTTCATGCACATATAAAATTTCTTCTGTGATCACATAATCTCCACTTATGGAATCAATTAAAAATACCAGGAGTGGGCTTGTTATTGATTCTGCCAGCTATGTAAAGAGGACCATCAGGTGCATGTTTGATTGTTTCTTCTAAAGAGAAAGTAATGCCAATGGTTGGAGTTTTAAATGGCTCGATGTCAACCACTCCTATCATTGTATCAATAGGACTTTTTTCATTAGTATCCATATGATTTTATTCATCATAATCCATAGGATGTTGTTCATGATTGCTCAAATTCTCATCATCCGCACGTGTCAAAATTCATCACATCAGGCTTAATTTCACTAGCCTTAAAAAATAAAATCTTATGGTTGGGCATGAGATTGGTAAAGATTTGTAAGTTTCTAGTGGGAGGAGCCATAGAATTATTACCTTTGTCATTTACACCTTCAATTTGGATATGATTGGAATCAATGAGGTCTTGCACAAGACATTTAAGATGCTTGCAATGTTTCGTATAATGTCTTTTTTGTTGGTGATAAGCACAATAGGCATTGTGTCTAAAGATCAGAGGTAATGGCTTGCTAGGATCAAGGGGTTGAATGGGAGTTAAGTTAAGCATGTTTTTTTTAAAGATTTGGGTCATAATATTGTGAAGTGTGTCGGGTAAGGGAGTAAACTATCTTTGCAGATCCCCAAAGATATAAGGATTACTCTTTTTTATAGAAACTACTTGCATATCAACTGGTTGGGTAGGTTGAGAGGTGGAATTTAGTTGAAGGAAGCTTTTATTTTTTCTTCTAAAAGGTTGATAAGTGTTTTGGTTTGAGGCTTTGATCTTTTTGGGATGGGTAGGAGTGGTTTTTGGTTCACTATTGGTTAGGGAATTCTGACAGTCTCGAAGGGTAGTGCACAAATGCATGAAAGAGGGAAATTTCATCATGGAGATCTTATCACTTGTATTGCTTTGTATGTTTTATATGAACATATTTTGAAGGTGGGAATTAGGAATTTTCACACTGATTTGGGAATAAAGTGATTGGTAGCATGAAATAAAGTCAGTGACTTTTTAACCCTCATTTTGTTTGTATCCCATCAAATCAGCCAATGTCATTTTGGGGACAATGTGCACTTGGAAATCGTTAATAAAGGCCTCAACAAGTTCATTGAATGAATGAATTGAGTTATTTGGTAATGCAAAAACCAATCCATAAAGCAACGTCTTTCAAGGATCAGGGAAATTTTTTAGCCAATAGTTTATCTTCAAGGATAAAGTCACCACACAAAGTAGTAAAGACATTAACATGATTAGGAGGATCTCCATTTCCTCCATATTTCTCAAATCTATGGATCTCTATACCTTGTGGCATCAAAGTTATCAATAAATCCAAGGACAATGGATTGTTGTTGACATAGTATGAAGGTGGAATGTTTTTACTTTGATTTATAGTGGAACTTGTCATTGGATGAATGAAAGGCTTTGTAAAATGTGGCTAATGATAGGGTCATTGCTTGCAGTATGTGATGGAGATGAATATTGTGGTGGTATGTATGCATTGCAAGGATTAATGAATGGATTGATTAGAGGAATAGATATAATATTAGGTTCCACATAAGTATAAGGAACACTTTTGGAAATGTTCGAGGTAGGGAGGATGCTACTAGTTGGTTGCATTTTTGTGGTCATTTTGGGATTAGTATAGGTGGGAATTGAGGTTATGGTTGAAGAGGGAGGATTTTGATTTCCTCTTTGGCATTGCATATTGTTTGAAGCTTGAGCACCATTAGTGGTGGAAGGAAGATGTTTTCCAAATATTTGAGCTATGTTATGACAACTTCTAATCTCCCATAACTTTCCATGATGTGGTGAAGGTTCTCTATGGTAGGTATAATAGTGTTTGAAATGTTTTTCAGTACTTATGCTATTTTGTAAATGAGCTAAGTCTTCATGTATTTTCATTCTATTTTCTTGAGGAATATGATTAATTATTTTTTAGACACTTGGCATAGTACTTGTAGGTAAGGTAGGCTTAGAAAAAGGGGTGTCAAAGGTATGGTACATACCTAGTGAACTAGTACCAACACCAAAAGTAAGATATTTTGATAATCCAAGATCCATAACAAGTGTCTTATTGTGGGATGCCATGAATCTCACATTTTTTTCTAACCACAATATTAGAAATAGGACACCAAGTACTACAACTCATACAAGGGATAAGCCACACAAAGTGCAATGAACACAATATCCTATGCTTGCAATTACACTTAAAATGAAAGAAATTGGAATAACAACAATTCTAGAAAATGAAACTGAAAACAAAAGGAAGCCAACATAAACATAGAAAAGCAATTTGAGATCCTAAAAACTAAAGAATCAAAGTCAATGGGGACTTAGATTCCAGGAAGGATGCCTTGGTCCTCCTGTCGAGATTTTGAAGTTCCAGAGGCTGAAATAGATAGCAAACATCACAGAGAGATTTCTGAAGAAATTTTTTTGAGAGGGACTAAAACGTTAGGAAGGGAATTTTAGTCCTAGTAGAGGTTTTTTACCAAAAAAGAATGAATTCTAGTATGTCAATGGTGTTTACAGATTGCCTATGTAAGATATTGATGCTTAAAAATAAAAAAATGTGCAAATAAGTGCAAGAAAAAGTAGCTAGAAAAAATCAATTGAATGCCATTTGGAATGCAATAAGAATGCAATGAAGATAAATAACAATGAAATTTTCAATTTTTCTGATGAAATGAAATGATGTGCTAAAGTAAATATGCAACCTATATGTACTTTCACTAATACAAATATAGGAAACCCAAAATACAATTGTACTAATGCAAAATGCAAGATAACTTAGATGTACTTTCACTAATGAAAGATGAAATGAAGGAATGAATGCAATCTATATCTAAGGATTTTAATGGAATCCAGATAAAAAATGAATGCATAAAAGAGTTAGGTTCATCAAAGTTGGAAAATGGATACCTTTTAGAGATATCAAACTTTTTCCAGTCAACCACTCACTAATGTCCTAGGAGTCCTAATTGGATTGACTATCAACCTCACAAGGTGAGTCAATTTATCAATTAGGAAGGACATAGGAAGGGGTTATTTAAATTCTAAGGGGTTCACCACCAAGAAAATGCTTGGAAAAGGAAATGTAGGAAAACACGCTGTGATATGCAAAATGATCTATAACTAAAAATGTAAGCTAAATGAAAGATGCAGATGATGAAATTACACAATAGGGAGATATTATGTGTGCACTTGGGAAATATAGAGATTCTATGAGGTTTCTAGAGATGTGAAAAAGCTACCAAAATATGTTGTGGAGGACTAAGATGCCTAGAATAGCGTATTAGTCTCACTATTTTTTTTGGGGCAAACATGAAGTCTTCGGATCTCAGAACTAGATCTTAGAAAATTTATTAAAAATAGGCATAGGAGGACTAATATTCCCATGATGGCATATTATTCCCATTCTAAATTTCTAGAATTTATGAACAAGATTGTGAGCTCTGAGGTCTGCACTAGCTTTGCTTCAGATCTCAGGTTTTGAAACTTCTAAATATGGCCTGTAGGTAAGTTTCTGTGAAGATGAAAACTTTGTAATGTAAATTTGCAATCCAAATGATCTTAAAGACTTCAATCTAGATCTGTAATCACAAATATGCAAGATGGGAAAAACTTATTGTTTGTTAGTGAAAGGGGGTTTGCCTTGGTCAAACCCCTTGTTCGTAATTAAACCTTGAAATGAAATAGCAATAATGAAGGAAATGGTGAATGGACAACATGTAATGCTACAACTCATCAAACCCTTGTAAAGTCGATAAAATTGTGTGGAATGGTTGAAATGGATATCAATATTGAGTGCTTAAAAGATAGGACTTGAATTGGTTGCTTGAATCAAAACCCTACACAAATTTTAGCACAACACATGCGATGCAAGAAAATACTTTGATATGATGATTGAATCTAAATATGGAACCAAATGCTTGATGAATTTACTCTTGAATGCTCTTGTGAACTCAAATATGCTATGATAAAAGCTCTCACAAAAGACTTGGATTGAAATGAATGAATGCACCTTGTATTTGTACTTATCTATACTTAATATCCTGAAATCATATCAGATCAAGCCGACATATGAATTCATTAAATAAAGGAGGCTAAATCCTGCCAAAATTTGAAATTAAATCTCAAAAATGACTTAAGGAGGACTAAGACGCCTTAGGTGGCATCTTAGTCCCAAATGCTAAAAACTTGGGGCATAGACACCAGAAAGGGGCCCAAACTGGAGATGCAAAAATTAGGGTCCTGAGAGCCTTGAAGGACAAAGATGCTCTAGGTGGCATTTTAGTCTTGACCTAAAAATTAGGGATAGATCGATGGAGTCATTAAATTATCATTTATGCATTGGAGAATGTTGAGATTAACTAGAAAAATATGTAATTCATAGAGCTTGTGGACACAAAATAGGACCAATTAAGCCATAAAGGAGCATAAATAAAGTGAGGTAGGCCCAAACAAGTGTAAAAATGCAAAGGTATGTAATTTACTACACTAAATTTAGCTCCAACTTTAGTGAGAGGATGAAATTGCTTCAAACTCATACTAAAGTATCCAACCATGAAATCAAGAGGGGTTTAAATGTACAAATGTTAGCAAGATAGGAAGACAATAATCGAGAGGGTGGCCAAGCCCCTAGGATGAAGATCCTATGGAAAAACCAACATAAGCACAAAGGAACATGCTTGTAGATAATATATGAAGCCATAACCAGATCACAAACATGCACCATCAAAGAAAAGAAAATTGAAAAAGAAAAGGGAAAGGAAAAAATGCAATGGATCAAGCTTCAACTAGCTATCCAACATGGTGGACTAGGTATAGGTTATTTGTGCAAAAAAAAAGTTTACAAGTGGAATGCATTGTCCACAATGAAAAGAAAATGCATGCTCACAAGGGCTAGTGGAAGCTAGTTGTTTACTAGGTGAGCCTCGAGGGAATATGTTAAACCCATACCTCCATGACCTTAATAAGGCAAAAAAATGCATGCTTGCATGGGCTAGTGAAGCTAGGTGTTCACTAGGTGAGCTCCAAGGGACCATATTAAAACCATACTTCCATGACTTTAGTAAGGTACAAAAATGTATGCTCACATGGGCTAGTGAAGCTAGGAATTTACTAGGTGAGCTCCAAGGGACCATATTATTAGAATTGTGAAACAAACACAAAACTACAAGCCATAGGATAAAAAAAAAACAAAGAAACATTCCACAAAAGAGATCTACAAACAATATATGGAATATTCCTCAATAAGAAAAAACTACAGAAGCAAGAGTCTCTCAAGAAGATATGAAATCTCCAAATAATCACAATGAGGGTTGAGTGCTTATAAGAGAAAAGCCCTAAATGATAAAGGGATCAGATTCATGACAAGTGTCAACATCACATGAGATGAGACATAATGATATAATATTAGCTCAACTAATAAAGTATAAAAGAACTCCTAAGTTTAGCTTAAGTGTATGAGAATAAATTAGACTAATAATCAATTAAAGATTAATTAATTATTAGCTAATGCATGACTACTCTAACACATGTTAAATATATTTCTCCATGACTTTAATAGGGCACAAAAATGCATGCTCACATAGGCTAGTGAAGGTAGGTGTTCATTAGGTGAGCTCGAAGGGACCATATTAAAGCCATACCTCCATGACTTTAATAAGGTACAAAAATGAAACAAGAAAGAAGAATGCTCAAAGGGATTTTTCTTGGTTCATGTGAGTTCTTACTCTTAGGGGACATCATGCCTAATGTATCCAAGAGAGGACTGATCAAAGAATAAGAGATTCACCACTAAGGGGAAGATAATATGCTAAGATAGATCACAATCTTGAAAGAAATTACTCCCAATGTCACCACAAAGAGGAAAACATGTTGCGTGAAGTAAGAAAATAACATTGAAGAAAATGAAAAGGAAGAAAAAAATGCAAGTGAAGTAATGCCAAAATAATGCCAATGTATGCCCTCACTTTAAAGAAATTGCTTACACCATGCTGTGAGGAATTACTATAAAGTAGAAAATAAAAATGGAATCGAGAAGGAAGACATGAGAGCCAACTTTGAAAGCCCTATGAAAATTCATATGTTTCCAAGTAAAGCTATGCCATGCAAGAGAAAAGTCAAATAAAGGGGTTTCCCCCAAAATGAAAACATGAAACACAAAAGGGATCTATGGATTTGGGGTTAGTATGTTCTTTACTACAATGATATTAGAGAGATTGGAATTGTCATCATTCCAAAAATACAAAGAACTGGAAGAATGACACAAAGAGAGAAAAAAAAAAGAAAAAGAAAGAGCCTTTTAGGTCAACATTGAAGAGACATAGGGTGTCTTGGCACATTGAGTCATCCCAAAAAGGGAGACATAGGACAAATGAAAAGGAAAATGAAAGGAAAAGAAAAGAAAAAGAACATGAAGGAGACATGAATGTCTCAATGCCTTGCATCATCCCCAAAAGGAAAACACAAGAAATGAAAATGAAAGGCAATGATAAAAGATCAATCAAAAGGAAAAAGTATATGACATATAAAAGAATGAAGGTAAAAATAGAGGAATGCACATAAAGAGAGAAACATCAAACAAAACATCACAGGAGATCACGTTACACACATGCAAGCAAACAAAAAGAAAAAGGAAAGAAAAATAAAAATAAAATATACAATACTAGTAAAGCACATGTGAGTCAACCATCCAGTAGGTCATCCACATCCCAGTCTTGTTCAATATATGAAGAATGTAGATCACTAGAGAGAGGGACACATCAAGTGCTATACTAGGAGAATTACCAGGTTCAACACATGGTGAATTGATTGGTTTAGGAGCATCACCATGGTTGTTATCATTTAATCTCATAGAAGAGGAAAATAAAAAATTCAACTCTTTATGCACTTCCTCATCAATTTCAGTTGTTTCCTCATCATCATCCAAGTTAACCAAAATAGGATGATGAATGATAATATCCATAGAAGTTGTTGGTCCTTGTTGTGGTGAAGATATAGCTTCTGTTTGTTTTGGTAAAAGAGGAGGGTCATTGTTTATTGTTTCTGTCAACTTTGGATTTTTATTTTCAATGTTGTTATCATTATTCATGTTTCAAGCAATAGCATTAAATCTATACCAATGCTCTCTAGCATTATGATTTTCAAGTTACATGTGTGTAGGAGTGGGTTTTTCAACCATAGGTTCTTTTTCTTCTTGTGAGGGAAGAATGGAAGAAACCATAGAAGGTTGTTCAACCACTTTCTATTTGAATTTATAAATTTGTTTAGGAGGCGGATTAGGAATTTTTTGGTTTTCTCCAAGTCTCTTGTAGAAATAGGAAAGGGATTGCTCATGGGTGGGTCTTGGTTTGTTGGAAGGGTTTTAGACTCAAAATTGTTTTGTTTAGGTAGTGGAGGTTCAAGCATGGGTGGTGGAAAGTTTTCAAGGGATAGTTTGGCTATTCATTTTGGATTGAATTTTTGTTAGGATAGGAAAAGGAAGTCTTCGTGGGGTCTTATAGGTTAGATAGGTTCAGGCCAAAAATAATCTAAGGAGAAATTTCCATGAGAAGACGGGAGTCTAAAGCTACTATGGTTCACTGTTGATATTTCATTTCCAACTAGAAACATTAAGCACTTATGGACAATGGATGGAACCACATTCATGGAGTGAAGCCATTTTAGCTTGAATTCACACAAAATTGGTGTGAATGAGATATGATAGAGAATGATACATTTTATTTATTTGGTCCTACTTGTAAAGGGAGTGTGACTGATTCCATCGTAGCATGAGCAAAACCATCATGCATTTTAAACTACACTTTCGGTTTATCATATCTATCTTTAGTAAGTTAATGCACATATAATTTTTTTTCTATGATCACATTCTCTCCACAAACGGGATCAATTAAAATCCCAGGAGTGGGCTTTTTATTGATTCTGTTGGCTATGTAAAGAGGACCATCAATTGCATGTTTGATTGCTTATTCTAAAGAGAAAGAAATATCAATGGTTTTTTGTTTACGTGGCTCAATGTAAACCACTCCTATCATTGTATCAATAGGAATTTTTTCATTAGTATCCATAGGATTTTTTTATCATCATCGATAGGACTTTATTCATGATTGCTTAAATTCTCATCATCTGTGTGAACATTTATCACATTGAGCTTAGTTTCACTAGCCTTAACAAATGAAATATTATGGTTGGGCATGGAATTGGTAAAGATTTACAAGTTTTGGTTGGGAGGAGCCACATAATTATTACCTTTGTCATTTACACCTCCAATTTGGATATGATTGGAATAAATGAGGTCTTGCACAAGACATTTAAGATGCTTGCAATGTTTTGTATCATGTCCTTTTTGTTGGTGACAAGCATAATAGGTATTGTGTCTAAAGTTCAGAGGTAATGGCTTGCTAGGGTCAAGGGGTTGAATGGGAGGTAAGATAAGCATGTTTTTGTTTAGGAGTTGGATCATAATGTTGTTAAGTGTGTCTAGTAAGGGAGTAAACTATCTTTGTAGATCCCTAAATATATAAGGATTACTCTTTTTTATACTAGCTACTTGGGTATCAACTAGTTAGGTAGGTTGAGAGGTGGAATTTAGTTGAAGGAAACTTTTATTTTTTCTTTTGAAATGTTGGTAAGTGTTTTGGTTTGAGGCTTTGGTCTTTTCAGGATGGGTAGGAGTGGTTTTTGGTTCACTAATAGTTAAGGATTTTTGATAGTCTCAAAGGGTAGTGCATAAATGCATGAAAGAGGGGAATTTCATCATGGTGAGCTTATCCCTTATCTTTATTTTAAAGTTTTCTATGAACATATTTTGATGATGGGATTCAGGAATTTTCACACTAATTTGGGAATAAAGAAATTGGTAGTGTGAAATATTTAGTCAGTGACTTTTTCACCCTCATTTTTTTGCATCTCATCAAATCAACCAATGTAATTTTAGGGACCATGTGCACTTGGAAATGGTTAATAAAGTCCTCAACAAGTTCATTGAATGAATGAATTGAGTTATTCGGTAATGCAAAAAACTAATCCAAAGAAATTTATTTCAAGGATTAGGGAAAAAATTTAGCCAACAGTTTTTCTTCAAGGATAAAGTCGCTACACAAAGTAGTAAAGGCATTAACATGATTAGTAGGATCTTCCTTTCCTCCACATTTCTCAAATCTAGGTATCTATATACCTTGTGGCACTAGAGTTCTCAATATATCCAAGGAAAATGGATTTCTCTTGACATAGTATAAAGGTGGACTATTTTGATTTTGATTGATGGTGGAGACTTGGTGTTGGATGGATGAAATGATTTGTAAAAGGTGGTTAATGATAGGGTCATTTCTTGCATTATGTGATGGAGATGAATATGGTGGTGGTATGTATGTGTTGGAAGGATTAATGAATGGATTGCTTACAGGAGGAGATATATGATTAGCTACCACATAAGTATAAGAAACACTTTTGGATATGTTTGAGGTAGGAAGGATGCTACTATTTGGTTTCATTGCTGTGGTCATTTGAGAATTGTTATTGGTGTGAATTGAGGTTATGTTTGAAGGAGGAGTTTGATTTCCTCCTTGGATTTGCATATTTTTTGAAGCTTGAGCACCATTAGTGATGGGAGAAAGATGTTTTCCAAATTTTGAGCTATGTTACACACAAATTCTAATCCGTCATTAATTTCCATCATGTAGTGAAGGTTCTCTATGGAAGGTATAATAGTGTTTGAAATGTTTTTAATAATTACGCTATCTTGTAAATGAGCTAAGTCTTCATGCATTTTTATTATGTTTTCTTGAGGAAAATGATCAATTATTGTTTTGAAACTCAGAAAAGTACTTGTAGGTAAGGTAGGCATAGAAAAGAGGTGTCAAAGGTATGGTCCATACCTAGTGAACTAGTGCTAACACCAAAAGTAAGAGAGTAATTGATAACCCAAGATCAACAATGATTGTTTTATTGTGGGATTCCATGAGTCTCACATTTCATCTAACCATAGTATTAGTAGTAGGACAACAAGTACTACATCTAATACAAGGGATAAGCCACAAAAATTGCAACAAATAGAATATCCTATGCTTGTAATTACACTTGAAATGAAAGAAATTGGAATAACAAAAATTATGGAAACTGAAATAGAAAATAGAAGGCATCCAACAAAAACACATAAAAACAATTTTAGACCCTAAAAATTGGAGAATCAAGGTCAATAGGGACTAAGACACCAGGAAGGGTGTCATGGTCCTCCTGGTGAGATTCTGAATTTCTAGAGGTTGAAATAGACAACAAATAGCAAAGATAGATTTCTAAAGAAAAAATCCTGAGAGGGACTAAGACACCAGGAAGGGTGTTTTAGGCATAGTAGAGGTTTTTTAGAGAAAAAAAGTGAATTCTAGAATGTCAGTAGTGTTTATAGATTGCCTATGCAAGATACTGATGCTCAAGAATAGAAAAATGTGCAAATAAGGGCAAACAAAAGTAGCTAGAAACAAGCAATTGAATGCAATTTGGAATGAAATTTTTTCACTTTTGAATGCAATAAGAATGTAATGAAGATGAAGAATAATGCACTTTTCAATTTTTTTAATGAAATGAAATGATGTAATAAAGTAAATATGCAACCTATATGTACTTTCACTAATACAAATATAATAAACCCTAAATGCAATTTCACTAATGCAAAATGAAAGATACCTTAGATGCACTTTCACTAATGGAAGAATGAATGAAATATAGATCTAAAGACTTTAATGGAATCCAAATCAGAAATGAATGCTTAAAAGAGTTGGGTTCACTAAAATGATGAATGGGAAAATGGATACCTTTTAGAGATATCACACTTTTTCCACTCAACCATTCAATAATGTCTTAGGAGTCCTAATTGGATTGGCTATCAACCTCACAAGGTGAGTCAATTTCTCAATTAGGAAGGACCTAGGAAGGGTTTTTTAAGTTCTAAGGGATCCACCACCAAGAAAATGCTTGGAAAAGAAAATGTTGGAAAACACATTGTGATATGAAAAATGACCTATAACTAAAAATGTAAGCTAAATGAAAGATGCAAATGATGAAATTATGCAATAGGGAGATAGTATGTGTGTACCTAGGAAATCTGGAGATTCTATGAGGATTCTAGAAATGTGAAGAAGTTGCTAAAATATGCTTTGGAGGACTAAAACTCCTAGAATGGCATATTAGTCTTGATCATATTTTTTGGGGAAAACACAAAGTCTTCGGACATCGTAACCGGATCTCAGAAAATTTATGAAAAATAGGCTTGAGAGGACTAAGATGCCCAAGATGACATATTAGTCTCATTCTAAATTTTTGGAATTTCTGAACAGGATCCTAAGCTTTGAGGTTTGCACTAGCTTTCCTTCTGATCTCAGGTTCTAAAACTTCTAAATATGGCCTATAGGTGAGTTTCTGTGAAGATGACAACTTTGTAATGCAACTTTGCACTTCATATGATCTTCAAGACTTCAACCTAGATCTGCAATCACAAATATGCAAGATGGGAAAAACTTGTTTTTTTTAGTTAATGGGGTTTTCCTTGGTCAAATCCTTTGCTGGTAATGAAACCTTGAAATGAAATAGCAATAATGAAGGAAATAGTGAATGAACAACATGCAATGCTACAACTCACCAAACCCTTGTAAATTTTGCAAAGTTTTTTACAATGGTTGCAATCAATATGGATCTTGAGTTCTTGAAAGATAGGACTTGAATTTCTTACTTGAATCAAAACCCTACATCACAAATGTTAGCACAACAACACACATCATGCAAAAAAACACATTGATATGATGATTGAATATGAAAATGGCCCCAAGTGCTTCATGAATATTCTCTTGAATGCTCTTGTGAACTCAATTATGCTATGATAAAATCCCTTACAAAAGACTTGGATTGAAATGAATGAATGAACCTTGTATTTATACCTATCTATGTCGAATATCCTAAAATCATATCACACCAAGCCGACATATGAATTAATTAAATAAAGGAGGCTAAATCCTGCTAGAATTTGAAATTAAATCTCAAAAAATGAATCAAGGAGGACTAATACACCATAGGTGGAATCTTAGTCCTAATTCCTAAAAAGTTGTGGCACAGACACCAAAAAGGGCCCAATCTGAAGATGCCAAAATTAGGGTCCTGAGAGCCTTGGGGGATAAAGACACCCTAGGTGGTGTTTTAGTCCCAATCCAACAATCAGGGACACACCGATGGAGTCATTAAATTGTCATTTATGCATTGGATAATGCTAGGATTAACAAGAAAAATATGTAATTCATAGGGCTTGTGGACACAATAGGACAAATTAAGCCATAAAGAAGCATAAATAAAGTAAGGCGGGCCCAAATAAGTGTGAAAATGCAAGGGTATGCATTTTACTACACTACACCTAATACCTCGACCTTATAAATTAAACCATTAATCCCTCAAACCCTCAACCCTCTACCCTCAACCTTGTACCCTTTACATTAAACCATGAACCCTAATCCCTTAAACGTATACCTTAAACCCTTAATCCCTCAACCCTCAACCATCACCAATAAATGCTTAGATATAAACCCTCTACCCTTAAACCCTAATCCCTTAAGCCCTCAACACTTAAATCCAAACCCTTGAACCTTGAACCTTAAAGCCTTAAAACCTCAACCCTTAAACCCTAAGCCATTATCCCTCAACCCTAAACTCTATCCCTAAAGCCTCAAGCCTCAAGCCTCAACCCTTAAACCCTAAACCCTATCCCTAAACCCTCTACCCTCAACACTATACCTTAAACCCTAATCCCCCAACCCATAAACCCTTGATCCATCAAACCTCAAACCCTTATATGCTAAAATCTCAAACCATAGATACCTTTAAATCCTTAAACCTTAAACTCTTAAACTATATGCCCTATACACTTAACCTTGGACTCTCAACCTTGAACATTATCCATCAACCTTCAAACCCTACCCTACAACCTATACCCTTACCCCTCATCCATATGTGTTATACCCTCAACCTTAAACCCTAAACCCTATATCGTAGACACTCAACCTTAAACATTATCCCTCAAATGTAAAATCTCAACCCTATACCTTAAATCCTCAACCCTAATCCCTCAACCCAATATCTTAAACCCTCAACCCTCAACCCTCAACCCTCAATTATCAACCCTAATCCTTCAACCCTCAACCCTTAAACACTCAAACCTTAAACCCTAAATCCTTAAACCCTCAACTGTTAACTGCTCTACCCCATGCAATAAACCATTAACCCTAATACATCAACTCAATACCTTAAACCATAATATCTTAATGCTCAACCCTTAAAACCTAATCCCCTAAGCCCTCAATCCTTAAACCCTAAACAATTGACCCTTTAACCTTAAATCCTCAATCATTAAACCCTAATCCCTTAACTCTAAACCCTAAACCCTATAAGTAAAGCCTCAACCCTTAACCCTTAAACCTTAAATCCTAAACCTTACCCCTAAACCCTCTACCCTCGACACTATACCTTAAACCATAATCCATCAACCATTAAACCCTCAACCCTTAAACCCCTAATACTTCAAACCTTAAACCCTTAAACCTTAAATTATCAACCCCTAGATACTCTTAAACCCTTAAAACCTATACCCTATACACTCAACCTTGAAAATTATCCTTCAATCTTTAAACCTATACCCTATACCTTATACCATCAACCCTATACTTTTACCTAAACAATAAACCCTCATCCATATTCCTTATACCATCAATTTTAAATCCTTAACCTATATCTTAGACATTCAACCTTGAACATTATCCTTCAACTATAAACTCTCAACCCTTTACCCTAATCCCTCAACCCTCAAACCTCAACCCTAATCCTTCAACCATCAAACCTTAAACTCTCAACCCTTAAAGCCTCAACCCTTAAAGCCTCAAACCTCAAACCCTCTACCTTATACATTAAACCCTTAACCCTAATACAAAAATATTATACCTTAAACCCTAATCTCTTAATGGTCAACCCTTAAACCCTAATCCATTAATCCCTCAACCCTTAAACCCTAAACCCTTGACGCTTTAACCTTAAATCCTTAAGCCCTCAACTCTTAAACCCTAATCCCTCAACCATCAACCCTAAACCCTATTCCTAAAGCCTCAATCCTAAGACTTTACATTTTAAACCCTAAAACCTATCCCTAAACTCCCTACCCTAGACACTATACCTTAAACCCTAAACTCTCAATCCCCAGATACCCTTAAACCATTAAACCTTAAAACCTTAAACCCTATACCCTATACACTTAACCTTGTACACTCAACCTTGAACACTATCTCCCAACCTTGGGTGATCCCACAATAGTGGGTTACACTTTTTGGCCAAACTTGACATTGAACTAAAATTTTGAAACTCAATCTTCACTTTCAGACACTTATAGCTGCTAAACCATGAGGAATTTGAAGATGATGCAAAATAGTGATTTATGACATTTTATCTATAGATTCTATATATATATTATAAATTTTTTGGAATCAAATTGCATTTATTTTTCCATTTCCTTGGATAACTAGTTTTTAATAGTAAACAACATTTTTAAAGAGTGATGTTTACTATATAACACAACTTTTTTCTATGAAGGATAAAATTATAATTTTTTTGAATTTAGTTTTGTAAATAAGATATCTAGCTCCTTCATTTGGTTTCATAGTGTTTTACTAAATATTTTTTTCTAATTAAGTTTTGAAGTCAAACCAGTTACAATTTAGAAATAGGTTTACTGTATAACACATAATTTTTTTTGTATGTATCAAAATTCATTTTTTTTATTGGATCATGGACATCAATTCCAAGAGCATAGATATTTTCAAATTTTTTTCAGTAATCTATAATTTTTCCGCATGTGCAAAATAGAGAGATTGATTTTCAGTGAAAAACATACATTCATAAGAAATTAAAAATAAATATAATAATCAAATTAAATATATTTAAAACTATACTTTTGGGGAATTTTTTTCTTAATTGAGTTTTGAATTCAAACCAATTACAATTTAGACATAGGTTTATAGTATAACACACAAATTTTTTTGTATGTATCAAAATTCAATTTTTTTTTGGATCAAGGATAGCAATTCCATGAGCATAGATATTTTTCAACTTTTTTTTCTAGCAATCTACAATTTTTCCACATGTGCAGAATAGAGAGATTGATTTTTGGTGAAAACATACATTTTAAAGAAATAAAAAATAAATATAATTATCAAATTAAATATATTTAAAACTATACTTTTGGGGAAGCTTATGATAAGGACTACATACTTACAAAACATAAATTTTAAATGAGTTTATTTGATCCCTCAGAAGGTAAATCAAAAGATTTTTTATTAGCATTTTGATAGGTGTAGAGGAGACTCCATTATAGGTATGGTTTAAAACTATCAGGGTTCTATCAAAGGAGGTTTGATCAAACCCTCTTTAATTAAAATCCTTTAAACAACCTTTAGAGGCTTAAACATTATATTTTTAAAAAATATGTGATTTCAACAAAAATCATGATGCCATAGAAAGTGTATCCCATTATTATGGAAACACCTCCTTTAGACCTCTACCCTATACCCTCAACCCTATACTTATAACCTAACCCATCAACCCACATCCATATGCCTTATAGCATCAACATTAAACCCTAAACCCTATATCTTAGATACCCAACCTTGAACATTATCCCTCAACTGTAAACTCTCAACCCTCTACCCTAGTCCCTCAACCCTATACCTTAAATCCTCAAACTTCTATTGGGAAATTTTTGGATGGTGTGATGTGATTCTAATACATGGTTTTCATTGATGTCAACACTATTAGAATTTGATATTCTAAGTGTTGTATATGTCGAGGATATTGAGAAAATTATAAGTGAATGTGTTCTAGGTTCCTAGTGGAACTGTGCAGGTCATGAAGGAATTATGTTATGTATGTAAAAGGTTAGTTGTTGTGGATCAAAGGATTTAATGTTGAGTATGACTAGATCATCTACCATAATTTTCAAAGGTCTACATGAACTCGTGCACAAGTGGTGGTCTGACAGTGTTTTGCTAGTCTTTGTCAGAGTTTCTGAGTGAAGATTGTATGTTTCTAGTTATCTTAGTTGTCGCAGATGTCTCTTTGCTATTTCTTGGTATTTTTCAGATGTCTCTAGTTCATCCTCTATCTTTGTGGTACATGCACATGATCCGGTGAAGCTCATGATTGAAAATATTTTCTTGTGCATGTCTGATTTTTCTTGTTCTTGGCTAACATGTTGATGCTAGCATGTTGTGGATGTTTGAGGCATGATTAATTGGAGTATTCTTGTTTTGGAGTAGTCAAATTTGGGTCCCCACTATGTTTTGGCAGACCTTGGTGGGTGCACATTGAAGAATTTAATTGTGAATTTAAGTCGACATTGAAAATATATTATTTTCCTTTGGCCGACTTTCTTATGGTGAAATCTTTGTGGCGGATATATAAGAAGCAATTTTGTAGAGTATGTGAAGTGTGGTTAGTGTTCTGAGTATGCGTTGTGTGCTCTTGTGTGCATAAGTGTGAATATCATTAAAGAGAAAGTGAGTAGAAGGTTGAGCGAAGTATGCAAAGGTACTGTGCCTTATGGGAACTGTAATCAGGCTTGGATAAAATCCATTCTCTTAGTTCAAATTTCTGGATGGTTTTAATCTGAATCTTTCTGTAAGATAGTGAGTCTTCTATTTGTAATTGAGTAGTGAGCTCTAGGTACTGAGCCCGAATTCATGTGCATTCCCCTTATTATTTTTCTTTATACTTTTAATAAAGTATAATCTTGTGGATTGACATCCACTGTGGTTTTTCTGCTAACAAGGTTTCCACACAAAAAATCTTGGTGTTCTTTGTCTCTTTGATGTGTTAATTATTAATGGTTAATTGTTTATTCATTAGATCCGAGATTAAATTTAAGTTAATTTTGTAAATTTTAAATTTCTGTGACAACTGATTCACCTCCCTTTCTCAGTTGTCTATCCTTTCTTTTTCCAACAATTGGTATCAAATCTAGTTCCTCTGAGGAAAAGTCTAACAGCTTGAGGTGATTCAGGATGGCCACATTCAAGAAGGATAGCCCTAGATTTTAGGGCATCAACTACTTACTATGGAAAGTTAGGATGCATTTTAACTTATTGTGCATGGGAGATGCTATTTGGAAGATTACAAAGAATAAATACACTATTCCTACAAATGGACCCTCCACTCATGATGAGATCAAGGATGCAGAAAGAAATACTAGAGCCATTGAAGCATTGGTGAGAACTCTAACAGATTCAAAGATGGCTAATTTGGTAGGCTTGCATACAACTCATGATATTTGGATAAAGCTGGAAACTTTATATGAAGTAGATGCACAAGTAAAGATGGCTAAGCTACAAAGTCTAAAAGGTAAGTATGAAAAACTAAAGATGGGTGAAGATGAGAATATTACTTCATTTATGCAAAGATTAAATGAGATAGTGCTAGGTATTAAATGTTTTGGTGATTCAGTAAGTGAAGATTAAATTGTGGCTAAGATACTTAGATCCTTACCTCCCTCCTACAAGTCGAAAGTTCATGCTATTGAAGAGTATATGTCTGTAAACAAGATGATAGGAGACACATTGATAAGAAAGCTTGCTACTATTGAAATAAGTGAATTTGGTGAATCCACATCAAAGAATGAATCTGAATTCAAAGCTACTATATTCGGAAGCTATAGGCGAAGTTACAATCCTAGAGAGAGTTCTAGAAGGGCATCCAAATATGATGAAGAAATGAAATAGATCAAAGACCAAGATAGATAAGTTCTAGAATTGGAAGCACTCATTGCAAAATGAGAAGGAAGAGGAAAAGGTAAGTATGAAGATGTATTCCAGGTATTAAATGTTTTTTATGCAGTAAAATAGGTCACTTTGCATCAAGATGTCCTGAATGAGTTCCTAGGTGTAAACCTAAAAAACCTAAATTTTAGAAGAAATGCTACTTTTCGAAAGGAGTAACAGATGATGAGTTTGATAAAGATGCTGGAAATGAGGATGATTGGGCTTTTATTGCTACCATTTAAAATAAGCTTGAACCTACTGAATCCACTGAAGAAAAGAAAGCTCTTGCAGCCCGTGTTGAGGAGAAAGATGAATGGGTCATTGATAGTGGATTCTCACATCATATGACCAGTGAAAAAAACAAGTTTATGAATCTAGAAGAGTATGATGGTGGGCTTGTGAGATTTGGAGACAATAATTATTGTGTGATTCATGGTAGAGGCTCTATTAGCCTTGGTGGTAAAGAAAATACTGATGATGTTCTCTATGTTGAATGTCTGAAGCACAACTTGTTAAGTGGTTGAAAAATAGTGCATAAGGGATATGATCTACAGTTCAAGGATAGAAAATGCCTGAGATCTGATAGAGGTGGGGAATTCCTTTCAAAAGAATTCAATACTTACTATGAAGAGCATGGAATTAAAAGACAACTATCTACTCCCTGAACTCCTCAACATAATGGAGTTGCAGAAAGAAATAATAGAACAATTATGGATGCTACCAACACAATGATGGTGGAAGGAAATGTGCCTCAGATGTACTAGAGTGAAGTGGTAAGTACTGCTATATACACCTTGAGTAGAGTAAATGTGAATGGTAATTCCTATAAGACTCCTTATGAATTATGGTTTGGTCGTAAGCCTACTATCAAATACTTCAAAACATTTGGAAGCAAATGCTATATCAAAAGAGATGGTGACATAGGAAATTTTGATGTTAGAAGTGATGAAGGAATCTTCCTAGGTTACTCCACAAAGATCAAGTCATACAGATGCTACAAAAAAATACTAAGAAAAGTAATTTAAAGTGCAAATATCAAGGTGGATGAGGATTTAGTCAGATCATCCAAAAGATGTAGCTATGATTCAGATGAAGACAATATGAACCAAGGGAAGAATTCACAATCACCAAATCTACTTTAGATTATTCCATATGTTCTGATGAAGCAACTACAAGTTGTTTTGGTAAATTAAGTCAGTCAAGAAGAGCAGTCAAGTGCAACTACACAATTAAGTTCAAAAAACACAAAGTCTGAGAGAGTCCTAAAACTCCAAGGTATGTAATGTTGAATCATTCTGAAAGTCAAATCATAGGAGACAAGAGAAAAGGAGTACAAACTAGAAAGAAAATTGCTAAACAATACTGTCTAATATCCAAGATTGAACCTAAGAATGTCATTGAAGCCTATCAAGATGTACACTGGTTGGAAGCTATGAAAGAAGAATTGTCACAAATTGAAAAGAATGACACATGGAAACTGGTTCTTAGGCCCAAAGAAAAGAATGTGATTGGCACTAAGTGGGTATTCAGAAAAAAACTAAATGAAGATGGTGAAGTGGTCCGAAATAAGGAGAGACTGGTATGTAAAGGTTACTCCCAAATGGAAGGTATAGATTTCGAAGAGACCTTTGCCCCTGTTGCTAGAATTGAAGCAGTAAGACCATTTCTTGCTTATGTTGCTTACAATAACCACAAAGTTTACCAAATGGATGTAAAGTCCGCATTTCTAAATGGGGAACTTGAAGAAGAAGTGTATATTGAACAACCAAATGGATTTCAGCTAACAAATAAGGAAGACATGGTTTGTAGGTTAAAAAAATCCTTGTATGGACTCAAACAAGCCCCGAGACCCTTGTATTCCAGACTAGACAAATACCTACTAAAGCTTGGATTCTCAAAAGGTATTGTTGATAGTAAATTATATTTCAAGATAGATCATGATAAGGAGTTAATCAGAGAATTTTTTGTTGATTATATCATCTTTAGTGGAGATGATAATTTGTGCATGAAGTTTGCTGATGAAATGAAGAATGAATTTGAGATGAGCATGATTGGTGAAATGAAGTTTTTTCTGGGATTGTAAGTTTCACAATTGGACCAAGGGATTTTCATATCTCAGTCCAAGTATGTGAAAGAACTGTTAAAGAAGTTTGGTATGGATGATTCCAAACCAGTTGGTACACCCATGGTAACTGGATGTAAGTTGACACAAAATGATGATTCTCCTAAGGAAAATCAAACTAGATACAAATAAATGATTGGAGGATTACTCTACTTAACTCAGAAAAGGATAGATATTATGCATGTTGTATGTATGGTTGCAATATTTAAAGTTGATCTGAAAGAATCACATGTAACTGCTATCAAAATAATTTTTAGATACTTGAAGGGTACTGTTGATTTTGGAATTTGGTATTCAAAGGATGATGATCTTACACTATGTGCTTATAAAGATGTTGATTGGGCTGGTGATGTGGATGATAGAAAAAGTACTAGTGGTGGTGATTTCTTCCTTGGGAAGAAGCTGGTATCCTACTTAAGAAAGAAGTAGAGCTCTATTTCTCTATCCACTGCTGAAGCAGAATATATTGCTGCTGCAAATAATTGTACTCAGGTGCTATGGATGAAAGAAATGCTGAAAGATATCAAGGTGATATATCAAGAACCTATTGCAATATACCGTGACAACTCAAGTGCAATAAATATATCAAGGAATCTGGTACTACAATCGAAGACCAAGCATATATCAATTAAGTTTCACTTCCTAAGGGAGAAAGTGAATGAGAAGGAAGTTAGACTAGAGTATGTGCCTACAAAAGAACAGATTGTAGATATCTTTACAAAGCCATTACCGAAAGATACTTTTGAGTATCTCAAATGAATGCTAGGGGTAGTTACCCCTCTTGACAAGAACCAAAATGATGCACTTACTTGCATCAATCTGTGAGCTACATTGCTATATTTTAATCCAGATTGATGTTTCCATGGCTGTTACTTAGGGTGAGTAGTTAGATGTGCAGAGATATGGCTTAGAGCATGTGTATGGAAAGGTCATAGTTATATTTTCCATTGATGTCAAAGGGGGAGAAGTGTAATGTGAAAAACGTAAATATCTAAGGGGGAGAAGTACATAATGAAAAATATTTCCAAGAAGAAGAGAAATTATGCAGTGTGTTGGGTTGATGGTATTTTTCACATCATGTGTTGCAATCAATTCCAAAGGGGGAGATTGTTGGGAGATTTTTGGATTGTGTGATGTGATTTTGATACGTGGATGTCATTGATGTCAACACTATTAGCATTTGATATTCTAAGTGTTGTATATGTTGAGGATATTAAGAAAATTATAAGTGAATTTGTTCCAAGTTCCTAGTGGAATTGTGCAGGTCATGAAGGCATTATGTCATGCATGTAAAAGGTTAGTTGTTTTGGATCAAAGGGTTTAATTTTGAGTATGTGTGGATCATCTACTGAAAGTTTCAGAGGTTCACATGAACTCGTGTGCAAGTGGTGGTCTGGCAGTGTTTTGTTGGTCTCTGTCAAAGTTTCTGAGTGCAAATTCCATGTTATTGGTTATCTTGGTTGTCATGGATGTCTCTTTGCTATTTATTGGTGTTTTAAAATGTCTCTAGTTCATCCTCTATCTTTGTGGAATGTCCACATGATCTGGTGAAGCTCGTGATTGGAAATCTTTTCTTGCGCATGTCTAGTTTTTCTTGTTCTTGGCTGACATGTTGATGCTAGGGTGTTGTGGATGTTTGAGGCATGATTAATTGGAGTATTCTTGTTTTGGAGAAGTGAAATTTGGGTCCCCACTATGTTTTGGCTGACCTTGGTGGGTTCGCATTGAAAAATTTAATTATGAATTTAACCCGACATTGAAAATATATTCTTTTCCTCTGGTTGACTTTGTTATGGTGAAATCTTTGTGGTAGATATGTAAGAATAAATTTTGTGGAGTATTCAAAGTTTGGTTAGTGTGCTTAGTATGCATTGTGTTCTCTTGTGTGCATAAGTGCAAATATCATTGAAGAGAAAGTGAGTAGAATATTGAGCAAAGTATGTAAAAGTATTGTGCCTAATTGGAACTGTAATCAGGCTTGGATAGAAACCATTCTGTCAGTTCAAATTTTTGGATGGTTTTAATCTAGATCTTTTTGTAAGATAGCGAGTCTTCTATTTGTAATTGAGTAGTGAGCTCTAGGTAGTGAGCCTGAATGCATGTGCATTCCCCTTATTATTTTTTATTATACTTTTAAAAGAGTATAATCTTGTGGACTGACATCCACCATGGTTTTTCCCCTAACAGGGTTTCCATGCAATTTTTTTTGGTGTTCTTTGTCTCTCTAATGTGTTAATTGTTTATGGTTAATTGTTTATTCATTAAATCTGAGATTAAATTTAAGTTAAGTTTGTAAATTTTAAATTTTTGTGACAACTGATTCACCCTCCTCTGAGTTGTCTATCCTTGCTTTTGCCAACAACCTCAACCCTCAAAACTAATACCTCAACCTTACATGTTAAACCCTCAAAATTGATCCCTAATCCCTAAACCCTGAACCATGAACCCTAATCCTTCAACCCTCAACCATTAAACTCTTAACCCTTAAACCCTCAACCCTAAAACCCTCAACCCTCAACCCCTCTACCTTATAAATTAAACCCTTAACCCTAATACATCAAACCTATACCTTTAACCATAATCTCTTAATGCTCAACCCCTAAACCCTAATCCCTTAATCCCTCAACCATTAAACCCTAAACCCTTGTAATGGAATGAATTTGTACACCTTTCAAATTCTCCATTTAAATACATTCTATCTTAGAAAATCAAGCTTGATATTGAAATTCTACATTCTTCATTCACTTCCCATCCACTTGGAAGTTGTTTTTTGTGTAAGTGGATGATATTCTATCAAGGATGCTAGCGTAGTCTGTGTACATTTGCATAAAGTGCTACCATCCTGACAAGATTCCTACCTCTAGAATCTACAAAGGCATTACAATTCTCTATTGGAAATGAAGAGTAATGTCTATGATCCCTTGACTGACCTTGAATGAATCCTTTGTCTCCAATTTCACCTTGAAATGAATTATCTTTTCCATTCTTTCACTCCATCTTGAACTCTCTCTTGATCTCATTCATTCTTGGAAACTATCTACACACTTCATTCAAAACATTCTCATGTCCATTGAAGCTACAAGTTGGTTTTTTTTGGACTCACTCTTTTCGTTGTTACAGCAACACCAATCTTCACAAGCTTGCAAGCTTTCTCCTTCTGCCATTTTCCTTGAGTGGATGTGGTTGAAGGTGATATTATTCTATCTTTCATTTAATTAGCATTATCGTATTGTTTTCATAGCATATTTTTCTTCATTGTAGTGCTTAGTACTTTCCTTTCAATATCTTTCGCTATCGTATTTCTCCTATTGTTGCTATTCTGGCTATCTATGGAGGTGGAAACACCAAAATGGGGGATTGACTATGGTAGTCCTCTATACACAACCCTAAAATTTTTCCATCTTGTTTGTGTAGGTTGCTTGTCATGTGAAGACCTTGAAGATATCAACTTGTGGGTAGGAAGGTGTGCTTTCCTCACCCTATTTTGTCAATTCGTAATTGGATCAAGTTAAAGTATTCTTTGCTATTCTATTATTTATTTACTTTCTTCTTTTTGTTATCACATTAGACTATACTTATTAGGTTGTTAGTAGGTTCTCTTTGAGTTTTTATTTTACTTTATGCTCTATGTCTGTATAGATGCTAGCACCCCACTAAGATGCTAGAAGGTATAGAACAATAGGCTTTCCTTTTCATCGCTTTAAACATCAAACCTATCTTAAAAATTCATCTAGCTTGAGGTAGATCAGGGAAACCTATTGTTCTATACCTTCTCGTGACTTGGGGTTCTGAGCGCTTAGACCCCCTCTACAT
This sequence comes from Sequoia sempervirens, assembly GCA_007258455.2. Lineage (NCBI taxonomy): Eukaryota > Viridiplantae > Streptophyta > Pinopsida > Cupressales > Cupressaceae > Sequoia > Sequoia sempervirens. The sequence goes on along the minus strand of VDFB02000013.1, from coordinate 212,408,165 downwards.
TTTAGTGAACTTAATGTGAACATTATAGTATCTATTTATTTTTGTTGAGGTTCTTTCTCTTGTTTTTGCATAAGTTGTGAACTTGTGTGTTGTGGCACTTTATGAGCTTCACAACATATTCTCCAAATTTTGGATACATTGTTAGAAGGAGCATATGATAGTGACACTTAAATATGGGCTTCTCAACGGTCACTACAGTCTCAGTTCCCAGGAGATGGTATCGGTAGTAGAGATGAGTTTATTCGATGAAACCAATCATGTCCCTACTCCTCCTATTTCTCCCTCAGCTCCACCTCTACACAAGGATGATGCTATCACTATTCTTGTAGAGCACCTCCTGGATTTAGATAGGATGATTTTAGATCTTAAGAACCATTTAGGGAAAGATAAAAACATGACTAGGGCCACTACAGTTGTTAATGAAATTAGATATATGCTAGACAAGGATCAGACAGGTATAGAGTTCCTCCATGACCTTACTGACTTAATGAAATCATGTCCTTTCTTACAACCCTAGGTCAAATATTACTTGCTGGTGGTTTGGGTATATCTAGTACTCTTGGTGGCTCTGATGGTGGCTACGACAGTGGCTTTGACGATGGATCCAATAGTGGCTCTGGCGGTGGTCTCGATGGCAGTTCTGGTGGTAGCTCCACTAGTCCTATTTCTTCATTTGACCCTATTTTGAATGCTCTACTACAAAATATGGCTAAAATGTAGAACCAGATGGTGAGTTTTTCCCAATCCTCTGCCTAGTCAATTTTTTCAATGTTTCTTTCAAGGCTGTCCTTTGTTGGTGGAAATTCTAAATACTCTCATCCCCAAAGGGATGGAAATTCCTAAATTTTAGAGATACAATGGTAAAGGAGACCCTAAAAAACATGTGTTAGCCTTCAATGTGATATGTACAGACTTCTTTCACCAAGATGCCTTGATGGAAAAAATATTTCCTTGATCTCTCAAGGATGCAACACTAGAGTGGTAATGTTCCTTACCCAAAAAATATATATTATCATTCAATAAGCTTGTTAATTAGTTTCTCTGATAGTTCCAAGCTAACATTGGGCCAAATATAGCCTTTTAGGACCTCATTCATTGTATGAAAGGATATCTGTAACGCTGAAAATGAAACAAGCTTTTTGCACAATAGACAACAAGGAAGATTAGAAGCACACATGCAATACAAATACTAAATCTAGAATGCAAATTCATACGTTAAGCAACAAAGAACATGGGAAAGTAAAAAAGTAATTAAAACTGAAACAATCTCACGAATTTTCAAATGTATTTCCATGAATTATCTCGATTGCCCTTCTCCATTTTGCTTGTGTAGTATAATTGCCCTCAGATTTTCAAGTAAATTCGTGCAAGTATAGCCTAAGATAGTGATTAGAAAAATATCAAAGATTCAAGACAAAGTTGCTCTCAAAAGTCATAAGATTTCGCGAGAGAGATTGGAATGAAGAATGACAAATCAATTTATAGAAAATTGATTATTCGAATGACAGGTCAAGATTGAAAGATCAACGGACGGTTGAGATTGAGAGATTAGACATGCATTCAAATAACTGATAGAAGTGACACAAGTGATTCGAATTAGAAATAGAATTAAATATTAAATAAATGATTCAATCTTCAGTTCGGTATTCGAAAACATAAGAAATATCTTTGCATGACAAAGATGAAGATTGATTAAAGCAACTCTCTGTTCGAATGCACGCACAACACTTAATTAATTAAATAAGAATATTTAATTAATCCGCATGTACACGCAATTGAGTTAGAAGTGGATGATTGAATGGTTAGACGAAGAGATTACTCGAAGACGCCACTCAGACATTAAATCAATAGTTAACTGAACGATTAAAATAGATGTCGAGTTGAGTAAAAGTGAATACTTAGATAACTCACATAATTATCTAAAATATAGAAGAATGTGTTAAAATAGAATTAATGAATTAAATAATTCATTTAATTCAAGACTCGATATTCGAAGAGTAATTAAATAAATAAGATTTATTTAATTAAGTGACGAAAGGGATTTAAATGAATAATTAAATAAATAATGACTTTATTTAATTATAGTTGAAAGTGCGATAAAGAATAAATTAAATAATGATTTATTTAATTTAACAAGACGAATAAAGTTAATTAGTAAGATAATTAAATAACGAGCGTTTATTTAATTAATTAGATAGAATAAAGAAAAGTGTGAATTAATTAAATAATTAAGATTATTTAATTAATAGAAGAATTAATAGAAGATGAATTAATTAAATAATTAAGATTATTTAATCAAGACCATGAAGAATAAGAATTATGAAGAATATAGAAGCCGCAGGCTAAAAACCAGATTTCGGTGTCTACATTTTCCCCTCTTTGATTCAATGTCGTTTAGGCATTGTGTCAAAGAAAGTCAATGAAAATATGTCCCAGTCAAGCTCCAGATTTGAAGGTGAAGGTAAGCCCCCTCGGGAAAATTGACAAATTTCTGAAATGTTCAGAAAAATTTGGAAATGTGCCCAATTAGTCCAGTAGATAGGCAGAAATGCAATGCAATTGACAGAATTGGGTTCAGAAACAGGAGGGACGGGTACGGGATGAGAGAAAATGGAAGTTTACATGGCCAGTAGGAAAGAAATGCCACATAAGCCCTAGGTATATATTGGAATCGTGGTGAAAAACTATTCATTTGCACCCACCCAGCTTATAGATTTCAAAGTTTGCTCTGACTTTCAGCGAGGATGTCTCCAATTCCAGCCACCCATCATCGTGCATACAGGATCAGGACGTTCCAAAGACCAGCCGGCGCGGACCCCCCGGTATGGACCTAAAACTTACCTTTTGAAATTTTTTAATTTGTGCGTATTTTAAGGTATTTATTGCATTTTTCATTATGCGTCGCTTTTCATTTTGCACCGCATGTGTATGCGCAAATGACACATGTGTTTGCGAAAAGTCGCATTTGCATTTTAACACCAAGCGATTTAAACTAGGTTTAGAAAATAACCGCATGTGTTTCTTTTGCTACGCATATAATAATTTTGATACGCATTTGAAATCTAGCTACGCATGTGCATTTTAATCTACACATTTGCTTATTTAGAAACGCATTTGAGATGATGCAACACAAATGTTAATTTTAGCATGCATTTGAGAATAATTAACCGCATTTGATTAATAATGACGCACTTGTAATTTGAGAACCGCATTTGTAAAAAGTGACGCATGTGTAAAAAAATGACGCATTTGCAAAATAATGACGCATTTGCATTTTATGTTAAAACAATCATTTTGCATTAGAATAGATGATTCAGGCTAACATAAGGCATGTTGTTGTAGGTTGTTCTCGACCCTATCTACACACGTGAGTTGAGACCCACGACGTTTCGATTTAGAGAAAGCTTATGGCTGGCCGAGCGACAAACTTTATGGCATTTGGGTTTGTTGCACGTGACCAATATGCCCCAGATTATGGTAAATCGGGGTTTACTGATAGCACTTTGCTAGCGGTGGCACTCGAAGACGTCTTCCTTCCACCTTTCGACTGGAGAGGCTACAGTGACTTTGGAGGATGTATATAGGATTTTGAGACTACCGATTAGAGGGACACGAATAGTTTATGATACACAGAGAGGGATAGCGGAGATGTGCAGATATTACCCCCATGCTGACGTTAGACACTTAGGGGTTGATGACTATGAGATTAGATGGCGGGTATTGGCCCAGAGGTATAGACAGTTAGATTGTCTAGTAGTGACACTGATAGGTGGTATTGTACTGCCTGACCGTCGAGGTCATGGATTCCCTGTGGGATGGGGTGAGATGCTAGTGGGCATACTAGAGCGTCGAGTTGTATATGCTTGGGGTTCGTGTGTGCTGGGGATGCTATACTTCCACCTTCATGACATTGCCTATAGAGGGGCACAGTCGATGAGCTACGGCACCACGCTCCTGATGGTATGGGCATATGAGCATATTGCTATTTTTAGACCACCGGTGATAGTAGATCTAGCTCGTGGAGCGCCATATGCCTTTTGGTATGTGGGAGCCACCACACAGCACCACATTGGAGACACGGGCTATTATAGACACGCTATAGACCTGATGTAGGAGTTTACATGGAGACCGTACCTAGGCTGCGAGGTGTGGTCAGATGAGGGCGAGCATTTGCCATTTTGTCAACAGACACAGTATTTGGTGGGATGGACAGTGTCCCATATGCACATCATAGAGCGACAGTTGCCGGACCGGGTCCTGAGATAGTATGGAGAGGTACAGGATGTACCTCGAGGGAGAGCAGAGTTTGTTCGGTCTTCGTGAGAGGTCCTATTATGGGGGCCAAAGACTCCAGTCGCCACTGTAGAGGCAGATATTGATGGATTACAGGCATAGCCATGGGGATGGAGGGGTGGACCAACAGATCCAGGGATGACCCCAGCTTATGATCAGTGGTGGGCATTGTATAGGCCGATTCCCTTGATAGATCTAGGGCAGCCAGCACCAGTAGAGCGGCGGGTTAGAGGTCCCAGAGGCAGGCGAGGCAGAGGAGGCGGTCGAGGAGGCAGAGGAGGCCGAGGTGATGGTGGGGATGATGGAAGAGGTGGACGACGTGGAGGCACGAGAGGGAGGTGTGGTCGACGGGGACGAGGAGCAGCCTTGTCACCGATCTAAGAGGAGGGAGGAGGAGAGGAGGATGTGGCCATGCTAGATGTGGCTAGAGGTGACGAGGAGGAGCAACCGGCAGAGGCAGTTATCCCAGACATCCCTGACATCCCAGCAGAGGCAGAGGTAGGTGCCGAGGAGGCAGTTGCAGAGGAGGCCATTAGAGAGGAGGCAGTGGGAGAGGAGGCAGAGGTCGATGCCCTTGGATTGCTAGGTGCCTACCAGGAGGATGATGAGGAGGAGGATGATCACGAGAGAGAGATCAGGGATCAGATCCTGGAGGAGATGGACGAGGAGGAGGATGGGTGAGATAGGGTCCGTCAGGATGAGACAGAGGTAGAGGTGCCCGACACTGATATATTACGAGCCCAGGTTGCCTCCTTGGAGGAGCAGATGAGAGTGTTGATGGCAGAGAGAGATGCCTACAGAGTGGAGAGAGACAGAGCCTTGTTGGAGAGATATTAGGCTGTAGCCCGATGGCAGGAGACTGAACAGAGATTCACAGAGTTGAGGTCATTATGTACAAGACCATCAGCAGCATTTTCCAGAGAGTTGGTCAGAGCCGGCGAGAGGGAGAGATACTACCGAGACTTGTATGAGGCAGAGGTTCCCCTAGAGAGACGGGCTCCCAATTTTTCAGCGGCATAGAGTAGTAGGTCCCAGACCAGGACCCACACATGGACAGTGAGTACAGAGGGAGTGGATCAGCCACGTAGAGTAGGGCCCTACAACAGACCTCCCACAGCTCCGAGATCAGCCGGTTCTCAGCATCAGTCTCCCACACACTCCCGACATGATGGCAGTGGCAGTTCAGGATAGAGATACAATTTTGAGGTCCATTTGGGACAGTGTATTTGGATCCGATAGCCTGCGGGCTTCCATGTATTTATGATACATTATGACATTGTGATGTGACACATTTGAGCTATATATATATATGATTTTGGCGGCGATTCTTATGATATGCATTGTCTATTTATGGATTATGTAGTTATTTATTGATACATGTGATGTTCATATGATATGCCTATGTGATGGATGGTTGTATGTACTTTATGTTGTTTATGCAACTAACGCGATAATGTTGATTCTATGTGACATATGATTCTATATGATTATGAGATGCAATGTGATGTTATATGTATAATGACATGTGATGTTATACAGATGTAATGTGATGCATGTATTTATAGTTTATTGCTTATGATATGCAGTGTTAAATGATGATTATTGTCTATTATGCCATGACGATCTAAATGTGAAATATGCCTATATATATGTATGATTCTAACATGTATGTTGATATAGGATGATGTATACCATTTTGTGTCACAGGACGTTGTCATAATGCAAGAAAGAAGAACTGTTAATGTAGAAAGAAAGATCGACACAGAAGGAGAAGACAGAAGATAGATGTTAGTATTAGGAATCTTTGATGTTTTGCCATATCACAAAAGGTATTGCACTTTATCATCATTGGGCGGGACTAATACAAATGGAGACAAACACCAAGATATGACATGAATCAAGGTGTGCAAGGTCATTCACTTGCTAAATAACAGACAGTCACAAACAAGGATTGTCACTAACTCATACTAAAGGCACAAGTTGCCCTAGTCTTTTTGTCAGGACAAACCACAAATAGCAAACGAAAGAAAAGACGGGTCATGATACATCATTGCTCCTCTAAATCCTTGATGGGACATCCTTGAGGAAACTAGTAACATGACTCAAAATCAAATTGAAAAGACAGTCAACAGACAGCAGCCAAAGAAAATAGAATTCTGATACATCGTTGCTTCTTTAAATCCTTCATGGGACATCCTTGAGAAAGCTAGTAACATGAATCCCAGTCATCAATTCAAGATAAATGATAAGATAAATAAGCCATAAGTCAAAAGGCCAGTAAAATATTTTCCAAGACATGATTTGTTTGTTTGATTTGTTTGATTGATAGAGCCTGATTGCAGGAGATACACATACCGGATAAGACTGTAAGTCTGGTTTCGATGTTATGACTATCTGTATAAGGCATGACAAAGCCCGGTTTCAGAAAGACATGTATCGTATAAGACGTTGAGTCAGATGCCGTTGATGTGATAACCTGTGTAAGGCTACGTTTGATTTTTTTGACATTGTCGATTAAGTAGGAAGGACGCATCCTGAATAAGACATAGGTTGATTGTTTTGATAATGTCTGTTTCCAAGAAGGACACATCCTGTAGCAGACGGTTGGTTGATCTGTTTGAATTGTTTTGTTTGGCAAGTTGTTTGATATGACTCAGAGACATTGCTGACTTGTTCACTCAGAGTAATGCATGACTTGATATGATGTGTTGACAATTGACTGTGTGTGATGACAAACCCTAAAGGACTGACCTAGTGCGGCCTCGGGGGCTCATCATGTGATGGCCTTGCCTACGTTGTACACACAGAGACCTCGTAGTTCGACTTGACTGCGACCGACAAGACTAACTACAAATAGAAGACGTGTGTGAAAGTGAATGTGATGAACCCTAATGGACTGACCTAGTACGGCCTTGGGGGCTCATCGTGTGATGGCCTTGCCTACGTTGTACACGTAGAGACCTCATAGTTCGACATGACCAATGACCTTGTCATATAGACATATGGATTGACTCATGAATTTATACAGACAAACCTAAACTGACTGACCTAATGCCTCGGGGGCACATCGGCAGATGGCCTTGCCTACGTCTAGTCAGAGGCAATGTAGTTCAATAAACGACAAAGACTGACAAGTGCAAATGACTTTGACTCTATTTTTGGATTTTTGAAATGTTGTGATTTTATTTTGTCTTTTTGAAGTTTTCTGATGTTTTTGTGTTTTCTCAGGTCATTTTGTGATGTTCGTGGATTCTCCATGATGTTTCGTCTTCCACATAGCCAATGTAAGAATCAATATGACGCACGTCAAGTATTTTCCCCCAGTCGAGTATAAGACCAATTGATTATGAATAGAGTGAGATGGGGGATATGAAATGCTCTCGATGTCAATCGTTCCAAGCTATGGAAAAGACTACCACTTATTAGGAATGATATATACAAGTGATGGACACAAAAGGTAAGGGATATGTACAGGATAGTGGACTATGTACACGGATGTGGGCTATATACACGGTAGAGGCTATGTACAGGGAAGTGGTGTATGTACAAGATAGATTAGAATAATAGTAGACAAAGGAGCAGGGTTGAGTACACATGGCGCCTGTTTGCCAGGTTTTCACCATGGTACCTATCCAAAGCGCCACCGAAGTGGTTTTCACCATTGGACGATTGATTTGTCTTTACTATTTTCCATATTAACTAATTTTTTTGGTGTTATCAAGACGCCTGTTTGCCAGGTTTTCACCTTGATAATGATTTTTTTATTTTCTTTTTTTTTTTTGTATTTTTGCTAAATAAGACAAAGGCTCCCAGAAGCTATGCGTAGAACTTCTTCAGATGCATACTATTGATTGGTGAGGAAAATGGTTCACCTTCAGAAGTAGAGAGTTGGTACGCTCCTGATCCAAAAGCTTCTGTAACAACATAAGGTCCCAACCAATTAGGTTCAAACTTTCCTGGTTTATCTCTTTCTGTTTGATTCTTTGGGTTCTCCATTAAAACTAAGTCACCAATGTCAAATTTTTTGTTTAAAACCCTCCTGTTATAGCTACGACGAAGGCAGTTCTGATATGCTTGGAGATGGTCCAGTGCCTTCTGTCTACGCTCATCCAGGAATTCTAACTCATTGAGTCTCGACACTCGGTACTCTTCATCATCAATGTGGCCCTTCAATGATACCCTTAGGGATGGAATCTCAACCTCAATAGGTAGAATGGCTTCAGATCCAAAGACAAGTGAATATGGGGTAGCACCAGTGGGAGTACAGATACTTGTACGATAAGCCCATAAGGCAGGGTTAAGCTGTAAATGCCACTCATGACCAACATCATTGACAGTCTTCTTGAGGATTCTAATGATGGTCTTGTTAGACGCCTCTGCTTGGCCATTACCTTGGGGGTAGTATGGAGTGGAGAAGTGACGTTGGATATGAAATTGATCCCACAAATGGTGGACTTCTTGGTTCTTAAATGGGCGGCCATTGTCAGTGATTATGGACTGAGGGACCTCATACCGACAGATGATATAGTTTAAGATAAATCTAGAAATCTGTGTGCCAGTAATGTATGTCATAGGAATGGCTTCAATCCACTTCGTAAAGTACTCAGTGGCAATGATAATGAACTTGTGTCCATTAGATGAGGTGGGGTGGATCTTACCTATGAGGTCGAGTCCCCATTAGGAAAAAGGCCATGGTGACGTGATAGGACAGAGCTCCTGTGCTGGGGCATGTATCAAATCTCCAGAACTTGGCATTGTCGACATTTTGTTACAAAGACATATGAGTCTTTTTCCATAGTAGGCCAATAATAACCCAGTCTCATAATCTTTTTGGCTAAGGTAGGACCACTAGAATGGGAACCACATATACCCTCATGCACCCAATGCAAGGTTGCTTGTGCTTCAGTAGAATCAAGACATCTCAGTAAGGTATTGTCTAAAGCGCGTCTATATAGGGTGTCTCCGACGATGGTATAATTGGCTGACTTGCGGAGGAATGTTCTTTGTTGGTTATTGGATAGGCCAATGGGTATGACTTCAGCATGAAGGTAATCATAGATTTCTTTGTACCAAGGGGAATTGGGACCAACGATGTCACACACCATCTCAGAGTCTGGGATATCGTAGGCTGGGATCAAAAGCTATTCTACCAAGAACTCAAACTTAGGCACGTTGTTAGGAATGTCAAGAAGTGATGCAATTGTAGCCATGGCGTCTGCTGTCCTATTTAAAACATGAGGTATTTGATGAAATTCGACTTTGTCAAAATACTCTTTAAAAATATCAGCCATGTGCTTGTATGGAGCAAGCTTCTCATCCTTAGTCTAATAATCATCATTTACCTGCCTTATTACTAGTTGAGAATCACCATATACCTGTAGGTTCTTGATTTTCCACTTGATTGCCATGCGTAAACCTGTCACTAGAGCTTCATACTCTGCCATGTTGTTAGTGCATGGGAATGCAATCCTGAATGACTTAGGGATGGAATCACCTTGTGGTGTGATAAACAATATCCCAGCCCCTGAACCATGATTTGTATGTGAACCATCAAAGTACAGTTTCCATGTTATGTTTGTGTCAAATGTGAATATGAACTCATCAAGAAAGTCTGCCACTAATGGGTGATCTGCCTGTATGGGTGCATCAGCGAACTGATCAGCAATGACCTATCCTTTAATAGCCTTTCTCTCTACATACTATATATCATACTCACTAAGTATCATGACCCACTTGGCCAGTCGTCCTGTTAATGCTGCCTTACTAAGAAGATATTTCAGAGGGTCTATTTTAGCAACCAGCATTGTTTGATGGTTTAACATGTAGTGCCTCAGTTTTTGGGTAGCAAATACTACTGCAAGACAGGCACGTTCAATGTTACTATAATTTAGCTCATAACCAACCAAAGTTCGGCTGATATAATAGACTGCCCTTTCATGACCTTCATCATCATTCTGTGCAAGCAATGCTCCGAGTGATGAATGGGTTGTTGTGATATAAAGAATCAATGGTCTCCCTTCAATAGGTGGCATTAAAACAGGTGGTGTAAGTAAATATTCTTTAATTAGTTGAAAAGCCTCTTCACACCTAGGTGTCCATGCAAAGGGTACTCCTTAAGTAGATGTTGAATAGGGTGCGTCTTGTCCACTAATTGCACAATAAATCTTCTGATAGATTGCAACCTTCCTTGTAATGTCCTTAGTTGACTGAGATTGTTGGGTGGTGGCATGTCCATGATTGCTTTTACCTTAGCAGGATCTACTTCAATGCCTCGTCTAGAAATGATATAACCTAACAGCTTTCCTGACTTGACTCCAAACACACATTTCTTTGGATTGAGTCTCACATTACACTTCTCTAGCCTCTGAAATACCTTGTCTAAAACTTGTAAATGTTCTACCCTTGTCTTGGATTTGACAATAAGGTCATCGACATAATCCTCCATACAAGTGTGTACTAAATCATGAAAGATAGTGGTCATGGCACGTTGATAGGTTGCTCTTGCATTCTTGAGTCCGAAGGGCATAACATTCCAGCAATACATTCCCCAAGGACAAGTGAAGCTGTCTTAGGTTGATCTTCAGTGGCTATTCTGATCTGGTTATATCCTGAGAATCCATCCATAAGGGACAACATCTCATATTTTGGATTAAACTGTGTGTGATTTTTTCCATCAACGTTTCGGATCATACTCCATGATCCATCATCAGGATGATTAGCAGATAGAGAGAGAAACGTTGATGGAAAAAATCATCCTGATGATGGATCATGGAGTATGATCCGAAACGTTGATGGAAAAAATCACACACAGTTTAATCCAGAAATCTTGATTTCTAATGATCATGGACTATGGAAACAAAATGTTATTAACATCTCATATCCTGCTGTCATGTCAACTATCATGTCTATATTAGGCAAAGGGAAGTCATCCTTAGGACAAGCTTTGTTGATATCTCTAAAATGAGTCTTGAATATGGATGCCCTAACTGGTTTTGGTAAGCTGGTACAAGATTGGAAATCCAATGCATAGTCAATAGATACGATGAAACCAGATGCAAAGGTTTAAGTGAGAGTTACGCCTTGACTAATAAAGCAATTTGTGGATGCATTTTTCTCAACTTCTGCTTTACTGGTTTAGCACCCGGTTGCAAAGGAAAGTGATGTAGAACAAGTTCAGGACCCAACCCAGGCATGTCGGCATATGACCAAGCAAAATTAATCTGTCTTTGTTCAAAGAAGTTGTGGAACTCTGATTTCTCTTGTGTTGTCAATGACACTGCCAAATAAATCAATTGAGGGGATTCTTTTTGTGCCTATGTTGACTTCCTCTTGAGTTCTTCCGCGAGCATGGGTGAATTTTCGCAATGCAATGGGAGGGAATGTTCAAACCTCCATCCGCCCAGGCACCTCGAGAGAGGTTTTCATGGGATCGTCCTTTCTTTTACTTTCCTTGGTCTAGAGGTGCGCCTGCGGTTTTCACCTAGAGACTCATCATACTATCTTGTTTCATTCTTTTTCTCATTTTTTGTTGGAGGTTAGGCGATTTAAAATATGCTTTATTGTCAAGTCAATGGTAAAAACCCAAACTTTCATGATCCCCATTAGGTATGCCTTCCAGTAATCCAGGGGAACTCAGCAATTGCTTCATCGTTCTCAAAAGTGTCTAAGACAGGTGTATCTTGTTGATCCCAATCTATGAGTTGGGGATAAACTAAGGGCATGTCATCGTCGGAGTTATCAAAGTCTAATGGGGTCAAGGTAAAGATTGAATTATTCATGTGGTCACAAAAGTCTTGTACCAAGTCCTTTTTGCTCTTGGGTTTGGGTCCAGGTGGAGGAATAGGTGGGCCTAATGCCAAGGTTTGACAATCAAAAAGAGGTGGCTCAGGTTGCCAAGAGGTAGGATCAAGTGATTCCCAATAGTAGTGTTTAAACCACTCCTCTTTTGTCATTTTCTTTGGTGGACAGGAATTTAAGGGGTTTGGTGAGGAACTTAGCATCAAGTCAAGTTCTCCAAATAACTTGTCAAGGTCCATGGAAGAAGTAGAGGATAAGGAATCCCACTCATAATCATTAGAGTCAAGAGAGTTACAATGATTTTGGTCTATTGGTTCGTGAGATGTCTTAATGTCTTCTGAAGCACGTACTTCCTCAAGTAAGGGTAATGGAGTACTAGGAGCACCAATCTGAATCGGTTGAAACCCTAGCCATACTCCTTTTGGCCATTGAGAAACAAATATTGGTTCCACTTTGCCATCTTGGTTTAAACCTAAACCACTTTTCCTATCATATCCTTTACTTTGCATGATTTTGAAACCCTTTCCATATAAACTTGTAGGAATATGAGCAAGTAAAAGGGGTTCTTGATTATCTTCCTTGTATAGCCAGGAAGTAACATCTTCTGTATCTACAGCCTCTTTGCTTAATTCACCCCATTTAGTGAAAGTTGTTGTGGGGGGAACATGTATAGTGATTATAGACTATCCCCTACCTATTGTAGGCAAACCATATGACTTAGGAGGAACCAAATGGCTAACACAATAAGAAGTCTTCATGTAATACTCTCCACAACCCTTGTCTTGGATCTCAACCCTAGGAGTAGTGGGAAGTGAAGGTGCAACAGATGTTCGAGTGAGTGTGGATGGGTCAACATAAGAAGATGGTTTAGACGGTGAGGCCTCTTGGTTGACAGGCACTTGACATTGAGGGATGTCCTTTAGATTGGTGCAATACTGGAAAGGGTCGGGATCACCATCAATAGTTATTTCGGTGCCATTGTAAGGGAATTTAAGACACTGATGATATGTGGAAGGGACCACCTTCATGGCATGAATCCATGGTCTACCTAGCAGAAGGTTATAAGGGAGGGTGAGATCCAAGACCTGGAACTTTGTCTTCATTACCGCAGGACCAATTCTAATAGGAAGTGTTACCACCCCCTTTGATTTTCTTTCTTCATCATCATAAGCCTTAATGAAAATACTCTTGGTGGTGTCCATGCATGCTTCTGAAATACCTAATGCCTTAATTAGTTTTAAAGTGCATAGATTTAACCCTGCTCCTCCGTCTACCAAAACTCGTCTAACCTTGGTGTCATCAACAAGGACTTCTAGGTGTAAAGGGTCATTGTGGTTCATATTTTCGGTGGCATAGTCTTGTTCAGATAACATGGCATGATGATTATTGGTTAAGTAGCCCACCATTTCCTAGAAATGATTGACATCAAGGTCATTAGGGACTGTGGTATTCTGTAAAGCCTTATCAAGGATAGACCGATGCTCAGGGGAGATACACAACAATTCCAAGATTGAAATTTGGGCTGGGGTCTTCCCCAACTGGTCAAGTAGGTTATATTGTAACTTGGAAGGTTGTGATGCTTGCTGTGATGGAGGGCCTTGGATAACAAACTTAGTACGATGAGTATTGACTGTACATTCCGGATTAGCCTTGATAGTAATGGTATTGATGTTGTCATTGGCGGCGCGAAGGCAATGAATGATTTTGCCACTATCATAGTCATGTTGTATATTCGCATAATTGGCGGACATATTGGTCGTAGTACTTGAACTAGGGACAGTTCCTTTCCCATGGTCATGTAGTGGGTCTGAGAAGACTTGATGATCAGTGTTAGATGTCTTTTGTTTTTGTCCACTAACCTCAATAATTCTCTTGTCAACTAGATCCTGTATGATATTCTTCAGTTGTTGACAGTTTTGTAGGTTATGCCCCTTTGTCCTATGATAATCACAGAAGGCATTGTCATCCCACCAAGTTGGTTTAAACTATCCTGGATCATATTGTCTTGGTTCCTGCAGTTGTATGAGGTTGTGTTGTAACAATTGTTTGAACACCGACTCAATGGGTTCCCCTAAGGGAGTGAACTCATGTTTCTGGAATCTCCTTGGTTGTGGACATTGAGTATTTGAGACCGTGTTAGGAGGTTGATTGACAGCATTAAGCATGTTGGAAAAAGTATGAGGTCCTTGTAATGTGAGGAGGGGTCTTGCTTGTAATGTTTTAGCATCCACCACCCCATCATTGGTGACATTTTTGTTGCGAGACCAGAATCTGTTTCTGTCAGTGGGGGTGTTTTGTACGATTGGGTTTCTATTTGATGTTGTCATTTTGATTTCACCCTTTTCAATGAGGTCCTTCTCTATTATCACCCCTTTTTCGACTAGTTCTGAAAAAGATATGCAACAATGTACCCTTAAGTTACTCCTGAGTTTTGGATGAAGGTTTTCTTGAAACATTGTAACCTTTTGTTTTTCAGGTATCTCGACAGGACACCTACTTGCAATAGTTCTCCAACATTGGAAGAAAGCAATGAATGTTTCACCTTCGTCTTGTGTTGTGTGGCACAAGGTTGCTATATTTATCTCATGGTCAATGTGGAAGGAGAATTGCTCCACAAATTTCTCGACTAGTTCGCCCCAAGATCTAATGCCAGAATCTAAACCTGAAAACCATTCTAGTGCCACTCCTACAAGACTTTGTGGAAATAGCCTCATAAGATACGTGGGGTCGTAAGCGACATCTATGCATATAGTAGAAAATTCCCTGATATGTTCTACTGGATTGCGTTTGCCATTGTACTTAGGAAGATTCGGTATGACATATTCGTGAGGGAAAGGTGTCATGTACAATGATCTATCAAAAGGGAATGGGCATATGTCCTTTGGTGAAAATGATTTCTTAGTTGAGACTGACATGTTATCCATTTGCATTTGTAATGCGTGCATTTGTGTTTGCAGGACGTCTACTTGGGTCAAAGATGTGCTAGGAGGATTATGCGGATCCATGTATGCATTCTGAAATCCAAAGTCTCGTGATGGGTTTTGATTGAACGTTGGCATTTGAGGTGGATTCAGATTCAGAATGTTGGTAAATGTATTTCGATCAGGAGTCGGCATAAATTGGTGTTGACCTGGGTTCTATGTAAATGGATTCTAAGTACCACTTTGTGAAAAGGGATTCTGATTCGGAACTGATGTGAAATAGTTTTGGCCTGGAATCTGGGTAGACGGATTCTGACTACCAATCTGTGAAAAGGGATTCTGATTCGGAACCGATGTAAATTGGTTTCGACCGCTAGTCTGGAAAGGTGGATTTTGATTACCATATTGGAAGGAGGGAATGTCCCCTGTTTGTGTAATCCTTGGTATAGTACTAGTGACTTGAGCACTAGGTATGGCCATCGATTGTGGTAAGGTACCCATAATATTGGCAGTAGGTGTGGTTGTTGATTGCGCACTTGTGACACCGACATAAGATGTATGGGCTGATGTTTTAGGTCTTTTACTCCAAATAAGAGGACCGAAGGGAGTAGATGATGAAGCCCCTGTAGTGAAACTAAACCCCGATGTCATGGTAGGTGTACCAAATGGGGACGTATGGACTGTCGTACTCTATGTAGATGTGCTAGATGGCATAGTCGTACTGACTTGAGGTATAGTAGTACTAGCAGTCGTAGTATTTGTCCCTTGTGTAGTTTGAGTTTGTAAGGTACTGATATCAAATCCTGGAGGTAAGGTAGCACCTTTAGCTAGAAATTTTCCTAAGAACTGTTGACGATCGTTTGCTAGGTACTCATCTACAAAAGAGGAAAACTCAGGGTCCTATGCGGTAGCCTCTATGTCTTCTGTTGTAACATGTCCTTGAGTGTTTCTAGTGGTGAATTTGTCTAATAGAGTCTTATGAGGTCTTGAAGAAAATGGGTTGATGAACTTGCTTGGGTTCGACATGTTTTCTCTCTCTCTTCTCTTAGACCTAGTTTCAACCATGTAAGACAAGCTCAATATGCGGGAAATGCAAGACTATATCTAGAAACTGTATGACTCTATGCTATGTTTTTGGGGTTTTCTTATGCAAAATAAGGGATGTCCTATGATGATACTAGTCTAGACTCTAAAGGTGCAAGAAGTCTAAGTGAGACCCTAAAATGATCAATTCTATAAACCCAAGGTGAAGGGACCAACTACCTAAAGTCAAACCAAAGTGTCAATTTAGATAAGTCAAGGAACCAATGTAGGACAAAGATCAAAGACAAGTTGAGTTTCCTAACTAGACTGATGAGCTAGGACAACTCTCTGTAGGACAAAGTAGATGATGATAAGACTAGGTTCAATGGCAGATTTCGTTGAGACTATGACCTTTCTACAGTATAGATGGTGGACTACTCCTAAAGTTTGTAAAAGTGACCTTTCTAGAAGTCTAATGCAAGGTGATATGAACCCTAAGATGGAGGTAAATGCTAACTAAAGACAACTATGGTAATGACTAAATGAACCTAAATGATGCAAAATTGAGCAAATCGTTTCAGGTTTCTGTTTCAAAGACTGTTTGTATGAAGACCACTGGAACTGGTATAACCCTACTAACTGGACAGTGACTGTGAATTTTGGTTATTCTGGTAATCAGACAGATGCGTTTCAAATTTAACAGTTGTGGTCCAAACTGACAAATGCGACTCAAGATTACCAGATGCGACTCAAACTGACAAATGCGACTCAGAATACTACACATGCGGTGTTTTCAGAACAGATGCAAGCCAAAATAACAGATGCGACTCAAATTTAATAGATGCAACTCAAAACTAACAGATGTGACTCAAAATTAACAGATGCGACTCTAAAAATTAGATGCGTGTTTCTGGTGAACAATTGCGATTCTTTGTGAATTTTTCAGTGACATGAAATTTAAACTGACTCCGTTTTCGGTGATCAAATTCTGACAATCAAAGACAATCGTAAGACAAAGTGTTTTCAGTTTCAATTTTGGACTCAAAGAACGTTTAAAGTGATAACAGACAAGCACATCCTAATAGGCCAAAGGCCTAGGGTTTGTATACTTGGTATAGCTCACTGAAATACCCCAGATTGGTGATGAACACCTTTCCTTCTTGAGAGCAGATAGCTTAGGAATTTGGTGGCATTGGCTCCCATCCATGACTCATTAACGTCTTTCGAGCACACCAATTCTGAATTCTTTGGGCAATGACCTCCCAAGGACTGCTATCTCTACTCAAGGGGATCAATAGTGAGTATCTTTGGGCATGATATTGTACCCTGCACTAATACCAAGCAACGACCACAAATAGGTTGGTCTATACAACAAAGGGTATTTAATTCGGGCATTCTGTTCGTGGGGTGTGATCCATACGGCACGAGTCCCCTTTCGGATCCATCTCATCGGAACCACACTCATGATTCTTGGGGTTTCCCCAAGAACCCACTTTTGTATACCGGCTGGAAGTCCCTCGGGTTCAGGGTGCTACCGGTCTGAGTCATTCTGGGGTGAGTACTTTTTCCCACCAGAATAGGCCCAAGTTCTAGAGTTGGTAACCATTTCTCTTACACCCAGGATCACACGGATGCGCAAGGGGAGAGGATACTTTGATGTACCAAATCGTAAGGGTGACCAAACTTGTGCTTTCACACCAAACACAGTAGACACTTGTTAATTTTAATCCAAATCAAAGATTTGCTACGCTACCAAACAATCTATTTTAAATTTAACTAGGGTCTTCGACAAACGTCCTGCAGAAAGACTAATTAGTAATTTTCAATATTGTCTTTTGTCAATCATCCTTTAAAAAGCTTGTCAACTCTAAAAAGGCCACACGCTAAAAATAAGATATCAGTAACACGAAAATCAATTGAAAATTTCAGACTGCGGGAAACGAAAATAAAATTTTACTAGTCAATTGTGTCATTTTGTTACCAGTCAGATGCGTCGTTTATTTTTTAGTTACGGCTCAGGATATCACTTGCAGTTCAAAAATTGTCAGATGCGTCGTTTCTTTGCTAGATGCGGCTCATAAACTCAATTGCGGTTCAGAAACTTCACATGCGGTTCCGGAAAATCAATTGCGGTGCAGAAACTTCACATGCGTCGTTTCGTACGAAAAAATCTGCAAAAATGAAAATTAAAAGATCTACGGATTTGCTAAGATGGTGTCTTCACGTCGAGTTCACCAAAATGTAACGCTGAAAATGAAACAAGCTTTTTGCACAATAGACAACAAGGAAGATTAGAAGCACACATGCAATACAAATACTAAATCTAGAACGCAAATTCATACGTTAAGCAACAAAGAACATGGGAAAGTAAAAATGTAATTAAAACTAAAACAATCTCACGAATTTTCAAACGTTTTTCCATGAATTATCTCAATTGCCCTTCTCCATTTTGCTTGTGTAGTATAATTGCCCTCAGATTTTCAAGTAAATTCGTGCAAGTATAGCCTAAGATAGTGATTAGCAAAATATCAAAGATTCAAGACAAAGTTGCTCTCAAAAGTCATAAGATTTCGCGAGAGAGATTGGAATGAAGAATGACAAATCAATTTATAGAAAATTGATTATTCGAATGACAGGTCAAGATTGAAAGATCAACGGATGGTTGAGATTGAGAGATTAGACATGCATTCAGATAACTGATAGAAGTGACACAAGTGATTTGAATTAGAAATAGAATTAAAGATTAAATAAATGATTCAATCTTTAGTTCGGTATTCGAAAACATAAGAAATATCTTTGCATGACAAAGATGAAGATTGATTAAAGCAACTCTCTGTTTGAATGCACGCACAACACTTAATTAATTAAATAAGAATATTTAATTAATCCGCATGTACACGCAATTGAGTTAGAAGTGGATGATTGAATGGTTAGACGAAGAGATTACTCGAAGACGCCACTCAAACATTAAATCAATAGTTAACTGAACGATTAAAATAGATGTCGAGTTGAGTAAAAGTGAATACTTAGATAACTCACATAATTATCTAAAATATAGAAGAATGTGTTAAAATAGAATTAATGAATTAAATAATTCATTTAATTCAAGACTCGATATTCGAAGAGTAATTAAATAAATAAGATTTATTTAATTAAGTGACGAAAGGGATTTAAATGAATAATTAAATAAATAATGACTTTATTTAATTATAGTTGAAAGTGCGATAAAGAATAAATTAAATAATGATTTATTTAATTTAACAAGACGAATAAAGTTAATTAGTAAGATAATTAAATAACGAGCGTTTATTTAATTAATTAGATAGAATAAAGAAAAGTGTGAATTAATTAAATAATTAAGATTATTTAATTAATAGAAGATGAATTAATTAAATAATTAAGATTATTTAATCAAGACCATGAAGAATAAGAATTATGAAGAATATAGAAGCCGCAGGCTAAAAACCAGATTTCGGTGTCTACATTTGCCCCTCTTTGATTCAATGTCGTTTAGGCATTGTGTCAAAGAAAGTCAATGAAAATATGCCCTAGTCAAGCTCTGGATTTGAAGGTGAAGGTATGCCCCCTCGGGAAAATTGACAAATTTCCGAAATGTTCAAAAAAATTTGGAAATGTGCCCGATTAGTCCAGTAGATAGGCAGAAATGCAATGCAGTTGACGAAATTGGGTTCAGAAATAGGAGGGATGGGTACAGGATGAGAGAAATGGAAGTTTACATGGCCAGTAGGAAAGAAATTCCACCTAATCCCTAGGTATATATTGGAATCGAGGTGAAAAACTATTCATTTGCACCCACCCAGCTTAGAGATTTCAAAGTTTGCTTTGACTTTGAGCGAGGATGTCTCCAGTTCCAGCCACCCATCATCGTGCATACAGGATCAGGACGTTCCAGAGACCAGCCAGCGCGGACCCCCCGGTATGGACCTAAAACTTACCTTTTGAAATTTTTTAATTTGCGCGTATTTTAAGGTATTTATTGCATTTTTCATTATGCGTCGATTTTCATTTTGCACCGCATGTGTATGCGCGAACAATGCATGTGTTTGCGAAAAGCCGCATTTGCATTTTAACACCAACCGATTTAAACTAGGTTTAGAAAATAACCGCATGTGTTTCTTTTGCTACACATATAATAATTTTGATACGCATTTGAAATCTAGCTACGCATGTGCATTTTAATCTACGCATTTGCTTATTTAGAAACGCATTTGAGATGATGCAATGCAAATGTTAATTTTAGCATGCATTTGAGAATAATTAACCGCATTTGATTAATAATGACGCACTTGTAATTTGAGAACCGCATTTGTAAAAAGTGACGCATGTGTAAAAAAATGACGCATTTGCAAAATAATGACGCATTTGCATTTTATGTTAAAACAGTCATTTTGCATTAGAATAGATGATTCAGGCTAACATAAGGCATGTTGTCACAGGACGTCATCATGATGCAAGAAGAAGAACTGTTAATGCGGAAAGAAAGATTGACACAGAAGGAGAAGACAGAAGATAGATGTTAGTATTAGGAATCTTTGATGTTTTACCATATCACAAAAGGTATTACACTTTATCATCATTGGGCAGGACTAATACAAATGGAGACAAACACCAGGATATGACATGAATCAAGGTGTGCAAGGTCATCCACTTGCTATATAATAGACAGTCGCAAACAAGGATTGTCACTAACTCATACTAAAGGCACAAGTTGCCCTAGTCTTTTTGTCAGGACAAACCACAGACAACAAACGAAAGAAAAGATGGGTCATGATACATCATTTCTCCTCTAAATCCTTCATGGGACATCCTTGAGGAAACTAGTAACATGACTCAAAATCAAATTGAAAAGACAGTCAACAGACAGCAGCCAAAGAAAATAGAATTCTGATACATCGTTGCTTCTCTAAATCCTTCATGGGACATCCTTGAGAAAGCTAGTAACATGAATCCCAGTCATCAATTCAAGATAAATGATAAGATAAATAAGCCATAAGTCAAAAGGCCAGTAAAATATTTGCCAAGACATGATTTGTTTGATTGATAGAGCCTGATTGCAGGAGATACACATACCGGATAAGACTGTAAGTCTGGTTTCGATGTTATGACTATCTGTATAAGGCATGACAAAACCTGGTTTCAGAAAGACATGTATCGTATAAGACGTTGAGTCAGATGCCGTTGATGTGATAACCTGTGTAAGGCTACGTTTGATTGTTTTGACCTTGTCGATTACGCAGGAAGGATGCATCCTGAATAAGACATAGGTTGATTGTTTTGATAACGTCTGTTTCCAAGAAGGACACATCCTGTAGCAGATGGTTAGTTGATCTATTTGAATTGTTTTTTTTTGGCAAGTTGTTTGATATGACTCAGAGACATTGCTGACTTGTTCACCAGAGTAATGCATGACTTGATATGATGTGTTGACAATTGACTATGTGTGATGACAAACCCTAAAGGACTGACCTAGTGCGGCCTCAGGGGCTCATCGTGTGATAGCCTTGCCTACGTTGTACAGCGAGACCTCGTAGTTGAGCTTGGCCCTGCGACCAACAAAGGCCCGACTACAAGAAGGCGTGTGTTAAAGTGAAGATGTGATGAACCTAATGGGTGACCTAGTATGGCCTCGGGGGCTCGCTCGTGTGATAGCCTTGCCTACGTTACCGTAGAGACCTGCGTGGACCGACCCGACTAACGGCCTTGTCATATAGACATATGGATTGAATCATGAATTTATAAGGAGCAAACCTAAAGCTGGCCCGACCCTAATGCCTGGGGGCACATCGTGAGATGGCCTTGCCTAAATCGGTCGCGGAGCAACGTAGTTAGGCTCTTGACAAAAGGCCCGACAAGTCACATTGACTTTGACTCTATTTTTGGATTTTTGAAATGTTGTGATTTTTTTTTTGTCTTTTTTGAAGTTTAAGATGTTTTGATGTTTTCTCAGGTCATTTTGTGATGTTCGTGGATTTTCCATGATGTTTCGTCTTCCACATAGCCAATGTAAGAACCAAAATGACGCACGTCAAGTGTTTGCCCCCAGTCGAGTATAAGACTAATTGATTATGAATAGGGTAAAATAGGGGATATGAAATGCTCTCGATGTCAATCATTCCAAGCTATGGAAAAGACTACCACTTATTAGGAATGATATATACAAGTGATGGACACAAAAGGTAAGGGATATGTTCAGGATAGTGGACTATGTACACGGATGGGGACTATATACACGGATAGGGACTATGTACAGATAAGTGGTGTATGTACAAGATAGATTAGAATAATAGTAGACAAAGGAGCAGAGTTGAGTACACATGGCGCCTGTTTGCCATGTTTTCACCATGGTACCTATCCAAGGCGCCACCGAAGTGGCCACCGAAGTGGTTTTCACCATTGGACGATTGATTTGTCTTTACTATTTTCCATATTAACTAATTTTTTTGGTGTTATCAAGACGCCTGTTTGCCAGGTTTTCACCTTGATAACGATTTTTTTGATTTTCTGATTTTTTTTGTATTTTTGCTAAATAAGACAAAGGCTCCCAGAAGCTATGCGTAGAACTTCTTCAGATGCATACTATTGATTGGTGAGGACAATGGTTCGCCTTCAGGAGTAGAGAGTTGGTACGCTCCTGATCCAAAAGCTTCTGTAACAACATAAGGTCCCAACCAATTAGGTTCAAACTTTCCTGGTTTATCTCTTTCTGCTTGATTCTTTGGGTTCTCCATTAAAACCAAGTCACCAATGTCAATTTTTTTTTTAAAACCCTCCTGTTATAGCTATGACGAAGGTGGTTCTGATATGCTTGGAGATGGTCCAGTGCCTTCTGTCTACGCTCATCCAGGAATTCTAACTCATGGAGTCTCAACACTTGGTACTCTTCATCGTCAATGTGGCCCTTCAGTGATACCCTTAGGGATGGAATCTCGACCTCAATAGGTAAAATGGCTTCAGATCCAAAGACAAGTGAATATGGGGTAGCACCAGTGGGAGTACGGATACTTGTACGATAAGCCCATAAGGAAGGGTTAAGCTGTAAATTCTAGTCACGACCAGCATCATTGACAATTTTCTTGAGGATTCTAATGATGGTCTTGTTAGACGCCTCTGCTTGGCCATTACCTTGGGGGTAGTATGGAGTGGATAAGTGATGTTGGATATGAAATTGATCCCACAAATGGCAGACTTCTTGGTTCTTAAATGGGCGGCCATTGTCAGTGATTATGGACTGAGGGACACCATACCGACAGATGATATAGTTTAAGATAAATCTAGAAATCTTTGTGCCGGTAATGTATGTCATAGGAATGGCTTCAATCTACTTCGTAAAGTACTCAGTGGCAGTGATAATGAACTTGTGTCCATTAGATGAGGTGAGGTGGATCTTACCTATGAGGTCGAGTCCCCATTGGGCAAAAGGCCATGGTGACGTGATAGGACAGAGCTCCTGTGCTGGGGCATGTATCAAATCTCCATGAACTTGGCATTGTCGACATTTTGTTACAAAGACATATGAGTCTTTTTCTAAAGTAGGCCAATAATAACCCAATATCATAATCTTTTTGGCTAAGGTAGGACCGCTAGAATGGGAACCACATATACCCTCATGCACCCCATGCAAGGTTGCTTGTGCTTCAGTAGAATCAAGACATCTCAGTAAGGTATTGTCTAAAGCGCATCTATATAGGGTGTCTCCGATGATGGTATATTTGGCTAAGTTGCGGAGGAATGTTCTACGTTGGTTATTGGATAGGCCAATGGGTATGACTTCAGCATGAAGGTAATCATAGGAATCGGGACCAACGATGTCACACACCATCTCAGAGTCTGGGATATCGTAGGCTGGGATCAAAAGCTATTCTACCAAGAACTCAAACTTAGGCACGTTGTTAGGAATGTCAAGAAGTGATGCAATTGTAGAAATGGCATCTGTTGCCCTATTTAAAACATGAGGTATTTGATGAAATTCGACTTTGTCAAAATACTCTTTAAAACTATCAGCCATGCGCTTGTATGGAGCAAGCTTCTCATCCTTAGTCTAATAATCATCATTTACCTGCCTTATTACTAGTTGAGAATCACCATATACCTGTAGGTTCTTGATTTTCCACTTGACTGCCATGCGTAAACCTGTCACTAGAGCTTCATACTCTACCATGTTGTTAGTGCATGGGAATGTAATCCTGAATGACTTAGGGATGGAATCACCTTGTGGTGTGATAAACAATATCCCAGCCCCTAAACCATGATTTGTATGTGAACCATCAAAGTACAGTTTCCATGTTATGTTTGTGTCAAATGTGAATATGAACTCATCAG
This sequence comes from Sequoia sempervirens, assembly GCA_007258455.2. NCBI lineage: Eukaryota > Viridiplantae > Streptophyta > Pinopsida > Cupressales > Cupressaceae > Sequoia > Sequoia sempervirens. The sequence continues at coordinate 212,383,791 of VDFB02000013.1, read as the reverse complement.
GAAAGTCTGCCACTAATGGGTGATCTGCCTGTATGGGTGCATTAGCTAACTGATCAGCAATGACCTGTCCTTTAATAGCCTTTCTCTCTACATACTATATATCATACTCACTAAGTATCATGACCCACTTGGCCAGTCGTCCTGTTAATGCTGCCTTGCTAAGAAGATATTTCAGAGGGTCTATTTTAGCAACCAGCATTGTTTGATGGTTTAACATGTAGTGCCTCAGTTTTTGGGTAGCAAATACTACTGCAAGACATGCACGTTCAATGTTACTATAATTTAGCTCATAACCAACCAAAGTCCGGCTGATATAATAGACTGCCCTTTCATGACCTTCATCGTCATTCTGTGCAAGCAATGCTCCGAGTGATGAATGGGTTGCTGTGATATAAAGAATCAATGGTCTCCCTTCAACAGGTGGCATTAAAACAGGTGGTGTAAGTAAATATTCTTTAATCAGTTGAAAAGCCTCTTCACACCTAGGTGTCCATGCAAAGGGTACTCCTTTCTTAAGTAGATGTTGAAAAGGATGCGTCTTGTCTGCTAATTGCACTATAAATCTTCTGATAGATTGCAACCTTCCTTGTAATGTCCTTAGTTGACTGAGATTGTTGGGTGGTGGCATGTCCATGATTGCTTTTACTTTAGCAGGATCTACTTCAATGCCTTGTCTAGAAATGATATAACCTAACAGCTTTCCTGACTTGACTCCAAACACACATTTCTTTGGATTGAGTCTCACATTATACTTCTCCAACCTCTGAAATACCTTGTCTAAAACTTGTAAATGTTCTGCCCTTGTCTTGGATTTGACAATAAGGTCATCGACATAATCCTCCATACAAGTGTGTACTAAATCATGAAAGATAGTGGTCATGGCACGTTGATAGGTTGCTCCTGCATTCTTGAGTCCGAAGGGCATAACATTCCAGCAATACGTTCCGCAAGGACAAGTGAAGGTTGTCTTAGGTTGATCTTCAGTGGCTATTTTGATCTGGTTATATCCTGAGAATCTATCCATAAGGTACAACATCTCATATCCTGCTGTCATGTCAACTATCATGTCTATATTAGGCAAAGGGAAGTCATCCTTAGGACAAGCTTTGTTGCTATCTCTAAAATCAGTGCAGATGCGGATGCCCCCAGCCGGTTTGGTAACTGGTAGAAGATTGGAAATCCAATCTTCATAGTCAATAGGTCTGATGAAACCAACGTCTAAGAGTTTCTTGAGTTCTGCCTTGACTAATAAAGCAATTTGTGGATGCATTTTTCTCAACTTCTGCTTTACTGGTTTAGCACCTGGTTGCAAAGGCAAGTGATGTAGAACAAGTTCAGGATCCAACCCAGGCATGTCGGCATATGACCAAGCAAAATTAATCTGTCTTTGTTCAAAGAAGTTGTGGAACTTTGATTTCTCTTATGTTGTCAATGACACTGCCAAATAAATCAATCGAGGATTCTCTTTTGTGCCTATATTGACTTCTACTGATTCTTCCACGAGCATGGGTGACTTTTCCTGTGCAATGGGGAGAATGTTCAAACCTCCATCCTTAGGCACCTCAGAGAGGTTTTCACCTTCAGATGCGTCCTTTCTTTTTACTTTTTCATGGTCTAGAGGTGCCTTGCGGTTTTCACCTAGAGACTCATCCTTTTTATCTTGTTTATTCTTTTTCTCATTTTTGCGACTGGAGGGTTGAATAGATTCCCCAAAATATGCTTTATTGTCCAAGTCAATGGTAAAACTAGCTTTATGAGCCCCATTAGGTATGCCTTCACGTAATCCCAGGAACTCAGCAATTGCTTCGTCGTTCTCAAAAGTGTCTAAGACAGGTGTATCTTGTTGATCCCAATCTATGAGTTGGGGATAAACTAAGGGCATGTCATCGTCGGAGTTATCAAAGTCTAATGGGGTCAAGGTAAAGATTGAATTATTCATGTGGTCACAAAAGTCTTGTACCAAGTCCTTTTTGCTCTTGGGTTTGGGTCCAGGTGGAGGAATAGGTGGGCCTAATGCCAAGGTTTGACAATCAAAAAGAGGTGGCTCAGGTTGCCAAGAGGTAGGATCAAGTGATTCCCAATAGTAGTGTTTAAACCACTCCTCTTTTGTCATTTTCTTTGGTGGACAGGAATTTAAGGGGTTTGGTGAGGAACTTAGCATCAAGTCAAGTTCTCCAAATAACTTGTCAAGGTCCATGGAAGAAGTAGAGGATAAGGAATCCCACTCATAATCATTAGAGTCAGGAGAGTTACAATGATTTTGGTCTATTGGTTCGTGAGATGTCTTAATGTCTTCTGAAGCACGTACTTCCTCAAGTAAGGGTAATGGAGTACTAGGAGCGCCAATCTGAATCGGTTGAAACCCTAGCCCTACTCCTTTTGGCCATTGAGAAACAAATATTTGTTCCCTTTTTTGTGCCTTGCTTTTTGACAATTGGGAATGATGCAAAGCATTGGGGGTATTTAGGCCTCCCTTCCATGTTAACCCATTTTTTTTTTCTTTCACGTACCTTTCTTCACATGGTTTGATATAGTAGGGGATTGATGAAAGTTCATATATATTATTATATTATATTTATCTATCTATATCTATGAGTAGCTGTGACCTAAAAATATCGGATCCCCCTGTCTCTTGGTTTGTTTGTCTTTACTTATCTTATTTTTTATCTTTCTCTCTTTTTTGTTTACTTCATGATGTTGTGGTGCCTATGTGTTGTCCCTTGCATGTGTGACAACGTCCCCACATCTACATTTTTCATGTATCATGGGACACAACATCACTTCCTTCTCTCTCCTTATGATGTCACATGCATTTGTGTTCAACACACACCATCCTAAGGGGGGATATCATGCTGATTTGATTTTCAAAAGGTGTATTTGGTGGACAATGAATCCCTCATTGAAAATTGTTTATTTTTTGAATGAAAATTATTCTTCAACAAGTACCCCTAGAGGAATTTTTCTTTCATCATAGAGTCCTAAAGAAAGAATCTAAAAACTTTCCTTCGAGATGGTAGTACTTTTTTTGATGAAGTCTAAAAAATTTCCCTTATGAGGGAGCATTCTTCCTTTCAAATTCCTTAATGAAATAGATCTTTCAAAAGGATTCCTTGGTGCTAGAATCATTTATGAAAAATGTTGTCACCTTTCAAAAAGAGCATCTCTTGAGCAAAACCTTTTCTTTTGAAGGGTTCTCAAGGGACCCCTTTGAAATCTTCTCCTTCAATTTTTGACTATCTATGTGACTTTTTGTCTCCTTGCATGGCTTTCTACTATCTAACATTTTTTTTCTATGGATAAACATGTTGCTTTACAATACCAAGCACCCATGAAGCTATATTTCTAATCAATCTTGGAGGACCGAGCACCTCGATCTAGGATTACAAGACTAAGCACCTATAAGTCCCTATAAAACTTTTTGGAGCCTTTCACATCCAATCTCCCTTAGGACTGAGCACTTGGGTGCATCCTCTACAAGAACGAACACCTGCATAATTTTTTGTCCACCTTCCATAGTTTTGAGGGACTATGGTACATTTTTTCAACTCTCCTAAGGACCAAGTACCTATGGATCCATCTCTCTTTTGCACCCGAGTTCTTTAGGTAGTCTGCTTCCTCAATAGTTTAGGTATACACTTCTCACCTTTCACTCTAATTTACTATGCATTTGTTGAAACTTATGCTTGCTAAAGTGGGGGAAAAATGTAATGGCGTGAATTTTCACCCCTTACAAATTCCTTTCTTATGTACCTCCTACCTTAGGAAATCAAGTTTAATAATGCAATTCCACATCCTTCATTCACTTCCCATCCACTTGCTAGTTATTTTTTGTGTTAATGGAGGATATTCTATTGAGGAAGCTAATGTGGCACATAGATTCTATGTGGTGCATTTCCATCCTAACAAAATTCCTATATCTGGAATCTATAGAGGAATTTCAATTCTCCATTGGCGATGAAGAGTAACATATCTGCTCCCTTGACTGACCTCAAATGTCTTGTTTTCCTCCAATTTCACCTTCAAATTATTATCTTTTCCATTCTTTCACTCTATCTTTCACTCTATCTTGATCTCATTCATTCTTGGCAACTATCTACACACTTCATCCATAGAATTCTCACCTCCATTGAAGCTACAAGTTGGTTTTTTGTGGACTCACTCTCTTCATTGTTGTAGCAATTTTAATCTTCGTAAGCTTGTGATGTTGCTCATTCTCCCATTTTCCTTGAGTGCACGTGGTTGAAGGTGATATTATTCCATCTTCCATTTACTTAGCACTATCATATTTTTTTCATAGCATATTTTTGTTCATCATAGTGCTTATTAATTTCCTTTCATTATCTTTCTTTATTGCATTTCTCTTATTGTTGCTATATTGGCTATCCATGGAGGTGGAAGCATCAAAGTAGGGAAATGACTATAGTAGTCCTCTATACGTAGCCCAAACATTTTTTCATCTTATGTGTGTACTTTTCTTGTCATGTGAAGACCTCAAAGATATCAACTCATGGGTAGGAAGGTGCACTTTCCTCATCCTCTTTGGTCAATTCCTAATTAGATCAAGTTAAAGTATTCTTCTTGCTATTCTATTATTTAGATATTTTCTACTTTTTGTTATCACATTAGACTATAATTAATAGGTTATTAGGAGCTTATCTTTGAGTTTCAAATGGGCTTTATGCTCTATGTCTGCACAAATTCCATAACCCTACTGAGATGCCAATGCATTGCATTGTCCTTTGTGTCTCATGTTTTAGCCCTCTGGTAGTGAGCTGGATAAGTCATAGTCCTAACTCTAGAAACTTTGTCACCTAAATTCTTGAGACTCTTGGGTTGGAAGAAGGAAAGAGGTAGATTAGTTGTACTTCCTTTTAATCCCTTTAAACATCAAACCTATCTTAAACATTCAACCTATTGTTCAAGACCCTTTCATGACTTGGGGTCTTGAGTAGTCGGTCCCCCTCCTCTTAAACCCTTAACCCTTTAACCTTAAAGCATTAAACCCTCAACCCTTAAACCCTAATCCATTAACCCTCAACCCTAAACTCCACCCTAAAGCCTCACCCCTCAACCCTTAAACCTTATACGAGTTCTAAACCCTCTACCTTCAAAACTATACCTTAAACCATAATCCCTCAACATTTAAACCATTAACCCTTAAACCCTAAACTCTAAACCCTTAGATACCATTAAACCCTACATCTTATACACTTAACCATAGACACTCAACCTTTAAGATTATCCCTCAACCTTCAAACCTCAACCCTATACCCTATACCCTCAATCCTATACTTATGCCCTAAACTGTCAACCATCATCCATATGCCTTATACTCTCAACATCAATCCTTGAAGCATCTTAGATATTCAACCTTGAAAATTATCCCTCAACTATAAACTCTCAACCCTCTACACTAATTCCTCAATGCTATACTTAAATCATTAACCCTCAACTCTCAACCCTAATCCCTCAATCCTCAACCCTCAACTATTAACCCTCAAAACTGAACCCTTGATCCTAGTCCTTCAACCCACAACCCTTAAACTCTCAACCCTTAAACCATCAATCCTTAAACCCTCAACCCTCAACCCCTCTACCCTATACATTAAACCCTTAACCCTCATACATAAACCCTATATCTTAAACCATAATCTCTTAATGCTTAACCTTTAAACCCTAATCTCTTAAGCCCTCAACCCTATACATTAAACCCTTAAAACCTAAACCCTTTACTCTTTAACCTTAAATAATTAAACCCTCAACCCTTAAACCTTAATCTCTTAACCCTCAACCCTAAAACCTATCCGTAAAGCCTCAACCCTCAACCCTTAAACCTTAAACCTTAAACCTTAAACCCCAAACCCTCTCCTAAACCATCTACCTTTGACACTATACCTTAAACCCTAATCCCTCAAGCCTTAAATCCTCAACTCTTAAACCCTTAATCCCTCAAGCCTTAATCCCTTAAACCCTAAACTCTCAACCCTTAGATACCATTAAACCCTTAAACCCTTAAACCCTATACCCTATACAGTTAACCTTAGACACTCAACCTTGAACATTATCGCTCAACCTTAAAATCTCTATGCTATAACATATACCCTCCACCCTATACTTATGCCCTAAACTCTCAAACCTCAGCCATATGCCTTATACCCTCAACATTAAACCCTAAAACCTATACCTTAGACACTCAACCTTAAAAATTATCCTGCAACTATAAACTCTCAACCCTCAACCCTAAACCTGAAATCCTCAAGCCTCAACCCTACCCTCTAATATTTCAACCAAAAATCCTCAACCCTCAACCCTAATCCTTTGACCCTCAACCCTTAAAATATCATCCCTTAAACCCTCAACCCTCAACCTCTCTACCCTATACATTAAACCCTTATCCCTAATACATGAACCCTACACCTTAAACCCTAATCTCTTAATTCTCAACCCTTAAAGTCTAATCCTTGAAGCCCTCAACCCTTAAACCATAAACCATTGACTCTTTAACCTTAAAGACTTAAATCCTCAACCATTAAACCCTAATCCCTTAACTCTAAACCCTAAACCCTATCCCTAAATCCTCAACCCTCAACCCTTAAGCCTTAAACCCTAAACCCTATCCCTAAACTCTCTACCCTTGACACTATACCTAAAACCCTAATCCCTCAACCTCTAAATCCTTGAAACCTTAAACCCCTAAACAATAAACTCTCAACCCCTAGATACCCTTAAACCAATAAACCTTAAACCCTACACCCTATACATTGAACCATTGGAATTGAACTTTGAACATTATTCCTCAACCCTCAAACCTATACCCTATAACCTATACCATCAACCCTATACTTATGTTATAATCCCTTAACCCTCATCCATATGATTTATACCCTCAACCTTAAACCCTAAACCCTATATCTTAGACACTCAACCTTGAACATAATCCCTTAACTGTAAAATCTCAACTCTCTACCCTAATCCCTCAACCCTATACCTTAAATCATCACCCCTCAACCCTCAACCCTAATCCTTCAACCCTATACATTAAACCATCAACCCTCAAATCTCAAACCTAATCCTTCAACCCTTAAAATATCAACCCTAAAAATATCAACCCTTAAACACTCAATCCTTAAACACTCAACCCTCAACCCCTCTACCCTATACATTAAACCCTTAACCCTTATACATCGACCCTATACCTTAAACCCTAATCTATTATTGCTTAACCTATAAACCCTAATCCCTTAAATCTCAACCCTTAAACCCTTAACCCTTAACCCTTAAATCCTAAACCCTATCCCTAAAACCTCTACCCTTGACACTATACCTTAAACCCTAATCCATCAAACCTTAAACCATCAACCCTTAAATCCTTAATCCCTCAAACCTTAACCCTTAAACTCTAAACTCTCAACACCCGAATACCATTAAACCCTTAAATCTTAAATCTTTAAACCATATACCCTATAAACTTAACCTTGGACACTCAACCTTGAGTATTATCCCTCACCCTTCAAAATTCTACCCTATGCCCTATACCCTCAACCCTATACTTGTGCCTTAAATCTCAATCCTCATCCATATTCCTTATAACCTCAACCTTAAAACTTGAACACTATATCTTAGACATTGAACCTTGAACATTATCCCTCAACTATAAACTCTCAACCCTCTACCCTATACCCTCAACCATATACTTAAGCCCTAATCCCTCAATCCTCAACCCTATACCTTAAAACCTGAAATATACACCTATAAACCCTCATCCCTATACACTATAACCTCACCCTTATACCTATACACTATAACCTCACCCTTATACCCTAAAGCCTAAATACTATGCCTCAACCCTATACTTAAATCCTAAACCATAAAATCTTAACCCAAGTCACCCTATTCCTTATATCCTTATTCCATATTATAAACCCTAAAAGAAATATCATAAAACCTAAACTGTATACCTTACACATCACTCAACAAGCTAAATATTATCCCTCAACTGTAACCCTCAACCCTCAATCCTAAACCTTAAGCCCTAAACCCTTACATACATACATATAAGGATAAATACATACATACAAGCATACATAAATAATTAAAATCATACATACATACATACATACATACATACATACATACATACATACATACATGCATGCATGCATACATACATACATACATACATACATACATACATACATACATACATACATACATACAAGCATACATACATACATATATATAAACATAAAAACATACATACATACATATAGGAATACATACATACATACATACATGCATGCATAAATACATACATACAAGCATACATACATACATACAAGTATGCATATACATACATACATACATATAGACATTCATACATACATACATACATACATACATACATATAGGCATACATACATACATACATGCATACATACATACATACATAAATATAAATATATATACAAACATACATACATCAAACATACTTAATCAAAATTTAACATAAAACATTCCAAGTGAGAAATAACGTGAGCACGTTATAAGACACTCGTGTTATGTCAAGCTTGACAAACATACAAGAAAATTTTGCAAAAGAGAAAAAACACAAGACAAAACAAAATGTGAGCGTGTTATAATGCACTCTTGTTATATGTTGCTTTGAGAATCTCCAAGCCTTAGGCTTGGGATTTTCTTTGGATTTCGAACCCAAAAGCTTGGAGTGCCTTCCCAATGTACAAAGATGTGTTTTTGCATATTCTACAAGATTTCACATAATCTTGTTCATGCTAACCATCAGGTTTGCACATGTTTAAAGGTCAAACAAATTGAACGCTTGGGTAATGTTAGGCTCTCTCTTAGTGTTTGGTATTTTTTACTTTATTTTTTAACCATTCATTGAAATTTCAAATAAATTAAATTTTTATAAACTAGACTCCATTCTACACATATTCTTAAAAACTGATTTTCAATTAGTTTTCAAAACTTATAGGGGTAGAATTTCCAAATTTCTATTTTTTAGGATGTGTCCAATTTGAAAATGAGTACAAAATCAAATATTTATTAAAAAAATAGTGAAAAATTGGGTATAAACTACATGTTAGCTAATTTCTCACAGAAGCGGTTTTAAAAATACCAAAAAAAAGTTAACCTTTTGAGGGAGCTAAAAAACATGCTATTTTATGTTTTTCTAAAAAAAATATCACCAATTTTTTTGGCTCACTTTTTTGAACCCCTTAATCTATACCATTGAAAAGAAAATCAGTAATTTAGAAAGTAGACTTAGAGCACTGTGAACATTGTTTTTGTTGCATCTTAAAATTTTGAGTGTAACTATTTTCAATTTCTTATCCAAGGTTAGTATTTCCTAATTTAAAAAAAAAAGTGGCCATTTAAGAACCCTTTTTTGCCCCCCATATTTTTGCACTTACCCATTACTATGAATGTCCCTTCAAATTTCAGGTTTGGAACTTTGTTATGAGTGTCTTTGAATCTTTCCCATAACTATTGTCATCTTAGTCCTCTTGAATCCATTCTTGGAAATCCTTCTCTAGTGCCTTGGGGTATCATGTACTATATATATTCTTTTGTTTTAATTTCCTTATGGTCTTCCATGCACAAGGATTGACATACTCTTACATTGTTCTTCAGGTTTTCTCCTCTCAAGGATGTATGTCTTCCTCAATGGACATGATTCTTATTCACTATCCTTTCATGGTGGTGTTAACCTTAACTATTCTAGGTCTACAAGGATAGGGATGGATGGACCAAAACTCAAGAAATTAGTTGAGATTTAGAGCTTGGCTAAGAAGAAATTCAAATTAAATAATAACAATTTTTTAATTTAGGAGAGGGAAAATGAATAATTAAATAATTAAAAATAATAATTTAATAAGAGAAAGAGGAAAATGGTAAATAATTAAATAATTAACAATGATTATTTAATTATGAAGATACAAATAAGATAAATAATTAAATAAATAAAATTTATTTAATTATGGAGAGAAAAGGCTAATGAACAATTAAATAATTAAAATAATTATTTAATTATAGAAGAAAACTAGAAATAAATAATTTAATTAATTATGAATGGAAAAAGGGCTTGTTAGTGACATAATTTAAATAAAAATAATATTTATTTAAATTATTCAAAGGAAGAAAATTTGGCTCAAAAACTGATCTAGGGATGAATGGATGGGATGTTAGTATGGAAGGAAAAGAGTGATGATGAAAAAATGAAAAAAAAAAGAGATGAATTGGGACTACTATCTTGAGATCTTGCTAATAAATGATCAAGCTTTTATTTGATTGCATAATTATCATCATAGAACTCATTATGGAAATGGATGATGAACATCTAGATATGACATAGACCGAGGTGTAATAATATGTTATCCCTTGCATAAAAACCAAACACATGATAGAAAAGGAATGCCATAACACAGACCACAAACCATAGAATTGTTGCCAAAACATGTGAGGAAGTAACCAAAAAGCACATTGATACTGATACAAGAAAGTATTTTATTTGAGCTTAATTAGCTTGCATAGGATTTTTTGAGTAATTCCAAATGGAAAATTCAGACACATAGAAGGAACCAAGTTACCCTAGTCATATTTCCAAGACAAATCACAAACAAAAATCAAAGAGAAAATAGGTCATGATCCATCATCGCTCCCCTAAATCCTTGTTGGTACATCCTCAAGTGGCATAGTAACATGAATGAAGATAAATCGTTAAAAGGATAAAACAAACTAGATCAATAGAGTCAACAACCATTTAGATCATTTGCTAATGATTGTTTGTGTGATCAGGTTCTAGATAATGATAGCATCTAGTTTTAGGAATGGCACACCTCGTGTAAGAAGAATGCTGAATTGAGTATGGTTTCAAGAGTGTGACAACTTGTATAAGATAGTTTGACAAGATTGAAGGTGTGGACACAAAAAAAGTAACGCTTTTAATTTTTCCTATTTTGTCCCTCCTTGTTCTTATTTGGCTTGATTTCACCTTGATTTTTATGTTGTAATGTAGTCCACACATTCACATTAGGTCTTGAAAATTTATGAATCATTAAGACTTTATGATGTCTTGTAAAGGTGTTTCAAAGTGTTGTGATACATTTTCATACTTTTCTATACTCTTCTTATTATAATTCACTTACATACCCCATTTTTATCACTTACAGAGTATTATTTTAAAGTGTTATAAAGTCTTGTTTAACAAACTTTCACGCTTTTCTAGACTTGTTTGTATTCAAAAATACACTTAATTAAGGCCTATAAGTGCATAAAGGGGCCAAATAAAGCATAAGAAAGGTGTATTTGTTGATGACAATGACACCCATTCACATGCTTTGAGTGGGACCCATTCACCACTAGGGGTGATTGAGTCCCTCCTTGCACAAAAATAAAAATAAACTTAAATTAGTGGTGGGTTTTTTATTCCTAAAGACCTAAGGTCAGCATTTGATGTTGTATTTTCAAGAAATTGGGGCATAAGTGTGTATAAATACATTATTTTCTATTCATTTTAACCCCCAATCAACATAGTTAATTCATGCATCATGAAATCAAGAATTTTAGCATTTTCATCATTCAATCAATCAATTATCAAGCATCTTGGAGTAGCCATTGACATATCTTCAGAATTCAACATCAAGGGTTTAGTGAGTTTATGACATTTCATATTAATTTTTCATTATTCCTTCTCTATTTCATTTAATTATCAAGGGTCTGATTACCACATTGGGATTTGACCAAGGAAAACCCCTATACTCTAACCCTTAACCCTTTTTCCCCTTTTTGCATGTGTGTTTGTAGGTCTTGTAGGTATATTTTTCAAGGAGAAAAGTGTTAAAAAGGTGTTACAAAGTCATCAAAGTCATCATAGTCAACTTAACCCTAATTGAAGCTTGGAGACCTCTTTTAGCCCCTTTTCTGCAAATTTAGATCTGACAACCCGACAAGTAGAAAAGTGTAGACCAGGACCCACAGAGTTGAACTTTGACTTTGAAAATTTTGTAGGTGGAGTGATTCACCATCTATGATAATGAGTCCCACTACCAAGCTATATTTTTTTTTTCTAAAGTTCTGTGTTCCTGACATCGTGAAACTTGTTTTGATATATTTTACCAGAAATAGGACTAATTCGCCATCTGTGGTGAATGAGTCCTAGTAGGATTCAACAATGAATTCTGAAACATTCGAAAACCTTCCTAGATTTACTTTTAGTTTCCAAGTGCACCTCATTCAGTTTCATTCAATTTTGTTTTTACTTGTTTATGTTTTTAGTTCTTTTTTGCATATAACACTGTGTTTTCAAACACTTCATATTTCTTAGTTTTTCATTAATAATCAATAGATTTTATTTATTTTCTGCATTTATTCCGTCTCATCTAGGCACATTACACCCACATCACATCAATATTTGAATGTTTATATTGCATTTTGGCCCAATCTTTCCACCTTTTAGGTGAAAAACCCTAGAAGGACCACAAAGATCACAGGTGCCAAAATCTTTGTTTACATTTTGGTGAACCCATCTTTATAAAATTTTAATCCTAATTTCAAGTTCATTTTTCATCCTATTTTTTCCTTACTTCATTGTATTAGATTTTTCATTGTTTTGCATCTTAGAGTTTTCAAAATTGCATTAGTGAAAAGATCATATAGCTTTCATTTTGGCATTTCCAATCATTTAAAATATTGAAATTCTACATATGCATCATAGTTCTACATAAGAAAATCTGAAAAAAATCAAATTGATTTTAAAATTTATGAAAAAACTCAAAAAAAATAATCCTTGGACTCATTCCTTATGCTGGGCGAATTAGTCCAGTTGTAGATTCTGTAATGCATTTTCTGGCAATTTCAAGGAATTTTCTGCATTTCTGTTTTTGTTATTATAGTTTTTTTATAGTTTCAATAATTTTTTTTATTAGCATTTTATTGCTCCTAGTTTTCATTTCACCCCACCTTTAGTAGCCCTTGTATGAGTTTTTGGTGCCCTATTGATAATACTTTAGTGAGAAGAAGTTTACAACTCATGGCATCCTGTAATAACACACTTATTGTGGACGTTGGGTTGTCTCGAGCTACTACTCCTGATATTGACAATAGTGCATTAGGCATGGATCCTACCTTTAGCAATGCTTTTCCTTCCCATAACATGGAAGTTGAAACAAAAAATAATCACATTCCGCAAGACAAGATCATTAACATTCATGAGGACTTAGCACATTTGCAACAAAACATGTGTCTTGAATACATTTCAACCACTGCAATTCCTACTATAGAAAAAATACATTGTTTGCTTTAATGTAACAAGGGATTAGATGTTATGAAACAATTTTTTGAGATATAATATAAACACATTCCTTCCACCTCTAGTACATCTCAACCAACACAAACTGTGGTTAGTCAAGGAGGACTTATCACTCCTCCTCTTGCCATAGTAACATCCATACCTACCTATACCAATCCCCAAGTCACAACCACAATGCAATAGGTTAGCAATGTGATTCCTTCCTTGACTATTCCTACTAGCATTCCTAATTACTATGTGGCATCAAATTTTCTCTCCTCTTCCACCATACCATCTATTAGAATTCCATTCACTTTCCCTACCACTACATATACTCCAACACCACTCTCCCTTCTACCTCATACCACTTACACTGACCCTCTCATCACACAAATTTTCCAAACCATCTCCTCCATGCAACAAAAAATAACCACCATAGGCCAAATTCAAAATTCCCTGCCCACCTATTATGTCTATAGAAGCCCATTATCTTTGGAAATATTAAGAACATTGATGCCACAAGGAATTGAGATACCTAGATTTGAGAAGTACATAGAGATGGTTGATCCTAGTAATCATGTCAATGCTTACACAACCTTATGCAATGAATTTTTCCTTGATGAAAAATTGTTGGCCAAATTTTTCCCTAGGACTTTAAAGGACACTTCCTTAGAGTGGTTTTCATCCTTACCAAACAATTCAATTTGTTCTTTCAATGAACTAGTTGATGCATTTATCAATCATTTTCAAGTGCATATGACTCCTAAAAAGACATTGGTTGATCTCATGAGATGTAAAGAAAATGTGGATGAAAATGTAACCAATTTCATCTCATGCTATCAATCACTCTTTTCCCAAATTGATGTCAAGGTTCCTGATCCACATCTCCAAAATATGTTCATTGAAAATTTACAAAGTTAAATACAAGATAAATTGAACATGATGAAATTTACCTATTTTGTGCATCTATGTACAACCCTTTGTGACTATCACAATTCAATTAGTATTCATGATGCCAAGTCCACTACTAACAGAACTAAAAAATATGAACATGCCAACCCAAACATTTCACAACCATTTGAAAAACCAAACTAAGGTTTCTTACAATTTAACCTCCCTCCTCAACAATCACCTCAACCTATCAACAACCAAGTAACAACTGTTAAATCCATGATATCAATTACTTATGGAGATCCAAAAAAGAGTTTACATGATTACTAGAAACTCTTCATAACACCATGTCCCAACTATTTAAGCAACAAATGATTACTTTACCTATTGTTAAACCATTTGATCCTACTAATCCTTCAAATCCATCCTTTCAACCCAATACTTATAGCCATTATAATAAACAAAATGGATATGACACAAAATAGTGTAAGCATCTTAAACACATAGTGCAAGACCTCATTGATTCTGGCTGTCTATCCATTTCCAATATTAATGTTAAAGAAAATATGTTTGTTTCCCCACCCAATAAAAATTTGCAAATTTTTACCAATCTAATGCCCAAACATAATGTTTCATTTTTAAAGCTAGTGAAACTCAAAGAAATGATGTGATGAATGTTCATACAAATATTGAACATCCTAACCCTATTCCACATACCACTTTTATTAATCCTATGCATGATATGGTAGGTGTGATAGACATTATCCATCTTAAGGGCCAACCTAAGAAATCTCTTGATATTACTTTCTCTTCTAAGGATATCCTTCTAAATCTTCTCAGTGGTCCTCCTTACAAAGCCAACTATATTTATGATAAGGCCACTAATGGGATACTCATAGATCCCACCTATGGCAAGAATATGATCACTAAGGAATTTTTGGTATTTCTTTATCTTTATCAAGATGATTATTACAAATAAAGAGAATGGATCAAAATACATAATGGATTTGCATGTCCTATAATAGGATCGATCATCCTTCCCTTAAAGATAGGACCTAAGATAGTGGATATAACATTCTCCATCATTCCATAATTAGATAAGTTGTGTTTATGGCTAGATCATCCATGGCTTCAATCAATGAAAGTTGTTCCTTTAGTCATACATAAATGTCTAAAGTCTCCGCATGACGATGACATATTCACTGTTCACAATAGTGGCTTTAACCCTTTGTCATCTAAAGGAAACTTCTCCTTATAAGCCTTTTGGCCAGAGCCCATGGAACCCATAACACCCCACAAAGACTTATTTTTCATTTCCTATCAAAAATTCAAAGCTAAACGAATAGAGGAATTTTCTCTTTGAAAAATATCCCCATCCACTTTCGAAACTCCCCTCCTAGATGAGACAATGTTTCAACCAAAACCTGAACCAACAACTCTAGATCAACCAAAAATAAACACTTCACCTTCATCATCTGAACCCCCAAGAGATAATGAAACCAACCCCATCATGTCCCCTTGCATAAATAAAATTTATAAAGTAAAGGAGAAATTTATTGACCCACCTCATATAGTTCCTTATGCTCCTCCCCTTAGGAAAGAAAAGGGGATTATAGTCCAGATCAACTTTCTCTTACACCAACATAACTTCAAAATAGATTCAAAAGAAGCTGAGGTTCTAGGGATCATAGGAATCGATGCCGTTTCCTTGCTCATCAATTAAAAATTGAAGAAAACAAAGCAAATCAGCATTCACATTTGACAGAAGCAATGCATAATGACCCTCCTCCCCAATTTGGTGCAAGAGCACCTTGGAAAAATTAGGCCTCTATGAAGGAATGTTTTGAAACTTGATTCAAATTTATTGTTCCTACTTTGTAAATTATGTTATGTTTCATATATTTTAGGTCATGATGAGGTCATTGATGTTTATTAAGTCCAAAAGTGAAAAAAAAGAAAAACAAGATGTAAAGTTGTCAACAATTATTAACAAAGTTGAATGATTATGTAAAAGTTGTTGAAGGTTCATAGGTGGTTTTAGGCATTAGAAGGTAGTTAGAAGGATTAAAGTTAGTTGAATTTTCTTTAAAAAGGATTTTTTTCCTCTTGAAACTTTGAGGGTTGTTGTAGGATTGAGTTGGAATGAATAAAAATACTATTTTTAGGCATTATCTACATAAATTTTGGTGTTTCCAGGCCTTGTATGGGTTGGCAGTGATGTAAAATTGTTTATAAGTGTTGGTAATGTCAATAACCTTCCATTTTCACTTGATTTCATGAATTTTGGTGATCATTTGAGTTAGAAATCATTGTTTCTCTCAAAATAGTTAAAAACCCTCATTAGGGTAATAGCAAGTTCAAAAAATTATGTTTCTCATTTACTTGTATATGAAATCGTCTGGTGTTCTATGATAACATTCTTCTAAGTAAATTCTTTCACATTGAAATGGTTTTTAATTAAGACTAGAAGATTTAAGGTGTGAGGATTAATGTTTTGACTATAATTTATGATATTACAAACTATAACAAAGCATTTAAGGGAACATAGTCTAGGGTTTTATAAAATCCTTAAAGAAGTGGGCATATAATAGTTATTTAAGCTTCAGCATGTCAAAATAAAAGTGTTTGAATCATTGTTCAAGAGAAAACATGATGGGAACCTATATATTCAATAATCCCTCTTGGACTTGGAACCTAATTAGCCATGTTTTAGCGGCGTTATAGACTTGTTTGGTCCATATTCACAAAGACACCATATGCTAAACATTTGATATGATTTAAGGCACATCAAGGAGCATCTTAAGAGTTGTTTACAGTTGATGATAAAGGTTTGTGTTTGAAGAAAAGCTTTGTCAGATCTATGGTAGACCTATCAGGAATAAGGCAGGGTAAATGAAGGAGCCACACCCTAACGAAGTTCTTGGGTTTGGTAAGAGTTTATACATTTTAGATTAGGTCTCTTAAAGGTATTCCACTTGTTGGAAGAATTAAATGTTTCTTGGGATTAAAATTTGGTGCTTGGTTGAGGTTTATGGATGTAGAGGTCTTGCTTTCATATTGAGAATAGTCATGATAGAATGATAAGGATTGAAAAGGTAGACATTGTGAGCTCTTTGTTTGACTCAAGTAATGGTGACATATGTTTTGATTTGAGTGATTGTGCTTAGTAAAAAAAGTTTTTATTGGTAATCATCATGTTCCATTGAAAGAAGTTATAAAGGAAGCCGATTGTGGTTAATGGTGTTGATTAGTGGTTAAGAGTGTTTTTGAGAATTTGAATGAGTTTGGAACTCTTATTTCAAATGTTTGAGTTCGATAGTGTTACAAGGACAAATATAGTTAAATAAGTGTGTCAAGGTTTTTTTTCTCTCTTGGCTCTGCATCACAATCACAACAAAATGATCCAATACAACAACCACAACTCATAATACACCCTTCATTAGAAATTACCATCCGTCCTCTTGTCATGATGAATCTAGATAATGATGATGAGATCAATAAAATAGACGAAGAGATGCATAATGACCTGAATGCATTATTTTCCTCTTCCATGAGCTTAGAGGATAAATCTCCTACAACAAGTGTAGAACCTAGTACTTCCCCTAGTTTGAAACTTGCTCTTGTCCCTTTGGATAGTCAACCACCCTTGAAATATCCTGACCATGATTGGGAGGAAGATGAATTTCTCATCAGTTGAGGTGCATCTGTCTCCCTAGCCTTTTGCATTATATTTATTTTATTTTGTGTTTGCATGTGCATATTGTTTTCCCCCATGATGTGATGTTTAATGTTCTCCCTCTTTGTGAAATTTTGCTTTTTGTACCTTCATTCTTCTATATGTCATGCATTGATTTCGCTATTTCTTTTTCACTTTTGTTTTGTTTTTTCCTTTTTGGGATGATGCAAAGTGTTGAGATGCCCTATGTCTCTTCCATGTTGACCCAAATAGGTCTTAATTTTTTCCTTTTCACTTTTGTTTTGTGTTTTCCTTTTGGGGATGATTCAAATCATTGAGACCACAATGTCTCCTTCAAGTTGAGCCAAAAGATTTTTCGTTTTATTTCACCTTTTTGTTTTCTTTTTGTTTGTTTTTTCCTTTCGGGGATGAAGCATTGATACATCCTATATCTCTTCCATGTTGACCCAAAATGGATTTTCTTTTGTTTTTGTTCTCTTTATGTCATTCCTCAAATTCTATGTGTATTTGGGGAATGATGATAGTTCTAAGATCTTTAATCAAAACATTGTAGCAATGAACATACTAACCCCAAATCCAAAGATCTCGTATGTGTTTGGTGTGTTCCTTTATGTGGGAAACCCCTCTTCCTTTTGTTCCTTTTCATTTGCATGATGCAACCTTACTCGAAAACATGACTTGGCAAAGGGGCTTTCCAAGTTGGCTCTCATGTCTTGTTTGTTTTTGAATTTTTCATTTCGCTACTTTAAAGTAATTGATCATAGAACGGTATGTAGCAATTTCTTTAAAGTGGGGCATACATTGGAATTATTCATTTTTCTTTTTTGTTTTTGGTTCTCAGTGTAGCCTTCTTGTTCAGTATAATGCATTTGTCACTTTGTGGATGTGATTGGATGTAGTGTCCTTCATGAGTGTGATCTCTCTTAGCATATTACATTCCTCTTAGTGGCTTGATGTGACGCACTACATCCCTTAAGTTGTGAATATTCTATTCTTTGATTGGTCCTCTCTTGGAGACATTAATCCACAATGAGTTGTAGAAATGATCTAAGCTTGATCCAACTTTCTCTCAACTCTTCTCTTTCATCACTTTCATGTGTGTTCCCTTGTGCTTATGATTGGTTTCCCATGGGATCATGATCCTGGGGGCTTGTCATCCATCTTGATTGTTGTTGTCTCATCTCACCAAGCATTAGTGCATTTAGACCCCTCTTGATTGCATGTTCAACTACTTTAGTGTGAGTTTGAAGCAAGTTCATCCTCTCACTAAAGTGGGGGCTAACTATGGACATGAAAAAAGTAACCCTTTTACTCTTTCTTGTTTTGTCCCTCATTTTTCTTATTTGGCTTGATTTCACCTTTATTTATTGTTGTAATGTAGTCCACACATTCACATTAGGTCTTGAGTCTTTATGAATCATTAAGACTTTATGATGCCTTGTAAAGGTGTTACGAAGTGTTGTGATACATTTTTATACTTTTATAGTCTCTTCTTATTATAATTCACCTACATAACCCCTTTTTATTAGTTACCAAGTCTTATTTTAAAGTGTTGTAAAGCCTTGTAACAAACTTTCATGTTCTTCTAGACTTGTCATCAACAAATACACCTTTCATATGCTTTATTTGGCTCCTTTATGCACTTATAGACCTTAATTAACTGTACTTTTCAATAGAAACTCAATAAACATCATTTAATACAACTTAATTCCCAACACACATTCACATGCCTGGAGTGGGATCCATTTTCCACTAGGGGCGAATGAGTCCCTCTTGGCACAAAAATAAAAATAAACTTAAATTACTGGCAGGTTTTTATTCCTAAAGACATAAGTTCGGCCTATGATGTATTTTCAGGAAATTAGGGCATAAGTGTGTATAAATACATGATTTTCTATTCATTTTAACCCCCAATCAACATATTTCATTCATGCATCATAACTTTCAAGCATTCTAGCATTTTCATCATTCAATCAAGCAATGACCAAGCATCTTGGAGTAGCCGTTGACATATCTTCAGACTTCAACATGAAGGGTTTGGTGAGTTTATGACATTGCATGTTATTTTTTCATCATTCCTTCTTTATTTCATTTCATTATCAAGGGTTTGATTACCAAACTCAGATTTGACCAAGGAAAACCCCTATACTCTAACCCTTAACCCGTTTCCGCCTCTTTGCATGTGCATTTACAGGTCTTGTAGGAAAAAACTTCAAGGAGAAAGGTTTCAAAAAGGTGTTGCAAAGTTATCAAAGTCATCATAGTCAAAAAAACCCTAATTGAAGCTTGGAGACCTCTTTTAGCCCATTTTTTGTAGATTCAGATTTGGCAACCTGACAAGTAGAAAAGTGCAGACCAGGACCCACAGAGTTGACCTTTGACTTTTTATATTTCTATAGGTGGACTAATTTTCCATTTGTGGTGAATGAGTCCCATTGCTAGGCTAGAAAAATATTTTTCTAAAGTTTTGTGTTCCTGACATCCTGAAACCTATTCTGGCAGATTTTTCCAGAAATAGGACTAATTCGCCATCCATGGTGAATGAGTCCTAGTCTGCTTCAACAGTGAATTCTAGAACATTCCAAAACCTTCCTAGGTTTTCTTTCAATTTCTAGGTGCACCTCATTCAGTTTCATTCAATTTTGTTTTTATTTTTTTACGTTTTTAGTTCATTTTTGCATATGACACCATGTTTTCAAACACTTCATATTTCTTAGTTTTGCATTCATAATCAAGAGCTTTTGTTCATTTCTAGATTTAGTCCATCTCATATAGGCACATTATACCCACATCACATCAATGTTTGAATGTTTACATTGCATTTTGGCCCAATCTTTCCCCTTTTAGGTGAAAAACTCTAGAAGGACCATAAAGATCATGGGTACCAAAATCTTTGTTTACAGATGGAAAAATTCTAGTTTCAAGAATGAAGAATGTCATATAAGACCAGTGATGGATTGAGTTTAGTTTTGACAATGTGACATCCTATATAAGATTGTTTGATTGTTTTTACTATTGTTTGTTTGACTGATTGAAAAATTAGTTATTTGACCATTTGATTGCTTTGAATATTTGATCTATGATGGTTGAAGGCTTGCTTGATGGTTTTCTTGTTGTTCCACAATTTTGATAAGATCAATTTCGTTGTTTGAGTGTTGTTTTTGTTTGCTTAAAATTTCACCCTTAGCAAGGGATAGTTTATTGTGAGATGGATGCTTGGGACTAATGAAGACCTTATTATGATAAACCCTAAGGGACTGACCTAATTCCTTAAGAGCTCATAAATTATGGAATCTCCTATGTAAAGCACATAAACAATGTAGTTTGACTTAACTTTGACCATGAACATTTTATTATGACTTGTGGATATGGATGGACCGACAATGTGTTATAGCAAAACCTAAAGGACTAACCTAAGCCTCAGGGGCTCACTGATAATGGCCTTTCCTATGTAAAGTAATAGAGGAAACATAGTTCAACCACTTGGACTGACACTAACTCTAACTCTACTTTTGGAATTTTTGATGTTTTCTAATTTTTTTGGCTTTTGATGATTTGAATATTGATACCATGTCTAGGATCCCATATAAAACCCAAGTCCAGGAATTACCCAAGTTAGATATAGGATCCACTTATTATGGGTGAAGAGATGGAAAAAAATTATTATAGATGGATATGAAAGGTGAAAGACGCTAAATATCAACTACTCTAAGGCCATGAGAAAGATGACCAAGAATTATTATGTTTGAATGATATCCACAAAGGATGGGTGAAAGTGGAAAAACCAGATAGAATGATAGTAGATGATTGAGAAAGGACCGACTACACATGGTGTGTGTTTTCCAGGTTTTCACCATAGTACTTGGCCAAAGCACCACTAAAATGGTTTTCACTATTGGACAGATTATTTCTCTTTACTATTTTCTTTCCTTCTTCTTTTTTTCTATTTTTTGGTATCAGTAAGACCCCTGTTTGCTAGGTTTTCATCAGGGTGACAATTTTCTTGATTTTTTAAAACTTTTTATGGGATTCTTTGAAAGCTAGATATAGTACCTATGAAGGTGCATATTATTTATAGGCTCTGGTAATGGTTCACCTTCAAGATTAGAAAGCTACTAAGCATCAGATCCATATGCTGATGTTATAATGTAAGGACCCAACCAATTTGGCTCAAAATTCCCTGATTTCTCTCTCTATTTGATTCTTCATATTTTCTTTCAAGAATAGGTCACTAATGTCAAAATTCCTAACTCTAAATTTCTTATTGAAGCTATGATGAAGAAGGATTTGATACACCTACAAATGGACTAATGTGTTTTGTCAATTCTCATCCAATAGCTCTAGCTCATACAAATGATATATTCAATATTCTTCCTCATCAATAAACTCTTGCATAGATACTCTCAAGGATGGTAACTCGACCTCAATGGGAAGAATGGCTTCAAAACTAAAAAATGAGGGAATATGGAGTGGCTCCTGTGGGAGTGAAAATTCTAGTATGATAGGGCCATAATGCAAGGTTGAGTTGGATGTGCTAGTCATGACCAACATAATCTATAGTCTTCCTTTGGATTTTGAGAATACTCTTGTTAGATGCCTCATCTTGACTATTTCCTTAGGGTAGTATGGAGTGGTGAAATGATGTTGGATGTAGAATTTTTCACATAGTTCATGAAAACCCTAATTTTTGAAGGGATGATTGTTGGGTGACGATGGACTAGGGAAAACCATATTGACATATGATATAATTAAGGATGAACTTGGATATTTGTTTACTAGTGATGTAGGTCATTAAAATAGCTTCAATTCATTTAGTAAAGTATTTAGTTGCAACAAGGATAAAATTTTGACCATTGGAAGAGGTAGCATAGATCTTTCCCATGAGGTCGAGCCCCCACTAAGATAATTACCATGATGATGTATCTAGATGAAATTCTTGAGTAGGTTCGTGCACAAGATCTCCAAGTATCTAACTTTGGAAAAATTTCTTGACAAAGTGATAGGCATCACATTCCATAAAAGGCCAATAGTATCCCATTTGCATAAGGTTTTTGGCTAGGGTAGAAACAACAGAGTGAGCTCCACATATACTACTATTTACCTCTTGTAAAGCCATTTGTGCTTCATTTGAATTGAAAAAACTTAGGAGGGTGCTTTGTAGGCTACGATAGTAAAGGTTATCATTAATGATGAAATATTTGGATGCTTGTTGGATAAAGGTCTTACATTGGTTAGAGGATAAGTTGGGAGGGATAATTTGGTCATGTAGGTAACTTTACAAGTCTTTGTACCAAGGAGAATAGAGACTGGCAAGTTGACACACGAGTTCAAATTTGGAAACATCAAATGCAAGGACCAATAGTTGTTGTAGCAAGAACTCATAGTACAATAGATTATTTTTTATATCCAAAAGGGATTTAATAGTTATCATTGCATCAGTTTCTTTGTTATGAATTATTAAGATTTGCTCAAAAGTAATGATATCAATGCACAACTTAAAACTATTGATCATGAACTTGTAGGGTGTGAGATTATCATCTGTTATATCACAGTCATTAGTAACCTAATGGATAACCTGTAGGGAGTCACCATAGACCCGAAGATCCTTGATTTTCCATTTGATAGTCATGCAGAGTCCTATTAGCAATGCTTCATACTCAACCATCTTATTTTTTCAAGGAAACTCCATTTGTATGATTTTGCAATTGAGTCCCCTTGAGGTGTAACAAAGAGGATATCAACTCTTGAACCATTATTTGTATAAGACCCATCAAATTATAATTTTCATCATAGAAGTCTCTATTGTGAAGATGGATTCATCAAGAAATTTTGACACTAGTTGATGATCTGCTATCATTGGTAAATCCATGAGTTGATCAACTATTACTTGTCCTTTCATTACCTTACAATCAACATATTCTATGTCATACTCACTCAAGATCATAACCCACTTTGCTAACCAACCTATCAAAGTTGCTTTGCTGAGTAGTTATTTCAAGGGGTCAGTCTTAGCTATCAATTTTGTTTCATGGTTCACCATATAATGTCTAAGCTTTTGTTTGGAAAAAAACAACTACAAGGAATGCTTGTTCAATGGGACTGCAATTAATTTCATACCCTACATAAGTGACCAATATAATAGATAGCTCGTTCCCTTCCATCAACTAACTATGCCCCCAATGCTGATGTGGTTATTGATATATGCAATATTATGTGTCTACCATCAATGGGAGGCATGAGTACTTGAGGTGTCAATAGATAATCCTTTATTTTTTGAAATTCTTCCTCACAAAATTCAGCCCATATGAAGGGTACTCCATTATATAGAACATGCTAAAATAGATGATACTTATCTGATAATTGAGCAATGAACCTTCAAATAGACTGCAACCTTCCTTGTAGAGTTCATAAATAACTTATGTTTTTTGGTGGAGGCATGTCCATGATAAATTTCACTTTTTTAATATTGACTTCAATACCTCTATAGGAGACAATGTATCCTTGGATTTTGCCTGATTAGACTCCAAAAAACACTTCTTTGGATTTAACTTGAATTTATATTCTTTGAACCTTCTGAAAATATTGTCCAATACTACTAGATGACTATCTCTTGATAAGTATTTTAATAGTAAGCCATCAACCTAATCTTCCATAAATGTATGCATGTAGTCATGAAAGATAGTAGTCATAGCTCTCTCATATGTTGCTTTGACATTCTTAAGATGAAATGGCATAAAGTTCCAACAAAAGGTACCCAAAGCTTAGGTGAAAGCCATTTTATGTTGATCCTTAGGGGTGATTGTGATTTTATTATATCTTCAAAAACTATCCATAAGCAATAAAATCTTGCATATCATGCTAAAGGTCTACTATGATGTCTATATTAGGAAATGAGAAGTCATCTTTAGGACAATATTTGTTTAGGTCTCTAAAATTTGTGCATACTCTAATTCCACCAGTTGGTTTGGTTATAGGAAAAAGATTTGATATCCACTCTACATATTCTATAGGATGGAGTAAACCAATATCCAAAATTTTCTTCAATTCTACTTTCACTAAGAGGGTGATCTGTGGGTGCATTTTTCTCAATTTTTGTTTGAATAGTTTAGAATTTAGAACCAATGGAAAATGATTTAGACAAGTTTAGGGTACAACCTAGGTGCATCAAAAATTACCATGCAAAACTTATGTCTCTTGGAGAAGAAAGTGGTGAAATTTTGTTTTTCTTTGGTAGTCAAGGATGCTACAAAATGAATGATTCTAGGATTATCTTTTGTACCACATTAGCTTCCTTTTATTTTTCCATAAGAAATGGTGATCTCTCTTGATTTATGGGGAGACCATACAACCATCCTTACTTAGGCACCTTGGAGAGGTTTTCACCCTTCAATATGTCCTTTATTTTTACCTTTTCTTTGTCCAAAGGTTCCTTTTGGTTTTCACCTAGAGACCTATTCTTTTTATTTTTCTCATTTTTGTGACTAGAGGGTGGGGTAGACTCTCCAAAGTATTATGCATTGTCAAGTTATAGGATAAAACCAACTTTATGATCCCCACTTGGTATCCCTTCTTGAAGTCCCATAAACTCAAATATTGCTTTGTCATTCTCAAATATGTCTAAACTCAGTGGTCCTTGTTGATCCCAATCTATTAGTTGTAGGTAAATGAGGGGTAAGCCATTATCAATATCATTGAGGATCAACAAATAAGTGGATATGGTAAATAAAAAGGTATCATCAGGATCCCAAAATGTTTTGATCTTAGCACAACCACTCATAGGTTTGGTTTGGGATGAGGATAGATCAAGCTTAATAAATTTTTTGGCTAGGTCATAATCACTAGATGTGTAGGAATCCCAATCCCATTCATTGGAGTTGGTTTTGATATGGTATTTCTTAGATGTATCAATTTCATTTGAAGTATCAACACTTTCACTCACGGACAACTTAGTACTAGGAGGACTCACCTTTGCTAGTACATACCCTAAGTGTTCTTTGGTAACTGGAGAGGTGATATTAGTTTTTTCATTCCAAGTTTTTTCAAGCCAAGACCATTATGCCCATCATAACCTTGATGTTTCATGATCCTGAACCCTTTTGAATATCACTTTATCGATAATTTCTTAGGCTTGGTATCCTCTTCATATATGTAAATCCATATAGAAATATCCTCGACTATAGACTCTTCACTCAAATCACCCCACTTAGTGAATGTAGTAGGGGGATTACGAATGATGACTTTAGATTCCTTCTTCATAGGACTAGGTTTTCCATAAGACTTTGGTGATATGGGAAACTTCCCAACACAAAATAAGCTCTCCATGTTGTATTCACCACATCCCTTGTCATGGATCTAGACCTTAGGTTTAGAATGTATAGTGGATGGAGTGGATGATTTAACTAGAGAAGATGGATCAATGTAATGTGATGAGGTTAAGGACGAGGCTTCTCAATTAATATGAACTTACTGTTCAGTGGTCCGTTTTATATTAATATAATATTGGAAGGGGTTAGGATCACCTGGTATAGTGATTTTGATGTTGTTATGGGGAAACTTAAGGAATTGATTGTATGTGAAGGGAATGACCCTCATGGCATGAATCCATGGGTGTCTAAGGAGAATATTGAATGATAAGTCTAGATCCAAGACTTGGAATTTTATGTTCTAAATATCAAACCCAACTCTTCTAGGAAGTGTGATTATATCCTTGGATGAGTACTCAACATTATCATAACCCTTGATAATAATTTTCTTATATTTTTCTATAGAAGCTTTAGATATTCCCAATGTTGTGATCAATTTTAAGGTGCATATATAGACTTGATCCACTATCTACCAAGATTTGTCCATTTTTTTTTATTAATGTATACCTCAAGGTGTAATGGGTTGTTATGGTTTGGTTGATGTTTGGAAAGATCTTTCTAAAAAAATGTGCCATGATGGGTGGTGGCTAAGTATCCTACCATGGCCTGAAATTGATTGAAATTTAGGTAAGTTGGCATGGATGTATCTTGCAAAGCTTTGTACATAATGGATTTATGCTTGAGGGATATGCAAAGCAAATCAAGAATGGATATTTGCACGACAGTATTTCCTAGATGGCCTAGGAGGTTATATTGACTTTTTTGGTTGTGGATTGGAAGCAGCTCCTTGCAAGGTCACTTTAGCTCTACGAGTGGTAATGACACATTCTAAATTTTTATTGATGGTAATGGTAGCAACATGGTTATCAAAGGATCAAATGTGGTTGATGGTATATCCATATGAGACATTGGTGTACTTGGCATTATTATTGGTATTGTTCTCTAGATATGAGGCATTTCCTTTTCCATGGTCTTTTAGGGGAGTCTTGAATATGGTATGATCAACATTTGTTTTCCCTTGTGAATTGTCCATTGATATGTCATCTTGTTCAACAAGGACTTGGTTAAGGTTCTTAAATGTCCAACATTATGGTGTTTTATGTCCTTTGTTACAATGGTACTCACAATATTCATTGTCATTCCACAAATTAGGTTTGACTAATGTTGGTTCATATGGTTTAATGTGTAAGTTTAATGAAATTATTGCAAGAGTTTCTTCAAGACTGACTCGATGGCTTCCCCTAAGGGCATGTATGTTCATTTGGGAATTTTTGTTCATGTGGGACCTCTACATTGTTGATTATTTTGTATATAAGGAACTTTAAGATGAATGGTTGGGTGAACTTGGTTAATCACTTTAGCATCAAATACCCCATCATTGGTGACATTTTCATTTCTAGACGAGGATTTCCCTTTGTCATTAGGAGCATTTTGGTTTTATTTGAAAATTTTTGCTATTCCTTTTACCACAAGGGCTTTCTCAATAAATACGCCTTTCTTGATGACATCCTCAAATGTGGTACAACACTAGATTTGAAGTTGATGCTAGTTTTGTGTTGAGGTTTTCTATAAAAATGGGAACCAACTATTTTTTTGGTATGTGACAAGGACATTTAATAGACATGCTCCATCATCTTTGATAAAATGATTTAAGTGAATCTCCTTTTTTTTTGGTTGTGCATAATTTCGCTAGGGTCATGTCACTTTCAATTTTATAGGAAATATGTGCAATAACCTTGTCAGCTAGTTCATTCCATGTTTGTATCCCAAGGGAAAAGTGTACAAACCACTCTAAAGGTTTCTTGGAAAGGCTACATGGAAATAATCACATGGGGGATTTTGATTTGTTTTGGTTGTTGGCATGGTGTTTTGAGTGGATGTTGTACCAAATTGATTTGAAAAAGTCATACCCATGGAACTAGAGGATGAACCAAATCAATTTTTAAATGCTGGAGTTGGTCCTTGTGATGTTCCATGTGTTCTTTTGATGCCAAATATTAGAGGGGAGGGGATGTTTGTAGTTTTAGCATTATGCGTTATTCCCCTGAGAAAAGGTAAACTAGTGTGCATTTGTTGTAAGGATAATTGACCTTATGGAAATGTATTTTGAGCAAGACCTTGAGTTTTTCTTTTTGTTGTTTCATCTACAATGTTGGAAGTGTCAAAACCAAAGGGGAGATTGGCACCTTTTTGAGCAAGTGCATGAAATTATTTATTGGGGTCTGCATTGGCCAACTCATCTACAACTCAAATTATCCTAGAATCTTTAGAAGCCTCTTCAATTTATTTAGGTGTTAGATGTTGGTTGAACTCTTTCAAAGTGAAATTGTAAAATGGGTTTTGTGTTTCACCTTGAGTTGTTTGAGGTGTTTTTGATTCCAACCCAAAGTTCATGTTGCTAGTTGGATTGAAATAGGGGTCATATGAGGAATACGTCTCTTTGTTTCCTTTGTGTCCTAGTCAAGACCATATAAGACTTGTGAATTTTGGATGATGAAACTTTTGGAAAGTATGAAACTAAGATGGAGATGCAAACTAAGGATAAAAATGGAAGATGGTAATGATACTATACTATGCTTTTGGAATTTTGGACTATAAGGATGGTAATGCAAACTATAACCAAGTTTTTGACATGCAAGAGTGACAATGAGGTTATCAATATGCTTGGGATGAAAATTGCTAATGAAACTATGATTATGACTATGCTTGGAATGGGTATGCAAACTTGAACCCTAGAGGAGGATGCTAAGAAAATTATGATGAGCCAAAGTAACAACTCTAAATGTCAATACCTTAAGAAGATAGACCAAAATGATGTGTATTATGATTTTACCAAAGGTGAGCCTAAACTAGAAACATGAGTTGTAGGCCCAACATAGAGATAGGATTGGTGAGAGGTATGATAAGGTCAAGATACCTAAAAATGGGACTAATGGTTTTCCCAATAGTATGATAAACCTCCTAATCTCAAGACTCAAAGGTGATGCTAAAATGAAGCTAGAATGTGGTAAATGAAAACTAGGACTATAAAATATGACCTAAGGTGAAAAATGAAATGCTATTGATGGAATGACTAAATCTATAAAAGTCTATGATTTGAGTGTATAATCTTAGTCTGTAAGGAAACTAAAAGTTGGATGTACAAATATTTCCCTAAAAAAATTTGATCCTAATAGTTGCAGTGTTTCAAGCCAAAAATGTGGTACGAAACCAATAAATTATGGTGTAGTACCAATCAATTGTGATGCACTGACAAATGTAGGTTTCTGGCTTTCTAAGACTTCTGAAAATTGTGGTGTACTATCTTACGATTATGGTGTCCTAATAAATAATTCTGGTGTTCTACCTTTTGACCCTAATTTGATGTTTTTTATGTTGTTTTCCATTTTTGGCAAGTTTGAATTTGATCATAAATTAAAAAAACCCTTGAAAAAAAGATTTGGTTGATTTTGACTCTTTGAATTCTTTGTAATCAATTATGTTTGTAAATTTTCTTCCACAAAACTCACTTGGCCTTGGTTTACAAATAATGAAGATAAGAAAAACCTAAGGAACAATAAGGTTTGTCTAATAAAGTTGGGATTATCTCACTCCCTAAGGAGTGATGTAATCTGTGAATGAGGAGTGGGTAAAGCTAGAGTATGCCAAGGTCATGGACCAACTTAACACCTCTTTCCTTGAAAGGAGTAACACCAAACAAGGAACCTTTCCACCTCAACCAAGAAATAGATGTGGTAAGTAACTTCTTGAGATGATGCTATCTAGATGCACCAACAATAAAAGATTGCCAAAGAAGTCTAGCTTCTAATAAAAATGGCTATCTAGGACATTGGTAAACACTAGAGGTATACTTCAGATGTGAGACACTTAAGCCTCCAGTCAATGTGAATGTGGGTAGTTGTTCCACATAATTATTCACACAAGGTATAACATCCCTAGATAATGCTACTAACTTTGACCTTCACACATTTAATATATCCCACCCAAAAAAATGTGCTTTGACATCACCCTCATTGAGTTCTCCATTATGATGTGTCTCAAAATTAGGATACACATGAAGTGTGCTGGAAGTTGAAGCTTATATCAAATGGTTTTCTTTGATGTCAATAGGCTGTCATTAAAGTCAACATAGTACTAAATGTATGAGTTTACTGGAAGATATTTCCTATTGAAGATGACCATTATAGGTGGTCCAATGTGTTGGTTTTTAGGTTTTTTTCTACCATAAAGACAAGATATGATTCAAATATTCAAATATTTTGGTCAACTTAGCATGTGCAATAGTTTTATGTGGATATAAGGATGACCTAATTGACAAGATATACATACATATATATATAGAGAGAGACTCTCCAGGAAGAAAAGTGAGATGGGGAAAAAGAGACAAGAAAATAGCATGATAATAAGAAAGAGAAAGAGAGAGTACAATAGAGCAGAGTAAGTGAAATAGTCGAATACAATAAAGTGCATGATTATATCAAAATTATTGAGCGATTATTGAAGTGTAGTACTATTTATATAGAGCTTCATTTGGAGCTAAACTCTAAAAAAGTAAGGTGTAATCTATCAGTTCACATTTTGGTTGTAAGCCTTAACTCCTGTATTTTGGTAGTTAGCCATCTTTTGTACCTCTATGGTAGTGAGCCATCCAAGTTGTAGCCCTATTGGACAATGATTCCTTATTGTAGGAAGTGAGCCTTACCTTAGGTAGTGAGCCTTTTTGTAATCATTTTTTATATTCTCTATAGTGTGAGTTAATCCTCACCATGGTTTTTCCCTCATCAGGTTTTCCTAGTAAATTTCATGTAATTGTGTTTGTGCATTGGATTTGAGTTTCTGTATTGAAATTTGATGAGTAATCATTTAAGTAGTTTATGCATTAGTTCTAGTAATTGAATTGAAAGTTATAATCTATGACAATTGATTCACCCCACCTCTCAGTTGTCCTATCCAACAATTGGTATCACAGCTCAATCCTTTGGCATAAGTTTAACAGTTTGAAGGAGATATTGGTAGGTTGATCTAAATGATGAAGGGATTTGAATTAGATGAAGAATTAAGAGAAAAGACCTCATAATCTAAAAATAAATATGTAAAAGAAAAGGTTCAAAAATAAGGGGAATGCATTTAGAAACTAAGAAATCAGATCCAAAAGTTCAAGTTTAAACACAAATAATTTTACTAGGAACTAAGGGAAGCAAAGGATATTGAAAGGCACAAGAAAACTGAGAGGGGGGGTGAATCAGTTGTCACCAAACTTAGTCAAAAATCTCAAAAGCTTATCAACTTCACATCCAATTTATTCTATTATTAAGTATGAACATGAAATGCAAATAACAAAAAGTAATATCAACACAAGAGACACCAAATTTATGTGGACAACCCAATAAGGGAAAAACCACGGTGAGGATTAACTCACAATATAAAGTAATTTCAAAACCAATTAAAAAGAGGCTCACTTCCAAAGGGATCACTACCCAAATACAAGGCTCACTACATACAAATTGGACTCACTATCAAACAAGGAGGCTCACTTCCTATAGATACAAAATATAATAGAAAGATCAACCACTTCAAATTACACACATCCACAACCTTAATCAAAACATTGTAGATACGATTAGCTCACTACTTTCAAGAATCTAACAAATTAAAGTATTACTTCCTTAATTCACTTTCATACAATTTTGCTTCTCACACTCATGGAATTATTGATAGATGCAATTTATAACATCTCGACTTGTATTTATACCATCTTCAACCTTAGAAACTCTCTCCAAGGTTAGTACACACACTTCATTTATAAATTCAAATCAGATTGGCAACTCAACATTCCCATGATGGAAAGGAATGAGAGTGGACCAAACCAACACTTAACCAAGACCCAAAACAACATCTTAGATCAATCAAATGCTTCCTCAATTGATACTTATCCTTCACATGACATGTAGACACTAGGTCAGCCAAACCTATTGAATACACAAATGAACTTTGAAGTACACACTTCCACAATGAGAAGATAAAATGTAGGCCACGTATCACACTTCACCATACATTAGAACACACCTCAAATACCTTCAAATTCATCCATAGCTAATGCAACAAGCTTCATACATAAAACTCTTTTCATCAGTCCATCTAGACTGGATAGTCACACACAATAACTTTGAGACAAAGCTTTTGGAGCACCAAACCATGAACAATTTTGCTAGAACATAGATAGCGTCATTGCACAACATCTTCCAAATATGAAAGACCTGAAACAAACCAGTAGAGGACTATAGATAAAAAAAAATTCTCCTAGTCACAAACAAACAACTCTGCTAGACTAGTTCACAAACTAGTGAAAACAAGTTTCACTCCTCATCAAAATAGAAGCTACAATCCAAGAGATATCACCAATAGATTCCCATAAAAAACACTTTAGATTTACACAAGCATAGGATCAACATAGAAGAAATTCAAAGCACATACCGGAGCACATTCTGAACACATACTCAACTTTGTCTTCACTATTTCTCAAAAGCACTTGGAAACAAATCATATTAGCACACCTGCAACACCATAAATATAGCTCCATGTAATCACAACATCTCAATAGTATCTCAACTATACATGCACAACCTACAGTCACTTGATTCCTTTCTCTGCAACATCATATACTATGTTTACATCAATGACAACACCACCATAATCACTCATACTTGAACCAATCTACCCCTTTGTCATTGATGGCAACACATGATGTGAAAAACCATCAAAGACAACATCCATTCTTTTCTTGTACTCTCAATAATCTCTCTTCCCATTTTTCTTTCATTATTTTTCACATGACTCTCTCTCCCCCTTTGACATCAATGGAAAAGATGAAAAATTCTGGTCACTCCCCCTTAGGAGTGTACCCACACATCTCATACTGCAACAATGATACTTCCTACTCGCCTTGAGGAGTAGACCCAATCATTAGTCCAGACACATCCACTAGATTGATGCACCTCCATATGCTCCTAGTCCAAAGGAGGGGTACTAACCCCCAACTTCTCCTTGAGATACTCAAAAGTATCATACATAAGAGCCTTAGTAAATATGTCTGCAATCTGATCCTTTGTAGCCATATACTCCAATTTGACATCATTCTCCAATAATTTTTCTCTCAAGAAATGGTATTTGATAGATATATGCCTTGTTCTTGAATGCATTACCATATTTTTTGAATCTTTTATAGCACTTGTATTATCATAGAAGATAGGGATAGGCTCATAACATATCACTCCTATGTCCTTCAATGTTTTCTTCATCCAAAAAACCTATGTGCAACAAGATGCTACAAAAATGTACTTAGCTTCTGCTGTGGATAAATAAACTAAATCTTGTTTCTTGCTTAGACATGAAACCAATCTTCCTCCAAGAAAGAATGCACCACCACTTGTACTCTTCCAGTTATCTACACAACAAGCCCAATCTACATCAGTGTAAGTAGTCAAAGTGAAATTAGTATCCTTAGGATACCACATGCCATAATCTAGAGTGCCTTTAAGATATTTGAATATCCTTTTCACAACTGTAACATGTGCTTCTTTTGGTTCTACTTGAAATTTGGAAACTAAACATATTGCATGCATGATATATGATCTAGTAGTAGTAAGATACATCAGTCCACCAATCATAGATTTGTACATGCTCTAATCAACTTTAGGAGAATCATCATATTTACTTAGTTTGCATCCGGTCACCATAGGGGTATAGACCAGTTTGGAGTCATCCATTCTAAACTTCTTCAACAACTCTTTAACATACTTTGATTATGAAATGAATATTCACTTATCAGTTTGATTCACTTGAAGTTCGAGGAAGAAATTCAACTCACCAATCATAGACATTTTAAACACTTTTTGCGTCTCCTTTGCAAATCTCTTGCACATACCTTAATTTCCTCCAAAAATGATATCATCAACATGCACAACCACTATCAACATGTTGTTTCCTTACACTTTGAAATAGAGGTTGTTTTCTCTGGAGCCTTTGTTGAATCTTTGTTGTGTCAAATATTTGTCCAACCTCACCTACCATGCTCTTAGAGCCTGTTTAAGTCCATACAATGCCTTTTTCAACTTATTGACCATGTCCAGTTTATCTAATAACTGAAATCCCTCTGATTGTTCCATGTACACCTCTTCTTCCAATTCACCATTTAGAAATGAAAACTTAACATCCATCTACTATACTTTGAAATCTTTGTGGGAAGAAAATTCCAAAAACATCCAAATAGCTTCCATCCATGCCATTGGTGAAAATGTCTCCTGAAAGTCTATTCCTTCAACTTGTGAGTAACCTTTGCATGCAAGCCTTGCTTTGTTCCTTAAGACTTCACCATTCTCATTTAGCTTATTCTTGAACACCCACTTATTACGAATTACATTCTTGTTTATAGGTCTAGGAACCAATTCGCATGTCTAATTCTTCTCTATTTGCTGCAAATCCTCTTTCATAGCTCTAACCTAGTTCTCATCTTTACATGCTTCACACACGGAATTAGGTTCTATATTTGAAAGTAAACACAGATTTACCTCACCTACTATCACTTTACTCCTTGTCTTTACACCTTCATTCTTATCTCCAATTATCTATTCTTCAAAATGATTCTTCTGTACATACTTAGGAGTCTTAGGAATAGGTTTTAGAGTCTCCTCATCTTCTTCAATCTATTCTTATTCTTCTTCCTTATTTTATTCCTATACTTTTCCACAGATAGGTTCATTTGGTTCAACTTCACTTATCTCAACTGGTCATTGCATATCTTCATCAACCTTCACATTTTCACTCTCAACAATCTTCCTCAATCTTTTATTGAAGCATCTATAAGCTTTACTACTAGTTGAATGCCCAATAAAAATACCTTCACCACATGTATAGCATCAAAATTTCCAAGGTTTTCATCATCTCTTTTAATTTAAAATTTTCTTCCAAACACCTTAAAATACTTCACAGTAGGAAATTTTCTAGTCCATAGCTCATAAGGATTCTTTGTGTTGTTACCTCTGATTTGAACTCTGTTAAGAATATAAATAGCAATGATTTCCTCTCTCTAATATACATCAGGTACATTTGCTTCTTTCATCATAGTTCTTGTAGCCTCTTGAATAGTCCAGCTCTTTCTCTCAACTCCATTTTGCTGAGGAGTTCTAGGAGTAGAAAAATATCTCTTTATGTCGTGCTCTTAACAAAATGTATTAAACACATTGGAGGTGAATTATCCACCTCTATTAGTCCTTAAAAAAATTATTCTTAGGTTCACTTCATTCTCTATCCTTTCCTTGAACAATTGAAATCTATCCAAAGCTTGAGCTTTCTTCCTAAGAAAAGTAACCCATGTCATTCTTGAATAATCATCAATTAAAAGTATGAAATACCTGTCACCATTAAGATTTCCTATTCTTGTAGGACCACAAAGGTGTATATGAACCAATTCCAACATTCTGGTAGTTGACTGATCTTTTCCTTTAAAACTACATCTTGTTTTCTTTCCCAACCGATAACTTTTGCACACAGTATTGGTAGGCTTTGTGATTTTAGGTATATCTTGTAAAACCTCTCTTGAACCGATCTTGATTAGATTATCAAAGTTTACACATCCCATCCTCTGGTTCCATAGCCAACTTTCATCAACTTGAGATACAATTCACTAACCATCAACACCCTTAAGCTAATAAATGTTTCCATATGTTCTTCTTCTTGCAACAACCACAGTTTTGGACCCTTTTTTGATTTCACAAGTATTATCTTGGAACACAAGCTTGAATCCTTTGTTACACATTTTTCCAAAATTCAAAAGATTATGCCTTAAGCCTTAACATAATAAAAATCATCAAGACTTTGTTTTTCATCAAAACTAGTTGTTCCTTTCCCAACAATATTTTCTCCAAAATCATCTCCAAACATGACTAATCCACCATCATATTTTTCAAGCTTAATAAACTTACTTTTGTCTCTGGTCATGTGATTTGAGCAGCCATTTTCAATTACCCAATAGTCTTCATCTTGTCTAGCATGAAAGGTAGTAACCAAAGTACCTTCCATCTCTTCCTTCTTGTTCTTCATACCGCTTTCCCTTGCACATCTTCTAGAGTTATTAGACACTGATTTAGTCTATAAGGATATAAACAAGCATTCATCGTCATCACCCTCAAAATCAGATTCACCATCATAAATTACAATATCTTCTCTAACATAATATAAATTCTTGAACTTCTTATCCTTTCTATCTTTATTATCTCTATTCTTCTTGTGTACAACTCTATTTGGAGATCTTGAAGCATAGTGACTAACATTTACACAACTGAAACATTTAAAAGATAACATACCTTTGTAGATACCGGTACCTTTCATCAACTTTCTTGTAAATTTTACTTCCAACTCATCTAAACTATTACCATCTGAAACATCTTCTATCTTTGTAGCTTTAAAGAATGATTCTATCTTCTCCTTTTCCTTTCCAAACTTCCTCATTTAAAATGTACTCAAGGTGCCAAATAGTTATGCTTTAGTGAACTTCTTAGGATCATACACTTCTTCAATAGTTGAAACCTTATCACTGTAACTCTCTGGTAGAGTCATCAAAATCTTCTCCATTACATCTTCATTAGTTAGAGTTCCCCCTTGATTTTTCACTTCATTCACTTCAATAACAACCCTCTGAAAATAGCTTGTAATATCTTCACCTTCTTCCATTTTCAAATTCTCATATATGCTCTTAGTTGCTAGCTATCTTTGACAATTTCACTCTATCATTTCCTTCATAGATATCTTCCAAATTTTTCCATACTTCATAAGCAGTGCCTAAAAAAATAACTTTTGTTCGCTCAATCTTAGATAAAGCACTATAGATTACATACCTTTCTTTTTCATTTTCCTCATTGGAAAAATCTCATATGTAGAAGAAGGATCACTTTTCGATGCAACATACTTTATCTCAATAGATTTCCAAGTCTTGTAACCAAGAGAGATCATGTAACCTCTCATCTGCACTTTCTAGTCCTTGTACTTAGATCCATCAAACATAGGGATTGCCAATTTGTGTGCCATCAGACCTACCTCAAGCAGTTAAGCTCTTCACCAAGGAACCAAAGACTTGATACCAATTGTTCAAAGTTGCAAGAAACCTAAGAGGGGGTTGAATCAATTGTCACCAAAATTAATCAAAAAACTCAAACACTTATCAACTTCACATCCACTTTATTTTGTTATTAAGTATGAACATGAAATGCAAATAATTTAAAGTAATATCAACACAAGAGACACCATATTTATGTGGAAAACCCAATAAGGGTAAAGCCATGATAAGGATTAGCTCACAATATAAAGTAATTCCAAAACTGATTATAGAGAGGCTCATTGCCAAAGGGCTCATTGCCCAAATGCAAGACTCATTTCCTCCAGATAGGACTCACTGTCCAACAAGGATGCTCACTACCTATGGATACACAATATAATAGAAATATCCACCATAGAAAATTACACACATCCACAACCTTGATAAGAAGATTGTAGATACCATCAACTCACCGCTTTCAGGAATCTAACACATTAAAGTACTATTGCCTCAATTCACTTTCACACACTTTCACTTCTTACACTCATGGAATTCTTTATCGATGCAATTCATAACATCTCAACTTGTATTTATACCATCTTCAATATTAGAAAATTTCTCCAAGGTTGGATACACAAGCTTCATTCACAAATTCAAATCAAGTTGGCAACTCAACATTCCTATGGTGGAAAGGAGTGAGAGTGGACAAAACAAACACTTAACCAAGACCCACAAAAATGTCTCAAATAAATCACACACTTCCTTAATTGATACTTATCCTTCACATGATGTGTAGACACCAGGTAGGCCAAACCTAATGAAAAAAAAATGAAATTTGAACGACACATTTTCAAAATAAGAAGATAACATGTGAACCATGTAACATGGTTCACCATACATTGGAAGAAATCTCAGATGCCTTCAAATTCATCTGTATCAAATGCAACAACCTTCATACATAGAACTCTTTTCATCAGTCCATCCAGACTATACAAACACACAATAACTCTGAGAAAGAACTTCTAGAGCACCAAACTATCAACACCTTCGCTATAACATAGATAGCATCATTAAAAGACATCTTATATATCCACAAGATATGAAATAAGCCAATGGATTATGGAGCAAAAAAAATTCTCCTAGTCATAGACAAACAACTCTACTAGACTAGTTCACAAACCGGTGAACACAACTTTCACTCATCATCAAACTAAAAGCTACAATCGAAGAGATATCACCAAAAGATGCCCATAAACAACACTTCAGATCTGCACAAGCATAGGATCAACATAGAAGAAATGCAAAGCACATACTAGAGCACATTCTAAACACATAGTCAACTTTGTTTTCACTATTTCTCAAAAGCACTTGGCAACTCATCATATCAGCACACTTGCAACATCGTAAAGATAGCTCCATCTACTCACAACATCTCAATAGTATCTCAAATATACATGTACAATCTATAGTAACTTGATTCCTTTCTTTGCAACATCATGTACTGTGTTGAAATCAATGACAATATTAATAACAACACCACCATACTCACTCATACTTGCAACAAAGGAGACTATTGAAAATCTAAGGATGAAACTTGAAGAAAGTAAAAGAGTCGAAGAGAGGCTAAAATTGGAAATTTAATGAAGCAAGGTAGAGGAAGGTTGCATAAAAGAAATTATCAATTAAAAGAAAAAAAATGTGATAAGCTTAACAAGAAGTAGTAATGCTTAAAGCTGATATGGAAAAAGTGAAAGATCATGAAGAAATGTTCAAGAAAAGTTCTACAATGCTTGATGAATTTATTTCATCTCAAAAAACTCTAAAGGATAAAGATGGTTTAGGACTTGAAGAAGGAAAAAATTCAAGAACTAATCCAATTTTCAACAAAGTGGACAGTCAAAGGAAATTTAAAGGTAGTACTTATCAAGGCAAGAATCGAAGGATCGATACTAGAAAAATACCCATTCAACAACCTCATTCTCAAAGGTACCCATATTTTAATGGCTTTTGTTTCTCATGCAATAAATTTGGACATAAAGTAAAAGAATGCAGAAGTAGGATGAAACATAATAGAATGAGTCAAAATGCTAGATTCATTGCTAGAAAATGTTATCGTTGCAAGAATTTTGGACATAGAGCTACCATATGTAGAAACCATATGATGGTAAATAGATTTGATACAAAAACAAGGATTAAATATTTTCAAGGCTATTGTTACACATGCAATATCTTTGGACACAATGCTAATCAATGTAGGATAAAGAAAAAACAAATTAATTTGATCTTGGATATGTTATGCGCTCCACTTGCAACAAAATAGGTCATATCTCAAAATTTTGCAGGAGAAAAATTGGGAAGAAACTGAATCCAAAACAAAAGAACAAGCCAGTGAACAAGGTAGATCTAGAAGAAGTAAGGAGAGAAACAGAAAAAAATTGGAGAAAGAAGGAAGAACTTGAAAACAAGGATGAATCAAATAATCTTGTATTTGCATTTGGTGCATATACCTCTTTTAAGGACCAAACCCAGTAATGGTTTTAGGGAGAGAAGCCATAGAAAAATATAGAAAACCCCCAAAATATGAGGTGTCATGTGAAGAAACATGGATATGTGATGAGAATCTCTATTTTGAAGGAATTGAATAAAATTTTGACAAAAGGGATGTAAATAAGGAAATCTACAGAGCCCCTCTTGGGTAACATTTTTTCTCAAAGATAGTTGACAATTTAAAAGCTAAAGAAAAAAAATGCAAAATTGATCTGATATCTTTGGAAAAAGAAGGTATTGATAGAATGAAGTACAAATGATGATGTCACAAGTAATAAATTATCTTTTATGATGAAACCCTAAAAGTGACAAGTTAAATAAGAAATATTGAGTAGTCATTTTCATTATGAAGTGAATGAGCTAAGTGTTGATGGTGTTTTTTAGCGATGCAACAACTCAGAAATACTAAAAGTATCCTATCTCTCTTGAAAGGTAAATTTCTATCAACAAGGCTCAAGAAACAAACCTAAGGTCTCTAATGTTAGGTCTTGACAATACAACAAATAACTCAGTGATAATATGTGATTTGTTGGTAATCACAAGGGGCCTTACAAATTAATAATGCTAGAAGTATACTTATCATCAAATATAGCAATGTGGGGATGTTGGCTCAATCTTAAACTAACCAAGAATTAAAGAAATAGAAAATGATTAAAGGGTTCAAGAGAGATATCTAATCTAAATCATAAGATCAATCACAATAATGGACAATGTTTCAGATGGACAGATCCCCATAGAACCAATTCCTGCTTGATCAAGGACAAGCCCACAACTACATAGAAAGAGTGTAATATTCTAAGGAAATTGAAATATTTTCAAACTATGAACATTCATCCACATACCCAATAACTAGAGCAATATGAACAAGCATTCATAGTTGAACTTAGCACAATATATGGCTTAGACTAACTTTACACAACTTACAATCAAAGAATTTCCAAAAGTATGAGTAGCAGATTGATCAAACACCATTCAAATTTCACCATCATTGCAAAAGAACTAAAATCTAACATCTAACATTGAGAATCAAGAACAAGAAACCATAAAAGCATTGAAGTTGAACACAAAGTTTTCCAAATCAACAACCCAATTGTATTAACTTCTCTAATGATTATAAAATAGTTTCTAGCCCTCCCATCTCCTACAACTGCTAGCTTGCAAAATCTAACTTCTCCTAACTTATCCAATTCTAGCTTTCTAACAGTTTAAATCTAACCAACCCCTTACAAATGAGAAGGCATTGGCCTTTTATAGATTTTACATTACAATTTCAATGGCCATGATAAAATCAATCAAATGGCATATAAAAATTATCTAGAAGAATCAAGAGGTTACATAAGGTTTGGCACATTTGATACATCATCATCCAATGAGAAATTTTTTTGTTAGCTTAGAGCAATGAGAAAAAAGAAATTTTCCACCTTTATCCTAATAAAAAATCTAATTGGGTGAAGGAAAAAACTTCAAATTTCCTCTCAAATTCAAAAAATATCATCCAGTTGTAGACAGGTTGTGGCATGGATTTATATGCAGGCCCCACATTTAATATTTGAGGTAACACTTAATATTCAATTACAATATTTTCTAGATTTTCCTCTTGGAACGAATCCATATGCAAGTCCCCTTTTGATTTATTTAATCCTAAGAAAAAAATATCATCATTAGTAGCTCACATGCTAAAAATACAATCCATAAAACATTAAAATTAAGCTCAAATAAACCCTTGGAAAAAATTATCTCTGTCATAAAATTTCAGAAATTTAACTCTATTAAGAAATTTGGGAGTTCAAGGAATTCATGATAGGAAGTTTTGGAAATTGGTCAGGAGGTGGATTTTCAGAGTGATAGGAGCTTAGGGAAATTCATGATAGGAAGGATTTTTTGAGTGACAGGAGCTTTGGGGAACCTATGATAGGAAGGATTTTCTGAGTGAAAGGAGCTTTAGGGAACCCATGATAGGAATGATTTTTAAAGTTATAGGAGCTTTAGGGAATCCATGATAGGAAGGATTTTTTTGAGTGACATGAGGTTTGGGGAATCCTTGATAGGAAGGATTTTTTGAAATCTAGGACAACTCAAAATCCCCTAAACCCCATATATTTTTTTCTAGAAGGAATTTTTGAAAAGTTCAAAAAGCAACCCAACCTAATTTTTCATCCTCTATCCATGGGTGCAAAAATTATTTACGTATGAGATTGAAAATTCACTTCAAAATACCAATTTCCAAAATCCATGATAGATGGATTTCCCTGAAATCCCCAAGATGCCTTAAAATATTTCCTTCATCAAATCAAATCTATAATTAATCTAAAATAAGCTCCCAAGAAAAGAAAAACTAAAAATTGAAAATTCCAAGATGTGGAGATGTAAAAGAAAAATGAGAGTCCCCAACTTCGGTGGGGCATGTGTGCAAAAAAATCACAACAAATGGTGACTCTACTGGGAAGATTCTCTAGAGCATTTCAATGACAAAATAGAATCAATAACCTAAAATATTTGGTTACGATCCTCACATCAAGTCAACTAAAAAACTAAAGGCTCAAAACCAATGAACAAGATAGCCCTTCTTGTGTTGGAATTCCAAGTGTGTGCAGATGTATTAATTTCCCTCATCTAAGCTATTGTAGAAACCAAGTTTAGTCAAGTTAAGCTATCCAAATGATTCTAACTCCAAAAGCAACCTGGATAGAGCCTCATTGCCAGTCAGGCATCCATAGCCTCGATGAGGTTATCGATGTGATTCTCCCGAACATAGCCCTACTGCCAGCCAAGAATCCATAACCTCGATAGAGATATTTGTATCCTCTTGAAATTTTGAATCTTCCTTTGATTTTCAATATATATATATATATATATATATATATATATATATATATATATATTTACTTCTTTTCATTTTCATCCTGTAAGCAATGAAGCTCACACTTAGGGATGAGAATCTAGTGGCACTAAAGAAGAATATAAGATTTTTCACTTAACAAGACCTTAGAATGAACCTAACAACAACCTCAAGATTCTTAAGATATGTGTGAAATGTATGATTTGAGCACATTCACGAACTAACTCAATTCAATGAATTATGCTCTTTAAATGTTTAGCACATGTGACACCAAATAGAGGACTTCCTCCATCCCATCTGGAAAAAATGATTAGAGTTTATAAAGGAAATACTTAGAGCAATCCCAGATAAATGAAATGATTGTTGTGCATGTAAGGAACTCCCAATAGAAAAAAAAGGGACCCCAAGCAAGGGAAGTAAAGAAAAAACCAAGTAAAGAAAAAACCAAACCCAATCTAGTCAAAGCATACCTACGCTAACCAAAACAAAATCAAACCAAAAAAAATCTAAACTAACCCAAAGAAAAAAACAAGAGCAAATAAAAGCACCTAAAGTAGAACTAAACTAAATTAGATTAATGGAAATCTACAAAAAAAGAAAAAAAGAGCAAGCTACATTTATTAAAATCAGACTATGTACATAGAGACTCAAAATGAATCATGATAAGACAAAGAAAACCAACTCCCACACCCATATGATTCATCAACGCATGGAAAAGAAATAAGGCAATAGTAATAGTCCTCAAGAATGAAAATTCATCCTTATACTCAGTAAAATAAGTCCTCATATTGCAACACTCAAAAATCCATGTCATAATCAAGGATAACCAATAATTGGGGTAACTCATTAGGACCATGATTGATCCATATGCACCTTGTCTTCCCTAAACATCCATAATCAAATTGACAAGCTTCATAATTCGTAGTAAAGAAAGAAACAACCTGGTGTGTCACTTGTTCAGGCTAAGTGTTGTGTTTATCATACTCTAATTATGAAGAGTTAATATCCCTATTGTTAGGTGGCCTCCATTGATGGTGCAACATCCCTCTTGCTCCCAAAACATGCAAAATAGAATTAGAGTAATTAATAAATAGTTCAGGGTGAAACTCAGAGTGAAACATAGAGTGAATAGATTTAGAATTAACATGGAAAATTTCACCTATTTGCATATCTTTATGAGGAATTAGTGATGAAATTGTAGAAGCATCATCATATATAATGACTTTCATAATAGGATGTTCATCAAGAGGCATCATAGACTAATATTTAAGAAAATTTTAACCTATAACAACATGATCAAGCCAATAAATTATGACGACAATAGTACTGCTTTCAACATCATTCATATTTTTGTACACATCAATATGAACAACATTAGCTACCTCATGATTAATACATATAGTCTACGAATTTTGAATGTTCAGTCCATCAATAGATAGAGGAATTTTTTTTTTTATAAATGAGTGAGCTCCCTAAATTCATCCTCTATTGGCATTGGTTTAGATTCTTGATGACAACCATCAAGAACATTGACTCCTCTATTAAGTCCTGGTTTTTGTTTTTCAAAGCATTCATCGATGGCTTATTGAAATTTTTCCATTAGAGACTTATTTGATTTATCCTTCTATGCATCCCTTGTATGTTATAGCTACTGTACTTGTTCTTCTACATCCTTAATTACTATCTCACATTGAAAATATGTGAATTATGAGTGTTCCTCTTCATGTATCTTGCACGAAGATGGTAGAAAAAATTCTTCAAGACAAACTCTGTATCCTAGGCCTAACCAATCCTTCGTAATTTTGGCAAAAAACTCATCATATCTAGCATGTA
This sequence comes from Sequoia sempervirens, assembly GCA_007258455.2. Taxonomy (NCBI): domain Eukaryota; kingdom Viridiplantae; phylum Streptophyta; class Pinopsida; order Cupressales; family Cupressaceae; genus Sequoia; species Sequoia sempervirens. Next base: position 212,339,226 of record VDFB02000013.1, on the reverse strand, counting down.
TTGGATCTTCATCATGAATAGAAGGATTTTGGCTAATCTCTCATTTCTCTTATGGTTCACTCTCAATTGTATTTTCCATTTCAGACCCTTGGCTCACCCCTGTAGGACCAACATCATTGATCTATATAGGAAATTCTTTGCTTAAATGTTCATTACTTACCTCTATTGAGTTGGATATTTTAGATTCTTCCTTCTAGCATGCAGAGGTTACTGGTTTAGGGATGTTCCACATGAAAATATCTCTTTGCAAAACCATCTTAATTCTACCCAAAAAGGTTAGACATTCCAACTCATTGTGCCCACAGGTATTATGAATTCTGCACTTGTCTAATAATGCATAGTGATGCAAACCCTTTCTATTCTAGAGATACAATCTCTTATTTAGAGACTTATAAAGTTGAGGAATATCATTCTGAAGACTATTTCCATCATGAAAAAAATAAGATTTCTTTTCTATCTTGACTCAAAATTTATACTTTCAAATTTAGAGATTTATCATATCTCAGATTTTCAACATGAAGGCTCATTCAACTTCTAGTGATGTTTCTTTATGCTCATGCCCTCCTTCTAGAACCAATCTATTGATTTTTTTTAGCACTACAACAACTAAGATAGAATATAAGTATCCTATCTCTCTTGAAAGGTAAATTTCTATCAGCAATGCTCAAGAAATAACCCAAAGGTCTCTAATGTCAGGTTTTGACAATGCAACAAAAAACTCGGTGATAATATGTGATTTTCTAGAAATCACAAGGGGCCTTACAAATTAACAATGTTAGAAGTATACTTATCATCAAATATAGCAATGTGGGGATGTTGGTTCAATCCTAAACTAACCATGATTTAATGAAATAGAAAAATATTAAAGGGTTCAAGAGAGATATCTAATCTAAATCCTAAGATCAATCACAACAATGGAAAATAATTTAGATAGAAAGATCCCCATAAAACCAATTTCTTCTTGATCAAGGAAAATCCCACAACTACATAGAAATGATGCAATATTCTAAGGAAATAGAAATATTTTTAGACTATGAATGTTCATTCACATACCCAATAACTGGTGCAATATGAACAAGCATTCACAGTTGAACTTAACATAATATATGGCTCAAACTAACTTTACACAACAACTTACAATAAAAAAATTACCAAAATTATGAGGAGGAGATCAATCAAACATCATTCAAATTTCACCATCATTGCAAAAGAACTAAAATCTCACATCTAACATTGAGAATCAAGAACAAAAAACCATAAAACCATTGAAGTTGAACATAAATTTTTCCAAATCAACAACACAATTGCATTAAATTCTCCAACAATTACATAATAGTTTTTGGCCCTCTCATCTCCTATAGCTACTGGCTTGCAAAATCTAACTTCTCCTAACTTGTCCAATTTTGGATTTCTAACCATTTAAATATAATCAACCCCTTACAAATGAGAAGGCATTGGAATTTTATAGATTTTATGTTACAATTTCAATGGCCAAGATTAAATCAATCAAATTGCATAGAAAAATCCTCTAGAAGCATCATGAGGCTACATAGAGTTTGGCACATTTGATGCATCATCATCCAATGAGAAAATTCTATGTCATCCTGGAGCAATGAGAAAAAAAACAATCTTCCACCTCGATCTTGATAAAATTTTTGATTGGGTGAAGAAAATAACTTCATATGTCCTCTCACATTTGAAAATATCCTCCAGCTATAGATAGGTTGTGGAATGGATTTATAGGTAGGCCCCACATTTAATATTTGAGGTAAAACTTAATATTCAATTACAATCTTTTCCAAATGCAAGTCCCCTTTTGATTTAAATAATCTTGAAAATAAAATATCATCATTTGTAGCTCATATGCTAAAAATACAATCCATAAAATGTTAAAATTAAGCTCAAATAAACCCTTGGAAAAAACTAACTCCGTCATTAAATTTTGGAAATTTAACTATATTAAGAAATTAGAGAGTTTAGGAAACTCACGATAGGAAGTTCAGGAAATCCATTAGGAGGTAGATTTTTTGAGTGATACGAGCTTCAGGGAATCCATGAGAAGAAGGATTTTTTGAGTGACAAGAGCTTCAAGGAATCCATGACAGGGAGTATTTTTTGAGTGGTAGGAACTTTGGGGAATTTGTGACAAGAAGGATTTTTTCAGTGATAGTAGCTTTGGGGAATCTATGATAGGAAGAATTTTTTGAGTGAAAGGAGTTTCAGGGAATCCAGGACAACTAGAAATCCCCTTAGCCCCATAACTTTTTTTCTAGAGCAATTATTTGAAATGTTCAAAAAGCAACCCAACCTAATATTTCATTATCTATCCATGGGTGCAAAAAAAATTACATATGACATTGAAAATTCACTTCAAAATCCCCATTTCAAAAATCCATGATAGGTGAATTTCTCTGAAACCCTCAAGATGCCTTAAAATATTTTCTTCATTAAATCAAATTGGGACTTAATCTCAAAATAACCTCCCAAGAAAAGAAAAAATGAAAATTGACAAAGCCTAGATGTGGAGATGCAAAAGAAGAAAGAGGATCCCCACCTTGGGTGGGGCATGTGTGGAAAAAGAGCACAACAAATGGTGACTCTACTAGGAAAATGCTCTAGAGCATTTCGATGACAAATTGGGATCAAGAACCCAAAATCCTTGGTTTCAATCCTCACATTAGGTCAACCAATAAACTAAAGGCTCAAAACTAATGAACAAGATAGCCCTTCCTATGTTGGAAATCCAAGTGTGTGCAAATGTATTAATTTCCCTCCTCTAAGCTATTGTAGAAACCAAGTTCAGTCAAGTTAAGCTACGTGAATAATTCTAACTCAAAAAGCAACCTAGATAGAGCCTCACTACTAGTCAGGAATTTATAAGCCCGACGTGGTTATCACTATGATTCTCCCAAACATAGCTCTACTACCAGCCAGGTGTCCATAGCCCTGGTAGAGATATTTGGATCCTCTTGAATGGTTAAATATTCCTTTTATTTTTAATATTTTATTTTATTTTCTTTCTTTTTGATTTTCTTTTTACTTCTTTTCATTTTCAACCTATAAGCAATGAAGCTCAGACTCAGGGCTAAGAATCACAGTGGAATTGAACCAGAATATAAGATTTTTCACTTAACAAGACCTTACAAGGAACCTAACAACAACCTTAGGATTCTTAAGATATGTGTGAAATGTAAGATTTAAGCACATTCAAGAACTAGCTCAATTCAATGACTTATCCTCTTTAAACATTTAGCACATGTGACACCAAATAGAGGACTTCCATCATCCCATTTGGAAAAATGATTAGAGTTTGTAAAGGAAATAGTTAGAGTAGTCTTAGAAAAATGAAATGATTATTGTGCAAGGAACTCCCATCAAAAAATAGAGGGACCCCAAGCCAAAGAAGTAAAGAAAAAACCAAACCCAATGTAATCAAAGCAGACCTACACTAGCAAAAAAAGAAGCAAACCAAAAAAAAATCTAAACTAACCTAGAGCAAAAAACTAGAGCAAAGAAAAGCACCTAAAGTAGACCTAAACTAAAGTAGATCAGTGAAAACCTACAATAAAAAAAGCAGAGCAAGCTACATTTATTAAAATCATACTATGTATAAAGAGACACAAAATGAATTATGATCATACAAAGAAAATTGGGACCCACACCCATATGGTTCATCAATGCATGGACAAGAAATATGACAATAGTAAAAATCCTCAAGAATGCAAATTCATTCTTATACTCAGTAAAATAAGTCCCCGTATTGCAACACTCAAACTCCATGTCATAATCAGGGATAACCAGTAATTTGAATAACTCATTAGGACCATGATCAATCTATAGGAAATTTTTCTTCCATAAACCTCCATAATCAAATTGATAAGCTTCAGAATTCATAGTAAAGAAAGAAACAACCTAGTGTGTTTCTTGCTCAGGTTGAGTTTTGTGTTTATCATCCTCCAATTGCAAAGAGTTAATATCCTTGTTGTCAGGTGGTCTCCACTTATGGTGCAACATCCCTCTTGCTCTCAAAACATGCAAATTAGAACTAGAGTCATTAGTAAATAGTTCAAGTTGAAAATCAGAGTGAAAAAATTCAGAAGTAACATGGAACTTTTAATCTATTTGCATATCTTCATGAGGAATTAGTGATGAAATTGAATAAGCGTCATCATGTACAATGACTTCCACAATAGGTGTTCATGAGGAGGCATCACAAACTAATCTTTAAGCATATTTTCACCTATAATAATGTGATCAAGCCCATAAATTATGATTGTAGCATTACTGCTTTCAACATCATTCATATTTTCTTGCACATCAGTATGAACCACATTAACTACCTCATCATTAATACATATAGTTTATGAATTTTCAATGTTCAATCCATCAATAGATAGAGGTAAAACATAATTTTATAAATGAGAGAACTCTGTGAATTCATCATCTATTGGAATTGGTTTAGATTCTTGATCATAGCCATCAAGAACATTGACTCATCTATTAAGTCCTACTTTCTATTTTTCAAAGCATTCATTGGTGGATTGTCAAAATTCTTCCATCAAAGACTTATTTGATGTACATCCCTTGTATGTTGTGGCCACTATACTTATTCTTCTAAATCCTTAATTGTTATCTGACATTAAAAACATGTGAATTATGAGTGCTCCTCTTCATGTATCCTGGACCAAGATGGTAGAAACAACTCTTATAGAAAAACTCTGTATCTTAGGCCTAGCCAATCCTTCATAAATTTGGCAACAAACTCATCCTATCTAGCTTATATTGGATCTTCATCATGAATATATCTATTTTGACTAATCTCTCCTTTGTCTTGTGGTTCATTCTCTATTGTATTTTCCATTTCAGACCCTTGTCTCACCTCTCTAGGATAAAAATCCTTGATCTTTATAAGAAACTCTTCACTTAAATGTTCATCAGTTGCCTCTATTGCCTTGGATATGTCAGATTCTTCCTTTTGGCATGCTACTTCATTTATGGATGGCTCAACAACTATTGCACATTTTTCAAATCTAGAATTTGGTGGTTTCTCTATAGTACATTCCTTGATTGACTATTCTTTCCACTTCAAATGTTTCCCAAATTTAATGATAATGTCCAAACATGAATGACAAGTGAATTTTGAATAGGATATATTATGAACTCTACACCATTTAGATAAGAGGAAATATTGCAAACACCTATCACTACTAAGATGATCTTTAACAAACTCTATGAATGCCTCAACTAAAACATCAACAAAATCTAAATCTGCAAAGGTTAGTGGTTCAATCATGTTCCACATGAAAATATGCCTTTGCATAACCATATTGATTCTACCCAAAAGGTTAGACATTCCAACTAATTGTGCCCACAAGTTTTATGAATTCTACACTTGTTTAATGACACATAGAGATGCAAACCCTTACTGTTTTAGAGATAAAATATCTTATTCAGAGACTCATGAAGATGAGGAATATCAATCTATAGACGAGGAATATCAATCTAAAGACTGTTTCCATCATGAAAAACATAAGACTGCTTTTCTATCTTGACTCAAAATTTGTACTTTCAAATTTAGAGATCTATCATATCACAGGTTTTTAACATGAAGGCTCATTCAACTTTCAATGATATTGCTTTATGCTCATTCCCTCCTAGTACCAATCTATTGATGGTATTTATAGCTCTACAACAACTCAAATAGAATGCAAGTATCATATCTCTCTTCAAAGGTAAATTTCTATCAACAAGGCTCAAGAAATAACCCAAAGGTCTCTAATGTCAAGTCTTGACAATGCAAAAAACAACTCAGTGATAATATTTTATTTTCTAGTAATCACAAGGGGCCTTACAAATTAAAAATGCTAGAAGTATACTTATAATCAAATATAGTGATGTGGGATGCTGGTTCAATAATAAACTATACAAGATTTAAAGAAATAGCAAAATATTAAAGGGTTCAAGAGAGATATCTAATCTAAATCCTAAGATCAATCACAATGATGAAAAATGCTTCAGATGGATAGATCCCCACAAAAGAAATTCCTGCTTGGTCAAGGACAAGGCTAAAACTACACAAAAAATGGTGCAATCTCCTAAGGAAATTGAAAGACTTTCAGACTATGAACATTCATCCACATACCCAATAACTAGCACAATATGAATAAGCATTTAGAGTTAAATTTAACATAATATATGGCTTAGAATAACTTTACAAAGCAACTTACAATCAACAAATTTCCAAATGTATAAGTAGGAGATTGATGAAACATCATTCACATTCACCATCATTGCAAAAGAACTAAAATATAACATTTAACATTGAGAATCAAGAACAAGAAACCATAAAATTATTGAAGTTGAATACAATTTTTTCCAAATCAACAACCCAATTACATTAACTTCTCCAAAAATTACATAATAGTTTCTAACCCTCTCATCTCCTATATCTACTAGCTTTTAAAATTAAACTTCTCCTAACTTATCCAATTCTGGCTTTCTAACCCTTGAAATCTAACCAACCCATAATGAATGAGAAGGCATTGGCCTTTTATATATTTTACATTACAATTTCAATGGCCATGATTAAATCAATCAAATGGAATAGAAAAATCCTCTAGAATCATCAAGAGGTTACATAGAGTTTGACAGATTTGGTACATCATCATCCAATGAGAAATTTTTGTGTCAGCCTAGAGCAATGAGAAAAAAGCAATTTTCCACCTCAATCTTGATAAAAATTTTGATTGGGTGAAGAAAACAGCTTCACATGTCCTCTCACATTTGAAACATATCCTCCAATAGTAGATAGGCTATGGAATGGATTTATAGGTAGGCCCCAAATTTAATATTTGAGGTAACACTTAATATTCAATTACAATCTTTTCCAAATTTTCCTCCTGGCACAAATCCATATGCTAGTTCCCTTTTGATTTATTTTATCTTGGAAATCAAATATCATCTTTAGTAGCTCACATGCTAAAAATCCAATCTATAAAACAATAATATTCAGATCAAATAAACCCTTGGAAAAATTAACTTTTTCATATTTTTTTTCAAATTTAACCCTATTAAGAAATTCAGGAGTTCAGGAAATTCATGATAGGAAGTTTGGAAAAGCCGTTAGGAGGCAGATTTTTCAAGTAATAGGAGCTTCAGGGAATCCTTGATAGGAAGGATTTTCCAAGTGATAGGAGCTTTGGGGAATATGTTACAGGAAGGATTTTCTGAGTGACAGGAGCTTCAGGGAATCCATGACAGGAAGGATTTATCAAGCGACAAGAGCTTTGGGAAATTCGTGTGATGAAGGATTTTTCAAGTAACAGGAGCTTTGGGGAATCTATGACAGGAAGGATTTTCCAAAATCCAGGACAACTCGAAATCCCCTAAACCTCATAACATTTTTTCTAGAAGGAATTTTTGAAAAGCTCAAAAATCAAGCCAACCTAATTTTTCATCCTCTATCCATGGGTGGAAAAAATATTTACATATGACTTGGAAAATTCACTTAAAAATCCCCATTTCCAAAATCCAAACCCTAGCTCATCATAGTGGTCAAATGCAAATCTTTTTTTTCCAAAAAGTGATAGATACCAAATGAATAGTCAAAATGTGGAGCTCATTAGTTTTTTCTTTAGGGTTTGTAAGTTTTCCCTATTTTGAACTTAGGACTTTTGTCACATTGATTTATACCAAAAAGCCTCCCCTAATGCCTTCTTAATTTGGTGTTTTCCTTCATAAATATTTTAAGTCTTTGGCTATTTTTCTAACTTTGGAGAAGATCAAAACAACTTATGTGCCTTTAATTTTCTTATTATTTTGAAGAGGTCATTTAATCATTGACTCCCCATGTTTTTGATAACTTAGGCTTTATGCCTTAGTTACTTTCTAATTTTTTGAAGAAAATTAAGTGTAAGTCATGCCTTTGCATTTTTTTGAGAATGTAAAACATTTTGATCAAGTGATATGTTTATAAATCAATTAGTCAAGATGTTATTTTAAATGCAGAATAAGGTCCTTATGCTTTTGCAAACACACCAAGGGTGTGAGTCAAAATAGGTTGAAGGAATGTTTGAATTGTGTCATGCATATGGGGTAGTTGAGAAAATTGTTATTTTTCATTTATTTTGAAACGTAGAACACTTTGATTAAGTGATGTTATTATAAGTCACTTAGTAAAAATGTTATTTTAAATGCAGAATAAGGTCTTAAGATTTTGCAAGCACACAAAGAGCATGATTCAAAGCATCTTGGAGACATAATGATGATGGACCAACATGGGGAAGGTGTGTGAGTTTTATCTTTGACTGTTTTGGAGTGAATGGTGACCATTTAGAGATAATTTTGTCATGCTTTTAGTGTGACTTGGGTCTTGCATTGAATTTTCTTCATTGGGATGACATTTTGGAGGGGTTTTGGAAGCTTCTTTTTTGGCCTTTCTATTGCATCTGACCAAGAGTTTCTAGAAAGAAATGTGTGGGACAGTTGTTTGAATTTTGCATAAGTGACTTCAAATAGAGTTTTTGGAGTGATTTTTTTCTTTCCAATAGTGTGGTAGCTTATTTCCATAGTTATCTTTTTAGCAGGAGTAGATTGTAACTCTTTTGACATATTTCTATACCAGTGAGTACCTTGGATATCAATGATATTGAATATTTTTCCTTCTCATTTCATGCTTTATTATGTGCATCTACTGATGAATCAAATTACTTGTGAGATTTAGCTTTTCCTTGTAATTTTATCTCATGTTAAGCACCTTTTTGTAGAAAGGTATGTTGATGTAGGTTATAAACTATGTTTTAGAATGCAAACACTTTTAGTTATGAAACCTCATTCCTTCTAAGAGTCTAGATTTTAAACCTCCTTATAAAGTATTCATGAAGGAACATATAGAAGTGAGTTGTGTAAGCCAATATTTTTCATTGTTTGAACTATGTGCAAGTTGTTTGCAGGTCTTAGTTAGTGACTTGGTGTATCACCTTTTAAAGCTTTTAGTTAAGTTTCATTTTCATGTTTCTTTCTTACTCTTTCCTCAGAAAAGCATCAATTTAGTAGTAGTTTAGGTGACACCAATTAGAATCCATCCTTATCTAGAGGTTCACTCTAGGCTTAGGTGACTCACAGCTTAGGATTGTACCCATGTTGCTCCAAATTTTCTAAGATCTATAGCTTAGCAGGTGAAGAGTTAACAATCCCCACTATTTATAATCAAAAAAATCCAACCATTGATCACTCCCTTACTTGTGATGAAGTCATTTTGGAAGAACCAATTCTTGAATGTCAAGAACATTTGTTTTGTAGTTCCCCTAAAATCTCTCCTCCTAGGGAGAATATCATGGTGCAAGAAAGTGACAACAATAATAAGGTGGCTTCCTTGGGTGATGACAAATAGGTGATTCTCAATTTCCCTTTATTAGAAATACATCAACCTAAGACTGTTGAGGTTATGAATGCACAGGCTTCCATTAGATCCCCCTCAATCAATGGACCTCATACATACCCCGTGGGAAATCCTAAGAATCCTATAATTTACCCACCTTCACACAAACAACAAACTCAAAACAAACCTAAACTCATCCTTTACCCACCTAAGAACAATGTTTTGCAATAGTTGGGTCAAAATACCATTGCTCATACATATAATAGTAGAAATAATCCACAACCACAACAACCAGCCTCAACACCCTTACCTTTTCCTAATCCCATTTTTCCTAGTCCTCCTCATTTAATTTCGCATAGTGGGAAGGAGTATGATCTTGTTGAACAACTTAAGAATACTCCTGCAAATATATCCCTTTGGGACTTGATTCAAAATTCACCTAACTATCACACTATGATTCAAACTGCCCGACAGAAAGTTCTTGTCCCTTCTAATGTGCAACCAAATGACATATCATCCATGATTCAAGGACTAAATGCTAACATTTTCCCCATCAAAGTGAACTCCCTCCTTTGGAAGTGCAAAAAAAATGAAGCTTTCATAATAATATCATAATATAAAAGAATAGGGATAAAGCGAACTTGTTTTGGACACTGTATCGACCCTTAATGTATGTAGTGTAAACCTTTTGGATAGGCTTTGTGTGGAAAGATAAAAAATTCAACCTGATTCCTTGTCTATCTGTGGATTTGATAATGTAGAAAAAAAATCACTTGATGTGATTACTTTACCTATTACAACTGGAATGTCCACATTAGAAACACTGATCCATGTTATACCTCACGATTTCTCATGTAATCTCCTTTTAGGCAGACCATGGATTCATGTAATTAATGGTGTACCTTGAAATGCATATACAACAACAAATTGTGCAGACTTGACATTGATCCTAAGCCTTATAGTGTCTACACCTTGAGAAAAAAAAAGAGAACCCCTTAAACATTAACACCAACTACACAAGTGGACCCCACTCAACAAAAAGACAAATAAAAACATATTGAGGAAGTCACAAAGCTATTAGAAGATGATTGGGGTTCCTTGGATTTCACACCAACATTCATGGGATAATACAAGATCATAAACAAAGGTTCGTACAAGGAAAAATAAAAATTAGTAATGTCAACACAAAATTTAGAAGACCCTTCGAAAGTATCCATCTCAACCACTTTAGAACAAAAAGCAACAAATTACACAACCTTTGACAAAGCTGATTACGAACAACCACTAGATCCAAAATAAATGAAAAATATTTATGGAAAAGGTTATGAACTTATGAAACAACTTGGTTATAGTGGAAAAATATGTGGTGCTATAGAACAAGGTATTCACAACCCTATAGAGCCTAACATGCAATAAATGACTCATAGTCTTGGTCATTGTCCTTTTATAGAAATAAATAAACCTTCACTCAACATAAACACTCTCACAAATGATTCTTCTAGGATGACTTTAATAGTAATGCATCTTGAACTAATAGACACTAGTGGTCTTGGTTCTTATCCTTTGCAAGAACTGAAAGAAACAAAGAAATCCCTTCTTAATGTCAATTTCATCTTACAAAAGACTAATGATTTGAATTCAATATATTTTACATCCTCCTATAAAGGAGAGAACAAAATATCGCAATCCAAAGCATCTTTGATAGGTATGACATCTTGTACATCTAAGCAAGAGATATCTTTGTCACAAAATAAAGGAACACCTTCTACCATTCATCAAGAGGGTATCTTGTTGAGACTCCTCCAAGATCACTTTATATCTCCCCCTCCATGAACTCGAAATAAATTCTACTACAAACATTCATTTTGTGCTTATCATAGAGTTCATGGTCATTCTACTAAACAATATAAGGATTTAAGTAAAAAAAATCAACATGTCAAGGAATGTGGTGCTCTTCCTTGTGTTGAAACACCTAATTCCTCTAACTGATACCTACTTTTACCCTATTTGGCTCACCCGTATCCTGCACTAACTGGGGGCAAGGGGTTAGTTAGCCTTTTCCCTTGCATGTCACTTGTATTACCTCTTTCAGCTAGTTGATCACCTTTCATGTACATAAAAGATCAAGCTTGGGATGTGGATGACATGCCTTAAGTTGGTTCACTTGTGACATACTACCTTTTTCATGATGTAGCTTATTGGAAACATATGACTTGGCATAGGGATTTCTAGATAATCCCTCATATCTCCTTCTACCTTAAAACAATTTCTCACAGTAATGGTCTTAGCAACTACTTTAAAGTGGGGGGCATACATCAACACTCATATTTCATTGTGATATTTTCTTTCTTTTTGTGATGTGTCCTTTTCTTGATTGTGTCATTGTGCTTGATTTCCTCCAAGAGCATGATATTTCTTTGACTTGTCCTCTCTTGGAAACACTAGGCATGATGTTCCATAAGAAGATACCTTGCATGAACTAAGCAAAAAAAAAATTCAACATTCCTTACACCATTTACAATGTCTATGAGTTTCAAGCATATAAATTTCCGCTTGCCTCATGGAGCTTGAAGATCATTATTGTGTGGAACCTTATTAAAGTTATTAGGATGTATAACTTTTCCATGGTTTGAGTGGGAATCCTAGATCCGAGGCATGAATTTCCCCATAGCCACCTACATGTGTGTGAGTGCATACCAGCCATGAGTGTATGTTTCTCACCTTTTAGAACTTCTCACCTGGGAAACAGCTTGAAGTTCTATCACCTCATAGTAAGTATGCCTTTTTTTTACAAATAGCCTAGATTTGATCAACATAATGTTGGACAAATGGTCAAAGCTTGATCCACCTGAGTTTTATTTCTTCTCATTTTTATTTTCATTGCATGATCATGTATCTTGCTGCAAATCATTCACCTTGTGCATGTCCTCTTGTGCTTGTGTCAGTTTGACTTAGGATCTTGGGGGCTTGACCATCTCCTTGGTCTTTGTTATCCTAGACCATTCACATGGGTACACATAGACCCCTCTTAATTTTCTACTTTAGTGTGAGTTTGAAGCAAGTTCATCATCTCACTAAAGTGGGGGCTAAATGTGACCACTGAAAAAGTACACATTTTTCCTTGCTTGATTTTGGAATAATTAATGATAAATCGGATTTAATATTGCCTTAATCTAGTGTTGCGATGTGTTTTACACATCCACATTAGGTCTTGGACCCTTTTAAAGCCAAATGAACCTAACCCTGCCCTAATTTAATATTTTAAAATGTATTTATTTACATTTTCATATTAAATTCATGAGGCTTGTAATTCAAGTGGACCTAATCTAGTGTTGTAATTGGTATGTGCAGGATCATCATGGAAAAAATAGGCCTTTATGTGGCAAAAAATTTAGAAAAATCAAAGTTAGGCAACTTGACGTAAAAAATTGAATAAGTTATCTATATTATTTCAAAAATATGTAAGAATAGAATCTATAGAAAATTGAATTTAGTTTCTAAACTACTAGGTTTTTTTTTTTTTTAAATAATCTATTTGGTGAAAATTTGAAATTTCAATGCAGTAGTACTTAAATTTCGGGAAAAAATAAGTAGGTGTCTAACCACCCTAACCACAATAAAATGATAATATGTTTTTATAATATTTTAGATATAAGTAGACGACTCATGTCCAGATGTGATGCATATTTTTTTGTAATTTTTTCCCAAGTAAATAATTAATTATGATTTTTTATTACAACTTTTAAAAAATATAAAAACTCGTATGTCTGACCACCTTAACTTGCTTAAAATTTCATGAAATTCATTTTTTTCTTTTTTAATCCTATAGTATGTGAAGCATAGAATGTGATGCATGCTTCAAATTCAAAAAAATGTGATACTGTTTGGAAGCTATAGATGTTTTTCAATTAGCCTATCAAGTAGGACTTGTAATTCAAATAGAAAATGAATAATAATTATTTATTAAATTCAAAGTAAAGCATAATTTATATTGGTGGAAATATGAGAATTTCCTTTAAAAACCCTTTTAGCTTCATCAATTTTGGGTAAAAAAAATCTTCAGCCACATACCCTACACATACGTATCATATTGCCACTTTTTAGCCATCATGATCCTACACATACCCTAATGTGTTTTTCACATTCACATTGGGTTTAGGGCCCTTCTAAGCTAAATAGACCTAATTTTAACTTAATTTAGTGTTGTAAAGTGTATTTATTTACAATTTCACATTGGATTTCAGGCCTTATTGCATTTATGACCTTTATATCATCATTAATAGGCCCTTATGACCCCATATTGTGCATCCCAAGGAATATTTTGATAAAAAACCTAACAAAATCAACATAAAAATTGAAATTCTTCACTGCCCGACATCCCAGCTAGCAAAAGACCCCATGTGGGACCCATTCGGCCAAGGTGGCAAATGAGTCCCATTTGGGTTATTTTTGAGGTTTGAGTGAGAAAAATTGGGTTTTAAGTTTAAATTTCTTCAATTTCATCCTTGGGGGTCCAATTAATAGTCATGTCAGCGGATTTCCTATATAAGCAAGCTTCCAAATCATTATCCCATCCATCCATTATCCATTCAAGTTATCAAGTCAAGTAAGTAAAGGGTTAAGCATTTCAAGTCTTCACAAGGTCATCAAGATAGATTTCAATATCATTTCTAAGGAATTCAAGAGCAAGATTCTTCATCAATTGTTATAGCAACTCAAGATCCATTATCATGGCTTGCAAGGTTCTAATTACATTATTTCATGTTCTTGCTTTATCTTATTTCATCATTTGGTTTAATTACCTAAATGGAGTTTCACCAAGGCAAACCACCATTCCCTAACAATCAACAAGTTTTTCTCTCTCTTTGTATGATTGTAGATCTAGGTACTTTGAAGGCTTGGAGATCATTGAAGAATAGGTTACAAAGTTGTTGGAGTTGTCTCCCCATTTTCTAGGTCAAAATCTTCACAAAAAGTCACTTATAGTCTTGAAAATCAAGGTTTCAAATTTAGAAACCTGGAGGTACAGATTGAGCAAACTGAGAAGACCAGATTCAAACCTTCAAGTTTTAGAAAATCCTAAGTGGACACATTCGCCACAAGTGGTGAATGAGTCCCATTTTTGGTCAATTTTGAGATTTTTGCATTTTTGGATACCCTTTTTCAAGAAACTTGTCCCTGTATAGAAATCTAGATCTGGGACTAATTTGCCCAGAATGGCGAATGAGTCCCAGTAGGTCAAATTTTTTGGATCAATAGCATTTCCAATCTTCATTCCATCCTCTACAAGTTTTCGAGTGAAAACTTTCTATTTTACTTTCTTGTTATGTTTTACTTGCATTTTTATTCATCTTTTTAGGTATTTTTGCATATCACACTGCATTTTCAAACATTTTGTATTTCCCAAGTTTGCATTTGGTGGTTAACCCCTTTCTTGTCTCAATCATCTCCAAGGATACCTTATATTTATATCTCTCACATCCTTCATTGGGTTGAGATCTCTAATGTGTCCTTGAATGTGAATACTGTGAAATCAAATCCCTCTCCTTGTATCCATTTTTGTGAACAAGGAAGTGAAGCATCCATTTCCAGTGTCCACACAAGGTAGGCTACTTTTTTCTTTGTTCTTCATGGGGTCAAACCATTAGCACCAACACATACAATTTGGAACATCTATGCTAGGAATGCTCACCACCATTCATTATAAAAGGGTCATAGTCTTTCCTATTCAAAGGGTAAAAAAAAAATTCCTTTGAAATGTCACAACCTAAATCATATTATCACTATTCATGAGAACCTAAATTAATTTATTTACAATATTTCCTAAGGTTGTATTCTTAATTGAATACTTCAAGGATATTATAGATGTATTTCTCAATGATAAATTGCTCTCCCTTTTATATTAGTGCTTATCAAGCTAGAAAGCATTTCAATAAACAATGTTTTTAATATGCATGGAGTAATCTTGTTGAAGATACATTTGGTCATGAAGAAAAAAAATAGATATACATAATACATAAATTATGAGTTATACACATGAATACACATAATACATGAAGTATACATAGGAAGCATGAAGCATACATGTGAATACACATCATACATGAAGTCTACATAGGAAACATGAAGCATACACATGAAAAAATGATGCACACTCAAAAATAATTAATCATACACGAGAACACATGGAGTATACATAAGAATCATGAAGCATACACATGAATAGTACCATGAAGCATACACGTGGAATGGTAGCATGAAGCATACAAGTGGAATGGTAGATGTCTTCTAAGAACTATATGACAAACTTCTAGAGGTATGATATCACATGTAATAATATCTTACTCATTTTTGGTTGCATACATCAAAGTGCATTATATAATTACATGAATTTCCTTACCATGATACAATGATCCTAGAGAGTATGTACTTAGATGTGTAGTGTTAGAGAGACCTAGGTATTATATTGCATTATGCATTATTATATTCATATGGTTGATTTAATGTTCAATAATCTTATAGGAGAATAATGTTAAAACTTTATATATTTAAAATTATATAAAGGAAGAGTGCTTGCAATATAATTGGAGTTTAAATATTTAAATTAAACCATCTACAAATATCCATTGAAGCATGGATTTATAATGAAAATATGGAGACCATCAATAAAAAAGATGTGTATTAACCAAATATCCATATAGGCATACATCAATATATGTATAACATATATACATAATAGTTATATAGGCTTACAAGAATGTCATATAGGAATACAATGTCAACTAAATGCAATACAAAATATATGTCCACAAATTTCATATAGGCATACAACAATGGAACTCAATAAAAATTTATTCCCCTCTAGGTGAAGAAAATAGATCACGGGTAGCCTTTGATCTTTGAGGGGATGAAGATGCATATGAGAGTGGTCTACTTAAAAAATGAGGATTTTTCCTCCTATTTAGTTCATCGTGGAGCCTTAGATATTACAATAAAAAGTATAGACATTAATATATAAAAATTACATTATAAAAAATGAAATATTTAACCAAATAATCACTTACCACCACTAGATGATCTGTATCCTTATTTTCCACAACAACATGATCAGGTTGTGGCATTCTAATATCCTATAGAAACCATCCATATAGAAATAAAAATAAAAATAAATAATTATTTGATTATTCAATAATAAGCAACTATAACAATGAATTTAATTTAAAATTTACTAATCTACCTCATACCGCCATCAAAGGCATAGAGCTATCAATTGTAGAAGACACACCATGCTCCATTGCCATATGAACATCAAGAGGTGTCTCCATCTGCATCATCTAAAAATAAAACATTATTCAAATACAAAAACTAGAATAGTGATGTAGGTCATGGCTTACAATGTATGAGATAGTCAACAAAATTTTGAGTACTTTGGTAGACATGTATAAAAATGTAGTAGCCTAGACAAGGTAGTGAATTTTTTGAAAAAAAATTGAGTGTACTTTGATAAAATGCTTTGGTAGACATGTATGGAAAATGTGGTAGCATAGCCAAGGTAGTGATATGTATCTCAATTCCCATAGGATTTCTTTTTGCAATTTCTAAAAATGATATAATCTTGAATATGCTCTCCATTAGGTTTGCATGTATTTCAATGTCGAGTTAAAAAATACCAGAATAACATTGAGATCTCTCCTAGATTTCTAACCACGTATTTTTTTCTATTTTTGAAATATGTTAAGGTATTGATCTTTAATTTCTTTTGCTCATGTCTCCATTTTTTCAAAACACCTACATATGGTATTTTTGGTTTCATTTTTACCCATTCCTCAAAATTTGAAACAAATTACATTTTTACAAACTAGACTTTATTCTTTACACATTCATAACATATTTTAATTTTTAATAAGTTTTCAAATAATTTAAGGGGTTGCATGCTCATTTTTTGTTTTTTACGATGTGTCCACTTTGAAAATTAGTAAAACATCATATATTCATTAAAAAATTAGCATAAAATAATATGGTGTTAGCTAATTTTTTATTGAAGCCATTTTTGAAATACTAAAAAAATAAGTTACATTTTAGGGGGGACACTAGACACTATGTTATGTTTCCTAATAAAAATAGAAGCACTTTGTGTTCCACCCCTATTTCAACCTCTTAATCTCCACCATTTGAAAAAAAAAGTAGTTTAGAAAGTAGATTTAGAGAACTATGACTCTTGTTCTTGTTGTTTCTTCAAATTTTTAGTGTAACTATCTTTTTTTTTAGACTACAGGAATCGGGTAGCACGACCCCCTATAAACTATAGTGCACCTGGTAAAATTTTAAACATGACCGGAGGCACTGGTGCGACATGCCCTCCGGTACCAAGGGGGTGGGGGAGACTAGAACTTGTGACCAACCTCCTGCTACAAGAAAGATTTAGCCAACCAAGCTAGGGCCCCAACCCCTTAGTGTAACTATCTTCAATTTCTCATCAAAGATTAGTTTTTTTAATGATTTCAGAAAAAAGTGGTCACTTAAGAATCCCTTTTGGTCCCCCATTTTCATATAATACACATGTGTTGGATACCCTATGAAAATTATTACCTATAGGAATGTGAGAATTAATAGAATTTATAATTTTAATACAATAGCTTTGAGGTGAACTTGTATCAATAACACCTTAAAAAATAATGTGTTTGTGACCAAAGTCAGTGTGTGAACTAAATACGCTAGATCCAAATGAATTTAAAGCCTATTTAATCCCCTAACAATGATCCCAATAAGATATTTCAAATTCCAAAGAACAAAAAACCATTAAACTAATGTGATATAAACATGAAAACGTAATAGAAATCTATTCTAAGACCTCAAATATTATCCTATTGGGGAAGTGGTGTTGCATTGATGTGGAATGGTGACCCTTTCCCAATCCCTTGGATAATATGAGCTTGTTTCAATCAGTTTTATTGAAGAAAATTGATGAAACTAATGAGATATGAATGAAACATGATATAAAACTAGTTTAACTTGATGAGATGATTTCTAAACACTTGAATGATTGTTAAAATGGATGCAATCTATGCTAGATGTAAAAAAAATTCAAAGATTCAAGACATAGATTCAAAATATGCTAAAATGGATGCAAGCTAAGTTACCATGGAAGCCATTAATGGATGACTAAGCTAAATGTATGAAGCTTTAATCTGAAATGCTATCAAATATGAAATATGGATGTAAGTGAATATGAATTTCAACAACATAAATTTTCTATCAAAAGATGGATCCACTTCTCTTCAAATAGTGATTTATTTATAGGAAAGCAAATGAAAAATCAAGGGCTCAAATCAATTTTATCTATCAATGGTCAATATTGAATGGAGGATGAAACATGGATCAAGGATTCTCATCAATGGATGAGAATCAAAGATCACATGGATCAAGGAAAGATCAAGGGCTCACAATCATGCAAATAAACACACTTCGCAACAACTTTAAAAGGTTCTTACAAAGTTTGTTTGAAATAATCATTTCCTTTTTTGGAGGAAAATAGGAGAATATTCCTTTGGAATATTCCCTATACAAGTGGATGGAAGGGGAAATTAGCAAACTTAGTAATAAAACTAAATTTTAATGTGAAAGATGAGGAATGTGAGAATATTCATTAAATTATTAATTTATTTAATGAAAAGGGGGATGCAAATATGATACTTAATTAAATAGCTTAGGGTTATTTAATTAAATAAGAAGACTTAGGATTTAAATTAAATAATTTGAATTATTTAATTAAACAGGGTGAAATGTTAGTGCGTGAAGGTAGGAATTAACCTAATTAGACAAATTAGATTAATAGAAAAAAATGATGCATTTAATTAAATAGCTAGGCTAATTTAACCAAATAGACAAAAAAAAGGATTTTAGGATGAAACAATGTTCGTATATTGAATTCAAATGTGTAATATCATTCAAGAAATTTTTAAGTGTTTAAGTTTTTCCCCTCTTTGAAGCAAGGTACCTATTATGTTGGTTCAAAGACTGATACTTCTTGGATTAATGCTACTACTTAGACAAAAAAATAAAGCCCCTTGTTGCCCCAGCTGAAGGAATTATGTTGGTTCCATGCCCCCTCGAGAGATCGGGTAAAAAATTGAAATTTCAAGATGATCTCACGACAAAGGTTCAAGATTAGTTTAGCTTAGAGAGGACTAGAAAGCGCAAATGTTTGATGTAGATAAATTTGATTATGTATAGATAGTCATCATCCATGGGTAGCCTCATGTATATTTTGATATGTCACACAAATTTTATACTTTTATAGAACTATTAGTAAAGATAGAAGAATAAGATGAATGAGATGGATGGATTGACTATCAATTTCAAGATTGATTCAAAAATCCAACAAGCCTGTGATTCTTCAAGACTTTATTAGATATGGTAATGAGAGTGATGATATACTCATTTCTGGGATTGGGACTCTCTTTCATTCCTTATTTTTTATATAACACATAGATACAATACATCAAGATATTGATAACCAAGATGGTGTTGTATCTAGTGTGATGGACTTTGACTCTACAAACATATAGAATAATACTTGTTCACACCTTGACATATGGAAACCTCATTGGAATGTAGTATAGAATTCTAGAATATCTCAAACTAAAGAATACACAATAGTCAACAATCTACTCCAAATGACCTCTCTACACACACAACTAAGCAAGTATGCACTAAGATTATTTTACAAGAATACCCAACAAGCACAACAAATGAAAGATAATGATTGATGGCCCATTCCTTTCTCTCTAAATCATTGAGACATCATTGAGAGGTCCTCAAAATGGGTCAATAAAATAAATAATAAGAAAAGATCAACAACAAACAATCAATGCTATCTATATCTCTTGCCAAAGGGTGTAATGTGTTTTGAGGATAAATATCCAAAGTGATTGCCAATGATAATGCCCATTGTAGGAAGGATGCATCCTAAGACGTGTTATCAAATGTTGGCAGGTTGATAGGTTGTTTGAAAGGTTGTTGATATAAGGTTTGATTCACATGTTTGATGATGATCAAGAGTTTGATTTTTTCATTTAAAGGTTCTACTTTTGTGCATTGTTGTACTTGTTTTCTATTTGTATTACCAAAGGGTGAGTGCAATTGATTTATTATGGATGAATTTTATTGCAAGTGAAGGTGAAATGGGGTGGATGATTTTGTACTTTTTTTTGGAATATTTCAATGTTTTTGGTATTTTGAAAATGTTTTGAGGCTAGTTTTGGTCTTTTTGAAAGTTTATGTGAATGTTTAGGAGTTTCAATTTTCAAATTTTTTGTGTTTTTTGATTTTTCAATTTTTTTGTGGTTTTTCAAGATTTAAACAAGAACCTAACCTAAAAAACTATCCTAGGGACCTCAGAGGCTTACCAAAGATGAGCCTTTCCTACATTATACATGCAGAGACCACATAGTTCAACTGACTTGACCTTTTTATTGATGAGAGATGAACAGTTGATGGATTGTCAATTTATCATGATGGACTCCTAACCTAAAATTTCTTGAGGGCACATCAGTGATGGCCTTTCCTATGTTCAAGCTCAGAGAAAATGTAGTTCAAAAAGGTACTATTTTTGGATTTTCAATGTTTGACCTATTTAGGGATTTTGATGTGTTTTGGATGTTTTTGGATTTTTTGATTTTACAAGTATTTTTGGATTTTGATGAGATTTTATGATTTTTTTGGGGATTTTTGATGAGATTTTGAGGTAAACGATACCTAGATCATGATTTCGGTGTCACGTTGTGAGATATAAGACATGGATCAAGAGTTATTTAAAAATAAGAGTGTAGTAACCTATCCCCAATGTCTAGCAATGTTTCATAATGTAATGGACAACCAAGATAGGTGATGTACATCCAACAATGTCAACATAGTTTAATCATGATAGATATGGCTATGGGACTTCATGAGATAAAATGGTAAAGAGCTTGTCAAAAAAAATTCATGAGTATAAGTATACGCTGAATCTTTGTCAAGATCAAGATAAACTAGAATATATGGATAAGTTTTGATTGGATAGATGGAGGGAACACTAGATTTATCATGAAAACAATGAGATAATTTTTTTGAGAAGGATCATATAAATGCTTGATTCTACTCATGATTCCTATTTTCCATGTTTTCATCATAGTACTTTCCCAAAGTGCCACCATAGTGGTTTTAACTAGAGAATGATTATTTTTTTTACTATTTTTTTGATTTTTTTGATTTTTTGATTTTTTGGAAGTTTTACCCTCATGTTGAACCACCTAGTGGTATTGATGTATAGAGGCCACTATCATAATGTTCCATAAATATTCTACTTGAAGAAATTTCTATGCTAAGATACGAGCACTTGAATGTAACCTTGAAGAATTATGATCAGCCTTTTGGATATTAGAATTAACCTTGTCTATGTGCACACATCATGATAGAGTGCCTTCATAATCCTTATGATGAAGAGTAGATACCAACACATGGTCAATGCAATAATTTGATATCATAAATGGAGTGTATAGTGTCATGCATGAAGGAATATGAGATGGATTGGTAGATGGTTTGGATACTTTGACTCTCCAAACTTGGGAAGATGAGCAATGATGGATAGGAATGGAGGTTTTTGTGGAATTAGGACCAACCACTGGGTATACTTTGTTCCTTGCTTGAGAATCCTACTTCTGGATTTGAGGATGCTTTCGATGTATACATTTGCCTTTTTATTTTTCCCCATAGTTTCTTTGACTGATGGAGTTTTTGAGGGATGATTTTCTTTATTTTTCTTTTGTATCCATTTGTACTTGATGTTTCCCTTTTGCTTTACTGCTTCATTTTCTATGATGATCTTATCATTGCTTTGATAGGAATCTTTCTTTTTATATTGGTCCCATTTTGAGTATGAGATGATGTGTGGATGACGATTCATGGTACAACTAGTTGTAGTGTTGACAATATTTTCCCCATAAAAACCCTTCATGCCCCATATGTTGATGTTTGCATTAGACAAGATTTCCCCTTGCATTGTGAAGGTATGTAAAATACCTAATCCTTTTCCCTGATAATGTATCCTTTGATCCATATCCATTGCATATGACTTATCATGAACACATAATATTGCTATGGGTTCTTATTGTTCTAAAATATGAATTGTTTGCTCTAATTATATGACATCATCATCTATTGACATTGCTTCAAGAGATATTGGTGTTGATTAAAAAGATGTCGATGACGCACAATCACTATAAGAATCAAGAATCTTGACCTTTGCTTGCTCTTGTGTGGAAGTAGTAATAGTGGGAGACTCTTGTTTTGGATGAAGAACATAGATATGTCCATCAGAAAGAAACATCTTAGGGGTGATATTGGGGAAATTTTTGTAGTTTAAAATGGTTTGGAAGATGTCCCTTAGCTCTTGGTGAAACTTTGGGGATAGGGGTTCTTGATCCTGACTCGATTTGGAGTAACTTTCATTATCCTCATAAGCCTCCTCTTGACATGATCCTTGGGTGGATGATATATCACCAGTAAAAGAATCTTCGCAATAGTTTGTGAGTATGGGTATAACAAGGGATATTTCTGGCTCATTTGGAACTTCTTCAATATACCCAACCATTGAGCCATATGCGGGATATATAGCACTATCTGATATATATTTAATGTCATTATGGTATGAAATATTGCTAGACACGGTTGATGGGTTTGAATTTTTTTTAAAACAATATCTTGATACATGTCTAATTCCTCATTTTGTGATGAATAAATATGTCCCACCGTGGTATCATAGGTATGGTTTATGTTATTTGAGGTTGATGAATTTCCCAATTTTTTTGCTTTTGTATGATTAGGCATAGGGTTTGTGTAAATTTTCATATTTTCATTCCCATATTTTTGATCAACATCAATTTCTCCTTGTTCAATAAGATCTTCTATTAGATATTTAAGTCTAATTTTTTTTTGTGTGTTATGACCTTTGTATCGGTGGAATCCACAAAAATGATCATCTTTATAGCTATGAGGTTTAACTTGTGACTCTTGATAGTTTGAGAAATTTGGGAATAGGATAAGGTTGGACTGTATCAACCTCTTCAACACATCCTCCATAGGTTCCCCTAATAGAGTGAATTGTCACTTAGGAGAATTATTCGTTCTTTGTGGTCTACATTTAGTGTTTGTATCATTGATTATTGTTTGATGGTTGTGTGGATGGTTGTTGTGTATTCATGTTTTGGGTATTTGTTTTCCTAGGAGTAGTTAAGACCACCTTTGCATCAACAACACCATCACTAGTAACATTCTCATTCTTGGCCCAAAAGTGGAGTTTATCGTTAGAACTAGTGGATGAGCGATTGTCTTTATATACTTTTGTGGTTCCTTATGAGATTAGGTCTCTCTCAATGTTGAGGGCCCTAGGGACAAGCTCATCATAAGTGGTGATACATTGCATCTTCAAGTGGAAGGATAGATCCCTGCCAACATTAGCAATGATAATTCCTACTTGTTCTTCAAGAATGGGCCACTTGCTCTTACTAGCTCTTTTCCTCCATCATTGTAAGAAATAACTGAAGGAATCTCTTTTATTTTTGTTGAGAATGTATAACTCTTATAAGCTTACATCCATGTCAAGATTGAAGGATAAGTGATCTATGAATCTATTAGTGATTTCTTGAAAGGTTTTGATACTTGGAGGTAACTGTGAGAACCAATCGATGATTGGGCATGTCGAACTTTGTATAAAGAGGTGCATCAAGTAGGAATAATTATAGGAAACCTCCATATACATTACATTGAATTATTTGATGTGATCCACAATATTTCTCCTCCCTTTGTATTTATCAAATTTAGGGACCTCGAAACTGAGAGGGAAAGGTACCATTGCGATGTTTCTATTGAATGGGTATGGACATAATTTTTTTTGTGTATGGGTATTCTTTGTTTTTCCCATTTCAATTTCATGTATTTGTTGTTTTAGTGCCTTGAGTTATGATGCCATATCATCGTACAAGTTTGGTGGAGGAACATATGTTACATACTATGGGATGAAAAATGGATTATACATGGGATTTTGATATGATTATGTTTTGTATGGTGTGTAGGGTGGTGTGGAATATTGTGAAGGTGAGGGTGGTAGAGGTGTATATGTTCCTAACGTATTTGGATTGATGATGTTTTGTTGGGGATTATAGTATAAACCTTGTTCTTGTTGTTGTTGTTGTTTTTGTTGTTGTGTGAGCATTTGTTGTTGGGAATACTATTGTGCTAGTAAATCTTGTTGTTGGTATTTTTTTTGTTGAGCTTGTTGTTGTGCGACTAAGGTTTCTTGTTAGGCTTGTTGTTGAGCTTCATGTTGTTTTTGTGCCACTAAGGCTGCTTGTTGGGCTTGTGCCACTAGGTCTTGTTGAGATTATTGTTGTTTCTTTGCTTGTTGGTAGGTGTCTTATGCTTGTTGAAAAGCTATAGAATGAGATTTTTATTGTTGCAAGGATTTTTGATAGGCTTATTGTTGTTGCAAAGCTTGATCTTAAGCTTGTTGTGATTACAATTCTTGTTGATAAGCTTGTTGTGCTTGTTGCAAAGCTTGAGAATATGCTTGCAATGTACAATTGTTTGGTGGTTGGGACATCTATGATGGGTTTTGGGTGTTTATGGATTGAGTGGGTTATGGGTTGATGATGAGAGGTTGGGGGTTTCCTTGGTTTAACATTCCTTGTAAAATGGTGGGTTGGGATGGAGGAATCTAAGTTTGAGGTCCCATTTGATTTTTCATGACATGGGGGACAAAACAATAAAGATGATTATGATGCAATTAGGACCTTGAGTCAATTGATTGAAAGGGCTCCCTTGACCAATGTGTTGAGGGTTCCCTTGTGTTTGAGATGGGTCCAAGGTACTACCTTGGTTGATGGGGTTTATGATCAATGTGTTGTTTTTATTTGGGTTGATGATGGATGGGATTGATGTGTTTTGTGCAACCAATGAGTTTGATGAACTAATGGGGTGGTTGGATGAAGATGTCCCTTGTTGCATTAAGGGTTGATTTTGCATAAGGGTGTTAACTTGCCCTAGTTTGTCTATTTGAGATGCTTGTTTCACACTATCTTGCATAACGTTAGGCACACTTGTGGTACTCATGGTGGTTGATGAAGATGCTTGCACTCAAAATGTCAAGGTCATTATGGAGTTATGAAATGTAAGTGGTTTGTGTGGATGTAGGGGATTCTCAAGAATGGTAGTGGTAGAATGGGATGGGGTACCAAATGCCAGTTTCCAAGTGGTATTTTGGGGAGGATTGGTGTTTATAGTACCTACAAGTTTATTTCTTTCCAAAGGAAGAGTGTGACCAAAGTCCTTAGCAAGACTAGTTGCAAGAATAGCAGTTTGTGTTTGACTTGGCCCTAGTGATGGCTTTGATTGAATCGTAGATCAATTCAAAATCCTTGTGCAAAGGTTTATGCAACAAAATATGGGAAAATTAAAGTCACTTTCTCTAAGCCTTGATGTTATTTTTTATACTCAAGGAGTTCTTCCTTAGTAAGTTCAAGTGGGCTTTTTGTGACATCTTCTACCGCATATGGTGCCAATAATTTTTTTGGTTGTTGTGAGGGGGTAGAATGACACCTTGGATCAAATTCTTGTGGATTGGTATCACTTGTGGTGGATGCAACTTTGGCTTGTTCCATGATTCTCTTGTGTTGTGATATTTTTGTTACCATAAATTGTGGGTCACCTATGGGAGATTTATGTTGAGATTTGTAATGTTCAAACTCTCTAGTTGACTCAAATTTTGGTAAAAGGAACACTCTAAGTCATTTTGGACCAATGGTGTGAATGAGATATGAAATGGGTGAATGATATGGGGAGAGTGCTCTTTGTAAACTTTTTGGACAACACCTTTGACTATAGGTTTTATTTTTTTGATATCATGGATAAAGGTGGCAATGAACTTGTAAATATTGAAGGTAGGCTTATGACTTTCAAGATAAATTCATCCACAAATGTGATAACTAACTTAACTAAATGCATGGAAAAGGATTATTTTCAGACACAAATTAGTTAAGTTAGGGTTTAGGTTTATAGATGTCTAAGTCAAAAGAGTGTTGGTGTGTCCAAGAGTTTATAAAGTTTGGTGAAGTGAAAGGTGAAATATGATGAAGGGTGGATGAAATTTTTGACCCAAAATGTTAAACTAGAATGAACCTCCATTTCACAAGACCAAGGTAGTGAGAAAAATGCTATACCTCTAAAGTGATCAAATCCTAATGACTTAATTATTTTGGTAGAATAAAACTCAAATGATTTTGTAAATACGACTCAATGATTTTGACAATAGAACTCAATAATTTTGGACTCAATGTTTTGCAATATTTTCTTTGTCTCAATTTTCTTATTTTGGGAAGTCAATGTTTTGAACATACATCAATGTGGAGTTTTCATTTGATTTAATCTTTTCTTAAGTGAGATTGTTTCATTACCACATCAAGAAATTATTAATTAAAGTTCAAACTAAAATGTCTATGTCAAAAGAAACCTTCATTTCACAAAGTCCATTATCTGAAAATGATAAAGCTAAGAACATAGTTCCCTATGTTAACCTTTGGAAAGTATGGATTTAGATATAAGCCAAAATACTTAAAATCATCTAAGTAGAAAATACTTAGGACAAGCATCGATATCAAGGCTTTTCAAAAGGTATCCATGCTTAAACCAAAGGGTTTGAAGTTTGATGAATCATGTTGGTGTGTGTTTGAAATGTTTCAGAACCAAGAAAAGTATTAAACTGACTCACAAGAAATATAACATCCCTAGCTCAATTGGGTAAATTTTTCTTAGGGGGATTGCCTCATTCCCTTCGTAGTAGAAGAGATGATTTTGCATGCAATTAAGGAAATACTATAGAGGTATGTTAAGAATGAAGCCTTAACCTCTACACTTTAAATGAAATTGGACATGGCAAGTACCTTCTTAGAATCTAAGTTCCAATGCACCACTTTGAAAAACTTGTTGGATGGACAAAGTTGGCCACTATTTAAACAAGTTTCTTATTGATGACAAACCAAGAACACGGGAATCAACACTCACCCGCTGACCACTTAAGGCTCTTTAACTGTTCTTGTTCCACTTAAGGCATGGGATTAGGTGTAGTTTGTTGTTGGCATAGATTGATGCTAATTTCCCATGATTTCACATCCTTTATTTAAATCCCACCAGTAAACATGCTTGCAAGAAATTGACTATGAGTTCCCATTACGGAGTGTGTCTCATAGCAAGCCCTCTCTTAAGGGTGACACAAAGCATGGAAGTATACTTGAGTATTTCTCTTCACCCAAGATCACACGAAGCATGAGGGGAGAGGATACATACTACAATTGCGCACAAGCAATGAAGTACACTTGAGTGTTTCTCTTCACCCAAGATCTCACGAAGTGCAAGGGGAGTGGATACACACCACAAGTGTGTCACAACAAAGTAAGCACTCATTATTTTCAACCTTGTAAAGCACAATGAGTTCATTTTAAGCACAAAATTGAAGTGTTTGATTTCCTTGTTAAATTTTAGCCAATGTAACAAAATGAATATGTGTGGGTCCAATTTTAACCAACTTTGAAAAGACTTAAAGTAATTGTGAATTTTAATCCCAATTGAAAGTTAGTTGTCCTAAGATTGTAAGTTTTAAAACCCAATAGAAGTTTAGTGGTCCTAAAACATGAAGAAAAGAAGCATATGAGGGGTTATACCATCCCCTAAGTGTCAATTTTTTTTTACAATAACTAGAACTAAGAAAAACAAAAACAAAAAAAAAATCATTTTTTTTTTTTGACTTTTTCTATGTTATAGTAAATTATGTTTTTGGAGGCCTTTGGAGCAGAATTTGAGGTCAAAACTTGCATCGGTCCATAAAAATTGATCGTCAAAGGCATGGATTTTTAGGGATTGAATTAGTACTCTTGGAGACCTTTCCAATGGTGCAAAAAAAATTGAATTTCGAGCATCGAGGAGAAAGTTATTGCCCCAACAAGTTGGGGTAAATAATTTCCTAGTCTTTTCCCAAATCCACAAAACCAATTAGCCTCAAAAAAACCTAGATGTCAGTGAAATGTTAGAGAGCATATAAAATGAAAAATTTAAAGCACATGTGAAAATTAGCTCTATGTATCATTTACTAGTATAAAAGCGTCACTAAAATCAATTACGTCGCTAAAATCAATTGCGTTACTAATTTTTTTCAAACTCCACACCATATCAGAAGTGTGTCACTTCGTAGTAAAACAATGACATCAATTTTTTCACTATAATGGATGCATCACTATAATGAAATTTATGCAGTTTATAAAAAACACATTAGTGTCGCTATTTTAAATATGTGGTGACAAAATTAAAGCACATGTCACTGAATTAATTATGTGTTATTTTCTTTAAACCAAATTGCATCATTGTATAGCGATGCATTTGAGACACGTCACTAAATCAATCAATAGTGTCATTTTATCTACAAACACAAGAAAATGGGAATCTAAAGATAAATTCATCAAATTCAATTAGTATAGCCCTCCTAGCACCAAAATGTGATGATCATCATAGTGTAAACTAAATACGTTAGATCCAAAAGAATTTAAAGCCTGTTTAATCCCCTAAGAAATGATCCCAATAAGATATTCAAAATTTCAAAGAACAAGAAACCATTAAACTAACATGATATAAACATGAAAACGTAATAGAAATCTATTCTAAGAATTTGAATCTTATCCTATTAGGGGATTGGTGTCATATTGATGTGGAATGGCAACCCTTTCCCAATCCCATGTATAATATGAGCTTGTTTCAATCAGTTTTATTGAATAAAATTGATGAAACCGATGAGATATGAATGAAACATGATATAAAACTAGTTTAACTTGGTGAAATGATTGCTAAATGCTTGAATGCTTGATAAAATGGACACAATATATGCTAGATGTAGAAGAAATTTAAAGATGCAAGCTAAGTTACCATGGAAGCCATTAATGGATGCTTAGGCTAAATGTATGAAGCTTTAATCTGAAATACTATCAAATATGAAATATGGATTCAAGTGAATATGAATTTCAATAGCATAATTTTTTTATCAAAAGATGGGTCCATTTCTCTCCAAATAGTGATGTATTTATAGGAAAGAAAATGAAAAATTAAGGGCTCAGATTGATTTGATCTATCAATGGTCAATACTGAATAAAGGATGAAACATGGATCAAGGATTCTCATCAATGGATGAGAATCAAAGATTACATGGATCAAGGGCTTACAATCATGCAAACAAACAAACTTTGCAACAACTTTAAAAGGTTGTTACAAATTTTGTTTGAAATAATCATTGCCTTTTATTTTGGAGGAAAATAGGAAAATATTCCTTTGGAATATTCCCTATGCAAGTGGATGGAAGGGGAAATTAGCAAATTTAGTAATTAAAACTAAATTTTAATGTGCAAGATGAGGAATGTGAGAATATTCATTAAATTATTGATTTATTTGATGAAAAAGGGGATGTAAATATGATACTTAATTAAATAGCTTAGGGCTATTTAATTAAATAAGAGTGCTTAGGGGTTAAATTAAATAATTTGCATTATTTAATTAAATAGGGTGAAATGTTAGTGTGAGAGGGTAGGAATTAACCTAATTAGATTAATTAGATTAATAGACAAAAATTATGCATTTAATTAAATAGCTAGGATAATTTAATCAAATAGGTGAAAAGAAGATGGATTTTAGAACAAAATGATGTTAGTATATTATCAGATTCAAATGCGTAATATCATTCAAGACATTTTTAAGTGTCTACAGTATTTTACAAAGTTTTTTGTTTTTCTTCATGAACAAGAACAAAAAAAATGTTTTCACAAATTCTTGGGTATAGATATAAATGAAATTTGTGTTATATTTTAGAAGAGGGATCAAAATAAGAATATTATGTAGAAGAATAAGATGAAGAAGAATGAACATGCATAAAATATTCAAGAACATCATCTAACATATTTACATCTTCTTTAGATAAATCATTATCAAACACAATAAAATTTTGGAGAAAGAGATTCAACATGATCAAATGATGTACAATAGCCAAACAATGAGAAAAGGAGGTGTGATAAGTTGGTTTGGCCAAAACTTAAAAGAGATAAATTTGATTCAATTAGAAAATACTTTTTTACTAACTAAATAATGTATACGTTTATTCATTTAGGATTATATAAATTTGAATGAAAAATATTATGCTTCTAATCAATATAGGAAGAAAATAATAATTTGATAATTCTAGAAATACTTTTCTATTTAGAAATGAATGAATTTTATTTAACTAAAGCATGAAAGAGACCAATAAATTACTATTTACTAGAAACTAAAATACGAATTACAAAAGAAAATTATAGAATTGAAAATAATATAAATAAAGGAACCTCACATTAGGTATTGTATCTCTCTAACTAGGATGCCAACACATTAGATTTCTTTGCTTCACACTATCATCTAAATGAACCAAAATGCTAGAATAATTCTAGAAAATATTTTTTAAGGTCATATAGATTGTCCAATATATTCAACCATATATGGAGCACATATGAAATCTACTAAAATATAAAATAAATAAAGAAATGCAATAAATAAAAAATAACTACATTGAATTTAATAAAGGAATGGAAAGAAAAAATGAACTTTAAATCACTTTCAAACCTCTATGTAGTTAAATGCCCTCAAGTTACTTGCAAAGAAAAGAAAAGATAAAATTATTTACGATACTTTGGAAGTTTCCTTTAGTTCAATCCCATACATTATTCTTTTTATCTCTGTGAATATCAAAATATGAAATTTGATAAATATGCATGTGTGTATGCTACTATCCTATGTGCATCTAGGAATTAATATAAATAAAATAAATAAATAAAATTATGAGTATCAACCATGGTCTATCAATAATACTACCATAGTGTATGGATTTGATCAAGTAGGATCCAATCTACACTAAAGAATTTTCCCTAGTAGATAATGGGAGATACAATATTAAAGAAAAGAAATAGTAATTAAATAATAAGAATATTATTACATAAAATACTAAGTTCTTTAAGGATTTAGTAGATATGAAACCCAATAAATCCTATGAGAGCTTCAATCAATCCTATTAAAGATTTAATCAATTATTTTGAGAAAAATAAAATAGTAATAATGGAGTCCTTTAGCCTTCAATAAAAAATTTAGTAAAGTTTCCCAAGAGGACCAAGAAAAAGAGAGAAGAGATGCTTAGAGTTCAAAATATCTTAATGCCAAGAGGTATGATATATTTTTTTCAGTTTAGTACACAAATGTAAAGAATTAGATTTTCATGTGGGCATTACAATAGGTGGAAATGAAAAACTAAGTGAGAAACCAACATTTGAAACTTTATAACTTCTGGGACACTAAAGCATCACATAGATGTTTGTAGATTACAATTGTATCCTCATACTTTAAAAAAAAATTACACATGTTCCCAAAATAAAAGAATAATATTGTAGTCCAAAATTTGGAGAAACCTTGGTGAAAGGGAAATAGACCATGGTTTAGGCTCAAGTGGACCTAGAACACACTACAATAGTGGATACTAAAACAAGTTCAAAACATAGTGTGAAATTGCAAGGGTATGCAATTTCACATTATATAAATGTAAGGAAAATAAAAAAACTAATTCTCTAAGGTATGTACCATTGACCATCTTGAAGGATTTTTGTGAGAATACATTCAAGTTAGATCTCCCTACTTACATTAAAATCCACTCAGTTTTCAATGATTATAATTTCTAGCTATATGTACAATCCATCTTGGATGATGGAGATAAATAATTGGTGCTACCTTTAATGAAATTCCTAGTTTATGATAAGAAATTAGCACTCCCCAAGGGTGTGGTACTTCAATAGGAAAAATGAGAGACTAAGAAAAGGGTTCACAAGTCTTGGAAGGGGAAACTAAAATGAAAAAGAATGGATCATTCTTATTAGTACTCCAATGAGAGAATGTGGGCATTATATTTTTATCTCATTTCTAAAAAAAAAATTGTAGGGCCAAAGGACTCTTTCTATATGAAGGAATGATATGAAAAGGATTAAGGAGGTGTGTAGCTTCTATAAAAAGTTAGTTCAAAATTTTCACAAGTGAAACTACTCTTTTTTTCATAAACAAAATCTCTTATTTATTAGGCAACAATTTTAAAACTAGAAGTGGATGAAAACATATCTATTGGTGTAGTCCTATAACTATTTATGATTATCAAGTCAATGAAAATATCAAAAGATGGACAAAGAAATTTAAGAAAGGACATTTAGTAGTTTTCATTAATTAGAAATGGTTTCATAACATCCTTTTAGAAAAAATAAAAGGAAAAGAAATAGATTAACTCTAAAAATTCCATGATAGTCAGGTTATTTAATACATGGTTTTCTTGATGAGTAAAGAGCACAAAGAGCTTTGTGAAAGTAGAGAACACACATATAGTTCAATTAACAAAGAAAATATGAATGCTAAGAATATTAACAGTAATATATCACTCTTCCTATATTGGTTGATTAATAACTTATAAGATAGGACTATTAATTGGCATAGGTGTTTAGAAATATTTTACCTCCTAAATTGGGATTTTGTTGATGAAAATAAGAAACATTTTTATTTATTTTTAATTTCATTGTGTTACTAGTATTTGAGCATATTTATAATTCAAGCGCATTATAAATAACTATATATTATATTGTTATACTTGTGTAAATTCAAAGGCATAATTTCACTTTTTGTAGTGATCATGGATCACATATTCTAGAATTGAGAGTGGGAAAACAAATTTAAAATAGTTAGCCTAGACTGTGAAGTGACTGAATCCATGATATGGGTCCATGTGTTTATTCTAGTTCATAAAAATGAAAAATATATTAAATAAAACCACTCCTAACTATGGCATTCGATAATAAAATTCTAGGTGATATGTGAGTATGTGCATGTAACTATGGAACCAAAGGAGGGTCTTAAGTGGCCACTTTTGTTTTGAAATCAGACAAAATTGATCTTGGATGAGAAATTGAAGATAGTTACACTCAAAATTTAACAATGCAATAAGAATAAGATTTTTAGTGCTCCAAATCTACATTCTAAACTACTTTTTTTTAAATGGTGGTGATTGAGGGGTTCAAATAGGGGGAGCACACAAATTTCTCCTATTTTTGTCAAAAAAATATAACATAGCGTATGGTGTGCTCCTCCTAAATTGTCTTTTTTTTTAGTATTTCAAAAATCAATTTGGTGGAAAATCAACTAACACCATGTAGTTTATGAATGATTTTTTACTAACTTTTTAATGAATACATGAATTTTTTCTAATTTTGAAAGTGGACACATCCTAAAAAAGAAATTGAGTAGGCTCCCCCTTTTTTTGTAAACTTATCAAAATTCAAGTTTTTTTAATGTGTATAGAATAGAGTCTAGAATTTAACAATGTATTTTGTTTCAAATTTGGATGAACAAATAAAAAGGGGCACCAAAAATACTATACATTGGTTTTTGGATAAAATGAAGAAGACACTAACAAAAGAAATTAAAGATCAAAGCCTTAACATATTTTAAATGTAGAAAAATATACATGGCTAAAAAGGTAAGAGAGACCTTGACATTATTTTGGTATTTATCACATCAACATTGAAATATGTGCAAACCTAATGGAGAACACACTCGAAATTTAGGGTTTTCCTACATTTTATAAAAACACATCTTTAGGCATTGACATGCAAGTCTAACCATTTGGGTTGGATGCCCAAGGAAAATTCAAAGCTAAGGGTTGGTAGTTTCCAATGCAAGTGATAGCATGAGTTTTTTATAATGTGCTTTCTCTATAATGCACTTACATTATAAAAAATAAAAAATTGTCTAAATCACATGATTTTAGACTTTTTTATGTTTTCTAAAATACGCATATTTTGGAAAACATAAAAAATGGTTTAAAATCATGTATTTTATTTTTTCACATAACACAAGAAAATTGTAATGCACTCACATTATGGCTCAGTAGTGACTGAGTCATTACCAAGACATAATATGAGCACATTATAACACACTCACATTATATGAAAAATGGACCAAAAAAAAATTTGGCTACTTTTTGGTCCCCCATCTTTGTGCACCTACCCATGCTTAATATTTGGGTTAGTAAGTTTGATAAATGAGTCAAATTTAGTTCTAAGACCATGCATTTATAATATCAAGACAAAGTGGAATAGAACAGAGGGATAATGTTGCAAGTTATATATAATGTATCTTTTACACAAGTATTAATTTTTCTGTTAAATAAAATTTTTGTAATAAATTATTACTTTTAAATAATGAATTTCAAGATTCTATTTATAGTGGATCATAATCTATAAAATTAAGTTCAATATTGTGAGTGTGTTAAATTTAGTTCCCTTGACTAGTATTCACAATCATATGAATCATATTTTTAAAGATAAGTTTGGTCACTCTAACCAAGTTGAAATTATTGAGATTTGTGTTGAGCTTGTCTCCTCCACCTTCTATTTCTTCAGAGATAATTTATTCAATTTAGTAATATCATCATAGTATTTTCAATTTAGATTTGTGGGATGAGTACTTGATAAGTATTTCATATTCTTTTATGAGTCACCTATTTTCGATTTGGATAACACACATGAGGATCTCCACTTCCTCTTTGATGATAGTCATAGAACAACTATTATCACATCATAATTTTCTTTGGAGAACTTATTTTCATGAGTTTCAAAATGGTCATGATTTTTCATCTTCTTTAATTGGGGTAGTGACTCTCCTTTTTTGTAGCATACTCTAGCATGGAGATACTTAAAACAATTTTCAAGACAAGTATCATGAGACTTCTTCCCTCATCTCTCTTCTTGGAATTAGAGTTTCTTATTATTACTTGTAGGCATTGGATTATCTTTTGTATTCAAATTTTCACCATTGGAATAGGAGCTACTTCATTAAGAGGAGATATATATTGTTTGTTGCAAGAAGATCAGTGGCCACATCTGAAACAAACTGCTTCATAAATTCTTCTTTGGACGTTGGCTTATGATACAACCAAAGATGGTGTCCATTAACTAGTAGCTTGAATCGAACAAGATCTATTGTAGCTAACTGAACTAAACCATTATCAAACAAATTTTCTATTTCATAAGGACCAAGCCATCTTGTGGTGAGTTTACCTTGATTTTCCTTATACCTAGAGTCATAGAGCAACGCCCAATCACTGACAAAGAATTGCTTAGTTCTGATATGGCAGTGATGCCATTTTTTTCTTTGCTATTGGATAGCTTCTATATGCTGCAGGGTAGCTTTTCTCATCTCGTCCAATGCATTCAACTATAGGAGACGTTCCTTTTGGGCCTCTGAAATATCAATGTTAAGCTGGAGAGCAGTTCTTAAGGTCTTATGCTCAAACTCTATTAGCAACATAGTAGTTTTCCCATAGAGTAACTCAAAAGGAGTGAACCCAGTAGTTGTTTTCCATGTTGTCCTATAAGCCTGGACTGCTTTAGGAAGGTGACTGCTCCAATCTTTCTTGTGTAATTGTACTGTCTTAGTAAGGATTTCCTCAATTTCTCTTTTGGTAACCTCCACCTGATCATTGGCTTGAGGGTGATAGGGTTTGATTTTCTATGCCTGATCTTGTAATCATTCATCAATGGAGTAATTAAGTTTGATATAAACTAAGCTCCCTGATCAGTAACAAGTTCCCTTGGGACTCCAAACTGAGTAAAAATCTGCTCATATAGGATCTCAACAACTTTATTGTCATGGAAATATGTCATTGCTTTCACTTCCACCCACTTGGTTATATAATCAGTGCAAACCAAAATGTATGATTTTCCAATGGATGGAGGATGGCCCAACAAAATCCATGCCCCACTTGTCAAAGGGACTAACTACCACTTGAGGATACAGAGGCATTTCATCAGACCTTGTTGGTCTCCCTATGTGTTGACATCTATCACATTTTCTGGTGTAGGCTATAGCATCTTTGTGGAGTGTAGGCTAATAGTATCTAGTAGCAAGCACTTTCATAGATGTTCTCTTAGCTGCAAAGTGCCCACCACATGGCTCATCATGACAAACATGCAAAATGTCATAGGTCTCATCTTCCCTAACACACCTTCTCATGACTTGGTCAGGTCCTATGTAAAATAAATAATCTACAGTCCATGAAAAGTTAAAAATTTTCTCTACCAACAATTGTCTTTCCTTTGGTGAGAAGTGGGTTGGGATCTTGTTAGCTGCTAAATAATTTGCAATATCTGCATACCATGGAGTTTGAGCAGCAATAGAAAACAAATGTTCATTGGGAAAACTATCATCAATTACCTCAGGGGTGGCAGGTGTAGTTATTTGAAATCTTGACAAGAAATCAACCACCACATTAGCCCAACCTGGCTTATTAATAATTGTGATATCAAATTCCTGCAACAATAGGAGCCATCTTGCTAATCTGTCAGATATGGCAGGCTTATTCATGAGGTACCTTATTGCTACATGATCTGTATGGACAAATATTTGGTAACCAGTGACATAATGTCAAAACTTGTTTAGGGCATACACAACTGCTAGCAATTCTTTCTCTATGGCAGTATAGTTTAATTCAGGGCCATGAAGGTTTTTGCTAATGAAATATATGGCATGCTCAATAGAATTCTCTTTCTGTCCTAAGACTGCCCCTATGGCATAGTCAGAAGGATCTGTGTGTATATGAGAGGGAAAACTCCACTTCGGTTCTTGAAGAACAGGTGCCTGAGTAAGTAAGTTCTTAAGCTGTAGGAAAGATTTGTCACAAGCCTCAGTCCAGTTGAATTTAGAATCCTTAGTTAATAAGGCATATAATGGACTGGCTATTTTGCTGAAATCTTTGATAAATCTTCTATAATATCCAGCATGTCCTAGGAAGCTTCTAATTTTTTTTTTCATAGGTGTTTGCAAAGTTAGAATAACTTCTATTTTTGCAGGTTCAACTTGAATTCCTGCTAGAGATATATGATGGCCTAAAACAATTCCTTCTTGCATCATCATAAAATATTTCTCACTATTCAAAGACAATTTTTTCTCCCTACATCTTTTCAACACTTTCTCCAAATTTTTTAATGCTTCTTCCTAAGTAACTCCATAAGTTGTGAAGTCATCCATGTATATTTCAATAGAATCATGAGAAATGTCAGCAAAAATGCCGATCACTGCCCTTTGAAATGTTGCAGGTGCATTACACAGTCCAAAAGGTAAGACAAAGTAGGAAAAAGTGCCCAATGGACTCGTAAAAGTTGTTTTTTCTTGATCCTCAGGGGCAATTCTAATTTGATTATACCCACTATATCCATCCAAAAAGAAGAAATACTACCAGACAATGAGTCTAACATTTGGTCAACAAATGGCAGTGGAAAGTGATCATTTTTAGTTGTTGTGTTCAACTCCCTATAGTCTACACAAACTCTCAATTTTCCACCTTTTTTAGGAACAATCACCAATGGAGATACCCATTGACTGTCTGAAATGGGGTAGATAAAACCAACATTAAGTAATTTTTGGAGCTCACTTTTAACTATTTCCCTGAGTGTTGGGTTTATCCTGCTTTGAGGCTTCCTAACAGGTGAACAGTCTTCCTTAATGTAGATCCTATGAGTACAGAGTTGAGGATCTATTCCCTTCATATCCCCATAGTCCCATGCAAAAGCTTTGTGTTGTTCTTGTAACATTATGACTAGGACAACTTGTTGAGATTGAAGCAGCTTATTATTGATGTTCAGACAATGGCCTAAAGAAACTTCTACTTGCTTGGTAAGATCATTCATGGAGGCTATTGATAAAGGTGGTGTCTGCATTCATATGGAAGCAAATTGTGATAAACTATAGGAGATTCAAGTGGAAGGCTCTTAGAATTCAGTTGCTACAAGAAACACTGCTGAGGACAACTATCTGGAATAGATGGGCTACTCAGATTAGAGTTGGACTACAAAATGTGTAAATTTAGGACATCCTCACTCTGAAACTGTGAAAACATATTAGTTTGTAGCATCATTAGCTGAGCTAATGAATTGAATTCTTTAGTTTTTTCTCATAAATCTGGCCAAATTGGTTGAGACAAGTCTGCTGAGGTTGAACAGGTGGGTATAAAGCCAATTTCTTTCTTGACTGACCATCAAAAATTGTCATGTCTCCTAAATGACATCCTATAAAAGCATCAGTTGTGGCTAACCATGGTCTACCTAGGATGATAGGATATCCTCCCAAAGTTTCCTTAGTGGACAATATGGTGAAATCTGCTGGGTATTCCCAAGACTCAAGAATGACAATAACATCTTCTACCACTCCATCAAGTTTTACTGTGAAACTATGAGCAAGATGCAGGATAGTAGGTGTAGACTGAATGGTTAGGATATTCAAATACTCCATAGTATGCTTGGTCATTACATTGATGGTTGCACCAAGGTCAATTAAAACATTCTTTACTATTTGACCATTAATATTTATTTGTACCACAGGACTCCCAGGATCAGTATATTTTGGGATGACTACCTTCCCTAACATAATATTTTCCAACTCTCCTAGAACATGGATAGTTTGGGGATCCTTTTTCTTTCTTCCTGGTTTCTTTAAATAGGCCTCCTTAATGGCTTTTCCATAAATTGGGATATCTTTAATGGCTTGAAAAAGAAGAATTTGAATGTGTACACTCCTTAGCTGATCCAAAATATCAAAGGTAGGCTCTTCCATAGACTTGGATATAGTAATTTGCAACCTCTGAGGAAAAGAAAATTTGGCCTGATGCTGTAGGACAGGTTCTTTAGAGACAGTATCTGATACAGGTATATGTTCCGGAGGATCAATAGGTTGTTTAGAGGAAGAATCTAGAATCTCTATAATTACAGGTGGTTGTGGAGTAGGGAGAGTGGTTCTAGACCTAAGATGTATATCATGAATATTCAAGGCATAAGCTGGATACTAATTGGCTTCTATAAAATACATAGGCTATTGTTGTTGCTGCTGCTTATTATTAGGATTTGGCAATGGTTGAGCAGGCATAGGGGTTTGTTTTGGAGGGCTAGTATTTGCTGCAGGTGTTGTAGGAGGTGGCATGAGAGCCGAAGGTTATGGCTGTTGATGCTGCAGGGATCCAGAGGATTGGTTCTGCCATTGTTGAGGACCTCTCCATTGAGGATTTTGTTGCCAGTTACCTGGGGGTGGAATCCATTGTCCTTGTAGCTGCTGCCAGCCTCCTTGAGGAGATTGCCATTGAGGGCTTTGATAGTTAGGCCAGTGTGGTTGAGAAGTATTACAAGGTGGTTATGGGCCATATGTAGGTTGCTATTGGTTATTGTAATTAGAATAAGGATTACCAAAATTCAAAGGGTCTTGAGGCATACCTTGTCTTTGAGCCTATGGTCGCCTTTGTACAACAAAGAATACTTGGTCATCATCACCCTCTACTATTTTGAAATCAGTAGGTAATTGCTTAGCCTCCAGGTTAGCCACCATCTTACATCTGCAGCCTTGTTTCTTCTGTCTGCAATGTGGATGGAACTCAACCAAGATTGCTTTAGTTTCCTCATGTTTCTTCCAAACTTGCATAGTATCCAATTGTGTAGCCATACTGTTTATGATATCCTACTTGAAATCAGACAAAAAAATTGTGATCTCCATCCGTGAAACTCCATTGGTAGAAGACTTTCCCACTATGGCTTGATGACCTCTACCCTTCTTAATAATTGCTCGAAAGTAGTTGAGACATATTTTCTTGATATCTTCTTAAGGCAGTTGGGTTATATCTCCTCCTCCCATCAGATCCAAGGCATCTATACAGGTGTCACTAATTCCCCTTAGGAAAAGTAGTTTCTAAAATTCATTGAGAGTATGGTCTGAATTCTTTTTCAGGGAAAACAAGAATATTGAGATATAGTCTTCCAGGATTTCATCCTCCTTTTGTTGAATTCTAAATATATCATCCCCCTTACTACCACTCTTACAATATTCTTTGTATTTCTCAAGAAATTTTGTTTGCATGGCTGCCCAAATATCAACAACACCCCTTCCCAAATTCATGAACCATCTAAGAGCTCCTTCTTTCAAAGTAGTAGGAAACAACTTCAGCCTGTGAGCATCTAAAGTGTAATCATAGCTGCAACAGAGGATGTCAAACTCAAACAAGAAAGTGTCTGGGTCCTTTGTAACTAGTCCATAGAACTTGGGAAGTAATGAAGAAGAAATATTTTTAAGGTTATCATTATCTTGCTGAGCAATGATAGGGAATTCAAAAGCAAGAGGTTGATTAGGTGGATTTTGTGCCATATTTGCTTAATGGAGTATCAAAGCAAATGGATTTTCTTCAGGTTCTTCATCAGCTGGGTCAAATGGAAATTCAACAAATAGGTTTTCAACAAATGGATTGATATCTTTGTCTCCTCCTTCCTGAAATAGATTATAAGCTGGTACAAAATTGTTATCAATGAATGGAAGGTCAGGAAGGAATCTTCCTAGAGCATCTCTTCTTCTATGCATGCAATAAAATGAATGGTGAATTGAAGGAATTTTGAAAATGCTTGAATAATAGACTAAACTACTGCTAACAATGACTATGATAGGTTCTTAGCTTGACACCATCCCTGGCAACGGTGCCAAAAATGGTCGCACCCACAAAAGGATATAAAAATCATGAAAAATCCTTACTTGGGAATTGGACATTCCAGCAGGTGACTAATATCTTCTTATGGTCATTCATTTACATTGTCAAACCAGGGAACGTATACTTGAAATGGAGCAGAACTGTATGTGCTCTAAGAATCAATTTCAACCATAATTTACCAGAAATAAATGCTTGGAAGGAATTCTACCTATGCTATAGGGATGTAATGTGAAGCCTTCTTAACTTAATCGTAACTTAATCAAAGTAGAAATTATGACAACTATTACTAAGAAACAAACTATGAACTGACCTTATGCTGCAGGAACAAACACAGGGATGGATTCCTGATGCTGCAGGAACAATATAAGACTGAGTTTGTGCTGAAACTTTTAAGAATGAAATCTACATTATGATCAATAAGAAATAAAAAACTAACCAAGTACATATACTTACTAAGTGGGCCCCCTTAGCAAGCATCAACTAGTTTATGCGAGAATTGAACTAAAAAATTCATCAACTTTTATTCATGAACTTGGAATCATATACATTGATTGTTCTGCTTGTAAGAAAACTAACACAAAACTCTGATTCTTATTATAATACTAACTCTTACCTGCTATGCTTTCTCACTCAGGCAGGAGGAACATTTATTTATATCAGAAAAGCAACTAACTAACTATCTAATAGAGAAAGACGTGGACATAAATGTATCCTGAAACTAAGGAACATACTTCTCATAAATGAAAGCATATCTGTTCAACACGATTCAGAGAGAATTTAGCATTCCACTTTTCCCAGATTAATGAACATTTAGATTTCTTCCCAAAGACCTAGACATAGAGTCTTCGCTGGAACAACTTCCTCGATGCCGTGCAGGAAATGGACTTTACTACAAGGCCGAGATCTGTTGTGCTTGAATCATTCATGCTCCCTTCAACAACCTATGATGCAAAAGGTGACAAAAGTGAAAGAAAGAATGCATGAAAAACAACACAATACACATTCATTAATCACATATTAAATCTATTTCATTATTCAAAAACCATATGCATTATATCGGTCATTCGAGAGGTCAAACAAGGAAATTAATATAGACACATAAAGATGTTAAGCTGCAGGAATATAGGAATGTGTGGCTACAAGATACTACCCAATTTTAGATAAAATGTTTTTAATCATAGAGTTAAAACAACCATTTAGCAACAAGAGTAAGGGTATTAAAAATACATCATAATATTTAAATTATGAGCATATTTCGAGCTCATCAGCAACCTGATATAAAAATTTGAATAGGTTATCTATATTATTTCAAAAATACGCAAGAATAGAATCTATAGAAAATTGAATGTAGTTTCTAAACTACTAGGTTTGTTTAATAAAAAAGAAATCTATTTGGTGAAAATTTGAAATTTCAATGCAGTAGTACTTAAATTTCAAGGGAAAATAAGAAGTAGGTGTCTGTCTGACCACCCTAACCACAATAAAATGATAATTATTTTTTATAATATTTTAGATATAAGTAGAGGACTCATGTCCCGATGTGATGCATTTTTTTTTGTATCTTTTTTCCAAGTAAATAGTTAATTATGAATTTTTTATTACAACTTTTAAAAAATATTAAAAACTCGTATGTCTGACCATCTTAACTTGGTCAAAACTTGATGAAATTCAATATTTCTTTTTTTAATCCTATAGTATACAAAGTATAGAATGTGACACATTTTTTGGATTGAAAAAATGTGATTCCATTTGAAAGCTATAAATATTTTTCAATCAGTCTATCAATCAGGAATTTAGTCATAATTTGAATAAAAAATGAATAATAATTGTGGACATCTAAATTTGACCACTTCCATATGGTCAAAGAAATCTCTTTAATCATCCCTTTGTTCATCTAGTTCAACCTCTTTGCTAGTATTAATTAAATCATTCATTTAATTAATATTTTGTGTCCTACATAAGGTTTCCAAAGTATTTAATTTAATAAATACTTTTCCCCTCTTACCTCTCTAAATTAAATAAATATATCACTTTATTTAATTTAGTCATATTACCTCTTAGAATTTTAAATTTATTTTTAATTCCTTACTTTCTCTCTCATTGTCACATCCTCCAACTTTTTCAAGTTGGTCTCTAATCCCTATTAACCATCTAGCCCTCTTCTAATCATAATTAATTTATGGTTAAGATGTGCACACCCCTAATCATCATTAGGGTCACATCCTCCATAATTTTCCACTTGCCTCTAATGTCATTAATTTGTCTAATCAGGTACTTGCACAACCTTAATCACTTAATTAGGTCAACCTAATCTCCATATCATTTATGGAATGTGTCTTAAGTCAACCTTATTAAAAGTTTTCTCCTTTTGGAGAAGGCACTCCATTACCCATGTGAATTTTTAATTCATATTTAATCCCCCAATGCATTCCAAAGAATTTTAAATTCTTTCTCTCATTCCCATGTACATATAAGAGAAAACTTGGGATGTGGATGACATGCCTTAAGTTGGATCGCATGTGACATATTGAGTTACCTTTAATCATTGAATTTTGAGGGAAACCCCTTCCCTTTTCATGATGTAGCTTATTGGAAACATATCACTTGGCATAGGGATTTTTGAGTAAGCTCTCATGTCTTCTTCTGCTTTAAAAAAATTTCTCATAGAAATGGTGTTATGAACCACATTAAAGTGGAGGAATACATTGATACATGTTTCACTATGCAATTTTCTTTTTCTTTTCTAATGCATCTTCTTCTTGGTGCTGTCATTGGGCTTGATATCCTCTGAGAGTGTGATATTTCTTTGAATTTTCCTCTCTTGGAGACATTAGGCATGATGTTCCCTAAGAAGAGATCTCATGTGAACTAAGTAAAATCCCTTTAAATGTAATTTACACTATTTCACATTTATAATATCCATTATATGGCCACCTTGCATAACACACTTTGCATGTCTGTGGAGCCATATTTTTTGTTCATGAGTTTCAAGAATACGAATGTTTGCTTGCCTCCTAAAGCTCGAAGTTCATTATTATGTGGTGCCTTGTAAAATTTATAGCTTTGATATGGTTAATGTATGATGAGAAGCCTAAACACGGGCATGAATTTCTCATTATACGGTA
The DNA here is from genome assembly GCA_007258455.2 of Sequoia sempervirens. Classification (NCBI taxonomy): domain Eukaryota; kingdom Viridiplantae; phylum Streptophyta; class Pinopsida; order Cupressales; family Cupressaceae; genus Sequoia; species Sequoia sempervirens. Next base: position 212,295,032 of record VDFB02000013.1, on the reverse strand, counting down.
AGAAGCCAATATATAGAGGCATGAATTTCTCCATAAGCTTCTCTTTTTGCATACTCATCCAATGGACAACCTGAAGTTTCGTTGCCTCAGAGTGAGTTTTAATTTCCTGAAAAATAGATTAGATGTTATCCACATTTTTTTGGACAAACGGTGGAGGCTTGTTCCACCTGTTTTTTATTTTTTCTTGTTTTTGTTTCTAAATTAGTTATTGGCATTGCATGTTTTTGTATCTTGATGTTGCATATCATACACCTTGTGCATGTCCTTTTGTGCTTATGTTAGTTTGTTGTAGGCTCTTGGATCCTAGGGGGGCTTGACATCCTCCTCGATCTTTGTCATCCTATTTCATTCACATCGGTACACTTGGAACCCTATTGAATGTATACTTTAGTGAGAGTTTGAATCACGTTCCTCCTCTCACTAAAGTGGGGGCTAAATGTGGCAATGGAAAATGTATCCCTCTACGTTTTTGCACTTAATTTGGGAATGAATAACATTACAATGGACCTAGTATTACCTTGATCTAGTGTTGTAATGTGTTTTACATATTCACATTGGATTTAGGGCCCTTTTAAGCTAAATTGATCTAATTTTTTCTTAATTTAATGTTGTAATGTGTATTTTATTACACATTGAGTTTTGGTTCCTCTTCCATTTATCACCTTCATATCATCATTAATAGGCCCTTAAGACCCTATATTATGCAGCAAAAAGATTATTTTAATTGAAATCTTGACAAGATCAATAAATACACTTAATTTTCAAACTCCCTGACATTTCCTCCACCTAAAAAATCTTAGTGGGGCTTGTGTGCAATATTTTTAATCTACTAAAAATGCAAAAAAATGAAGAAAAAGACCAAAACACAGGAACAACACTCAAGATAGGGCGATGAGGAGTTCAAATCAACATGTGAAGCCTCCCATTGTATAGATATGAACACAATCTTCGATTGGATGTGTGCTCACTCAAAATTTCAGTAGCATAATGGTGCTCCAATGAAAAATGGGTTAGAGAGGTGAAAATGGATAAGTTTTGGATAAATAGATTTGGGAGGATAATGATATAGATGGACAAGTTTCATGGTGGAGATCAATGGCTTAGATTAAGAGTTGACCAAAGGAATCAAAGATTCCCTTTTAATATGCATGTAAAGGATAAAAGGAATAAAAAATTCCTTAGGGACATGGGGTGAATAAAAAGGAATTTAATATTTATTGGAGAAAGGGAAGAGTTGAATAAGGATTATATTAAGATAATTGATGAAGGATTAAAGGAAGGTTAGGTAGCTAATTGGGATAAGGGGCCCACTTGCAAAATTTGGAGGATGTGACACCTCATAATGATGGATTAGGAATGTGCACATCCCTAATGATGGGATTAGTAGGTGGATTAGGATTAGGTGTAGATTATGGGCGATAGGACTTGTGAAGAATTAAATAAATGTATTATTTATTTAATTATTTGAGGAAAAGGGTAAAGGGTAAAAGTATTTAATTATTTAATTAAATACCTTAGGAGTTTAGGGGACTTTAGGGGTATTAATTAAATAATGGTAATATTACTTAATTAATGTAGATAAGAGGATATACAGATGAAAATGGATTAATTTGAGCAAATTTTAAGTGGTCAAATTTAGGTGTCTACATTTTCCCCCTCTTTGAGATGGTGTTATGAAGTAGCATCATTTCAAATAAGATTAAAAGATAGCACCGGGAAGAAGATGGTTAGATTGGGGAAGATGCCCCAATCATTCAAAGGAGTGACTAGGAGGAGAGATGATGGGAGTGAAGATGAAGATGGGTGAGGATTCCCCCTCGAGAGGACATGCAGGTTCAAGAGAACATGGGTGTGCTCTCGAAATGGATAGGATGTGGGATGATATGAGGAGATAATGAAAGGATAAGATGAGAAGTAAGCAAGAAAAAATGGATTCAAGGACAAATGTGATGTTGCCCTAGTTAAGGTATAAGCCAAAATCAATTGATGACGAGTGGAGCATTATTGATGAGGGAATAATATATCCCAAAAAATTGCAAAAGGATAGGGAACGATACATCCCAAAACAACACAAAAGGATAGGGAAGGATAGATCCTGATGAGGGTATGTGTAGGATCATCATGGAATAAATAGGCCCTTAAGTGGAAATAAATTCAAAAAAATTAGAGTTAGGCAACTTTACATAAAAATTTGAATAAGTTATCTATATTATTTCAAAAATATGTAACAATAAAATTTGTAGCAAGTTGAATGTAGTTTCTAAACTACTAGGTTTATTTAAAAAAATCTATTTGGTGAAAATTTTGAAATTTCAATGCAATAGTACTTCAATTTCAAGGGAAAAATAAGTAGGTGTGTATCTAACCACCCTTACCACAATAAAATGATAATATTCTTTTATAAGATTTTAGATATAAGTAGAGGACTCATGTCCTGATGTGATGCATATTTTTTGTAATTTTTTCCAAGTAAATAATTAATTATGAATTTTTATTACAACTTTTAAAAAATATATAAACATATGTCTGACCACTTTAACTTGGTGAAAACTTCATGAAATTCATTTTTTTTTTAATCCTATAGTATTTGAAGCATAGAATGTGACACATGTTTTGGATTCAAAAATTTGATACCATTTGAAAGCTATAGATGTTTTTCAATCAACCTATCAATTAGGACTTTAGTCATAATTCAAATAGAAAATGAATAATAATTATATATTAAATTAAAATTAAAGCATAATTTATATTGGTGGAAAGCTGAGAATCTCCTTTAAAAACCCTTTTTGTTTCATCAAATTTTGGTAAAAAAAGTCATCAGCCACATACACTACACATACCCATCATATCACCACTTTTTGGCCCATCATGATCCTACACATACCCATGACGATGATGAAAGTGTCGATGAGGGAAGGATACATCCAAAAACAACACAAAAGGATAGGGAAGGATACATCTTGATGATGATGATGATGATGAGAGTGTTGTTGATGAGGGAAGGATACATCCCAAAACAACACAAAAGGATACATCCCAATGATTATGATGATGATGATGATTGGATCAAGGTTTGTAGCAAGGCTGGGAACAAAACCAAGGATGTGATTAGACAATTTATGCTAGATTGAATGGAAGAAGATTAGATTGAGAAGTGAGATTTCTGAAAGGAATGGAAATGATGGTAGAAACTATGCTTCAAATAACATATCTATATTATCCAAAGAAGATTGAAGAGATGATGATATGATGGGGATTAAGGATGTGGGGTGATGAAAAATAGATAAGATAGATAGATGAGGGTGAGTGATAAAGGATGAATGGATTAGGGTGAATCGATGGGGGTATTGTGATAGATGAAAGAATGAGAGGATGAGAAAGGTGAAGGGTGAGTGGATTGGAAGATTGTTTAAGAGTGCCTAATCAAAAATTCCATGTAGTGAGAACTAAATTTTATATAGCATGAGATACTATGCACAATGGTATGAGGAACCAAGGCGACGTCGTATCACATGCATGGGACTAACAAAACTACTAAAAGGTTAGTCCAACATCCCAATGTCACGAGGGCTATGGTAGGGCCAATGTTGGAAAACCACAAAAACAAAGGATGCCCCATCATAACACAAGACCCCAAGGATCTTGGTGGGTACTACGTGGGATAAAAAAGAAGACAAGAACTCAAAAAATCAAGATATGCCTCTTTGTTTACCTGTCAAAGAACACCATGATATGATGGATCATGGTGACCCTAACAAGGTACAATAGGGAGCTCAAATGATAGACAAATTCCAAAATCATCAAAATATCATAATAAATTTAAAATGCACTTTTCCATAGGATCAGTAGGGTGGATGATTGATGTAGTCTGATTTAGGAATGATACATCCTATTAAGACCAAGGATGGAGGGTAGATTAGATGATTGACATGATCAAGGATACTCAAAACCAATTGAATCTCATGATACTAATGATTTGTTTTTGTTAGGAACCAAATAGGTAGGGACACACTTGATTACACGACATGACACCAAGACTCACCCTAAAGACCTAGGGTCTTGGGGGCTCATCAATGGATAGCCTTTCCTATGTAAAAGTTCAGAGAGCTCATAGTTCGATAAAAGGACCGAAAATTGACCATGGATAAAAGAAGAATGAATAAAATGGAGACATTAATGGATGAAAACAACTAACATGAAAGGATAGACAAATACCTCAAGAGCTAATCATATGATTAGCCTTGCCTACGTGAATGTGTAGAGGTAATGTAGTTTGAAAAAAGGACCCACAATAGAAAATGGATAAAGGATGATGATGTGACCATGATAAGTAGATACAATGATGGAGTTGATATGATGACACAAGATAGACCTAGTGGATAGGATGTTAGTGATCATGTGTAGTTCAAGAATGGGATAGTTATCCAAATCATCAAAAGATGAATTGGGAGGATGATATGATGGATAGATTAGTGATGAAAAGTGATAGGAGATTGAAAAGATATGTGAAAGAGGTGGGAGTGATGACAATAAGAGGGATGACATTGGGTTGGATGGGGGAATCCTATAGCTAGATACTAATGGCAAGGGATTATAATATGGAATGTGGATAGGGATGAATGGATAGGGAGATAAGGGTGGGGATGGAAGGGATGATATGATGGGTGGAGAGGAAGATAAGGATGGGGAGATGAAAAGGGTTTTCTCTTGGATGGATAGGGAGATAAGAATGGGGAGATGAAATGGATTGTTTGGATGGGTAGGGAGATAAGGAAAGGGAGATGGAAGAGATGATAGGATTGATGAATGATGTCTCCAAGGACTATGTCACAAAGAAGGAGATGCCCCACTCTAGATATGTCATGTATGATGAGGCAAGAGGGATAGGAGATAGGAGAATGGGTAGATAAGAAAAGGAGATGGATTGTAGCATGATGAGTGGACAAGGAAGGTAGATAAATGTTGATAGGATGCATGAGAATGTATTCCAAGAGGTCTCCAAAGCATGTATTATATGTTTTCCCAATCTATAGCAAGATCGCAAGGAGGATGGAGGGATTGGGATAAGTGGGAAATGATAGGCAGGATGTATAAGATATGTGGGATGGAGGAGGTGGGTGAAGGGGATGAACAACATGAAGTTTCCCCCAAGTGTGGAAGGAAATTGGATGGGGTATTTACACATGATTCATGTTTGCTAGGTTTTCATCATGGTACTTATCTAAGGTGCTTATTATCCAAGTTTTCACCATTGGAAAAATTATTTCTCTCTTTTTTTTTGACATTTTTAAATTTTCGGATAGTATGTGGATAAGTGGATTTAGAAGACATGTGATAAAGGTGATAGATGGAATCAAGCATCAAGTTCCATACAAGGTAATAAGAGACAATTTGTAAAGTGACTATTAGATGTTGATACAACCTTATTAGGATGAATGGATTATGCAAGGGAATGGATTAAAGGGATTGGATGAGGGAGATATGTGGGATAATGGATGGGCTGTTGGAAAGTGCAAGAATGGAATGATGGGGGAAAATTTTGAAGACCAACATCAACACATATGGTAGGGGATGTGAAATGATAGGATGATTAATGGATGGAGAATGTGGGGTTAATAGAGGAGTTGGAATAGTGAATTTTGGGACATAAGGACCCAAAATAAATTTAGAAGATGGAGGATGCGAATGATTAGCTTTTGGATTAGCAACTTTGGATGTTGTTCTAGATTTTTCATTTGAAAGAATTGATTCTTTTTTCTTTGGGATCCACATGGTCTTGGTTTTTTCCTAAATAGGCTTGTGTAATCTTTATGGTTGACTACACTCTTGGATGATTTTTTTTTTCTTTATCATGTCCTTTAGAGGGGACATGGGGACCTTTGGATTCATGTGGAGTTTTGGATGTATACATTCTCACTTTGGCATCCAAAGTTCTTTTAATAGAAATGGTATGGGTGTGAGGAGATGGATGGTGTGGAGGAAACATGAATGGAGTGATAGGGGTAGGATTTTGGAGTTGGTAAACAGATGGAGGATGTGGGATTCCATTCATGGAGGGGTTCCTTTTTTGATCTGGATTAGGGAATATGAGGGTGGGATTTTTATGATAGGTGATAGGAATATGTGATAAATGGATGAAGAGATGTGTAGGATAAGATAGAGGAGATGATTTAGGGATATAAGGTCCTAAAATGGACTTAGTACATCGAGGATGTGGGATGATGGATGGAGGGACATAAGGACCAAAAATGGATTTGGTGGATGATGGAGGAATGTGGATGGTTATTTTGAGATGATATGATGCAGGGGGGATGGCAAAAAATGGTTTGGTTGAATGATGGGAATATCATACTATTCTTTTGGAAGAGGCCCGTTGAGGATGTATGGAGGTTGTACCAACATTTGTGGATCTTAAGATACATATCCAAGACCTTGTGCACGTGGAATTTATTTGACATGGATGGGCTCTAAAATACCTTGCTCACAAAGTCTTAAGCCTTTTCCTTGATAGTTCATGACCTTAACCATTCGATGTACAATAGGATGCTTGTTATTTTGGAAACATGATGTAAGTCCATTATTAGGTGGGGGAGGATGGGTGGTGTATATGATTGGTTCCACATCTAAAAGAAAACCACCATGGATGAATGTAAGAGTACCAAGGTGATATCAAAATGGTGTTGGGATGGTATGGTTAGGTGGTGATGAAGGATCATGAGATGGAGATGATGGGATGGGAAGATCTTAACGTGGAGGAGGAGGTGATAAGGAATCATAAGATGGTTTAGGTGTAATGGTAGGATCTTGATTTGGAGTAGCAGGTGATAAGGGATCATGAGATGGGGTGATTGGTTCTTGAGTGACAATGGGATCATGTGATGAAGTGGGTGAGGGACTATGATCTTGAGGTGGAGTGGATGAGATATCAGGATCTTGATGTGGTTGAGGAGAGGGATCATGATATGGAGTGGATGGAATGGTAGAATCTTGAGATGGAGTGGATGAGATGGTAGGATCTTGATGTAAATGAGGGGATATGTTGGTATGCTTTGGATAAAGCTCTTGGTATATTTCAACTTGTGTGGCTGGAATGATTATAGAGGAGTGTTGGATGGACTCCTTGGATGGGGGAGATGGAAGGATGGAGGGTTCATGTAGTTCAAGGTAGTGGATTTTGGTGATACTATGACTGAGAGGAGTGGATTGGATTTGGGTTTCTTTGACGTGTTCAAAAGTTCTAGTAATAGAAGATGGGGATTCAATGGATTTAGTAAGTTTTATGGTTTTAATAGTTTGGAAAATGTTAGGAGTGGGAATGGAAGTGATAGGTGTAGGGTGGAGAAGGGGATCATCACTAATGACCATGGAGGTTAGATTGGGATGGCATGGCTCCATGACATCAGGATGTGGATTTTGGGATGTCTTCTTTGTCATAGGTCCTTGGATAACATTTTGAGTGAGGTACTTGCTTATTATAGGCTTAGATTGTGTGGTGGGAGTAGATGAAGGATTATGAATGAGTGGAGGACTAGGATAATGGATTAGTGAATTATAACATGGTGGAGTGGAAGATGGAGTGCCATATGAGGATATGCATGGTAGATTAAGATATGAGGACATGGATGGTGGATTAATGTTGGGGAAATTTGATGGGGAATTAAGGTGGGAATATTGGGATGGAGGATTATGGTGGGAATATTGGGATGGAGGATTATGGTGGGAATATTGCGATGGTGGATTAGGACAAGAGGATGTGGGTGGTGGATTTTTATAGGAGGACATGGATGGGGGGTTAGGATAGTAATATGTGTATGGTGAATTGATGTTAGATAAAGTGGATGGGGAATTAAGGTAGGAATATAGGGATGGTGGATTAAAGTGGGAAGATTGGGATGATGAATTAGGATAAGAGGATGTGGGTGTTGGATTGATGTTGGAGAAAGTGGATGGGGAATTGAGGTAGGAATATTGGGATGGTGGATTAGGGTGGGAGGATGTTGATTTTGGATAAGAGAGAGATGTAGATGAAGGATATGATTAATATGTGGATGGGGAAGATACTAGATATTCCTTGTCCAAGGTAGCATAAGGATTGTTATTAGGTGTGGATGAAGGAATGATGGTATAGCTTGGATGACTTATTGGATTTTGGAACACAATTGGGGAAAGCTTGCTAGTAATGATAGTATCAAGGGGGTCTATATCGTACTCATCTTGATCAACAAGACTTTCATTATCATCATCAACGTAATTGTGATTTTCTTGGACTACTAGTTTTGGTTGCATTGATAGAGTATGAGGATTCATGATGTTGAATTGGATGGATATGGATTCAAAAATGTGAATAGATGATTAGAAGAAAAGAAGAGATGATGAAAAAATATGAATATATGATTAGAATAAAATGAGATATGGTGAAAATATATCAATAGATGATTAGAATAAAAGGGGAGACGGTGAAAAGATATGAATAAAATAGACTAGAAGAAAATGAGAGATGGTGAAAATATATGCATAGATTATTAGAAGAAAAGGAGAGATGGAGAAAAGATATGAATAGATGATTAGAAGAAAATGAGAGATGATTAAAACATATGAATAGAATGGACTAGAAGAACATGGAAGAAAAGGGTCTTAAGATTTGTTTTGAAATCAAAAGATCGTAGATGTAGATGGAATAAAGCTCAAATTGGGATGTGAATTATGCTCATATTGGGATGTGAATTAAGCTTAGATTTGGATGTGGATTTAAGCTTAGATAATATTAGGATTATTAGAAGATATGATGGGATAGACTCTTGGGTTCAAGGACATAGGTAAAATAATGAGGATGACTATTGGATGGATGGAAATGATCATTTGGAAATAGATGTGAAGACGAAAAATGATTGGATTATGATTTTGGACTCAAGAAGATAGTGGCTAATCATGACAGGAAGAACTGACTCTCTTGATTTTGAATGGGAGGTAGATTTTCCTCTGTAGAGAGCTTATTCTCCTCTTTAGGATGTGAATTCACCAATCTAAGACATCATATAATTTCATATGTGGGTAGCAGGATCACCTATTGGTAAAGAGAGGATTGCCCATGTAGACTAACTATATGGGAGGATTTGTGGGATTTCCCAAGTAAGAAGCAGAAACACCTATCAACTATCAAGAAAGGACTGAATATGGACATGAGATGATGCAATCACCTATGCAGGGGATGAAATAACCTATCTATAGATATGTACCAATAGAGGGGGTATGAACTCGGGTGTGGAATTCCCTATGTGGATGATGGGATTTCCAATGTCCTTGGATGTATTGATTGGATGCTATGGAATGGATGTGGGATCACCCCTATGGACAACAGGTTCACCTTTCCTATGGGATGTAAAGATGAGGGAGACACAAATGAGACACCAGACCACCCCTATGGGAATCAAGATTTCCTATTTAGGGAATAGGTGGATGGGGATGACACAGAATAGACACAGACTCATCTATAAGGATGGAAAGATCACCTATTTAGTGAATAGGTAGATGTGCGGTCACCGAACTAAGAGAACTACAAGAAAATTCACCCCTAACAAGAGTTAGTTTTCCTAAAGGATGACTAGACTAGACTCAAGACATGGAATTGCCCCTTCTAGTGTAGGATTGCCTATCCATAATGTAATTTTTCCCCTATGAGAAGAAAAATTGCCATGGAGGGTAGGGGAAGACTATGGAAAAGGATAGAATAACACAACAAATAAAAAGTAGAGGGCTAGACTGACTTGAATTGATGACAAGGATTGGTATATCACAAGAAGACACTTCAGACAAAACAAGCATAAAATTAGTAGTATGGGTTTGCTAACTTGATGTATGCCCACCTCCTTAAGGGGACACCCCAAGGATAATACTTTAGATATAGGGGTGGTTCTCTAGATAACCCTTTCTCACAAAGGTGGATAGGTAGAGATTCAGTGGCACAGGGCCATCAACAGATGCCATGGGCTCACCTTCACTCTCTCACTCAAATACTATCATATTCCACCACAAGGATTTCTATCTCAACCCAAGGGAGTACATGGTGAGTAGCTTTGGGTTGCAATCCACAATCCCTATAGTACACCAAGCCATGACTAAACATGGGTCTCTATCTAGGATAAACAAGGCTATCTCATGCATCCTTGATACATCAGGAGGGTGCATGAGGCACAACCGTGAACACCATCCCATCGAAAGCATCGATCAAGAGCCCTAGTGAGGTATTAGAAACTCAGAACAAGCATGCATGTCTTATCTAGGTATCACGCTAGCTTCAACGCTTCGCTAGACACGACATGACTGGATTGGGGTGCAACTTTGGTTGTCCCCCCATTATATACCCCGTCAGTAACACATGGTCGAGATACTCCCTTAGGTGATAAAATCCTAGGTAGGTCTCACTAAGGGAATGAAATACTAGACATTTTGGCTAGTACATAGGCTCACACAGCACAGGGGGAGAGCTTACACATACTAGCACTTCTTGGGTAGACTATACTAGACAGGAATGAGTTGCGATTTCTCATCACCCAAGATCATCGAAAGGTGCAAGGGGAGTGGATACGTGAACAACCCACTACCAAACATGACAAAAAAATTAATTGACCCTTTCATTAATCTAAGTGTGCCTAAATTAGTGTGAAAGAAAAACACAAATAGTGCTAACTAGGGGTATTTGACTAATCGCCCTACAAAAAATGAATTAGTAGTTTCAATCTTTGGTCTTCATCAAACGTGATAGAAAATTTGTGCAAATTGTTAGTTAAATCACACACTCATAGACAAACGAGTTAGCTGATTAGTATCCAAAACTGAAACCAAATTGAAGCACAAATTGAAAAATTAAAGGTTCTTGAAATACCTCAAATTTTCCCATGTGTAGAGAAAATTCAGTTACTTTGTGGTACAGATCCGCCTATCTTTTGAAGTGGTGGGAACAATTTCGCCTTTCAGATTGAGGGGCATATGCAATTTTTCCTCTATAACTTGATCAATTTCACATTTCCCTTAAGTAGGTCCACCCTTTTAGGTCATTCTACACGTATTCACCTCTATAGTTAGTGATCTAGATTGATCAATGCAAATTCACCCCTTTGTTGGAAGGGTGGTAGCAACTTTTCCTATTAGTGTTGCAATTCAACCACCATGTCTAGCATATTCGACCAACGAGGGTGGATTCACCACTATGTGTGCAATCTGAACCAACAAAATTTCAAACAAGTAGAAGTAAAATAGACCCATGACATGGGCCCCATCAAGCATGCTAGAAATGTGTGTAGTGTTTTTAATCTACTAAAAATGCAACAAAATGAAGCAAAAGACCAAAAACAAGAAAAAGACTCAAGATAGGGCAATGAGGAGTTCAAACCAACGTGTGAAGCCTCTTTTTGTATATATTTTCCCATGATGATCAATTGGATGTGTTCTCACTTGAAATTTTGGCAACATAATGGAATTCCAGTGAAAAATGGGTGCAAGAGGTGAAAATGGCTAAGTTTTGGATAAATAGATTTAAGAGGATACTGAGATGGATGGCCAAGATTGCATGATGGAGATCAATGGCTAAGATAAAGAGTTGACCAAAGGAATAAAAAATTCCTTCTTAATATGCATGTAAAGGATAAAAGGAATTAAAAATTCCTTAGGGACATCGGGTGAATAAAAAGGAATTTAATATTCCTTGGAGAAAGGGAAGAGTTGACTAAGAATTAGATTATGATAATTTATGAAGGATTAGAGGAAGGCTTGGTGGCTAATTGGGATTAGGGGCCCACTTGTAAATGTTGGAGGATGTGACACCTCCTAATGATGGATTAGGAATGTGCACATCCCTAATGATGGGAATAATAGGTGGATTAGGATTAGATGTAGATTATGGGGGATAGGATATGTGAGGAATGAAATAAATGTATTATTTATTTAATTCTTTTAGGAAAAGGGTAAAGTGTGAAAGTATTTAATTATTTAATTAAATACCTTAGGAGTTTAGGGGACTTTAGGGGTATTAATTAAATAAAGGTAATATTACTTAATTAATGTGGATAAGAAGATATTTAGATGAAATGGATAAATTTTACCAAATATAAGTGGTCAAATTTAGTTGTCTATAGGATAAATATACCACCTTGCGTATGAGGACCATTTGGTCCCTTTTTTAGGGTTTTGAGTGGGTAATCGACGTTTTAAGTTCAAATTTCATGAATTTTGGCCTCTAGGATCTAATAAATGATGAGTTGGATAGATTTCCCATATAAACAAGGTCTCAAATCATTATTTCATTAAGCCTTAATGATATCAACATAAGCTATGAAGTGTTAAGCATTCCAAGACTTTATAAAAGCGTCAAGAGAGTTTACAAGAGCATTTCTAAGGAATTCAAGGGCAGATTTCTTCATAAATTATGATAGCAATTCAAGATCCATTATCATGTCAAGGTTATCAAACATCAAGCATGTTGTTGAGCTAGTGCTGTGTTTTTGTTGAATAGATAAATAAATAAATAATTATTAAATTAAATTTCCATGTGTCAAACTATTGTGATACAAAATTTTGTGATCCTCTACCCAGTTCTTGAAATTACGTGTTCCTATAGGTAAACACTTTAGTTGCTTCATGAATAATATCGTTTCTATAAGTTAGTTTTCTTGTTGATATAGGTTATCTAGAATGACTCTAGTTATGTTATTCTTAACAAAGTGACACCCTCTATTGGTCTATTCTTTCATTTTTTTATATAGTTACTATATTATTTGTCCCTAATTTTTTAAACCACTCTAGACTCCAAAATACATTAAATTTTCTCCCACTCTCTCTCGAGTAGCTATTCCATCCATTGGTTTGGTGGTTTTTTCTTTATTTATTGATAATAGGATGTCTCTCCTTCATAGTAAACATCTAAATCTAAAACACTAAAATTTTGAGAGTTTTTAGAAATGGCACCAACCCTAAGTAGGCACTCAAAAGACATACCAAAATTGAGCTAATTATTGAAGAAGGTAGGTTGTGTTGCTATAATAAACCCACATAAAATTTGCAAAGGTTTATAACAATTGGTAAATGTAAAATATTTAGCTATAGGCATAAATAGATAAGTTGTGGGAAAATAAAATGATGCTATGAAAAATAGAACTAAGTTGCAAGTAAATATTTTGTTTCTACAAGAAAAAATACTATGTTGTAGGTCAAACAATTAAAAGTTACAATAATAAAAATAATAATATTGTAGGAACATAAACCTATAGAACAAGTGTTTTACCACATAGTACGAAATAAAAAAGAACCAAAATATTCACATAAAAGAAATCACTTCTTTTGCCTACAATATAAAATTTAAAATCTTTTATAAGAACACACACATCCCAAGAAAAATTGTTTTGAAAGAATAGTATTTTATGTTATTTAACTAAAATATATATATAACTTTATATTCATTTAAAAAAATTTAACTTCTTGAAAATTATTTAGCTAAAGCTTAAGATTATTGCATTTTTCTCCTTCTTGATAGTTATGTGGTGCATGCTCCTTCACTCCTTGTTAATACAGTTACCTGGAATGACCAACATGTATTCTAAAAGTAAGATCCTTTAACTACATGAAATTACACAAAAATAATACTAATAAGTAATAAAATATAATAAACTATAATTAATTGGATATATCACTACCCTTTATTCTTACCTTTATGAGAATTTAAATTGATTTAGAGCCCATTTAACTCTCTTAACGTATTAATTTCTATAACTCATAAAATATTTATGGTAAAATAGATAGCAAGGATGAATTATGGAATAAATCAATCCAAAAATTATTACACATGTTTCTATGCTATGTATATATTGTTAATAAATTTTAGAGGAAAAAACTCCTACTCATTTTGTTCCGCAAGTAAATTTATTATATTTCCCTTGTGAGAAATGATCTATCCAGGCACAACAATTTATTCACATTATGTAAATCTATTGTGAGTTTTAAAGATTAAAAAAAATGAGTGAAAAATGAAACTCCATTCTACAACACATTCACATTTACTAATATTGATTATGTTTTTTCACTATTTTGGCTACGTTTTTATTCCCAAATTTGATGCAATTGCTCATCTTGACATTGTTTAATAAAATATATAAATTAAGATCTCAGATACGATCACACTATATAGATATATGTATGCTTTGTGTTATGAGGAATGTTAATACATTTTATATGAATATTAAGATAAAACATATCAAATTATTAATCTTTAATAGATATGTTTAGTTCAAATAAATTATTTTCAAAATCATCAATTGCATACTTGGCTAAATTCACTTACATTAGTATGAGTGTTCAAAATCAAATCATGATTTTGAGTAAATTCATTAACAATATTGTTGGAAGTTATTTATATTTATTTAGTTTCATGAATTTAATCTATATTTTAATAAATATAATGATTCAAAGTTTAATTTCAAAGTTATTGGTTTTAGATTATTGATTGGTTATATCATTATTTATTTAGGATAGATAGCTTAGATTCTTTTCGAAATAAAATGTCATTCCAATTTTTTTCTAAGTATGAAGGTGGTGTGACATGAACTAGGGAAACTAAGTAGATGTAGATTATACATTTCCATAGGGGTGTCTTGTTTGCCTATGATAAAATGGTATGAGTGGAAAACAAAGCAATGAGTTGATAAGGTTTGAGTTATTATTTATAATAATGGGATCAATTTAGAGTAAGTAGTAATAAGGAAAAATGACTTAGAATAAATAAATAGGGATCACTAAGGATAATTTGTAATAATAAAGGTACCTAGATAATATTGTAAGCACCGTGAATTAGCATTATGATTGTTGGAGAAAAGATAAAATTGGTTGAGAAATGGAGATTTTTCTATAACCACTGAATAGATAGGGTAATTGGAGGAAGATTGAAAGTAATATAAACCAAATAGTCCAAAAACTAAGATGATTTCAATAAATAAAGAGATCCAAAATAAATATTTAAATGAATTATTGTACCACTTAAATAAACCAATAGGATTTATGAAACAAGATCCAAGGATTTACCACAAGTAGTAATAAAAATAAATAAAGCTAAGCTATTGAGTTTATCAACTATGAATATTTATGCATGTACAATAATAAGTAAATCGACATGTTATGTATATCACAGGTTAGAGTAGATCCCACAGATAAGTTCTTGTTAGGTATGTTCTTGTGTTGAAGTCTGATATTTTAAAACTATGATAGTAGTGTTGTTTGTATGTATTTTTTGTGTGTATTGTTATTGTTATGTTAGTTTTATTATTCTAACTATAACTTATTATAATCTATGTAACAACCATATTCATGTGAGTTAGTGAATAGGTGTAATACTTGAATATGGACTACATAATGTAAGTGATTGGGGGAAATTTAAATTATTCATAAGCTGTGAGGCCTTAGTGGATGATATTGTAGTATATAGCTAGGTAATGTTTCATTATTACATATCAAGACATTCTATTATTATTACATATCAAGTCTTATAGGGAATTCTATAATTGTGTAGTAGAAAAATATAATTGTTAATTAAGCCAACTACTATCAATAATATGCTAATCATATATAACATAGAGTAGATTAAAGTCTAAAAAATAAGACTATCATGGAATTGTTTAAAAGGCTAAAGAAATACAATAGTTATATTAAGAAAAGACCTTGATATGATCACACATCTCACTAAGCCCATTGTGAATTTAAATACCTCACTAAGAGGGCACCTAGATGGAAAATAAAACTAGTAGTTGGGTTAGTCTCTAAATACAAATCAATTGTACTATGGTGATGGAAATTGATGAATTGTAATCCATTTCTTTGAAAACAATTGTAAAAATATATACTTAAGAGGATAAATTATGATAATGTCCATGAGTTGCATTTTTAGAACTATTGGACTATAGGAAGTATGTTTGTAGTATGATGAACTTATGAAACCTAAGATTATGATTGATCCTCCAAAGTAGTGCATGAAGAACACGAATTCCTAGAAGGACAATGAATGGTCAATAGATTCTCGTTTAAGGATAAAGAGAGCTCATGATTAGCCGATAAGCTATTATATTGGGGGAACCCCACCGGAATTTCCAGTAGTCTAACACTGAAAATCTGATGGTGCCCGACAGTTACACTATGTACAGTCAGCTAATTACTATTCCCAGTGAGAACTACGAGCCATCATAAAATCCCTATCTCGCAAAGATATTTCTTTGTCACCAGCATTTAACTGCTTCGAAGTGCACATTTGAAGTTGACGATTGTTTGTCCCCCGACGGTTGCAAAACAACAAAAGCGTTAGTTACGAGAAAGCCTAACAAATATACTGTCTCTTGACATAGACGGCTAATGAAAATTTCAATTGAATAATATGCAATGGATTGTTAATTATTTTTTAAAATTTTATTTTCTTGGCTTCCCGAAATGGGCAATGTGTTTGTGCACCCACATCAAACTTTATGATTATTATTATTTTTATATATTGTAAAAGATAATTGAAAAGACTAAATTGAGATTATCATTAAGTATTTAAGAGTTACATTAGCAATAGAAGATATTTAGGAAGGTTTATTTTTTATATATTGTAAAAGATAATTGAAAAGACTAAATTGAGATCATCAGTAAGTATTTAAGAGTTACATTAGCAGTAGAAGATATTTAGGAAGGTTTATGATTAATTTTTTTAATATATTTTAAAAGTGTTTTTTGGGTTTTGGAAAAAGAAATAATTTATATAATAAATAAATCAAAATAAATAAATAAAATAATTTATATAATAAATAAAATAAAAATGATTCTGTAAATAAAATAAATAAAATAATATAATAATTTTTTAATAAAAATTAAATTTATATAATAAATAAAATAACTATTAATATAATAATTAAAATAAATAATAACTAAAATAACTATTTAACTAAAAGATAAAATAAAATAACTATTTAACTACAAGATAACTTATACATGTACTATAAAAATAATTAGCCGATAGGCTATTACGTGGGGGAATCCCACTGAGATCTCCTCCAGTGCCGAAAAACCCATCGGGATCTATTATGTGGCATGTTGTACACTCATGTTTGTCTCCATGATGTGAAAGGTAATGCAAGAAACATTCATCGAGCCTTGGAGACTTCACATGCGGGCATATGTTGGGTGCGATAATCACTGAGGTATATAACTAAAGTCGTATAGGAAGTGTTGTTTTTGGAATGAATTGGAGAGGAGGGTAAAAAAGTAGAGAGAGAGATAGAGAGAGAGAGAGAGAGAGAGAGAGAGAGAGAGAGAGAGAGAGAGAGAGAGAGAGGAGTGGGACAAAGCGTGGAGGTAGATGGACAAGATGACAGGGAGAGAGGACAGATGAGATAAATGGTTATATTCTAGAGATGAGAGAAACGGGTGGGATGGAGGGAGTGGATAAGTAAGATGGATGGATGAGATAAATAGAGAGTGGAATGAGAGAAAGAGGAGGAAGGAGAGGGGTGGATGGAGAAAGAGGGAAGGAAAGAGAGGGAAGAGGGAAGGAGAGAGGAAGGGAAGGAAGGAAGGAAGGAAGGAGGGGAAGGAGAGAGAGGCAGATAGGAATAAGTGAGAGAGGGAGAGAAGTAGAGAGGGAAGGAGAGAGAGATAAATAGGTGGGATGGAGGGAGGCATAGGTAGAGAGGGATATGTGATATAGAGAGAAATAGAGAGGAAAGGAGAGAGCAAGAGGGAGAGAAAAGGGGGGAGGGAGGGACGGAGACATAGAGAGGGGTAGGTGAGATAGATCACTACTTTCTTCATGCTGTCCACTACTTTTCATGACCGTAAATAATGTGGGCTCAGCCTATCGGCGTAAGTATTACACCTCATCGGGGTGCAAGTGCTAGTATTATTTTTGAGCGATTGATTCTATAGGGTCTAGATAAATACATAAGCTATGATAGTAAATAAGGTCAACACGTGAGTGTTAACTTCTAGCCTTCTAAGAACGAGAATATGGCCGTGCGATGGACTGGCATAATCAATCATTTGAGAGAAAAAGGAAACTGTATAGCTACATTATCCCGCCCTTTTGCGAGTTTTCCTTTTGATGCGTAGAAAGATCATTTTAATCGTGGACAAATAAAAGAAGCTCAAAACGAATCTGTTGAAGGAATAAAGCTTTGAACGTACGTATCCGTACAATCAGCCGATAAGTAAAACTGCACATATGCGAATAAATTTGAAATAGGTAATCATCTAGAATAAAAGAAGGTGGACGAAAATGCATATTTTAGTATCACCTACTGAAAGTGGTAAGGGAATTCGCAGCTTTTGGAAAAGCCTTCCAAGGGGAAGCCTAATGTGCTTCACACCACTTTACTTTTCAACAACATTTTATCTTCCTATTATGTGAAACGTGGTCGGTTAGGACAGTGAGCAATGTGCACAGAACGGCCTATAAATTGCAGCTTACACTTCCACAAGGCAAGTCATACACAAGTCTACGGATTACTGCAATAGGATAAAAGAGTGAAGCTGTTGGAAACTTCGAGCTTTTATTTCTCTTCTACTCGTGATTTTTAGTTTACTGAGGAGACTGAGTTATAGAAGTAGCCCATTGAAAATAAGAGTTTCAAAAATTAACAATGGGTGAGAGTCAAATGCAAGTGCAACTGAGGAGCTTCTGTATGGCTGACGTAGATGATTTCTACGAATGGGCGAGTGATGAAGAAGTTACACGCTTTATGACGTGGGAGCCCTTCAAATCGAAGGAACAGGCAAGAGAGTATCTTGCAAACGAGGTGATTCCCCACCCTTGGTTTAAGGCCATTTGCATCCAAGGAAATAACAAGGCCATTGGCCACATCATGCTTAAGAAAGGCAGTGGAATGAACAGCTGCAGAGCAGAGATGGGGTATGCCATCTCTAGGAAGCACTGGAAAATGGGTGTCACCACTCGAGCTGTCATCACTGCAATCAAAATTGGATTGAAGGAGTTGCAGGGAATAACGAGGATCGAAGCTCTGGTTCTCCCAGAGAATGTGGCCTCAGCAAGAGTGTTGGAGAAGGCGGGGTTTATCAAGGAGGGGCTGCTACGTAACTACGTTTTTCTGAAAGGAAACTTCAGGGATTGCCTCCACTTTAGCTTTGTCACTGTCTCTACTGCTCATTGACTTCTTCTTACATCATCATAGCCAATTGTAACCGTTATCCATGTCTGTTAACTACACACAACCCATGTCTGTCAGGTTCAATGGACTTTCAAGTATCGTAGGTTAATAAATTATTGTAAGGCGATGATAAATTATTGCAGTGTAGTTTTTTGGTTTTAAGATGAAGGAAGCCTGCCATTCCACTGTCTAAAATATTGTATCTCAATAAGTTGGTAAAATATTTTATATGTTTATTTTGAAAATTTAATTTCAAAAATTAGTTGTGGGACATAATTATGTGATTTATAGTAGAATGTAATTACTTCTAATGAACTATAATATTATGGATTTTTTTTCTTTCAAATAATATGTTATGTATTGAATAGAAGATAATAATATTATTATTTTAAAAATTATATTTCTATAGAAATATTGATGATAAAATATGAATCTAATATAAAGTTAAAAATATTATATGAATTAAAAGAATCATTAAGTATAAAATATTATATATGAAAGTTTAATAAGAACAATATTTCCTTTAGATTATGCTGATTATTAAAGATTGGAAGATATAAATTTTTCTTCTTCAACTTTTATTTTAATAATTTATTGCTTCTATTTGAAATATTTAAAGTGGTCGTTATGTAATATTTTAATTCTTCCGAATATTTAATATAAGAGATTGTTACAAATGTTAATTCTTATTATTTTATGCTTTTTAAATCAATTATTAATAATAGAATTCACAATCTTTAATAAATATATTATTAAAGTGTAATCCAATTGTAAGGGAAGTGGATGTATGTATTATAATTTTACTAGTAGAATAAAAATAAAATATAAAATCAAATCTTTAAATTGTATTTTTAAATATTTGTCAAAATCTATCACAAATTATGTTTTTGATTAGATAAACAGGGAAAGGGCCCTAATCCCATGGTTACAAAGATAGAACAACGAAAAGAGAAACAAGTTGGGAAAAACAACACCAGCTGCCACCAAAAAGTAGCAACAGATAAACCAAACCAGAGCCTAAAAAGGTGCAGAGACCAAGTAGCCAGAATTGCAACCACGGAACCATTATCAACATAATAAAAAAAAATATCCTCATATTAATTCATAAAATGGTATGTAGACTATTTATGAGATTAACTAGTGTCCAACGGGTATGAAACCATAACAAAGCTATCAAGAAGTAGCAATTTGAGACAATACCACTAAGTACCAAAAGTTTTAGAGCACACATTTGATCAAAGCAAAAAACACCTAATTTTCACCAATTTGGGACACAAACTCCCTCCAAGAAGGGCTATGTTCAACTTTTGAATAAGGCCTTACAATCAACAAAACAAGCCAACAGGCCACCCTTCAAGCTGAAAAAATAATATCCTAAAGAAACAACCACCCCAAGCGTGGGTAAGACAAATTGTACTTCCAACCCACACAAGCAAGATTAAGAGGATCCCAAAACCCAAACCATTAGAAAAAAACTAAGCCTATCAACACTCCTTGATAAAACCATCCCACATCGAGCTTGTTACTCAAGGAAAGCAATTTAGAACTAGAAAAAAAATTCACATGTATGGGGTAGAGAGCCCCCATCAACCTACTTGCCTCTCCACCACTATAGGAGGAAGCACATCCCAAAAGTAGTACCACCCAAAAAGTGACACTTGTAGAACACTAGCCCCTAATAATGAGCAAAACCAACACATCAAAACTCCCCACCACAAAAGAGAAGTTTGAGAGCCCAACGAAATTCTTAGGAGCTAAAGCCAACCCAAAGCACCACCCCAATTGGAACCCAAACAAGGCCTTCTTTGTCTTCCTATTCCTTCTTATGTTCACATAGGTCTTACTATCACTATCCAAAACATCCATAGTCTCATATAGAAAAATCCAATAAATCCCACAACCCCAAACCTTTGGGGTCAGAGAAACACAACTACAAACATAGGAGCAACATGTAATACCCATAGATAGACCAAGGTTGAAGGAAGCAAAGCTAGGAACCATCAAGGAAATAGGGTAGGGACCCCTCCATCAGAGCGCACTAGGAGAAACTTTAAAACCAACCAAAGAGCTGACTAAAAAAATGTACATCCCAAACAAAGACATTCACAATCAAGAAAAATAGAAACCCTCTAATCTCATGTCCAAACATGAGGGTAGAAGAATAGGAAGAACAAAAATACATACAATACAAAGTAGAGCTTCCAGATAGAGCACCAACAAAAGAAACACCACACTATAAAGGAATCCCACCCACACTAGCATAAATAGCCCTAAAGCCCCAGTGTAAAGAGAAACAACATCCAACACAAGAAAAACAAGGTAAAGCCAAACAAATCCAGAAAAACTCAAAGCACCAAAAGCTCGAAGCAACATTACAGAGCAACCCAATCCAATCAGTGTAGCAAACCACTAGAAGGGCCATAAACCATGAAGGCCCACAAGGGAACATAAGATGAAACAAAGGACCCCAACTACATAGGGTTTTGAGCAAACCAAACACCAGAGTCACATTTCTACAACACACAATAGGCTTGGGCACAAAGAACACAGCCTCACAATTACATGTGAGAAGAAACTCCACCAGAAGTAGCTCAAAATAAAACTTAAGAATTTCCAAAACCTGCGAGGGCCACAAAGAGACCATGCTTTTAACCGAACCACATAGGGTGTCCAGACCAAGTAGAGAAATAACTCCAAAGGGATCCCAAAGGCACCTAGTTGCGGTAGGGACAAGCAACACGCTAAACACACAACATAGCAAAGAAAATAGCCACATGTGAGGAAAAACACCCTCAAACATAGGAGAGGAGACTAAGAGAATCTCACCACAGTCCTCAAGAGGTACTAGGAGGGGGCAACTGGTCACACAAAATCTTCCAAGCAAAAACGATAGTAAATCATAAAACTAGGCTTCCACGAGCCAAGCAAAAGAGGCGGTAAACATCCCCACAAAGTTAGGAGATTTCCAAGAAGAGACCAAATGAGCCACAAGCAACAAGAGACACCCCCAAGCCTCAAGCAAACACCACACTAGGAATAGGGGATCTACAAAACAAACTTTCAAAATCGTAGACTCTCCCACAAGGAAAACAAGGCTGTCAGGAGAGTACAAGACATAAACAAAGCTATCAAAGCACCAACACCCTTGAAAACTCTCCTCATAATCCCTGGAAACTAAAATGCACACCCTAGCAATACTAGAGGCACTAAACTTAGCCACACAAGGCTCTAAAACAATAGGAAGAGCTTGAACAAAGTGAAGAAAATGTTAAAGCTCTTAACACTATCCTATGAATCTCTTCATGAATGAATATCTTCCAATATTGCATTGCTCCATCAAATTTGAATGAATTTGATATTTACTTGTGAAAATATTTTTTATCTCATAAAGAGATGGTGGTTTATAGTTAAACAAAAAAGGGTTAAAAAGTATTTACTGAAAAATTCTAAATATTATTAAGTGGCAATTCAATGACAAGAATTGAAAATAATTTTAAATAGAGATTAAGTAAAATAAGTCAACTGAGGTAGAAATGGACACCCTAAGTGTAAAAAAATCATAGATAAAGATAATTTTTAGGATTATTATTTAAGGGAGAAAGAGTTTATAGGATAACATTCAAAATTTATTCTAAAGGAGAAAATATATATATTTTAAATTGTCAGAAACATGGTTTGAGGTGGGGAACTTGAATTATTATTTTTCACAATATGTTAAAATTTTAATAAGAAAAAAGAGAATATATATAATTCATTTAGTTGGTGGAAAAATTATAAATAATATGAAGGATATTCAAGAAGAATCTATTATATGTTTGAAATAATTTTTGGCTTCTATTTGATGACTGGACAATCTTCACTTGTTAAGCTTACTTGCTAGTATACCATGTAGGGTATAATTAAATTATAATTTTCCCCTTGTATTACCTAATAAAATGGATGAATATAAGAATACAATATTCCAACTTGATATATAGATAAGAAAAAAATAGGTTTAATGTATGTTCTTAGCAAAAGTGTTTAAAATATTAAGCATGAATTTGTATATTTTGATTGAACATTCTCAAAAATAAAATAAAATTCTCAAATACATAAAACCTCTGAATACCACCCTACTCCTAAATAAATTAGCATGTTGTGTACATGGAAAAAGTAACACTTCTATTTTTTTATTCCTGTTTAGGCCCTCCTTATACTTTTGGCTTGATTTTTCCTTGATTTAATGATGTGAGGTGTTTTAAACATCCACATTAGGTTTTGGACCCTAGAAAAATGAATAAAATACATGTCTTGTAAAGGTGTTATATAGTGCTCTAAATGAAATTCACGCTTTTCTAGACTTTTATTAAGCATCTAAGTCTGATGGACCTATTTTTCCCCTAATTTTAAAATATTGAAAAATGTATTTAATTTCATTATCACATTAATCTAGAAGGCTCGTAAATTAAACCCAATTTTAATCTAGTGTTGTAATGTGTCTTACACATTCATATTAGATGTACCTTTCTAGGCCATGTGGACCTTATTTTAATGTTGTAAAGTGTATTTAACCATACTTTTGCTTTGAACTTTATGTCCCTAGCCCTAATCACCTTTTATATCATCATTATTAGGAACTTATGACCCCATATTGTGCATCCCAAGGCTTAATTTGATCAAAGACGAGCAATGAAATCAACATAAAAATTGAAATTCTTCACTCCCCAAAAATCTAGCCAGCAAAAGAGCCCCTATGGGACCAAGTCACCCATCTGGATGAATTAGTCCCATCTAGGTGGGACTAAGTCACCCAGATGGGTGAATTAGTGCCATCTAGGTGGGACTAAGTCACCCAGCTTCATGACTTAGTCCTATTTGGGCTATTTTTGAGGTTCGAGCAAGAAAAAATGGGTATTAAGTTTATTTTTCCTTCACGTCGGCATTGGGGATCAAATTAATAGGAATTTTGGGTGAATTGCCTATATAAAAAAGCTTCTAAACCCTAATTAATCATCAATTCATTAATCATTCATCATTCATCATGCATTCAAGTCAAGCAAGCTAGGGTTTTATCATTTTAAGTCTTCAAGATAGTATTTTTTAGACATTCAAGGGTAGATTCTTCATCTATTGCTTTAGAAATTCAAGATCTATCATCATGGCAAGTCTCTAATTCCATTATTTCATGCTTCACTACATTATTTCTTCATTTTGGTTTAATTACCTAAAAAGGGGTTTGACCAAGGAAAACCCCCATGCCCTAACATTCAACATTTCTCTCTTTTCTTGTGTATTTGTGGATTTAGGTACACTGGAGGTTTGGAAATAATTGAAGGATAAGTTACAAAGTTGTTGAAGACTTCTCCTTAATGGCTAGATCAAAATATACACAAAAGGTCACTTACAGTGCCAAAATCTATAGTTTCAGAGGAAGACACCTGGGGAAATAGAAAGTGTACATGTTTTTAGAGTTTTTTATAGATCTAGATAGCCATTTGGCTGAAATGGGCTCTAGTGCAATTTTCCAGATCTAGGACTAGGTCGCCCAAAATGGAGTAAGTGTCCCAATAAATCAAAATTCTAGAATCAACAACATTTCTAGTATCCATTTCAGTCTTCAACACATTTCCAAGTGCATTCTTTCTATTTTACTTCTTTGTTATGTTTAATTTGCATTTCTATTCATCTTTCTAGGTGTTTTTGCATACAACACTGTGTTTTCAAATAAAGTGCATTTAATTAGTTTTGCATTAATATTCAATCTCTTTTATCAATTCTTTGCATTTATGATAGTACATTTAGGAATATTTCAATCATACTTGCATTATTCTTGACTGGGGACATTGCACATTTTGGCCTACCTCTCTCATTTTAGGTGAAAAACCCTATAAGTGTCAGGGAGTCTCGTGGTGCCAAAATCCCAATAGGACTAATTCACCACCTTGGGTGACTTAGTCCCTTTTCACCCCTAAAACTGCCTTTCACAACACTAAAAATCCTATTTTTCAGCTTCTGTTTGTTGATATTACCTACCTGTATTAGTTGGTTGACTTTCTATTATATGCTTTTCATTATTTGTAGCATAAATCAACTCATTTCATGCATTTTTTAATTTCAAATTTCCATTTCCAACATTTCATCTTTTAGGTTGCATAATGTAATAAAAAAATGACCTTATTTCATATTTGAAAATTGCATTTAAACATTTCACTTTAAGTCATTGCATTTCACTTTCTTTACTTTTCCATGATAGAATGTTTCCTTTCAAAAGATGTGGCTTTGATTTGGTTAAAAATGGATTGCATAAGTACAATATCCCCTCCTATGAGTTTAATTTTTATTACAACAATGAGATCATTAAGAAACATGTTCAAACCCTTGACACAATCCTTAATATTACATTGCCCATTGGTGAGGATGGTAGTGTAGACAATCATAACAATCATATTTTTTCTTCTCCTGATACCTCTCCTATCAGTTATGAAGGTATCTTGGTGGAAGAAGATACAACCATTGAGGTTCTTGATTTTCCCTCTCCTCATCGTCCTTTGCAAAATATTAGGCAAAAAAAACATGAGATCATAGAAACATTTCTACAAATCACCTTACATAGTTTCATAACCATGACAATCAACATTTTCCTCCTAATATCCCTCCTCAATGCCATGAGGATAGGCTAGTGTTAGAAGATATTCCTATTAAGAGTCATGAGAATCTTGAACCTCCCTTCCCTAATGCTCCTACCATTTGGGAAGATCTATTTTGTAAGCATGAAAATCATAGTGGTCCTTCTCTTGATGTCTCCCCCACTTGTGATGAAGCTACTTTACAAACTTCAACCTTGGATGAACATATTACAAGCTCTCCTACTAGGGTAGATAATATGGAACAAGAGAATGAGACCTTAGAGACAATGAACAATCAAATAGAGTATTCTCATAATTTCCCCACTATCAATAAACAAGAAAATCCAACCATTGATTGTTCCTCTACTTTTTATAAAGCCATTTTAGAAGAACCAACCTTCACATGTCAAGAACATGTCATTTTTAGCTCTCCTAAAAACTCTCCTCCTATGGAGGATATCATGATGCAAAACAAAAATAAGATTGAAAATAATGATATTATTCCCTTAGAAGAAGATGAAGAGCCCATGTTAGACTCTCATTCTCTAAGGGATGCTTTCAACCTTAACTCATTCTTTACCCACCACCACACAAGCAACAAGTTTCAAACAAACCTGAACTTGTCCTTTACCCACCTAAAAATATTGTTTCACAAAAACTGTGTCATAATACTATTGCACATACATATAACACTAAAAACAATCTACAACTGCCACAACCAACCTGAAAACACTTACCTAGCCCTACCCTATTGAACCCTATCTTACCAGGTCCTCCTCGTGGAAAGGAGTATGATCTTGTCCAACAACTTAGGAATACTCCTGCTAAGATATCATTATGGGACCTTATTCAAGCCTCCCCTCACTATCACAACACGATTCAAGTAGCCTTGCAACAAGATCTTGTCCCTTCTAATGTCCAACAAAATGACATAACAACCATGGTTCAGGGAATAAACGCTAACATTTTTTTTCCAAAGTGATCTCCCCTCTTTAGAAGTGAAAAAAAAATTATGCTTTCATGATCATAGCTCAATACAAATGAAAATGGATAAAGGGAACTCTTTTCAATACCATATTTTCCCTTAATGTGTGTAGTGTGAGCCTTCTAGATAGGCTTGGCATTGATAAATCAAACATTCAACCTGATTCTTTATCTCTTAAGGGATTTCACAATGTCAAAAAGAAACCACTTGGGGTGATCACTTTACCTCTTATAGTTGGAAAGGCCACATTCGATACACCAATCCATGTTATACCTCATGAACTTTCATGTAATCTTCTCTTAGGTACACCATGGATTCATGCAATGAATGGGGTGCCTTCTACTATC
Source organism: Sequoia sempervirens (assembly GCA_007258455.2). Classification (NCBI taxonomy): domain Eukaryota; kingdom Viridiplantae; phylum Streptophyta; class Pinopsida; order Cupressales; family Cupressaceae; genus Sequoia; species Sequoia sempervirens. Next base: position 212,267,926 of record VDFB02000013.1, on the reverse strand, counting down.
CATTATAAAATGAAGTACATCTACAACAACAAAGTGTACACAATTGATGTTGATCTTGAGCCTTATAGTTTCTTAAAACTTGAGAAAAACAAAGTGAATCCCTTGAACACATTAACACCTACCACACAAGTGGAACCCGTGCAATAAAACATCAAAGAAAAAAAAATTGAACAAGTCATGAAGCTATTAGCAAATGATTGGGGTTCCTTAGATTTCACATGAACATTCATGGGTGAGTACAAGATCATAAAAAAAGAAACAAACAAGGGATATGAAAAAGAATTCATGTCAACACAAAAATTGAGATACCCTTCAAAAGCATCCACCTCAACCAATGTAGACAAATAAGAAAATTACAAAACAAACTTTAATGAACGTAACCATGAACAGCCACTTGATCCAAAAGCAATGAAACAACTTTATGGAAAAGGTTATGAGCTTATGAAACAACTTGGATATAGTAGAAAAGGATGTCATGCTGAAGAACAAGGTATTTGTGTCCCCATCAAACCTAACACAATAAGCAACTCATGGTCTTGGTTATTGTCCTTTGGTAGAAATGACCAAGCTATGTGCAAGATCATCATGGAAAAAATAGGCCCGTAAGTGCCAAAAAATTCAAAAAAATTAGAGTTAGGCAACTTGATGTAAAAATTTAAATAATTTATCTATATTATTTCAAAAATATGTAAGAATATAATTTGTAGAAAATTGAATTTAGTTTCTAAACTACTAGGTTTTTTAAAAATAAATAAAATTATTTGGTGAAAATTTGAAATTTCAATGCAGTAGCACTTAAATTTCACGGAAAAAATAATAAGTAGGCATCTGTTTGACCACCCTAACCACAATAAAATGATAATATTTTTTTATAATATTTTGGACATAAGTAGAGGACTCATGTCCTGATGTGATGCATTTTTTTTTGTAATTTTTTTTCAAGTAAATAGTTAATTATGAATTTTTTATTACAAAATTTTAAAAATATAAACACTCGTATGTCTAACCATCTTAACTTGGTCAAAACATCATGAAATTCATTTTTTTTAAGTCCTATAGTATGCGAAGCATAGAAGGTGACACATGTTTCAGATTCAAAAAATGTGATATTGTTTGAAAGCTATAGATGTTTTTCAGTCAGCCTATCAATCAGGACTTTAGTCATAATTCAAATAGAAAATGAATAATAATAATTTATTACATTTAAATTAAAGCATAATTTATATTAGTGGAAAGCTAAGAATATCCTTTAAAAACCCTTTTTGTTTCATCAATTTTGGATAACAAAAAAGTTGTCAACCATATACCCTACACATACCCATCATATCACCACTTTTTGGCCCATCATGATCCTGCACATACCCACCAAGCCTTCACTCAACATCAACACTGTCACACAAGCTTCCTCTAAGCCAACTTTAACTGTAAAACATTTTGAACTCATAGACACTAGTGGTCTTGATTGTTCTCCTTTGCAAAAAATGAAACAAAAAAAGACATCTTCTCTTAATGTAAATGTCATCTCTCAAAACACTAATGATTTGAGACCCTCCACTAAAGGAGAGAAGATATAAAATCTTGTATATCTAAGTAAGATATATCTTTGTAAAAATCTACAGGAGCACCCTGTACCATTGATCAAGAGGGTATCTTATCGAGACTCCTCCAAGATCAATTGATAACCCTCACTCAAAGAACTCGAAAGAAATTCTATTACAAAAATTCATTTTGCACGTATCACAGAGTCCATGGTCATTCTACTAATGAATGTAAGGCTTTGAGCAATAAAATCCAACATCATAAGGAGTTTGGTTCTCTCCCTTATGCGGGGGAAACTAATTCCTCTAATCAATACTAATTTTCACTCTACCATGCATCTTATCAATCATTTCAGCTCACCTTTGTCCTACACTAAGTGGGGGTATGGCGTTAGGTAGCCTTGTCCTCATATGTCACCTGTCATTGCCTCTTTTGGCTAGCCATTAACTTGTCATGAACATATAAGAGCAAGTACATGGGATCTGGATGACATGCCTTAAGTTGGATCATACGTAACATACTACCCTTTTTCATGACGTAGTTTATAGGAAACATATGACTTGGCATATGGATTTCTAAATAATCTCTCATGCCTTCTTCTAATTTAAAGAAAATTCTCACAGTAGTGGTGTTAGCAACCATTTTAAAGTGGGGGCATACATTTACACTCATATTTCATTGTGTGATTTTCTTTTTCTTGCGATTTCCTCTCTTGGAAACATTAGGTACAATGTTGCTCAGGATGAGATCTTGGACTTGTTCTCTATTGGAAACAAGATGAGACCCTTTTCACTTTTCCTCTCTTGGAAACATTAGGCATGATTTTCTTTAAGATGATACCTTGTACAAACTAAGAAAAATCCCTTTGAACATTCCTGACACTATTTTTCATTTACAATGTTTATGAGTTTCAAGCATACAAAGTTTTTCTTGCCTCATAGAGCTCGAAGATCATTTTGATTGTGGCACCTTATTAAAGTTATCAGGAGGTATAAATTTGGTATGGTAGACTAGGAAGCCCATTCTAAGGCATTACTTTCCCCATAGCCACTAGTGTGTGTGTGAGTGCATACCAATCATGAGTGTATGTTTGTCACCTTTTAGGACTTCTCACCCGACGAACAACCAAGAGTTTTGTCACCTCAGAGTGAGTATGCATTTTTGGAAAAATAGGCTAGATTTGATCCACATCATGTTGGACAAACGGTCGAAGATTGATCCACCTTTTTATTTTCCTTTTCTCTTCCTTTTAGTTCTTTCCATTGTATAATCATGTATCTTCTCTTGCTGCAAATCTTGAGCATGTCCATTTGTGCTTATGTTGGTATGACTTAGGATCTTGAATCCTGGGGGCTTGAACGATGCCTTGATCTTTGTCATTCTTTGTCATCCACATTGGTATGATTGGACTCTTCTTGAATGTCTACTTTAGTGTGAGTTTGAAGCAAGTTCATCCTCTCACTAAAGTGGGCGCTAAATGTGGACATGGAAAAAGTAACCCTTTTACTTTTTCTTCTTGTTTAGGCCCTCCTTGTGTTGTTGGTTTGATTTTTCCTTGATTTAATGATGCAAGGCATTTTACACATCCATATTAGGTCTTGGACCCTAGCAAAATGAATAGAATACATTTCTTGTAAAGGTATTGTAAAGTGTTGTAAATGACTTTCAAACTTTTCTAGACTTTTATTAAGCATCTAAGTCTAATGGACCTATTTTTCCCCTAATTCAATATTGTAAAATGTATTTAATTGCACTATCACAATAATCTAGAAGGCTTGTAAATTAAATCTAATTTTAATCTAGTGATGTAATTTTCCTTACACATTCACATTGGATGTTGTGCCTTTCGAGGCTATGTGGACCTCATTTTAATGTTGTAAAGTGTATTTAACCACACTTTCACATTGAAATTTATGTCCCTAGCCCTAATTACCCTTTATATAATCATTAATAGGCCCTTATGACCCCATATGTGCATCCCAAGGCTTAATTTGATCAAAGACCCGATGAAATCAACATAAAAACTAAAATTCTTCACTGCTCGACAATCCGGCCAACAAAAGAGCCCCTGTGGGACCAAGTCACCTGTATCAGTGAATTAGTCCCATCAAAGTGGGACTAAGTTTCCTAGCTTGGTGAATTAGTCTCGTTTGGGCTATTTTTGAGGTTCGAGTAGGAAAATTGGGTTTTAAGTTTATTTTTCCTTCATGTCGGCCTTGGGGATCAAATTAATGGTAATTTTTGGTGAATTTCCTATATAAATAAGCTTCTAAAGGGTATGTGAAGGATCATGATGGGCCAAAAAGTGGTGATATGATGGATATGTGTAGGGCATGTGACTGACAAATTTTTTTTCTCAAAATTGATGAAATGAAAAAGGGTTTTTAAAGGAGATTCTCAGCTTTCCACCAATATAAATTATACTTTAGTTTTAATTTAATAAATAATTATTATTCATTTTCTATTTGAATTATGACTAAAGTCGATTGATAGGCTTGTTGAAAAACATCTATAACTTTCAAAGGGTATCACATTTTTTAAATCCGAAACATGCATCACATTCTATGCTTTGCATTCTATAGGATTAAAAACAAAGAATTTCATGAAGTTTTGACCAAGTTAAGGTGGTCGACATACGAGTTTTTATATTTTTTAAAAGTTGTAATAAAAAATTCATAATTAATTATTTACTTGGAAAAAAATTACAAAGATATATGCATCACATCAGGACATGAGTCCTCTAATTATATCTAAAATCTTATAAAAAAATATTATCATTTTATTGTGGTTAAGGTGGTCAGACAAACACCTACTTCTCATTTTTTCCCTAAAATTTAAGTGCTACTGCATTGAAATTTCAAATTTTCACTAAATAGTTTTTTTTTTTTAAATAAAACTAGTAGTTTAGAAACTATAATCAATTTTCTATAGATTCTATTCTTACATTATTTTGAAATAATATAGATAACTTATTCAAATTTTTACGTCAAGTTCCCTAACTCTGATTTTTCTAAATTTTTTGCCACTTAAGGGCCTATTTTTTCCATGATGATCCTACACATACCCTAAATCCTAATTAATCATCAATTCATGAATCATTCATCATTCATCATGCATTCAAGTCAAGCAATCTAGTGTTTTAGAATTTTAAGTCATCAAGATAACATTTTTCAGACATTTAAGGGCAGATTCTTCATCTATTGTAGCAAAAATTCAAGATATATAATGGAAAGTCTCTAATTCCATTATTTCATTCTTTATTATATTTTTTCTTCATTTTGGTTTAATTACCTAAAAATCGGTTTGACCAAGGCAAACTCCCATGCCCTAACATTCAACATTTCTCTCTCTTTTCTTGTGTGTTTGCAGATTTAGGTACATTAAATGTTTGGAAATCATTGAAGGTTAAGTTGAAATTTTTTTGAAGACTTTTCCTTATTGGCTAGATCAAAATATCCATGAAAAGTCACTTACAATGTTGAAAATCAGAGTTTTGGAGGTGGACACCTAGGGGAATGGAGATTGAAGGCTAAGGACTTATGATTCCAATTTAAGATTTTCAATGGTGACTTAGTACCTCTTCACATTTTTTTCAAAGTTTTTTGTAGATATGGATACCCATTTGGTTGAAACGGGCTTCAGTGCAATTTTCCAGATCTGGGACTAGATCACCCAAAATGGCGTAAGTGTCCCAATAAATCAAAATTCCAAAATCACCAACATTTCTAGTCTCCATTCCATTCTTCCAACACATTTCCATGTGCATGTTTTTTTGTTTTACTTCCCTTTTCTGTTTCATTTGCATTTCTATTCATCTTTCTAGGTGTTGTTGCATACAACACTATGTTTTCAAACAAAGTGCATTTCATGAGTTTTGCATTAGTATTCAATCTATTTTATCAATTATTTACATTTAGGATTGTACATTTAGGCGTATTTCAATCATACTTGTATTAGTCTTGAGTGGGGACAATACACATTTTGACCTACCTCTCTCCTTTTAGGTGAAAAACCCAAGAAGTGTTAGGGAGTCTTATTGTGCCAAAATCTTTGTCCATACATGTGTTATATTTTTATATTATCATTCTATTTATTTATGTACCATAAATTAAAAATTCATATCAAAATTCATTTCAAATTTGTGCAAACGAATCCTCCCCAATATTATATCAAAATAGAAAAGTGGATTCACTCAGGCTATTATAACTATATTTTGAGAAAGAGTTATTCATTCAATCATTAGCTTAGCAAAGAAATTTTTGATTAAAGTTATAAATATTATTAAATTTTATGGTAGACTAAGATTTATTCTTTGAAAAAAAAAATCATGGAAGAGCTTCAAGCATGAAACACCCATAACAAGCATTTCTAAAGAAATTGACCCAGAGAAGGGCCATGGTGAGGGTTTCCAATCAAAAGATACTGGTAGAAGCCAACATACTAGGAAAAAAACATCAACAATGAAGACAAATCAAGGGTATGAATCATGTAAAATATTACCCAACAACATGGAAGAATGGATAGTCATGTTTGTGGGCTAGAAATTGCTTGTTGTCTATCACCAACAATTGGGATAGTCCAAAGGTTGTGGGGCCACAAGCACTCTTTCAAAGAATACAAAAGGTAGGAAGTCCCCTATGACCTTCCCAAATAAAATCCCTACTCTAAAACCAAGCCCATCTAGCATCACATGTATTTCCTCCTTTACCAAGGAAATAGCGATTTCAAAAGCCTACTTAGAAACTTGTCAGGAAACATAATAAGGAGTTCCTAAACCATCACTCTCAAGAAATGGCATTAAACAAAGACCTTAGAGATAAAATAGAAAGGAAAAAAAATTGTTAGATAAGTAGCTCAATATGGCCCAGTAAAGTTAAATAAATCTAAGAGGTATTATCTAGGTAACATTCTTGAAGGAACATCTCAATCTTAAAATCAAGGAGCTTTGAGAAAAAAAATATTATTAGTAAGTTCTAGAAACTTAACCCTACCAAAAATATTTTGATTAAATAGGTGGAGGACCATTGAGTGGAATTCAATATAGTTTAGTTCATAAATAAGGGAAAGGGTTTTTTTATTTCTATTTTCTCACTAATGTAAGAAATGGATGATATCTTCAAAGTGAAGATGCAGTTCTTACAAGGTTCAAGATTATATATTCAGTCATTGATCCCCAAATTTAACCCTTCATCCAAAATTACAATTTTTTTGTCATTTTGGGTCCAACTAAAAGCCCTACCAATGGAATACAAAGACCTACAAATAATAAAATTTCTCGGTAATAAAATGGGTATTTTTATGAAGCATAATCAGACATTATTTGACAACATTGAAGCTCCAAATTGGCTCTATGTTATGTTAGATACCACTAATCCTCTCCCATGAGGTTTCCAAAATTCATTATAGGAATGGGATCTAAAAAAATGAAATATTCCTTGAAGAGCCTCAAACTATATGTCATTATTGCCACCTAAAGAACCATCCTAGCAAAAACATTTTGTAGCATGCTACACTTTATTGGGTGGCTTGAGATGATGAGGAATATATATTAGCTACCCAACCAATCCTTTCCAAGAATGATTTTATCTTGTTCCTAGATATTTCTCTAGGGGTTGAAGAAGTTTCACCTAATAGCCCTGAGGCGTAAGAGGAATGTCCCTCCAAAAATACAAAGGGATGTAAATATATGATAGATTCCCATTTAGAAAAAGCTCATTCTCCTCTAAAGGCTCCAACATGTGGCAAGGGGAATGAAGCCTCATTGTAGGTGAATGTAATGCTAAAAATTCCACATTCTAAGGCTCTATAAATCACCAACTAGAATACACAATCTGATAGTGTGATCCCAAATTTAAGCGTAGAGGAAACAACATCATAGATGGTTTCTTTAGTAGTCCCAGATAAACTGGTTAAGGATTTAGTTTAGTAGTGTGGCATAGAAAATTGGACACTCTTGAGAAAAAAAAATTCACAATTAATTTGGGCCTACTTTTGTGTACGCTTGCATCATTTATTTTTCAAAGTAGCATTTATAGGCCCCTAAGACCCATTATTTTTGATCTAGAGTCTCGTTTCACTTGAAAAATCATCTAAATCTTGACAAACAACACTTAATTCACTCATATCCCAAGACCCACCTCCAAAAACCACTAGTGGGACCCATTTTCCACCTTGGACAAATGAGTCCCCTTTGTGGGACCCATTCACCAAGGGTGGCGAATGAGTCCCTTTTGGGGGGGAATTCAAATTTGAGTGGAAATTTAATCAATTCAACTTAATTTTTCAATGGATATCGGCCTCTTAGGTCTAAATAATGGGAAAATTAGGTGTTGATGCCTATAAATAGACATTTTAGGTCATCTTTCACATCTCTTAGCCATTTTTTACAAAGCAAAATCGAAATTCAATCATTAAGAGTCTTCCATAAAAAGTTTCATTAGCATTTTCTATAGCAAAGTTGAAGCTTTAGGGCAGAAAACTAGGGTTTTTGTAGGTCTTCAAGGTCACTTTTCATTGAAGATCCAACATTGCAAAGAATTAATGATTGATGCCTATGGGGAATCATGGAGAAATATAGGTTGAGGAGATGCAACTAGCCATCAAATCACACCTAAAGACTTGTTTTCAAATTGATTCCATCTTCCACTTTCTCTCTATCTTCAAATTTAAGGTTTGCATTACATTTGTATGTCATTTACATCCATTTGATATGTTTTACGGTTTCTAGGATTGAAGTCTTGCACCATTCAAATTACATTTGTTCATCTTATTCTAGCACAATAGAATAGGGTTTTATCATACTTCATACTTTCCTAGTCTTTAACACACTTAAAGATAGGGTTTTATGTAGATTTTATCCATTCAAGGTTTGATTACCTAATTAGGGGTTTGACCAAGGGAAACCCCCCATTAGACAAAAAAAATTAATCTATTTTGCAATAATTTTCTAAGATTTAGATTCAGGTTTTTGTCAAGAAGTGTTGTGTAGGTGATAAGGTACAGATTTGAGATTTGAATTTGCAAAAAAATGCAAAAGGAATTATTCTCCATGGTTGGTGAATGAGTCCCATTTGAGGTGGCTATTAGATTTAAATGCAGATTTTAGTACCCATTTAGCAGAAACTAGTTTCTGGGCAAAAAACCCTAAGACTGATTTACCCAGGGTGGCGAATGAGTCCCAGATAGCCAAAAAGTTAACATTTCCATATTTATAGAGTGATTTCTAGTCTTCATATGTCTTACAAGTGCACACATTCTGAATTACAACTTTCTGTTTGATTTTGTTTGCATCTTTGTTCATCTTTTTACGCCTTTTGCAAATGTCACTATGTTTTCAAACATTGCATATTTCATTAGTTTTGTATTCATAATCAATCAATTTCATCAATTAGTTGCACTTAGATCCTTGAATTTAGTCATATTTATGTCATACATTCCTTAGTTTGTGGTGCAGGGGCACCATCACCTTGGAATGTAAGGGGGAGTCTTGAAGGTTTATGGAGTGGATTTGAAGATTTTTAAACAATATGCAATGAGGAAGTTGCAAAATATGTAAAAATATGTTGCATTCTAATAAGTTGTCCATGTATGTCATGTTGACAAGGTGATCTTGGTGGATAGGATATAATGTAGGTTTGGTTTTCATGTTTTTTCCTTATGAATAAGGTCTCAATGACCATTTTTTATGTATTGGAAGGATTTTGGGGTCTTAGTAGGTAAGTTAAGAGGAATTTACAAAATCAAGTTGTAAGGGGATGATTAAGGCCAAGCATTGGCAAATTGTCATTTTAGAGTTGAATAAAGGGGTGGTTAAGGTAGTTGGTCAGTTCTTGGAAGTGGTTGAAGTTGATCAAATGATATATTGATGTAATGCCTCGAGTTTGAGGTTGTTGAACAAGTTTGGAAGGAGTTTCTAAGAAGAAGTTGTTGTTTACTATGTTTTTCATAAAGAAATTACTGATCCCATACATTTTATAGCCTATATGTGTCGTTCCATGCTCTAATCCTATAATGGTTGGATAGATAATTGAATAACATTTATTTTGGCATTATAATGGTGTGATTTCATGGACAATTGAGTGAGATATCCCCATTTTACTATCGGGTGGTCTCAAACCCCATGTTTTTCCTATAGAATTTGCTGATCACGTTCTTGGTATGATCTGTATGTTTTGTTTTATGCTAAAATAATATAATGGTTGGAAAGAGGATTGAATAATATTTATTTTGGTGCTAGAGTGGTGAGTTTTTATTGAGTATTAAGGGAGATATCTTAATTTTACTCTCGGGTGGTCTAAAAACCCTTAAAATCAGGGTTTTAGGTGAAAAATGCATATTTCTTCAATTCCCACGTTGTAAAATTGCTAAATCTTGGTGGGATGGAAGATATAAGGGTGTACCATCATGTGCTCATGGTCTTGGAGAATGGAAGGCTCATTGGAGGAAGTGGTGTAAGACTTATGGCTTGACATCTCTATGTGGCAAGCCTAATTGACAAACAAAAAAGTGAGTTTTTGCTTGATTTTGAAAAATCTGTTTAAGAGGCACTTAGGGATGATGTAAAAAAGTTTAAATAACCTATAGGAGTCTAAATTATGGCTTTGGGGTGCAAGGGTGAGCCTAGGTAGTCAAGACCCAGGTGTAGGTCTTTGGATTAGGCCTCTTGGAGCAGCAATAGAATAGGCCATTGTGGATTATGCTTTAACATTCAAGAAGAGTGGGTTTGAGGCTTTGTAGGAGTCCATTTCAGGAGCCCAATCTCAGTGGTTTGGTATCTTAATAGTCCTCCATGGGGATTTCAAATTGACTGTCCTACCTAGTGAAGTTAAAAGCCTTCAAGGTGAAAGAGGCCTAAGTCATTGGAATGAAGAATAATTGTTGTCCCCTAGGTGCAAGGTGGGTTGTTGAACCTTAATTTGGTCTATGTAAACATGTTTCAAGTGTTTCTAAATCCCTTGGGTGGTATGAGTTTATAACCTTAGGTGTGAGAGGTTTATTCCTTGAAGGAATAGTAGAGTTTAGGACTCTTCATAAGGGTATTTGATAGAAGCATTGTGTAGAGTGTCTTTTCCATTTGTGGTTGTGTGTTTTCCTTCCCTGCCACTCTGCATCAGTTTGAGTGAACCACCTCAATTTTAGGGGTCTATAGAGTGCAAGACAAGTACATAAATTACAAACCTTAAAATTGACGGTTCTTTTTGGTGAACCTGCATATTAAACATTATCTCTTTTTGATTTACATTTGTATTTGTATCTTAGGACTCAACTGCATTAGATTTTGCATTGTTTTTGCATCCTAGGGATTACTAAAATTTGCATTAGTGAAAATATCATTTAGAGGTCATTATTGCATTTCATTTCATCACATCATTACAAAATTTTCCATCTTTGGCATTTATCTGCATTTGTACAACCTTGAACACATAGAAAAACATCAAAAAAATCATAAAAAACTTCAAAATATCTCTCTTGGGAATCATTCACCACCCTGGGTGAATAAGTCCCAATGCACTTTTTGCATTAGTATTTCCAGAATTCAGTTTCCTATTTTATACTTTTTTTTTTGCTACAATTTATTTTCTATTTATGTTCAGTTCTTTTATGTTATAGCTAAATCATTTGCCTAAGCATCATTTCCTTTCATGGCATTTATGGATAGTATTAGATTTTTTCAATTTTCCTTTTCAGCGTTAGTTCCTAGTTCCTTTAAATTAGATTCATCAATACATTAAAAAAAAACCACAAACATCAAACCAACCTTTTAAACACATCATTCACTTTAGAAACACTATCTCATCCAAGCCTCTTCATAGTGATGATGTAGGAAATTTAGATGAAGTCCTTTAGGACTTCCTCTCACTCACTTCATCCTCTAAATCTTGCCACAAGAAGTTTTAACCAATTGACAATAACCCATCCCTCAAACCTTTTCGTGATGATGACTTTTATTTGTTAGAGGAAACCCTTCAGGACTTCATCTCGTCTACGTCATCCACTAAGGTTTGTTATGACCAACCTACAACATAGAACATTAATTCCTCTAAAGCTTGTCATGAGAAGTCTAAACCAATTAATGATAACTTATCTCTCAAACCTTTTAGTCATGATGACTTTGACATGTTAGATGTACGCCTTCCAGACTTCATCTCATCTTAGTCATTCATTAAGGTTTGTTGTGAACAATCTAAAACTAAAGATGTTAATGTGATTCAACCTCAACTCATTCTTTATCTACCCTCACATAAACTTCAACCTTCTAATAAATATGAGTTTACACTTTACACCTAAACCTAATGTGTTGCAACAATCTAGTAATACTACTGTTGCTCATACATATAATACCTGAAACAATCTGTAACCATCACAACCAACCCCAACCTCTTTACCTTTACCTAATTTTCCTAGTTCTCATTTTTCTCCCTCCCACACAAAGGAGTACGGTCTTAATGAACTACTCCTGCAAAGATTTCCCTTTGGGATTTACTTCATAATTCACCAAATTACCACACTATCCTTCAAAAAAATTACAACACATTGTGGTTTCTCCTGACACAACTCCAAATGATGTGGTAGTTGTAATACATGGAATGAATAAAGTTAATATAGACATTACTTTACATCAACATGAGCTCCCTCCTTTAGAGTTGCGAAAAAAATGAAGCCTTTATGATAATTGCTCAATTCAATCGAATAGGTATCAAAAGAACCCTCATTGATAATGGTTCTTCCCTTAATGTGTGTAGTGTGAATCTCCTTGATATATTGTGTGTTGACAATTCCCAAATAAAACCTGATTCCTTATCCATTAGAGAATTTGACAATACAACAAAGCCAACTCTTGGTGTAATCACTTTGCCTATTACAGTTGGGGTGGCTACTATGCAAACTCCTATTCATGTCATGCCTTATGATCTTTTGTATAATCTTCTTTTAGGCAGACCATGGATTCATGAGATGAATGCAGTGCCTTTGGCCCTTCATCATATAATGAAATTTTTTTATAACAACAATATTTATCAAATTGAAATAGACCTCAAGCCTAAAAGTTTCTTGCACCTTGAAAAAGGAACCACAAGTCCTCTAAATACATTAATTCCAACATCTAATATACAACCTCTAGAAAGTGAAAAAAAATGAGGAATCAGTGTTTAAATTATTTGGTGATGATTGGGGATCCTTAGAATTCACACCTTCATTATGGGTGAATACATAATCACACAAAAAAAGGATGACCAACACAAACAACCAACTATCATGTCAACTCAGAATTTAGAAAAATCTTCTCAAACATCTATCTCCTCTACTTTGGAAGAAACTACAAGGTACACAACAAATTTTGATGAGATATATTATCAACATCTTCCTAATTTGAAAGAAATGGAAAGAGTTTATGGAAAAGGCTATGAACTTGTGAAAAAATTGGGATATACTCGAAAAGGGTTTGGAAAGCATGAACACGGTATTCATGTCCCTATAGAACCTAATACACAAGAGACAAAAATTTGATTGGGATATTCTTTTTTTAAGATGACAAAAGCCACTCAATGACCATCTTTGAACATCAACACTATTACATGTCAACCAAAACACAATCTCACAATCAAACATCCTGAATTGCTTGATATGAACTTATCACCATCATGGGAGTATGTTGAAAATGATGATGCTTTAAAAAAAATGTTAGGAGTCTATGATAGCACATCCTTTACTACTCCCATAAAATAGGTTACTTGTGCTGTGATAATTTCCAAGCAAAAATATAGTGATATCACTGAAGAACCATATGATCCTGAAGTTCCTAAATCTAATGCACTCCCCTTAGGAGATACAATTGATGTGCCAATGGAAATAGATGATAAAGACAAAGTTATTAAGATTGGGAAGTTCCTTGATGATGAATAACAAGAGGATACTACAACTTTACTTCATGATTTTCCTAAAACATTTTCCTGGAAATATTCTGATATGTCCAGAATTGACCCAAAAATTGTGACACACAACATTGTTCTCGTTGAAAATGCTAAACCCGTTTGCCAAAAGATACAAAAACTGCACCCTCACATAGCCTTGTGTGTTAAAGTAGAGCTTTAAAAACTCCTTGATCCAGGCTTCATTCATCCTATTGATTATTCTCCTTGGATCTCAGACATTGTTTCCATTGCTAAACCCGATAATCGTATTAGGATATAAACTTATTTTCGTGATTTGAATAAATCCTCTTTCAAAGATGACTTTTCACTTCCTAATATTGACATGATCATGGATTCAACTACTATAAATGCTTTTTTGTCATTCATGGAATTTTTTTTGGTTATAATAAAATCTTTATCTACCCACAAAATCAATGTAAAACTACATTTACAACCGTTTGGGACACGTTTTGTTGGGTTGTCATTCCTTTCAGTTTAAATAATGCCGACGCAACTTATCAACAAGCAATGACATTGATATTTCATGATCTTGGAAGATTATGTTGATGATATCTTAGAAAAATCCTTAACAAGACAAGACAATTTAAACATCCTTTGAATGATCTTTGAATGAATAAGTAAATATAACATGCAACTCAATCCAAAAAAATATGTCTTTGGCATAGATAGTGACAAAATCTTGGGGTTTGTCATATCTCACAAAGGCATTGAGGTGGACACGAAGAAAATTGATTCCATTATTAACATGTCACCTCCTAAGAACATTTCTCAATTATGCACATTACAAGGCCAAATTCAAGCTATCTGTCATTTCATCGCATCTTTAGTTGATCACACATTACCCTTCACACATCTTCTTAAAAAGGATGTATGTTTTGATTGGAATGAGGATTGTAAATAGGCTTTTGAGAGTTTAAAGGAATACCTTGCAACTCCACCCATTTTACAACCTGTTGTGCCAAACAAACCATCTATCCTTTACATAGCAACATCAACCCATCCTCTTCCAGCATGGTTGGCTCAACAAGATGATCACGACAAACAGCATCCTATCTATTACATCAGTCAAACTTTAATTGATAATGAAACTTGATACTCAACAATTGAAAAAAAATGTTTAGCTCTTGCATTCGCTACTAATAAATTGTGACATTATTTACTAAATGCTGAAGTACAAGTCATAACAAAATTTGATCCCCTTAAGCATATTTTTAGTAAAAAGAACTCTTTGGATGTGTGGCTAAGTGGGTGATGTTGTTAACTGAGTTTGACCTTAAGTTTGTTTCACAAAAAAGAAATAAAAGGACAAGCCTTAACCAATCACTTAGTTGATGCCCCTTCTCCTCTCGCTTTACCTAATCATGACTCCTTTCCTAATGATAGTGTCTTGACTGTAGATGTTAAAACATGGGAATTGTATTCTTATTGATCTAAGTGTAGAACAAGTTCAAGTGCCAGAGTGATATTAATTTCGCCTAATGGAAAGCCTATTCCCTTGTCCTATCGATTAAATTTCCTATGTACAAATAACATAGGTGAGAATGAGGCATTAATCACAAGAGTGAGAGTTGCTTTAACCATGGGTGCTAAAGATATCAAGATCTTTGGTGATTTGCAATTAGTAATAAAACAAATCAATGGTACATATTAAACTAAACATGACAAATTACCAAAATACAAGGATCTTACAATGAAACTATTAGAGAAGTTTGAATCATTCACCATTGATAACATCCCATGAAAAGATAATTGACATGCAGATGCAATGGCAAGTGTATCCACTCTTATATCCCCACATGATCCTGCAACCAACTTCAGCTTTGTTATTCATCCAATCATGAAGCCTTCAATTGATACATGATTAAAATAAATTTTAACAACTCAAGATGACTCATGATAATGGTATGACACAATATACAATTATTTAAAATATGGCACCATTCTTGATCCCACAATGATAAATACTCAAAGTCGTTTACGCAAACTAGCAACCAAATATGTAATCCTCACCATTGTGTTATATAGAAGATCCTTCAATGGTCTCTTACTAAGGTGTCTAAGGGACTCCAAAATTCCTATAGCCTTTAACGAGGTTCATGCTCGTGCCTGTGGAGGTCATTTTCGAGGATTCTCATTAGTGAAAAAAATTATCCATATGGGATACTATTGGAGACATATGGAGAAAGATTGCTTTTCTTACATTAAACAATGTCACAAATGTAAAGAACATAGGAATTTGATTCATGCCCCTACTTCTGAGCTTCGTGCCCAAATTCCCATTTTCCCATTTTCAGTATGGGGATTGGATATTATTGGAAAAATTTCACCACCCTCTTCTATCAAACATACATTTATAGTAACCACAACAGACTATATCATGAAATGGGTGGAAGTTATTCCTCTTCAATCTGCAAATGCTGAAGTAATTTGTCATTTCACATTGGAACACATAATTGCTCACTTTGCACTTCCTTTGGCAATCATTTCATACAATGGAACCCCATTTAAGAATAATTATGTAAACAAATTTCTTGAAACATTCAACATTCAACATCGATTTTCCACACCATACTATCTACAATCCAATGGACAAGCTAAAAGCATTAATAAGGTTATTGAACGAATCCTAAAGAAAACTGTTAACAAACATCATAAATATTGGCATACACAATTACATTATGTGCTTTGGGCTTATCAAAAAAGTGTTAGATTATCCATAGGAACTACACCTTATAACCTTGTTTATGGCACTGACGCAATCATGCCCTTAGAGTTAGAAATTCCTATGCTGTGAATTTCTCTTCAAGACCTTATTGATGAAGCCACTTATAAAGACCAACAAAATTGTATCAACTTGAAATTCTCAATGAAAATTACATCAATGCTCTTGAGCATATCTAGGAATACATTAAGCAATTACATCGAAAACACAATACTCATGTCATTTGTCACATGTTTCATAAGGGTGATTTTGTTCTCTATGAGAATCAACACAATACCCACACCGATCATGAAGAAAAAGATAAATTTAGCCCTAATTGGTTAGGACCTTACATAATCAATACCAATTATGGATTTGGTGCTTACGTATTAACAATGCTCAATGGAACACCCATTAAGGAACCTATTAATGTTGTGCATTTGTGTCGGTATTATCTCTAGTCCCCTTGAATAGTATGATTGAAAAGCAGTGTCATCTAAAGTTATTTGGTTACATTCTACTTACTGATCATGTGTTTGTCTTGAACACTAGGGTAATTATTTAAGTTAATTTTATAATTACTTTAGGTTTCATACTATTCACCCTCATGTTATGTTAAGTTCAATCCTTATATGAATTATAGGTGTATCTAGCTTAACATACCTTCTTTAAAATAACTATGTTGTATCTAAAGTGAAACTGAAATATGTTTTACATTAGATCACATCAATCATGTTAAATCATGTAGAAATTAATTAAATAATTTCACAAGTTAACATTGTCATTTAACATTCAAACACATTAAGACATATTGAAAAACATAAAATTCTCATATATATATATCAAAATTTTTATGTACATCTCATCATCATATACAAAATCACCAAGGTCTATGAGAAATAGACCCCTCGGGCTCTGGCACCCATGGTCTAGTCCTTGGATGTTGTGAGATGGTCATGTGTGATCGTGATCATGATCTGCTGACTCTGAGTCCATAATCCAGACCCTGTACACTCACCCAAGAGCTACAAGACGCTCCTCTGCATCTTCTTGTCTCACTCGTCACTCTCAAGCTACATGAAGGTAAAATGTAATAGTAAGTAAAAAATTACTCTCCTTTACCTCTTCTCACCTCTTTTCATCCCTTTTTACTCTTATGCATTAAAATAGGGTTATTTTCCCTCATAAGTTAATAAACTATCTTTTCTTCAAAACAACATAACGGGAGCTAGTGAACTCCATTTTTGACGTCGTTTGATGCATTGGAATCATGACTCTGCACCCGATATCATCAATAATATATTGTTACATGGCATGGTACTTGTAAATTCCCTAAAATATGATGTTCCTTATTCGACGTGGCTAGATTGTTACCTTGATTTCACCTCCATAAAGCAAGTGGAATCAAGGGGGGCCATACATCTACGCTCAAATTTGATTTCCAGAAAGTTAGATACAAGGATAAATTTGGACCACTAATGAATTTGCATTGTAGGATGTGGTTCCTAATGTTGCACAGTTTTGGAGATAACTAAACTGGGGGATTCATTCTCCTATCTTCTGAATAAGTATCCTTTTATGCAATAAAGTGAACTAATTAGAGGGTATGTGCAGGATCATCATGGAAAAGACAGACCCTTAAGTGGCAAAAAATTCAGAAAAATTAGAGTTAGGAAAATTGATGTAAACATTTGAATAAGTTATTTATATTATTTCAAAATTATGAAGAATAGAACCTATAGAAAATTGAATGTAGTTTCTAAACTACTAGGTTTATTTGTTTTAAAAAAAATTCTATTTGGTGAAAATTTGAAATTTCAATGTAGTAGTACTTAAATTTCAAGGAAAAAATAAGAAGTAGGTGTTTGTTTGACCACCCTAACCACAATAAAATGATATTATATTTTTATAAGATTTTAGATATAAGTAGAAGACTCATGTCCCGATGTGATGTACATTTTCTGTAATTTTTTTCCAAGTAAATAATTAATTATGAATTTTTTATTACAACTTTTAAAAAATATAAAAACTTGTATGTATGACCACCTTAACTTGGTCAAAAAATTTATGAAATTAAATTATATATTTTTTAATCCTATAGTATGCGAAGCATAGAATGTGACACATGTTTTGGATTCAAAAAATGTGATACGGTTTGAAAGCTATAGATGTTTTTCAATTAGCCTACCAATTAGGACTTTAGTCATAATTCAAATAGAAAATGAATAATAATTATTTATTAAATTTGAAGTAAAGCATAATTTATATTGGTGGAAAGTTGAGAATGTCCTTTAAAAACCCTTTTCGTTTCATTAATTTTGGGTTAAAAAAAGTAGTCAGCCACATACCCTACACATACCTATCATATCACCACTTTTTGGCCCATCATGATCCTACACATACACTAGATTCCTTTAGCTTACATGTGCACGTAGAGTCATATGGGTGCTAAAGTGTGGGATAAATGAGGCATAGAAAATTGGACACTCTATTGAAAAGAGACAATTTCACAGTTAATTTGGACCTACTTTTGCGACCCTTCCATCATTTATTCTTCAAAACAACATTTATAGGCCCCTAAGACCCATTATTTTTTATCTAGAGGCCCTTTTCACTTGAAAAATCATCTAAATCATGACAAACAACACTTAATTCACTCATATCCCAAAAACCCACCTCCAAAAACCACTAATGGGACCCATTTAGTACCTTGGGTAAATGAGTCCCATCTAGTGGGACACATTTTCCAAGGGTGGTGAATGAGTACCTTTTGCAGATAAATTCAAATTTGAGCAGGAATTTAATCAATTCAACTTAATTTTTCAATGGATGTTGGCCTCTTAGGTCTAAATAACGTGAAAATTAGGTGTTGATTCCTATAAATACAAATTTTAGGTCTTTTTTCACATCTCTTAGCCATTTTTTACAAAAAAAAATCAAAATTCAAGCATTAAGAGTCTTCCACAATAAGTTTCATTAGCATTTTATACAACAAAGTTGAAGCTTTAGGGCAACAAACTAGGTTTTTTGCAGGTATTGAAGCTAAATTTTCATTCAAGATCCAACATTGCAAAGAATTTATGTTGGATGCCTATGGAGAATCATGGAGAAATCTAGGTTGAGGATATGCAACTAGCCATCAAATCACACCTAAAGACTTTTTTTTAAAGTGATTCCATCTTCCATTTTCTCTCCATCTTCAGATTTAAGATTTGCATTACATTTGCATGTCATTTACATCCATTTGATATGTTTTAGGGTTTCTATGATTGAAGTCTTGCATCATTCAAATCACATTTGTTCATCTTATTCTAGCACAATAGAATAGGGTTTTATCATATATACTTTCCTAGTCTTTAATACACTTAAGGCTAGGGTTTTATGCATATTTTATCCATTCAAGGTTTGATTACCTAATTAGGGGTTTTACCATGGAAAAACCCCCATTAGACAACAAATTTTAAGCTATTTTGTAGGAAATTTTCAAGATTTAGATTTAGGTTTTCATCAAGAAGTGTTGTGGAGGTGATAAAGTACATATCTAAGATTTGAATTTTTAGAAAATTGAAAAGGGACTTATTCAACATGGTTGAAAAATGAGTTACATTTGAGGTAGTTTTTAGAGTTAAATTCAAATTTTAGTATCCATTTAGCATAAACCAATTCTTGGGTTGAAAACCCTGACCTGGAACTAATTCGCCCAGGGTGGAAAATGAGTCTGAGTCAACCAAAAAGTTAACTTTTCCATATTTCGAGAGTGATTCCTAGTCTTGATTAGTCTTAATGGTGCATACATTCTGAGTTATAGCTTTATTTTTTATTCTATTTGCATCTTTGTTCATCTTTTTAGGTCTTTTGCAAATGTCACTGTGTTTTCAAGCATTGTATATTACATTAGTTTTGTTTTCATAATAAGTCAATTTCATCAATTAGTTGCACTTAGATCATTGCATTTAGTCATATTTACGTCATACATTCCTTATTTTGAGTGAACCACTTCAATTTTAGGGGTCTATCTCTCTCCTTTTAGGTGAAAAACCCTAAGATTGCAAGAGAAGTACATATATTACAAACCTTAAAATTGATGATTCAAGTAGGTTGGTGAAGTAGTGCCCTCTCAGAGTAATACTACTAAAGGTTTTGGAACTAAATACTCATACTAATTTCAGCCAATTGGCATGGCTTGTCATGGAAATGAATCCACGAGTAGAAAATTATAAAAAGAATATTATAAAATATATTCCTCCTACCTCTCAAGCTCCCTCCTCAAGTTCCTTGTTAGCAATGGGGGAATAAATATTAGCAAAATTAGGAGGTAAAATCATTGAAAAAATTAATGAGATACCTAAATTATTTTGACTACTCTCAAATTATTTCAATCTCACAAAATCAATTTGATACAACTTTTTCCCCAAATAAAATATAAAGAAAGGAAAAAAGTTTAAGACAAGGAAATTACAAGAAGAGATTGTTGCGGGTTTACAAACTACCTTCGATAAAAATATGAATATAAGGAAGAGAGATTTTCTCTCTTGTTGAGAGAAATAAAGCTCCTTTCATGGAATGTTAGGGGCTTAAATTCCCCTAACAAGAGGCACTAGATTCACACAAGAAATGCAAATATATATTTTGTATAGGAAACAAAAAAATTAGAGAAACATAATAAAGAATTTTTAACAACATGGAATAGATGGGGAGTGTTTCATGTACCTATTATAGGGCCATCAGGAGGTTTGGAAATATTATGTAATCTCTATAAGGTCAAGGTCATTGGTCAAGTTTATTGTAGCTCAATAATGGTGGATGCTTGTGAAGCTTGAACATTTCTAGCATGCATTTTGGATATTCAATATATATGGTCCTACATCAAATGTAAATACGTAATAGGTTTTGGATTCCTTAACAATAAATATTACTTTTCTAAATGATGAATTGGTCATATTAGGAAGATATTTTAATGTCATCTCTTCATTGAAATAGGAAAATGGAGGGAGTATCCCCCCTCTTAAATTAATGGAGGACTTCTATAGTTCATTCTAGATAATGCATTGGTCTATTGCTTACCAACTAATTGTAAATTCACTTGGAAAAATAGAAGAAAATATTTTTACCTCATTGTAGAAAGGCTGGACAAGTTTTTCCTCTCCATTCTATCAACCAACTTAAATTTTAACTATTCCTCTTCCATTCTCACATTTTCTAGATTAGACCATTACTCGATCCAATTGGACATAGCTTGGAATTCTAATCCAAGGAAATTAAAATCCTCTTGTACCATAGAAAAAATGAAACTTGCTTGATTTTAGGAATAATTAATGATAAATTAAACTTAATGAGGCCTTGATTCAGTGTTGTGAGGTGTTTTACACATCCACACTAGGTCTTGAACCCTTGAAAATTGAATAAAATGCATTTATTGACATCTTGTGAAGGTGTTGTGAAGTGTTGTAACACATTTCTACACTTTTCTAGACCCTTTTCATTAAAATTCACCTAAAATTCACCTTTATATTCATTATCAACTCCTATTTTAAAGTGTTGTAAGGTCTTGTAACACGATTTCATGATTTTCTCATTAATGATAAATTGAACTTAATGAGGCCTTGATTCAGTGTTGTGAGGTGTTTTACACATCCACACTAGGTCTTGGACCCTTGCAAATTGAATAAAATGCATTTATTGATGTCTTGTGAAGGTGTTGTGAAGTGTTGTAACACATTTCTACACTTTTCTAGACTCTTTTCATTACAATTCACCTAAAAATCACCTTTTTATTCATTATCCAATCTTATTTTAAAGTGTTGTAAAGTCTTGTAACAAGATTTCACGCTTTTCTAGGCTTAATTTCACTATTACACCTTTCTTATGCTTTTTTTGACCCCTTTATGCACTCATAAGGCTTATTTAAGTGTATTTTTGAATGTAAACCCAAAAAAAACATTCAATGCAATATAATCCCTGAAACCTACTTACAATTTCAAGGTGAGACCCATTTGCCATGGGTAGTGAATGAGTCTCTCTTGGCTCCAAAATTAAAATAATTCAAAATTTCTTTCCGGTTTTTATTTAAAAATACCTTATGTCGCCCTGTGATGATTTATTATTAGGTTATTAGGGAATAAGTGTGTATAAATAAGTATTTTCCCTCCCATTTCAACCCCCATTCAATCTCTTAACTCATTCACAACTCATTCATCATCTATCTTCTTTCTCAAGCTAAGCAAGCTAGGGTTTATCATTCTAAGTCATTAAGTTAGCTTCCAAAGACATTCAAGGGTATATTTTTCATGTTTTTCTATAGAAATTCATGCTTCATTACTTTATTTTATCATTTTGGTTTAATTACCTAAAAAGGGTTTGACCAAGGCAAACCCCCATGCCCTAACATCAAGCATTTCCTCTTCTCTTCTTGTGTGTATGCAGATTTAGGCATCTTAAAGGCTTGGAAGTTATTAAGAATATTTTTTCAAAGTTTTTTAGGTCTTCTCTTCATTGTACAAGCAAAAAATAACAACAAAAAGTCACTTTCAGATTTGAAAATCAGAGTTTCAAAAGCAGACACCTGTAGAGAATCAAAGTGTAAACCAAGAGCTCCTGTTTCCTCTTTTGAATTCAAAAAAATTAAAAACTTGACTCATTCATCATGGGTGGAAAATGAGTTCCATGTCCAGGTCAGTTTTTGGTTTTCTACATTTTTGGATACCCTTTTGTCTAAAACAGGCTCCGGTTCAATTTTCTAGAATTCAGACTGATTCACCTAGAATGGTGAATGAGTCCCACCAGGCCTAAAAATCAGTATCAACAACATTTCAAATGTCATTTCCATCCTCCAACAAGTTTACAAATGTACTTATTCAGTTTCATCCATTTTCGTTCAATTTTGCATTTATTTCTAGGTATCTTTGCATTACACAATGTGTTTTTAAACAAGTTGCATTTCCTTAGTTTCCATTCAATAATCAATAGTTTTCATTATTTTTCTACATTTTAATCAATTTTATTTAGACATATTGCATGCATATCACATTGACATTTGAATCCAAACATTGCATTTTGGATCATCTTTCTCCTTTTAGGTGAAAAACCCTAGAAGTGCTAGAAAGATCCTTGGGCCAAAATCTTTGTTATAGTTAGGGCTAGTGAAACTAAGCCCAATGTGATGAACGTTGACACATATAATTAAAATATGAGCAATAAAAAAAAAACCTAGGGATGATGATGAACAAGATCCTATGGATGCTAATGACCAAAGTAATATTAATACAATGATAGGAGTGATTGACATCGAGCCTCATAAACCAAAAACCAAAATGCCCACTAACATTACTTTCTCTTTAGAAGAAACAATATAAAATTACCCTAATGGTCCTCTTTACATAGCCAACATAATCAATAATAGGCCCACTCTTGGGATTTGAATTGATCCCGTCTGTGGAGAGAATGTGATCACAAAAGAACTCTTCTATGTTCATGAACTTACTCAAGATAGATATGATAAATCAGAAACATGGATTAAAATGCATGATGGTTTTGATCATGATAGGATGGGTTCGATCACACTCCATTTACAAGTCAAAACAAATAAATTAAATTTATCATTCTCTATCATCTCTAATTCAGACCAATTTCATGTGAAGTTAGGCTACAAATGGCTTTGCTCCATGAATATGGTCACATACATTTCCATAAATGTTTAAATTTTCCAGTCGGTAATGAATATTCATAATGAACCATAGTGGCCTTACACATCCATCTTCCCATGGGAATTTCTCCCTAGATTATTTTTATTCTGAGCCCATGGAACCTATAAGACCTTGTGAGGATTTCCTTTTCCTATCTTACCAAAAGTTCAAAGAATAATGCATAGCCAAATTATCCCTTGCGAAATTTCCTCCACTCATGATTGAACCTCCGCCACTAGAACCTAAAGCACTTATAAAAAAACAAGATCCATCCATCAAAAATACCTTGCCTATTTCCTACAAAAGGCCTAGAGAAAACCAAAAAATTCATAATCTACCTCTTAAGAAAATTTATAAAGCCAAAGAGAAAGTGGTTGAACAACCTTCCACGGTTTCTCTCATTCTTCCCTCACAAGAAGAAAAGGAACCTATGGTTGAAAAACTCTCTCCTACACAAACGCAACTTGAAAACCATAATAAAAGAAGCATAAATGCTAGGGAGCGTAGGCATAGATGTCATGCTATGTCTCAAAAGATGAATGAAGAGAATAACATTGAAAATCAAAATCTAAACTTGATAGAAACAATAAACAATGGCCATCCTCTCTTACCAAAGCAAACATAATTTATGTCTCCAACACAATAAGGACCAGCACCCTCTATGGATATTATCATTTGTCCTCCTGTTGTGGTTAACTTGGATGATGATGAAGAAACTGCTTAAATTGATGAGCAAGTGCATAATGAGATGAATTTCTTATTTTCCTCTTCTATGAGCTTAGACGATAACAATCATGATGATCCTCCTAAACTAGGTGATGCACCACATGTTCAACTTGGTGATTCTCCTAGTACAACACTTGATGTTGTACCTCTCACTAGTGATTTGCATTCCACATATACTGAACAAGATTGGGATGTGGATGACTTGCTAGATGGTTGACTCACATGTGCTTTACTAGTCTTTTTTCTTTCCCTTTTGCTTTCTTTTTTCTTTTTATTGCATGTGTGTGATTTGATCCCCACATATTGTTTTATGTTTACTCTCTCTATGTGCATTCCTCTATTTTTACCTTCATTTAGATTCTATATGTTGTAATTTTTTTTCCTTTTTCATTAGTCTGTCGTTTTCATTTTTCACTTGTGTTTTTCTTTTAGGGCTGATGGAAGAAAAAAACAAAAAATTCTTTATTTTCTTTAGTTTTTTTGAGTCCCATGATAGCACTTAAGGGGTATAAAACTGTTAGGTGTCAAAAATAGAAAGAAATGGGCACTTACTATTTTTAGTAAGTTGGAAAAAATGGGATCCTATGGATCTAAAAATTTACCCCCAAGGAGAAGAGCTGAAAAAAATTGCTGATCATGAAAGAATCACTTGAATATCCTACATGGTTTGGGAGAAATTAAAGTTTTCATCTCAGGAAATTTCTCCAATGCAACTTCAAATTTAGATATAAAATTTTGGAGGCCCCAAAATGGCTCAAAAAGTGGTCGAACCAACCTATAATGGGTTTGCATGTTGTAGAGATTATAGAGAGCTTTCCAACAATATGAAATAATAGAAAATCGGACAACTGGATCAAAATTTATGTCCTCGTGAAGTTGCTCCTCTAAAAAGTGGATTTCATAAAGGAATTCTTCCTAGGCAAAAAATCAATCAGCAGGACTTTTGGCACTAAAACAAAAGGGAAAATTTGATATGTCTAGAACATTCTAGTGTGGTTATTAGGGAAAATAAAAAGGTTTAAGTGGGGTTTGTAGAAGGTGGCCCTAATAGTGGGGATTGTGGCTCTGAATAGTATATTTTATTTCTAAGTTGATTCAGTTGTAATGAATCAAGCCGATGAAGTTGTAGCATGTCAGTTTTGAATATGTAAATTTCATTTTCTAAAAATAATTGAAAGTGAATCATTTTTCTATCTCACATATTTTGTGTTGGTATCTGTTATTGTGATTTATGTGGGTTATGGGCATTGTGACCCTCATCATTTTCACTCTCTTTGTGTCATTCTTCAAGTTCTATGTATATTTGGGGAATGGTGATGGTTCCAAGCTCTCTAATTTCAGTGCAACAAAGATAGATATTGACCTCGAATCCATAGATCCCTTATGTTTTTTTGGGGGCCAACCCTCTTTTTCCCTTTCATGTGTGGCTACTTTAAAGTAATTTTTCACACCATGGTGTTAAAAATTTCTTTAAAGTGGGGGCATGCATTGGCATTATTTCACTTGTATTTGTTTTCATGTCCTTTCTTGGTCGTGTCATTGGGTTTTATTTCCTTTGAGAGCATGATATTTCCTTTTCCTCTCTTGGAAAAATTAGGTACAATGTTCCCTACGATGAGACCTTGTATTTATCCTCACTTGGATACATTAAGCATGATGTTCCCTAAGAAGAGACCTTGCATGAATGAAGCAAAATCCCTTTGAACATTCTTCTTTCCTCTTGAAATTTTCCTTTTGTACGTTATTAAAGCCATGGAGGTATGGCCTTGATATGGTCCTCTAGGACTCACCTAATGAACACCTAGCTTCACTAGCCCTTGTGAGCATGCATTTTATTTTTGTCATTATCATAGTCATGGGGGTACAACTTTGATATGGAACTCTTGGGGTTCACCTAGTTCACAACTAGCTTCACTAGCCCTTGTGAGCATGTGTTTTATTTGCATAGTGGACAATGCATTCCACTTGTTAACCTCTTTTGGAATAATATCCTAGACCAAGTCCACAACACGTTGGATAGCCATTCGAAGCTTGATCCATTGCATTTTTCTTTTTCCTTTTTTTTTTCCTTTAATGGTGTATGTTTGTGATCTGGTTATGGCTTCATATATCATTTGCAAGCATGTTCCTTTATGCTTATGTTTTTTTTCCATAGGATCTTGATCCTGGGGGCCTGGCCACCCTCTTGATTATTACCATCTTATCTTACTAGCATGCGTACATTTGAACCCAACTTGATTGTGTGGTTGGCTACTTTAGTGTGAGTTTGAAGCAAGTCAATTCTCTCACTAAAGTGGGGGCTAAATGTAGAGTAGGAAAATCCATACCCTTTCATTTTCACACTTGTTTGGGCCTAGCTTGCTTTATTTATCCATATTTATGTCTTAATTGGTCCTCTTTTTCATCCACAAGACCAATGAATTATACTTTTATTGGCTAATCGCAACAAACATCAAAAGGTAAATGATAATTTAATGATTCTATCTTAGTGTCCTTGATTTTTGAGTTAGGAATAAGACACCACCTAGTGTGTCTTTGTCCCCCAAAGGACTTGGGACCCTAATTTCAAGTGTTCCTTAAAGAGGTCCATTTTTGGAGTCTATGCCCTAAGTTTCATGCCTTGGCACTAAGGCACCGCCTAGGGCGTCTTAGTCCCCCTTAAGGTATTTTCAAGATTTAATTTCAAATTATGGCAGATTAGCCTCCTCTAATTAATGAATTCATATTTCAGTTGGGTGTGGTGTAATTTCAAGATATTAAGCGTGGATAAGTATAAATACAAGGTTCACTCAATAATTTTCATCCAAGTCTTTTGTGAGAATATTCATAATAGCATAATTGAGTTCACAAGAGCATTCAAGAGCAATTATTCAAGCATTTGGAGCCGTCATCAAAATTCAAGCATCATATCAATGATGTTGTTGCATCATGTTTGTTATTGTGCTAACATTGGTGATGTAGGGTTTATGATTCATGCATGTATTTCATGCAAGACATATATCCTTCAAGAAAGAGTCAAGAACCACATCCATTTTAGCCATTTCAAGCACATTTGTAACACCCTATAGCAGGGGTTTTGTGAGTTGTAATATTGCATGTTTTTCATTCATCATTTCCCTTCATTATTCTATTTCATTTAAAGGTTTAATTACCAACAAGGGGATTGACCAAGGAAAAAACCC
Organism: Sequoia sempervirens; assembly: GCA_007258455.2. Taxonomy (NCBI): domain Eukaryota; kingdom Viridiplantae; phylum Streptophyta; class Pinopsida; order Cupressales; family Cupressaceae; genus Sequoia; species Sequoia sempervirens. Next base: position 212,240,166 of record VDFB02000013.1, on the reverse strand, counting down.
ATTCACTGACAATCAACAATTTTTTCCCCTCATACATGTTTGTGATTGCAAATTTAGGTTGAAGACTTGAACATTATTTGAAGTGCAAAGTTGCAAAGTTGCATTGCAAAGTTTTCATCTTCATAGAAACTCACCTATAGGAAAAATCTGAAAGTTTTAGAACCTGAGATCAAAGAAGAAGGAAGAGTGGACATCAAGCCTCAAGACCACATTTAGAGACTCCAGAAATTCTAGATAGGACTAAGTCGCCACCTAGGGAATTTTAGTCTTCCCAAAGGTATTTTTTGAAAATTCTTTCACATCCAATTCTAGCATCCGAAGATTTTGTATCTACCCCCAAAAACAACAGTGGGACTAAGACAATAGTAAGGTCATATTTTTCCTCCATAGCACTTTTTGACAACTTCTTTACATTTTTGGAATCCTTGTCACATTTCAAGGTTTCCCAGGTACACATATCATAACTTTCTATTGCATAATTTTATCAATTTCATCCTTCATTTAGCTTGCATTATTAGGTTTTTTGAGTTGAATTTTAAAGTTTCTTTTCCAAGCTTTTTCTTGGTAGTGAACCTCTTAAAGCTCAAAGAACCCCCTCCTAGGTTTTCCTTGCTAATAATTGACTCACCTTGTGAGGTTGATAGTCAATCCAATTAGCATTCCTAGGAAATTATTGAATGACAATAGGAGAATAGTGGTATTAGATGAATTAGGTTATAAAGCACGCTGAACCATTGATTTTTGGCTCCTATGGTCAACTCTTGCTCTTCTAGGGTTTTTCACCTAAAAAGAGAGATATGAGCAAAAATGCTAATGGTTCATTCAAATTATGCAATGTGTAATGTTTTCTAACCTAAATTAAGTTAAATAAATGCAATTGACTGATCTAAATGAATGAAAATGAATGCAAAACCAAGATTTACATTATGCTTGAAAACACACTGTGATATGCAAAAAATATGAAAGAATGAACAAAAAAGCAAATTAACCTAAACAAAAAATTGTTTCTCAAAAAGTGTGCAGCTTGAAAACTATAGATGACTAGAAAATAGTCTGGAAAAATGATGAAACTTAAATTTAGGCTAACTGGAACTCATTCGCCACCTTGGGCAAATTAGTCCCAGATTAGGACTTTTCTGCACAAAATCTATTTTTTGATAGTCGAGAACCTGGATATGAATCTGGCTCATTTTCACATCTCAGGAGGGACTCATTCGCCAAGCATGGCAAATCATTCCACCTTGAAATTTCTGTAACTTCAAAATTTTGTTTTGCACCTTGACACTTGTACAACAATTTCTAACGGACACTAGATCTCGGATATCAAAAAATTCCTACAAAATAGTTTAAAAATGTTTGTCTAATGGGGGGTTTTCCTTGGTCAAACCACTAGTTTGGTAATTAAACCTTGAATAGAGTAAAATATGAGTAAACCCTAACCTTAGATGTGTTAAAGACTAGGAAGAGCTGAAATATTTAATAATGATCCTATTTTATTGCTCTAGAATAAGACATGCACAGATGATCTATATGATGCAAGATATCAACCATAAAAACCTCACAACACATGAAAAATAGGGATGAAATGACATGAAAATGATATACAAACAAGATGCAAACCTTAATATGAAGATAGAGTGAAAATGGAGGATAAAATCAATAGGAAATCAAGTCCTTAGGCATTATTTTGTTGGCTAGTTGCACCTCTTCACCCTAGATTTCTTCATGATTCACCATAGTCATCCATCATCAATCCTTTTCAATGTTGGATCTTTAGAATAGAAGTGAGCTTTAAGACCTACAAAAACCCTAGTTTGCTGCCCTAAAACTTCAACTTTTTCTAATGAAACTTGTTGTGGAAGACTTAACTCTAAAAAATTCTCTTGAGAGATGATAAAAAGATGATAAAATTTGTGTGAAATGACTTAAAATGAGTATTTATAAGCAAAAATTCCTTATTTTCCTATTAATTAGACCTATAAGGCCGACATTTACTAGAAATAAAAGTTAAATTGATTAAATTCCTACTTAATTTTGAATTTTCCCTCAAAGGGGACTCATTCGCCACTCTTGGAAAATGGGTCCCACCAGAGGGGACTTATTCGCCCAAGGTGGTGAATGGGTCCCACTACTACTATTTGAAGGTGGGTTGTCAGGGTATGATGTAATTAAATGTTGTTTGTTGGGTTTTATGTGATTTCTCAGGTGAAATAGGCCTCTAGATCAAAATTAATGGGTCTAAGGGGCCTATAAATGTTGTTTTGAAGGGAAATGATGTGAAGGGACTCAAAAGTGGGTCTAATTATGTGTAAAATTGTCTCTTTTCTCAAGAGGGTCCAATTTTCTACAACACACATCCATTTTCCCATTGTTCAGTTACTGCAAGGTTTCTATTGAACAAGACAACAAATAGAGGGGTGAATTAGTTGTAGAAATTTTAACCTATAAAACTCTTCACTAGAAGTTCGATCAATAAGCATTCACAAAACCCTTAATCTAATAAAGTGTTTAATCATTAAGTGTAGAAAAGGAAACTAAAATTAATAAACCTTGCACACAATAACACTAGATTTTTGTGGAAAACCCAATGAGGTAAAAACCACGGTGAGTATTATCTCACAATATAAATAATTCCAAAATTGAATACAAAGGCTCACTACCAAGATAGGACACACTATCCAACAAGGGCTCACTGTGATAGAATTACAAATAAGATAGAAGAGAGTTGTTACATAGAGAAAAATATCTCAATGCAACAAAGATTCCATCACAATTCACTCACACACTTTCACACATGCTTGAAAGATGGAGTACAACTTCAGCTCACTACCTTTAGGAACTCAACACTTGAAATTTGCATTGATCTACTCAAACTCACATCAGACACATATATTGCATCTATCTTGCCTATATCTTGTCTTCCACCAACATCTTAGCTTGTAGTTACATCGTCTTCAACCTTGAAACTCTTCCAAGGTCAACTATATACAATTTTCATTTACAAATTCAGATTAGGTTGGTGCCAAACATTCTATAGTGGAATTAGAATGAGGGTGACCCATACACATACATAATGAGGACCTAAATAAGTCCCAACATCCCTCTCCACACTTCCATAGATTTTTCAAGTAGTTTTTAACACAAGGTCATCCAAAACCCATGTAAAACACATAAATAATTAGGCACACACATCCTTAACATGGTCCAATATTTTTGGACAACAAAATTCACTCGAAAATGACCTTATCAACTTATTCTTAGAACTGCAAGTCCTGAATTCAAAATTTAGAGAAATCTAGAGCAATTATATTTCTCCTAGACCAAAGCCAGACACACAAAAATGCATAGATCACATACTAATGAAAATGATCATTGTTTGTACAATGATCCAAAAGCCCAAATTCATGCCCATGTTTAGGCTTCTCATCATACGTTAACCATACCAAATCTATACCTCTTGATAAATTTGACAAGGTGCCACATAATAATGAACTTTGAGCTTGATGAGGCAAGAAAATCTTTGTATGCTTGAAACTCATGAACAAACAGGATGGCTCCATAGGCAAGCAAAGTGTTTATGCAAGGTGGCCATCTTACAATTGTTTTAAATGCAAAATAGTGTAAGGTGTGTTCAAAGGGATTTTTCTTAGTTCATGTAAGGTCTCGTCTTATGGAACATTGTGCCTAATGTTTCCAAGAGGAAAAGTAAAAGAAATATCACACTCTCTAAGTAAATCAAACCCAATGATAGCACCAAGAAAGGACGCATCGCAAGAATAAAGAAAATTGCACAGTGAAACATGAGTGTTGATGTATGCTCCCACTTTAAAGCAGTTTCTAACACCATCGTTGTGAGAAATTTATTTAAAGTAGAAGACATGAAAGCTTATTTGGAAAGACCTATTCCAAGTCATATGTTTCCAATAAGCTACATCATGAAAAGGGAAGGAAAAATGTCTAACTTAGTATGTTGCATGCAAGCCAACTTAAGGCATGGCATCCACATCCCAAGATTGCTCTTATATGTACATGAAATATGGTCAACTATCCAAAAGAGATAAGGAAAAGTGGCATATGAGGACAAGGCTATCTAACCCCTTTTCACCTCTTAGTGGAGGACAAGGATGAGCCAAGATGATTGATGAGAAACATGCTAGAGTGAAAATCAATATCGATTAGGGGAATTAGGTGCCTCAACATAAGAAAGAGCACTACACTCCTTAAGATGCTGAATTCTATCACTTAAAGCCTTAAATTCATTAGTAGAATGACCATAAACTCTATGATATTCAAAAAATGAATTCTTCTATTAAAATTTATTTCCTGTTCTTGGAGGGAGAGATATCAAACGATGTTGGAGGAGTCTTGAAAATATACCTTCTTGATCAATGGTAGAAGATGTTCCTCTATTTTGTGACAAAGGTATCTCTTGCTTAGTATAAGATTTCATACTTACACAAGAATCTTTAAATTGCGAGATTTTGTACTCTCCTTTATGGGATGGTGTAAAATCTATCAAATTTAAATCATTAGTGTTTTGCATGATGAAATTGATGTTAAGTGAGGATTTCTTTGTTTCTTTCATTTCTTTCAAAGGACACAAACCAAGACTGATAGTTTCTATCAATTTATGATGCAATAATGTTAAAGTCAGCTTAGATGTATCTTTTGTAATATTGTTGATATTAAGTGAAGGAATTTTTGTTTCTATCAAGGGACAATAACCAAGGTCACTAGTATTTTCTTGCGTGTGAAGTTCTATAGGGACATAGATACCTTGTTCTCTAGCACCACATCCTTTTCCACTTTAACCAAGTTGTTTTATAAATTCATAACCTTTTGCATAAAAAATTTTCATTTATTTTAGGTTCGGTGGTTGCTCATAGTTAAGTTTATCAAAGTTCATTGTGTAATTTGTTGTTTCTTGTAAAGTGTTTTAGGTGGATGCTTTCGAAGGGTATTCCAAATTAATTGTTGAAATTACTACTTTTTTTTTCATGCTTCTTTATTAGGATCTTTGATTGCCCATAAAAGCTAGATTTGAAATCCAAGGAACCCCAATCATCGTCTAATAGCTTTGTGACTTCCTCAATATATTTTTCTTTGTATTTTTGTTGCACAGGTTCTACTCATGTAGTCAATGCCAATATTTTCAAAGGAGTTTCCTTGTCTTTTATGTTTAAATAACTATTTGGTTCAGGGTTAGCTTTGAGTGTACACTTTTTTGTTGTAGACATACTTCATTATACGATGAAGAGTATAAGGCACCCCATTCATTGTATGAATCCACATTTACCTAAAAAAAGATTTTATGAAAGATCGTGAGGCATAAAATGGATCAATGTTTCTAATCTGGCCTTTCTAGATGTAATAGGAAAAGTGATCACACCAAGCGGTTGTTTTTCTACATTGTTAAATCCCTTAATAGATAACTAGCCAAGTTAAATTTTTTATTTATCCACTCCAAGTCTATCTAAAAGGGTCACACTACAAACATTAAGGGAAAAGCCATTGTTAGTGAGGGTTATTTTTATTCCACACCCATCATAGGAAGCTATTATCATGGAAGAAACATTTTGTTTTGCACTTCCAAAGGAGGGAGCTCACTTTGGTAGAAAATAATGTCAGTATTCATTTCTTGAATCATGGTTGCTATGCCATTTGGGTTTTCACTAGAGGGTATAGGAACTTGTTGTAAAGAACTTTGAATCATGTTGTGATAATGAGGGGAGGCTTGAATAAGGTCCCATAATGATATGTTATCAAGAGTATTCTTTATTTTTTCAACAAGATCATACTCCTTTCCACTTTGTGGAGGAAAACAAGGAGGACTTAGTAAGATAGGGTTAGGTAGGATAGGTTTAGGCAATGGGAGGGATGTTGAAGGTTTTTTTATTGGTCGGAGATTATTCCTAGTGTATATGTATGAGAAATGGTATTATGACTTGACTACTGTGAAATATTAGCCTTAGGTGGGTAAAGGATAAGTTTAGATTTGTTTTGAGTTTGTGGTTGTTGTGAGGGTGGGTAAATAATTAGAGGATTCTTAGAATGTCCCATAGGGTATGTAGGATGTCCATTAGTCAAGGGGGATCTAATGGATACTTGTGCTTTCAACACCTCAGTGGTTTTAGTTTGATGTTTTTCTAATGAAAGGGAATCTAGTGTCATCTTTTCACCATCATCTAAGGAAGCTGAAATGTTGTCATTTTCTTCCACCATGATATCTTCCCTAGTAGGAGAGTTTTTACGAGAACTACAAACTAGATTTTCATTACATTCAAAGGTTGGTTCTTCTAAAATGACTTCATAGCTATCAATGGTTGGATTTTCTTGTTTATAAGTAATGTTTTCTCTAGGGGAAGAGAGACACATAAGATTCTCATGACTTTCATCGATTGCATTTTCTAACATCAAAGTATCTTCTTCACAACTATGAGAGATACAAGGAGAAGAACAAATGTGTTTGTTGATATTTTCCATAATTTCATTCCTTTCTCTCATAATGTCCTCTAAAATAGGATAGATAGGGGAAGAATTATAAAGAGGGTTTTCATAAATCTTAAAGATTTGATCATATAACACCAATATATCTTCCTCACTTACAATTTCATCTTCTAAAATATTATCACATTAGTGAAAAGTGTTGGGAGATGGATGTAGACTAGTTGGAATCTTAGGTAGGTAGGTTCCAATGGTCTCTTGTTGTTTTATGTGATCAACATGATTACCTATTGGTATGTCCTCTTGTTTAGTAATGTTGAAAAATGCACAACACAACACTACAAATCAACAAGTTTTTCTCTCTACATGTGTAAATGCATCTGTATACACCTAAAAATGGTCACATCACAATAGTCTGGTAATTAATTAAATATTTTTAATATTTAATTAAATCTTTGAATTCAATCTGTGTATAAATAAATCTAAATAATTTATTTATATTGTTCATTCTTTCATTTCGATTAAATAAATAAGTTTATTTAATCACTTTTCTTATCCATTTCTTAATTAATTAAATAAATATTATGATTTATTTATATTAATTATCATATAATCTTGGCCTGAATATTTTATTCAAATAAAGATTAAATATTCCTCTCTTCTAAAAATCCTCAAAATTCCATTCACAATTAAATATTCTAAATATTTAATCAATTCCTCTAAATTCCATTCACAATTAAATATTCCAAATATTTAATTAATTCCTCTAAAATCCATTCACAATTCCATATTTCTTCTAAAGTCCATTCATAATTAAATATTTCAAATATTTAATTAAATCTTCTATAGTCCTAAAATCAAAAATCAAACTCACATGAAATTAAATAAATTTATTTATTTAATATTAGATTATCTTCAACAACCCTGAAACAAACTTCCAAAAGAGAAAAATTAATTTCTCTGTTCTTGTGCAAGCTTGGTCCCGTGGGTTGAAGACAAGCCTCTATTCTTCTCTCCAACCTCCCAACATCTTCCATCTTTCTCTCAACCTCTCCATCTCTCACCATTCAAAATTACCAGACAATCTCACAGCCATTGACTTTGCCAGCTAGGCTCTTGCCTACAAAAAGCTATGAAAAGGACTACCGGGTCTCTAAAAAACATAGAGGCTTTCATACAAGAAAACTATAGTCAATTAGCTTTCAAGCATTCATAGTATTTCAATTTATAGCATAGCATTCCATATCATGGCTTATCATCCTCATTTCATAGTTTTAGAAGCATCCATAATCCATAGCCCCTATGCATAATTTGTAGCCCCTGTGCATATCCGTATCAACATTTCATTCCACCAGCATATAGGATAGAAAAGTACCCTCCCTTTGCATACTCATTCTGTAGGTTGCCATTCTAAGAAGCTTTGCTTATACAATTTGAGAGCAGTAGCTTCAAGAGAATCACTAGAGATAGAGAACAATGGAACAGTTTTGAAGAAGCTTTATTTGTTTTCTTTGGTTTAATGTTTTATTGGTGTGTTTATATTATTTCATTTTGATACTAACATTTTACACACACATTTTTGGCACCCACTGTGGGGCTCTTGCCCCAATTTTAACATCTTTTTGCAGGTTTTTCTTACATGTCACGGCTAAAACAACGTATTAGCGCAATAAACATGCTTCAGCGCAAATCACACCCAGTTTAGCACCCTTTAATATTGTTATAGTGCCCATAATAAGTTTCACAGTGCCCATCAGAGGTTTCACAACACCCATCATGGATTTCATAGTGCCCATCAGACCTTTTACAGCACCCATAAGAAGTTTCACAGCGCCCATCATAGCTTTCACAACACCAATCAGAGGTTTCATAGCGCCCATCAGAAGTTTCATAGCACCCATCATAGGTTTCACAGTGCCCATAAGTGGTTTCATAGTGCCCATGATTTCTGTTTTAGCACAATTTTTATTTTTAGCATAGATTTTTGAAAACTTGCAATTGCAATCTATAACGTAAATATGATTTGACTGATCCGACGTGACTGCGGCCAGTAGGAACTTAATTGGAATGAACCAATCCTGGGATAGTCACTTAATCAAAATGAATCAATCCTAGGATAGACATGGATTTTAAAATGAATCAATCTAGGGTAGTCACTACACAATGATCTTGCAATTAAAATTGAACAATTTGCTTTTGTGAAGCAATATCTTCACTTAGAGTAGATCAATTGTGATTTGGGTTTTAAAAAGAAAATTTGTTTGCTTTGTTTATGGCAATAGGTCTATGCTCTCCCCTTAAATGGGTGATCAAAATACTAGACTTGCCTTTTCAATTTCATGCAAATTTATTGTTTTAATTACAACCTTTTAGAAGGCCTTCCGTAGTGGGAAAAAGTACTCACCCTTCAGGAATGACCTAAGTGGGAACAACTAAAGCCAAGTTTTCCAACCCACTTTAATCAAATGTGGATGGTTGATGAAAATCCCATTTGACGATAGTGTGCATTGATAATCATCCCCAAAGCCTTTGTTCTAAAGGTTGGGAGGTCTCTCGAGGGAGTCTATCATTTGTCGCACCGAATGGAAACCCTTACTACGAACTTAGTGTAGTATCTAATCGAAGTCAGTTTCTGAACATCCTAATAATCATAGTGTAGGGGAGGGAAGAATCTACCCCCAAGACACTCACCATATAACTACCAAGGATCGTTTGCTTAGGGGATTTGGTATCCCCTTCCATCACTCTGAGTACATGCCTAGAAAAGACAAAAACATGGGTGCCCTTTCAGGGGTGACACAGCTGTGTGAGTCGATGTAGTTCTAAGATGTGCATTGTTGATTATTATGATGACCTACTTCAGTACTAAGAGTGAGTCTGTTTGATCTATCTGTCATGTGTGAAACTTGTGAAAATAATTTTTGAACAACATTTTGATCATACACTTAATGTTTAGAATAGGACTTAAACACAACTATTCTACAACTTGCTCGATGTGTTTTCAATACATTAATTCAGTAAAGATCATCCAAAACTCACAATCACATTGATTACTCTAATGTTATGAGATTGGAAATCCATAACCTTTGTTAAGAAATCCATTCTCAAATGAATCAAAAAGCTAAAGAAACCACTTAGTTACAAGAAATTATTGAAAAAAAGATGATTCTTGTACCAAAGCCGAAAGGTTTTACTTAAATATAGAACCTTTCTTCATCGATATCATGACTGTGTTAGAGGTTTCACTGATGATTATGTTGTAGAACCATTATACTCACAAGCTTTCTTTCAAAGAAGAGTCATTTCTAAAAGACACAACCATAGTCAACGTATTCATTTTTGTTATATTCCCCAACCTGGAATTGAATATTCTACTCGTCCAAATCAATTTTTACAATAGAGAACTCAATCACATTGGGCATTTATCACAAAATCCATCCTTTTACGAAGCTACGATCAAACTTCATAAACTGCAAAATCATCCTTTTCTTGATCTTTTGCTTAAATTCCCGCTAACAAGATTTTCATCCTTTCAATTAGGGAACAACACAAGCTAAAGGCTAGAAATATTTCAAGTCATAGAAACTTCATTCTATCCTGACTTTCATATCTATCACAAATTGCACTATTTCATTCTTTTGATCAAAAGTTAGTAGAATTTGGAACAAAGCTTATGCCTATTTTCACGAGATCTTGAAAACACATGGAAAAAGATGAAGAAGAAACTACCACAAGCAAAATTGGTGACCATAATGAGAAAGAAGAGGAAACATTTAATGTTGAAGAATTAACAAAAGAAAAGCTTCAAGAAGCAGAGCAAGATCCCCGATTCCATAATCTCATGGAAAGGATTTTAGAACGAAACAAAGAAAGATATTTTCTTTCATTAGCTAATCAAGGAGCTAAGTTACCTTCCAATTTTGATATAGAAGGGATTAAATAGAATCCTAAAACTCCTCCTAATGATTTTAGTGCCCTTACTCAATAGATAAAAGAATTACAAGGGAAAATAAAGGAGATGCAAGGGGATGCAACAAAGAAATATGTTTTGGATGACATATCTCCTTATCCATTCAATAGGAATCTTCAAATGATCCCTTTTCCAAAACATTATGAAATCCCTAAATTTGATAGGTATAATGGAAAAATTGATCCCATTGAACATGTGAGGGATTTATGAAATATGAGTCTAGAATTCACTTATGATGATACCTACTTAATTTGATTGTTTCTATGAAGTCTAGGTGGACAATCCATGGAGTGGCTTTCCAAGATCACCCCCCCATCAAAACCTTTGAGGAGTTAATAAATCAATTTATATCACAATACGCCTACAACATCCAACACCAAATAACAATGCTTGATCTTTGTAAAGTGAAACAAAAAGTAGGAGAATCCTTCACTACGTTTTTGCAAAGGTGGAGAAGGTTGTTTGCGTGATATTCCCGTCATATTCTTGAAAAGGAAAAGATGGATATCTTCATCAATAGCCTAGATCAATAATTAAGTTATAGGCTTAATCTTCATTGTCCTCATAACTTTGAAAAATTGATTGAAAATGCAATCACCATTGAAGGGGCCTTCGTTAAATGAGGAGTGATAAAACTTGATAATCCAAGTTCATCCAACCAAAACAACAACGATAAAAAAGGTTTTGGAATAGAAATAAAAATGTTGTCAATGATCGTATAGTAGATGCAAATAATCTACGAACAAGATCATCTATCTTCAACCTATCAAGTGCTCCACGAACCAACCAACAGGGAAATACCAATCAACAAGGAAACAACAACCAACAAGGAAACAACAAACAACAAGGACAAAAATCCAATCAAGAAAGCATGACCAATCAAAATACCAATCAAAATTGTGGCAATTTCAATAACAATCTTGGCAATATCCAAACATCAAATCCATCCAGACCTCCATTCTTTTCAAATCGATGAAATTTTACCACTTTGGGCCAATCTTTTGAGTCTGCTCTCAAGGAGCTTCTTGATAATAAGGTTATCACCTTACCAGCACAAAGAGATTGTGAGCCTCGAGTCAAACCACCATGATGGAATGACTCGTATTATTTCAATTATCATCAATGTAAAGGTCATAGAATGAATAACTATCAAGCCTTGCGAAATCTAATACAAGATTTAATTGACAATAGCACCATCACAATTGAAGGACATCATACCAATGATGATCATCAAGCATTCAAAGATCCTTTACCAAACTATCAAAAGGAGGAAACATCAGATACCAAAGCGAAAAGCATAAATAATGTTGAAGACAACATAATCCGCCATATCTATGCAGATGATCAATGGGTTAATGTTATCAAAATCAAGGAAAAACAAGAATATCAACAAGTTAATGTGACTACAAGAGGACAAGTAAAAGTTGTTCTAAAAAGGAGTTCATCTAAGGAAGCTATTCCTTCTCCAAATCATTATAATCTAGTTGATCAATTGAGAAAAACATCAGCTCAAATCTCCATCCTTGAACTTCTCAAAATATCCCCCATACACAAGAATATTTTAGAAGAAGCTCTTGTAAATACATCCGTTGACACAAATTTGGATGTAAAAAAATTTCAAGCCATGGTGGGACATTTGTCTTTCCCCACTTGTCTTTCATTTTCCGAAAAAGATGATGCCTCCATGACACATCCGCATAATTCATCGCTTTATCTTGAAGTCATGATCCATAAACACTGAATCAAATGTGTCTTGATAGATGGAGGAGCCATTTTAAACATTTGTACCTTAAAAGTTATACATGCCTTAGGCATATCAGAAAATTCCATTGATCCACAAAGGAAAATAACTATCAAGGCATATGATGATGAAGAAAGAGCTTCCAAAGGACTAATAATGCTACCTATTAGATTGGGACCTGTTGTGAAAAACACATTTTGTCAGGTTCTAGATCAAGATCTTTCCTATAACATACTTTTAGGTCACCCATGGATTCATGATATGCAAGCAGTACCATCAACGTACCATCAATGCCTCAAGTTTCCATATGATGGACAAGAAATAACTATACAAGTTGATTACAATAGCATCCAAACTTGTTCAAATCTCAGAGCAACTCAAGACGCCTTTGTGCCACATAATAGGGAGGCTCTTGCTGTTTCTTCTTCCAATCTACAAGGCCAATTGCAAGAATTGTAAAAGAATCTTGACACTAAGCTACATTTTAAAGACAAAGGAATAGGCAAATATTCGCTATCCCTTTCTAGCTTACCTCCTTCTTTGAGGTCACATGGTCAGCCAACCCTATCAAATCAAAAGATTGCAACAGCCTCTACATCCCAAGCTTCTGTGCCAATCACAAAGTTTGATGAACAATTCATTAAAGCTAACACCACCAAAGAAGAAGCCGAAGATAGGGACATCCTAAGTTGGCTATACAAAGATGAAGATGAATCTCTCTTGCACATCAAGTTACCTAGTGAGCAATATGGCAAAGGGTATACTATCATGCAAAGAATGGGTTATGAAGGAAGTGGTCCCATAGGAAAAAGAAAAGAAGGAATCATTGAGCCAATTCAACCTATTTCAATACATCCAAATGATAAAACAAGACTTGGATATGGTAAAGATATAGAAGAGTCAACTTCATAGCAAGCACAACAAACTCATAAAGGAGAATCAATTTTATATAAACCCCATGAAGATGTCACTCTACAAAAATTTTATGGGTTAGTTTTTCAATTGCTGAACATTTCAAACACTAATTCTAATGAATACAAATGGGATGATGTCTCTGATGATACATTCTTAACAGAGAAAAGGGTGGATGTCATACACAAATTCGCAGCCTTTTTCTTACAAGGAGAAGGTTCAAGGCCTCCATTTGATTATGTTTTACAAAGTGATCATGACTTGAGTGAGGACAATTCAGATTTTAACGAGATTGACAATCAATAGGAGAATACCATCATAGACCTTGTCCATCATGAAAATGACAACTATGTCATGACTTTGACAGTTAAAGACCTTACCCAACCTAATGATCCAATGCCTTTAGTTTATCCGGAACTTATTGATTGGGACAATGACGCACCTATCCATATCCATACATTCCATGATGATGAGGATATTGTAAATTTCTTTTGTTCATCTAGTCAAGAAAACAATTGTTCTATCAAAGAATCTCATACTCAAGATTTTGATAGGGAGGGTGTCAAGTCTCTTAGCTGCAAAATAAATGAAATAAAAGATAGATCTATTGGTGAAAACCAAAAAATGGTAGTGGTAGATCACAACAAGAGAAAAATAAAGAGTGAATCTGACGGTGAAAAACTTTCTGAGGCACTAAAGGATGAGAAACTTTACACTCTTCCTAAACATTATCAAGAAAGATCTTCTATTTTGATTGAGCCAACATAATCCATCAACATAAGTACAAAAGAGCAGCCAAAAGTCTTGCAACTTGTAGCATCATTAATAGTGGAAGAAGTACTAAAATTCATAGAGTTCCTAAAGGAAAATCAAATCAACTTCACTTGGTCGTATGCTGATATGCTAGGGTTAGATCCTAATCTGATAATGCATCATTTATCTATAAACACAGGGGCAAAACCTGTGAAGCAAAAACTCAGAAAAATGCATTTGCATGTTGCATTATTGGTTAAAGAAGAGTTAAAGAAGCTTTTAGATGTTGGATTCATTTGGTCTATTGAATATGCAGAATGGATTTCCAATATCGTACCTATTTCAAAGCTGGATGGAAGGATTAGAATTTGTATAGATTTTAGGAATTTGAACAAAGAATGTCCCAAAGATGACTTTCCTTTGCCAAACATAGATATGATTGTTGATTTAACTGCTGGCCAAGCAATGTATTCACTAATGGATGGGTTTTCAGGATATAACCAAATAAAGATTGCACCAGAGGATCAAGATAAAATAATGTTCACATGCCCTTGGGGTACCTATTGCTGGAACGTAATGCCATTTGGGTTAACGAATGCAGGAGCGACTTATCAAAGAGCAATGACAACCATTTTTCATGACATGATGCACACTTTCATGGAAGACTATGTGGATGACTTATTGGCTAAATCTCACACAAGAGAAGGACATCTTGAAATTTTGTCAAAGATATTTATCAGAATGGAGAAGTTCAATGTTTGACTCAATCCAAAGAAATGTGTCTTTGGTGTTAAATCTGGAAAACTCCTATGATACATTATTTGAGAAAAAGGCATAGAGGTTGATCCAGAAAAAGTAAAAGCTATAATGGACATGTCACCACCATGAAATATCAGTCAACTTCGATCACTGCAAGGACGCCTACAATCCATCATGAGGTTTATAGCTCAACTGGCAGACAAAAGCTTACCATTTACACATCTATTGCATAAAAATGTTCCATTCAAATGGGAGGAAAAGTGTGAAGCAACATTCAATCAGATCAAGCAATATCTTATAAATCCACCAGTTCTAATTCCACCAATTCTAGGAAAGCCACTCATACTATATATTTCAGCAATAGAAGTATCTTTGGGAGCATTGCTAGCATAGGAGAATTCTACAGGCAAAGAAAGAGCCATATACTATATCAGAAAAACTTTAACAAGTCATGAACTAAATTAAACCTTCATCGAAAAAGCTTGTCTAGCAGTAGTGTTTTCTTCCCAAAAGTTGTGACATTATATGTTGGCTCATACAGTTAAGCTAATAACCAAAATTGATCCACTAAAATACCTCTTAAGCAAAGCTACTTTAACAGGAAGACTTGCAAAATGGGTAATGATATTAAGTGAGTTTGACATTCACTATGTGGATTGAAGAGCTATAAAAGGACAGGTCATCGTAGATCAGCTGGCCGAAGCACCTTTACAAGAAGAATACCAAATGCACATTGAATCTCTTGATGCAAATGTCTTCACAGCAACGATTAAGAAATCATGGACATTGTACTTTGATGGATCTTACACGCAACATGGATCAGGGGTAGGGATTCTTTTTGTCACACCTAAAGGACATACCATTCCAAAATCATATCAGTTGATGTTTCCTTGTACAAATAACATGGCTGAGTATGAAGCATTGCTCACAGGAATGAGGATAGCATTGGACTGGTAGATTACAGAGTTACAAGTCTATGATGATTCACAACTTGTCATTAATCAAATCAAAGATGATTATCAGACTAAAGATGATAAGCTGCTACCTTACAAGAACATGGTGGATGATTATAAAATGTATTTTGTGGCAATCAAGTTTTCACAAATCCCAAGGATTGATAATAAAGCTGCAGATGCAATGGCTACAATTGCTTCCTTGTTGCAATTATCAGAAAATAAAAAATGGTACCAATTCTTGGTGGAACAATTGTTTTCTCCTCCCTATGATAATCCTAGACCCAAGTCATATGCCATTTAACTGGTTTTGATTCACCCTTATATGGCAAGACTTATACTTATCTGAAAGATAACATCTTACCTCTAGATTTATCCTGAAACCAAAAAAGGAATTTCATATGCCAATCATCCCTTTATACCTTGATCGTCGGTATCCTTTACCGACGTGGTCTTGATGGTATGCTACTTCGATGTCTTGAACATGACGAATCTGAAAAAGCCTTACAAGAGGTTCATGGTGGTATTTGTGGGACTCATTCAAGCGGTTTAACCTTAGCCAAGAAACTTGTTAGAATGGGATATTATTGGCCTACCATGGAGAGAGAATCTTTTAATTTTGTCAAGAAGTGTTCTAAATGTCAGATCCATTGGAATCTTATTCATGCACCTGCACAGGAACTACATCCTTTCACTCCGACATGGCCTTTTTCTCAATGGGGATTAGCTCTTGTTGGAAAAATTCATCCTTCATCATCAAATGGGCATAAATTCATCATCACAACTACAAAATATTTTACAAAATGGATCAAATCTATTCCTTTGATGACCGTGACTGGTAAACAAATATCTTCATTTATCCTGAATTACATCATCTGCCAATATGGAATTCCTAATTCTATAATCACTGATAATGGGAGGCCTTTCAAGAATCAGGATGTTGACAAAATTTGTGAAAGATTTCACATCAAACACAGGTTCTCTACACCTTATTATCCACAAGGCAATGGTCAAGCAGAGGCTTCAAACAAAACAATCCTGAAAATCTTGAAGAAGATAGTAAATGACGCTAGTCGTGATTGGCATGTCCAGTTAAATCCAACTTTGTGGGCGTACATAACCAACATTCGCACACCAATAGGAGCTATCCCATATGCGTTGGTCTATGGAGCATAAGTGATCTTACCACTAGAGGTAGAAATACCTTCGCTTAGAGTCTCACTCAAGGGATTGATAAATGATGAAGACTACAGAGTATCTCGTCTACAAGAGCTAGAACTGTTAGATGAAAGATGTCAACACGCAGCTGATCATTTGAAGGGTTATCAACAGATTATGTCCCATAGCTACAATCACAGAGTTAAACCATGGACATTTCAAGTAGGTGATTTAGTCTTGAGAGAAAATCCACGTAATCAACAAGAAATAGAAAAGAAAGTAAAATTTGAACCCAACTGGCTTGGTCCATTTGTTATCATTGCAGCATATGGTTCTGGAGCATATCAGTTATCTACATCAGAAGGGGGACCTGTTTGAAGAGCCGATCAACAACATTCATTTGAAGAAGTTCTATGTCTAAATCAAAAAAAGTTTTGAAAAAATCCATAAAAATGAGAAAAAGTCCTGAAAAATCCATAAAAATTAGAAAAAAGTCCAAACAAAATCCCAAAAAAAAAAGTCTTGAAAAGTGCAATAAAAACAAGTGGTGAAAACCTAGCAAACAGGCGCAACTTGTGATCAAAATGGGCTCCTCTATCTATTAGCTTATGTCTTGCATTTCGCTTTATGACATCATCTATACATATCTATCAATTGTACATATCTATCATATCCATATCATGCAATGAGAATCCTTGTGTTTCATCATGGCTTGATGAATTTGTACATATCCATCATATTCAGGTTTTGTTTACACTGGGGGCAAAAACAAAACACAGTCTAGACAAGAAAGGGGGAACGAGCCTTTTAAAGCATCAAAAATAGACAAATGATGGTTTTCAAAAATGCAACATACATTGATGCATCAAATCAACCACAACACAAAAACGATCACTCAATATCATTGACATCAAACAACATGGTCCAAACAATGTTAAATCAAACAGAAACATCAATGATTGATAACCAAGTTGGATGATCTTAATCTAAATAATATTTGGAATAATTTAGAAAAAATTTGAATTGTTGGTTGATTTTCTATCATATCTTTGGAGCAATTCGATGATGTACTGAACTAGAAAAGTAAGGAAGGAGTATAATTTTTCTTTGTCTACTATTTGTGAGCGAATCATTAGTACTATGCAAATTGGTTGCAAGACATGCTCTACTACGTATCATTGATGACATTTTAGAATTTGCATAGGAAACGGGTTAACTCTTGTCTGTTTATGCAAGCGATACTCAGGTCATCTCGGTTCAATTATACCTAGATGCTTGTATTAACTTGCTACATCAAAATTCATGAAAGCAATACTCAAGTCATCACTGGTGCTAACATACCCTTTGATGCTTGTATTAAATTTCAACATTTCAATGCTCTATGATGACACGAAAAGCACAAATAAGCTCTCAAAATGGCAATATTGTATAGATACCCTGCATGGTTAGTATAGATTGCATTCATTTTAGAATTTGCATTCACATTTATAGATTTTGCATAAAATGACTAAGTACATTTTGACATTCACCAAAAAAAATCATTTCATACATTTTTCATACATATTTGCATCAGAAAATCATAAAAATAAAGCATACATCATACTCATAACATTCATATACATTCATAAATGGTACTATCCATCATTTCACATTGATATTCATAATCATTCATCAATAGATTATAATCATATCATAGTATTGCACTTGCATTTTCATATCATGCATAACATCATGAAACCATCATATCATAAACATCATATCATATGGAAATAGACACATTCGTCACATAAGGAATCATAGCTGCATTTCATATATCTCAAAAATGAATGTCAAAATGTACAAAGATGTCAACTATACATGACATAACATCATCAAAAATGAGATCATCTTAGTGTGTGTACAAATGTCTCAACAAAGTATCACTAAAACATCATGCAAAAAGAACTATGCAGTGCTATCCTTTGATGGTGCTGGTATGGGACTTGTCCCACCTACACTTGATGGACCTACTCCACCTACCCCTGATAATCCTCTTGGAGGTAATGGTTGTGATACACCCCTGCTCATAGCCTAAGAACGACTATGTGTAGACCGAGACTATGTATAACTCACTCTCTGCTCGGGTGGCACTGCATCATGATATCTGATCCTATAGAACTTCACCTCCTGGATAGCTCTGGTTAGCTCTGTTGTCATGCTATCACCTACTACTACTCTTTGAAGACTCTCAGCTAGAGCCATGGCCTCCTCACCCTATCATCGAGTTGTATCTCTCTTAGCCGTCACTGCTATCAACTGTCCCTATAACTATGTAGCTAAGGTATGTGCCTGTAATAACTGACTCTGCAAACTCTGCACCCTACCTTGGAAGGTCGCTATCTGACTCAATGATGCTAGATCTGCTGATGACAATGGAGTTGATACTATGGGATCTACAGAAGATGACAGAACTATGTGTCTCATCCGCGGTCCACCTCTACCACCTCTGCCACCTCTGCCACCTCTACCACCTCTACCCCCACTACTGTCACCCCCACTTTCCTCATCACTGCTATCTCCATCATCATTTGACTCATCATCATCCTCCTTAGAGTCATCACTCTCTTCAACTGCCTCTCGTTGTCGCCTATGATCAGCTATCTATGATCTCTCCTTTGCAATAGGGATAGGCTCATCAGGATCAAATAGTCATGGTGCAGGATGATCCAACACATACTGACCATACTTTTCCATCATCTCTCCATCAAGAATATTAGGTCTATAGTCCCACATTTGAGCTCCCAAACTAGTAAACTCTCCCACTGTTGTATCATAAGAAATCCGTGGACCCCACACTATGATCTCTTGCTGCCAACTTGCATAAATAGCAGAACCCATGGGCATACCCTGAGGCTGACCAAACTGTTGACACACCCGACCAAGAAGAAACCTCTCAATAATCCTAGGCATCTGGCCAATAAGATATCTAGCGGTAAACACATAGGGCATCTCCCTAGCATCCTCTGGCCATGCCTCACAATCTATGTAGGGTCACCAACAAACTATATCTAGATCATCTAGAAGACGCTACCAATGATCTAATTTACCTAGCCTCGGCTGAGTAATGATATTTGCATATCTGAATCTGTATGGCTAACCAACTGGCCACCGTCCTCGATTCAATGGTCGCATGATAGCAAAATGCTCCCATGCCCATATCTGTAACAGTGAACAACCAACTGCAAAACTACGACCTCCACCATATATAATGTGATGTAGCTCATCATACAAATGTGCAAGAATGCATGATCCCCAAGCATAACGTGTGCCCTGCATCACCATCCTCTCGAGTACATGACCCCATCCAACTGCAAAGCCCTTTGACCTATGGTCGGGGCACAACACACCTCCAATAAAGCCTGCAAGTAAAGAAGGCAAGGGCGCATATGAATCTACAATCTCACCCCATGAGATGAAATGTCCAATAATCTGATCATCTCTGAAAATCTACCTCAAAGTATCAATACCTCCTACCTCTCAACCATCAAACCTCACTATCTCCCCCATCACTGGGATCCTCAAGATACGGTACACATCCTCAGGAGTCACGGTAATCTCTCCTATCGCCAAGTGTAAGGTGTTCCTGTCGATGTGCCACCTCTCTGCAAGTGCTGTCAATAGACCCTTGTTAAGGCACACCTCAGGCATGTCAAGCAATGAGGTCAATCCACATGCCTTGATCACATCTCGATTTGCCTACACAAGCTGCGAAATCAAGCTCCATGTCCTTGGAAATGTCTCTCGTAGCTACAAAATGCCCAATCTCTCCTATTGAATAGGACAAGAACATCAAGACCAAACAATATCAAAATCAATTCATCATGACAAATCAATCAAATCTCAAAGAAAATTTATCAATCAAACACATCAAACAACTATTTGTTTTTCATCATCATGAAAATCAAATTTATCAACATCATGTTTGTTTTTAACAACCTTAGAAGCAAACACATCAAACAACTATTTGTTTTTCATTTTTATGAAGACAAATTTATCAATATCCAGTTTGTTTTTAACAATTTTAGAAACAAACATATCAAACAACTATTTTTTTTTCATTTTCATGAAGACAAAATTATCAACTATTATTTTTCCTTGGGAACAAATTTATCACTCAAAGTAATACTCAATCATGGGCACTATGAAAATAGTCATGGGTGCTACAAGACTCCCAATGGGTGCTACAGGATCAAGGGCGCTACAGAAAGGATCAAGGGCACTACAGAAAGCCTCAAGGGCACTTCAAAATCATAGGCGCTACAAAACACATCATGGGCGCTATGAAAAGCATAAAGGGTGCTAAAAGAATACAAATAGACACAAAAAGGTTGAAAAATGTGCCCTAAATGGAAAATTTTCAAATCACAAAAGCTTAATAGAGTACATACCACAGGTCCATAGTGTGCTAGCCGCTGATGTCATCAGATGCACTCAAAATGGTGCTGGTGGATAGGAAGTGCCATCTTTCTCACTCCAGAGCTCAAAAATTACAATTTTTACTAGGTTAAAATGGGAAAATGACATGAAAAATGACATTTTTAACCTATTTAAAGGAAAAATTGGGGCATTTTATCACATTTTATCATAGCAGGGGCAATTTTGATCATCAATTTTCTTCTCACATCTTTTCACATCAATTTCTTTAGATCATAATTGTTGAACGATGAATCGACATCTTCAAAATCATAAAAATTGAAAAATTTCAAAAAAATCTAAAAATTCAAAAATTTCACAAATATCAAAATCTTATCGATTCATTGTCCCAGGGGGCATATACTTATCAACATTCGACAATTAGCTTCTAAGGCAAATTTCTAGGGCAAATTTCAAAATTCTTTGAAGCAATGCGTAAAACACATCACTTCAAAGAGGGGCAAAATGTATTCACCTAAAAATGGTCACATCACAATAGTCTGGAAATTAATTAAATATTTTTAATATTTAATTAAATCTCTGAATTCAATCTATGTATAAATAAATCTAAATAATTTATTTATATTGTTCATACTTTCATTTCGATTAAATAAATAAGTTTATTTAATCACTTTTCTTATCCATTTCTTAATTAATTAATTAAATATTATGATTTATTTATATTAATTATCATATAATCTTGGCTTGAATATTTTATTCAAATAAAGATTACATATTCCTCTCTTCTAAAAATCCTCAAAATTCCATTCACAATTAAATATTCTAAATATTTAATTAATTCCTCTAAATTCCATTCACAATTAAATATTCCAAATATTTAATTAATTCCTCTAAAATCCATTCACAATTCCATATTTCTTCTAAAGTCTATTCACAATTAAATATTTCAAATATTTAATTAAATCTTCTATAGTCCTAAAATCAAAAATCAAACTCACATGAAATTAAATAAATTTATTTATTTAATATTAGATTATCTTCAACAACCCTGAAACAAACTTCCAAAAGAGAAAAAATAATTTCTCTGTTCTTGTGCAAGCTTGTTCCCGTGGGTTGAAGACAAGCCTCTATTCTTCTCTCCAACCTCCCAACATCTTCCATCTTTCTCTCAACCTCTCCATCTCTCACCATTCAAAATTACCAGACAATCTCACATCCATTGATCTTTGCCAGCCAGGCTCTTGCCTACAAAAAGCTATGAAAAGGACTACCGGGTCTCTAAAAAACATAGAAGCTTTCATACAAGAAAACTATATTCAATTAGCTTTCAAGCATTCATAGTATTTCAGTTTATAGCATAGCATTCCATATCATGGCTTATCATCCTCATTTCATAGTTTTAGAAGCATCCATAATCCATATCCCCTATGCATAATTTGTAGCACCTGTGCATATCCGTATCAGCATTTCATTCCACCAGCATATAGGATAGAAAAGTACCCTCCCTTTGCATACTCGTTCTGCAGGTTGCCATTCTAAGAAGCTTTGCTTATACAATTTGACAGCAGCAGCTTCAAGAGAATCACTAGAGATAGAGAACAATGGAATGGTTCTGAAGAAGCTTTGTTTGTTTTCTTTGAATTCAATTTATCTTGCTTTCTTTGGTTTAATGTTTCATTGGTGTGTTTATATTATTTCATTTTGAACTAACATTTTACACACACAGCAGCAAAATGTGTATTTTTCCTTGTATTTATCTCTCTCTCTCTCTCTCTTGTTTAGAAATGTTGAAAAATGCACAACACGACACTACAAATCAAGTTTTTCTCTCTATATGTCAAAAACTACACAACATAGAAATCCCAAAAAGTAGGCACAACCTGTACTGGGACTAAATCACCTAGATGGGCATAAGAGTCCTGGATTATAGTTCTTGCACCATTTCCAACAATTTTTGTGTCAATGTTATGTTTTCTATTTAAGATGATGTCTAGGCTAACTGTAAATGTAGATTTCAGATGAAATTTAATGATCTAAGATTCAAAAATGCAACCTATATGCACTTTCACTAATGCAATATAATTTATAAACCCTAGATGCAAATTTAATGAAAGATAGATCTAGGAATATGATGCAATCCAAATCAGAAAAGGGGTGTTCACATCTAGTTCACCAATATATAACAACAAAAATAGGGTCCCCCACCTTTGAGGAGATGGAGCACACTGATAGGGTTTCAATTTCATAATTTTTACACTCAAGGAAACCTTTGAGATCTTAGTCCTAAGGTGGAAAGGAGGAAAGAGATCTTGCAATAAGGTGTGCTAGGGTGTGATGAGAGATAAAAAAAGGGTTCACCACCAAGCTAGGGCTTGGAAAGACAAGAAATGAATGCAACATGCAAAGTACTATTTAAAACCTAACTAAATGACCTAGGAAATGAAACTAAAGTGTAGAATAATAAATAGAAAATGAGTAGAGGTGCACCTGGAAGAAGAATAAGGTCAAAACAAGCTCCAAAACCTTGAAAGTTTTTTTTTTGGTGCCTACTGAGACTCATATGCCAATTTGGGTGATTTATTCCTAGACTATGGTTTCTATGCCAAAACTAGAATCTATCAGTGTATGATCTAGATCTACTAAAATTTGAAAAATGTGCTATACTGGGACTTATATGCCATAAGTGGTGTATTAGTACCACTCTACATTTTTGAAGGGTTAAGACTTGAATATTCTCTCCTATCTTTACTCTTCCTTCCACACTTTATTTTTTAATTTGAAACCTAGATTTGCAACCTACAGGTAACTTTCTGTGAAGGTGACAACTTGATGAATTCCTTCAACCTTCAAACATAATTTCAAAGGATATTCAAGCTCCAAGACACCTAGATCTGTAATCACACATGTAAAGAGAAGGAAAACTTGTTGATTTGTTAGTAAATAAGGGTTTGCCTTGGTCAAACCCTATTTAGGTAATTAAACCTTGTGATGAAGCAATGAAATATGAACATGAAACATGAAATATAAAACATAAACAATGATACCTTGGATCATTTCTTTAGATGTAAATCAGCAATCTTACATGAAGTGGAAATGTGGAATGTAGATCTTGATCTTGAATATGGATATGAAACAATTCTTGCAAATGTATCTTGAATGCTACATGACAAAAATAGCTCAAAAACATACTTAATGCTTTATTATCTTGACATGATGATGGATCTTGAATTGCTACAACAAATGATGAAGAATTCTTCCCTTGAGTTCCTTAGAAATTCTCTTGTAAACTCTCTTGATGCTCTTGTGAAGTCTTGGAATGCTTAACTCTTGAATGCTCAGCTTGGTATTATGATTTCTTATACGAAATAATGATATGAGACCTTTTTTATATAGGAAACCCATCTAATTTCCCGTTTATTAGATCTTAGAAGCCAACATTCATGAAATTTAAACTTAAAACCCTTATTTCCTACTCAAAACCCTAAAAATGGGCCAAATGGGACTCATATGCCACTTTGGAATATAGTTCCCATCTAGATGGAACTCATACACCCAAGGTGGCTTATGGGTCCCACAATGCTTTTCTAGCTTGATAAAATATCATAGAGTTAATAAATTGAGTATATTTGATGTCTATGTCATGATTTTGGTTGAAATATGACTCAAGATGCATAATATAGGGTCTTAGGGGCCTATTAATGATGATATCAAGGTCATAAATGCAAGAGGGTCAAAAAATTATTGTGAAAGTGTAAATAAATACACTTTACAACATTAAATTAAGAAAAAATCTAGGTCAATTTAGCTTGACAAGGCCCTAAATCTAATGTGAATGTGGAAAAAAATTACAACACTAGATCAAGGAAACATTTGGTCCTTTTTAATGTTAACCATTCCCAAATCAAGTGTGAAAATGTAGAGGGGTACTTTTTCCATTGTTACACAAGGTACTGGTTTAATATTGTATTAAGTACCCATTATTATGTGTGATAGGGGAAATTAAAATAATTTATAATCTATAAGTTAAATAGATTTAAAATGATGAAGATAAGAGCACCATAATTGTCCTTACTATGGATGATCACCATCTTGGTAGGGTAGTAACAATAAGATGATCATTATTATATAAATTGAATGATGGGTATTCTAGATTATAGCCAGGTAATGCTCCATTATTAAATGTTAACTTGAGTTCTCTCATGAACTTGTGTTTAAACCAAATACAATGCCTACAAGCCATCTAATTAACAAAGTTAAGTCTACTTAGGACTAGATGTCAAATCTTATAGGGAATTATATGATTGTCTCAAAGTGAAATTTGTTTCTTAATTATGTGAAATTCTATGAATAATGGTTAATCCTATATGAAAAATATTAGATTAACATCTTGCAATTTAAGACTATCATGGAATGGTGTAAATGATTTTTTTGTAATAATATTTAGATTAATAAAAGACCTTTAAATAGGCACACACCTTTGTGAGCCACTTTTTAGTTTTAATACCCCACTATGAGAGTTCCTATGTGGAAATAAGCCTAATACTTCGATTCATCTCAAAATCCAAGTAAATTGTATTCCATTGATGAATTTTATGATATATAGTCCCTTTGTTTGATTAAAAATATAAAAATATAAAGATAAGAGGACAAATTATTATCATATTCATAAATTGTATTTTTAGAAAAATTCAATGATACAAAGTAGGAAGTATTCTTGTGTGTACACTAGATAGATAAAAGCTAAGATTATGCTTTAGCCTCCAAAGGAGACCATCAAGAACACAAATTCATTGGAGGATGAATGATCATCTAGTATTTAAGTTATTTCATCCTTAAATAAAAATTGGTGCTTAAAATATTGAATCCAAAGTTATATTATTTCAATTTATAACATTACTCATATTTTCTTAACCCTTGGTAACGTTAGCTTATTAAATTTTTGATGGAACCACTCAAAAAAATTCTTGATTCCATTTTAAAATTTTTGCATCATTTGGCTTGGACCCTTGTTTTGGCTTAGGCTTGTATCCTCATCACTGTGTTAGGGTTCTGTGTTGTTAAATTTTTTCAAAGCTGACCTATGAGTCTAGAAAACCCTCGGTCATTCTATTTTTGTATTGACCTAGTATTCCTGGTCTTTGGTTCTTTAAGTTACCTCTTATTCCATTGATATTGTGCTCTCACCGGCTGCCTCAGTCTAGGTTTTTTAGTCACCTTAGTCCTTTTTAGCATCAAATTTTCCTATGGTCGGGTTTATTTTTTATACTTAAATGACTTAAATATTTAATCCCCATTCCTAAGGATCATATTCCCATCAGCCTAGTGGTGCCCCCCCTTTTAAACTAACTTTTAGGGCATGTGCATAATTGGGTTTCTATGTTGTTCATTCGATTATCAAGGTTTGATCTCTATTATTCCCCATGCGCCCATGCTAATTTATTCCTTATTATTTTATTTGTAGGGCCGTTGGGCTTTAGCCAGAGGTCTGGTTCATTGGTGGGCCTGATTTCCTTGGTAAAGATAGCTAGAACCATTTAAATAAGACCAATGACAATTATCAAGCAACGCACCGTGGCCACATCCTGACCACTCCCTGTGCACTCATGTTGGTTTATTTCATGTTATTTTAAACACACGAGCTAGCAGGAGATGGCCACATGTCATGTTTGGCCATGGGAATAGTTTTTCCATAAGGCCGGTGAACATATCTTTAAGAAAGATCAATGATGAATGTTGCAACACGTGTTCTTATCAAGACTGTTCCCAGCACGCTCGTCCATCTTGTGCATTAACGAAAGATGATCACATGGGCTAGCGGGAAAAGTGACATCTATCACTTTTGGGACCCATCAAGCTTTGCAAATGGTGATTTCTTCATAAATAAGGTAGATTGATGAGTGATGGCAGGTGATGTGGGTCGATCCTGATTGCTCCCTGCCATCCTATGAGGGGTCCAGTCATGTCCCATGTTTTCTAGTGGGCAAGTGCCACTTGGAAAATATAAAAGGTTCTAATGGAATCTAGTGGAATTAGAATGCTGCTAAATTTGGCTGAAAGGGTGTTGTGATAAAAACAACAACATTTTTGAGATTATTCTTTAAGGAATGTTTGGGATTTCAGCTGTCAATTCTTACAATTATTGGTACATGTGGGAAGGTGATAATCAAGAAAGTCAAGGTACAAGCTGATATTTTGAGATCAAATCAAGATCAATCCCCACTATTCCACTACAAAGAAATACAAGTGCATTAATTCTCATGGGTGAGCGGGTAACCATGGCATGACTAGTTTTAATTGATGCTAAGTATGTGGTTGAAATATGTGTATAGAGTGGATGTATATCTAATTGGGGTTTTTCTAATTTGGAAAAGGCATTAACAACACACAATTAAGCTTTATTATGATTGGTTACACTGGTGATAACTATTTGTTGATATGTTTTTAAAACATGATCAAGGGTTGAGATTTTAAAAATCAAAGTCGACTATTGTCAGCTCGTGTGCATAAGATTTTCTTGAATATTAACGGTTGGAATGCCTGTATGGCTTAATATAATGGGGATTGATGGCCATTTTTTATTCATTCAGATATTGACAATTGAGTTTTAGTCTTAGAGCATAATTGGTAAGGGTTTTTTTCTTAGTCTTCCTATTCTGGTTCTTAAGATGATGAGTAAGTTAGGAGATTTTGTTAAGCCACTCCAGAGGTCCATGAGATTGAGTTTGATGGAATCTAATGAAAATGCTCCTGAAGACAAAATTGAGACTAAGGGAGCTCCTGAAACACCAAAGGATAGAAGGGTAGACATGAAATTCAAGAAATATAGTTTGAGGAGTAATTATCACCTCAGAAGCCGGATTGTTTCAGAAGAACTGGTCAAGTTCAAGGGGAAAGAGTTGGTTGAATATGAGAAGAAGGAAAAAAAGAAGTGAAAATATCATAAGGCCTATCTAGGGAAAAATAAATCTCCCATTGAGTTTTCTAATAGTACTTTATGTACCAGAGGTGATATTGATCTAAAGGGTGACTATTATCCCCTCTCCCTAGTACATTTTGTAGAATCTAATGAGGAAGTAGTGACAGTTCCTCCAATTTCACCATGAACAAGATGTGGGTGAGCATACTCTGATGTTGATGAATTTGAGTGATGTATGTGCCCCATTTTTTTTTTGATGATAACATAGCCACCTTTTCAAGATCATCCTCCTCAACATGTTTGTAGATTTTTGTTTTTTTTGTTGATGTGGAGTTTTCTTGTGCTAGCTAGTATGTTGGATAAGTTCCAAACTTCCTAAATTTTGTCGTAGGTATGATTTTTTGGAAGATATACAAAAAATTTCCAAGGCCATGAGTGGAGAATCTTCTTTGGTGAACAAGGAAAAGGTGATGGTTCTCCAGCAATAAAATTTTCCTTTTGAGGAGGTGGCATGTCTTCATTCAAGGAATGTGGAGTTTGGTCTTTTACTCTTCCATTTTCGTTAATGATTACATGTAACTAACTAAGGAGCGCCACAAATTTTGGTGCAAATGATCTTCAAATGAAATGAAATGTAAATGTAATTGATACTGATGCTTGTTACTCCCTTGTTCTATAAAAGATATTTGAAGGCTGATTACAAAGGGTGAAAGTTTTAGGCCTTAACATGGTTTAGGTGAAAAGCTTAGTTCAAGAAAGGCATTTCGTATAGAATATGGATGAATAGAATAGTAGATTGTCTTAGGTGTGAGTCATGTATACACCTAAAAATGGTCTAGATAATCAAATTAATTAAATATGCTCTATTTGATTAATTATCTTAATTGCTTCTACTATTAAATAAATAGAAATATTTATTTATAGTTCATTCTCCTATTCTTCAATTTTAATTAAATATACAAATTCAATAGTTTGTTTTATTTAATTATCACATCATTTTATCTCAATTAAGTAATCAAGGTTAAATACTTTATTGTTTAATTATCATATCCCTTCTATATTTATTTAATAAACAAATTCTATAGTTTTTTTATTAAATTATTTATCCTGCTTTGGGTGATCCCATAATAGTGGTTTACAATTTTTGGCCAAACTAGACAATCAAATTATTATTTTTAACCTAATCTTCACATTCGTGCACCTATAGCTAAACTGTGAGAAATTTGAAGATGGTGCAAACTAGAGTCTCATCAAATTTTTCTAGATTCTAAAAATATTTTTTCAAAATTTTGGAATCAAATTGCACTTTTTTCCATCTCCCATGAAAATTTTTTTTCAAAAACAACATTTTTAAAAGTGATGCACCGTATAATGCATAACTTTTTTTCCATGAAGGATAAAATTCTAATTCTTTCAAATTTAGATTTGTAACTCTGATATCTAGTGCTTCCACTTGGTTAGATAGTTTTTATTGAATATTTTTTCCTTAATCAAGTTTCAAAGTCAAACGAATTACAATTCAGACACAGCGCGACCGTATAATGCGTAACTTTTTTTGTATATGTAAAAATTTTATTTTATTTTTTTTGTTGGATCAAGGACTTCAATATCTGGTGCACTCATATTTTTCAATTTTTTTTTTGATAATCTTCTATTTTTCCACATTTGAAGAACAAAGAAATTCATTTTTGATGAAAAACCTATGTTTAATAAAACTTAAAAAACAAATACATAACAAAACCAAAACATATTAAAATTATATTCATTGGATAGCTTGTTCTGAGGAATACCATAATCATTTGAAATAAATTTTAAATGAATTCATTTGATCCCCAAAAGCTAAATCAAAGGTGATTTTTATCAGCATTTTGATAGGTGTAAAGGAGACGATTTATAAGGATGGTTTAGAACTAGCGAGGTTCTATCTAAGTTTGATCTAAGGTGATTTGATCAAACCCTCTTCAATTGGAATCCTTAAAATGGAACTTTTTAAGGCTTAAATCATTATATTTTCTAAAAATATGTGATTTCAGCTTAAAATTTGTTCCTCTCAGTGAATTGTAAACCACTATTATGACAGACCCTTTTTAATTTAAATAATCAAAATATTTAAATAAAGGCATAAATAAATTTCCTCTATTCACTCACCAATAAAATTGATATTTTCAAATCTAATTAATTCAATTGGCATTCATGGGAAAGCTTTGGAGACAAACTTGCAGGCCATCCTCTCAATCTCATTCCTCTGATTCTTCCTATCATCTGGCTTGATGTTTTCATTGGAGAAACCATTCCCTTCATCAGCTCTAGCTTCTTCATCTCTCACCACTTAATTCTCTAGATTGAATTCAAGCCTTTGTTGTGTTTCCCCGTCACAAACTGTTGCCATGAAATATATATATATATATATATAGCCTTTCTTCACAAGAGATGGACCCTAAATATTTGTGCAAACTTACTCTACAACATTCATAGAAATCATATCAATAGCAATAGCAATAACATCTTAGCATCATAGCAATCATAAGGATTAGTAGAATTCACATCATGGTAGCATCATAGTTTTACTGTAGCTTTCATTTATCAGGTTTCATGTCAGAATATATCACAGTAGTATCATAGCTTTTTAGTTTCATTACCAATCATCACATCATTGCATTTAACATCAATTTTATTCTCTAGATAGGCATTTTAATAGTCACGGTGCTTACAAATCTGAGAGCCCTTTGTGACTTGATAAATATTTGGAGATAGGAGACAATGAGACACTTTCAAGCTTTTTGTGCTTTTAAATTAGTTTAATTGCTCTTAAATCTTGATATAATGTTTCATTAAGAAGTGTTTTTAGTTATTTTTACTTATTTACATATTCACACTTACAAGTTTGTATGTAATATTTTTAAATGAGTTTTTATAGAAGCTACAGATATGAAAACAAATCTTAGTTCATAATCAAATATTCTCCTATGTATCATTCTTACAAGTTATAAATGAAAATATCAATGGTGTTCTCGTTTATCTTCAGTTGTTCCATTGAATGGATGATGCTATTTTAGCTTTAACTCAAAAAGTTGATTAAATTCTTGAATATGATTGTAGATTTGTAAGGAATTGCATAAGATTTGATAAGAAGTTATTGTTTCATGGCATTGTGAGTTTTCCTATTACAAAGAACTATAGAAATAGTCCACCAACTTTTGAAATAAATGGCTTATCTATTACTGGTTCTTGCATATTTGACCCCATCTTCCCAATTGATGAAGCACTATTCTATTTGTTAATCTTGCATAAAATGAGCTATTCTCATGCTTGGTCATGGATTTAAAATGATAACAACATTCATTTAAAATCATTCAATTATAGTATACGAGTTTGAATGCCCATGATTATTAGAAAATTGATATTCCTTCACTCACAAGTCTTCCAAATCTTGAGTGAAGTGCATTCATTTACATCATATAGGAATCCATTTGTGTATAAAGGTGTTACTAACTAGACATACCTCACATGAACATAATATGGAACACCCTCCTAGGTCCCACAGAGCCTAAAGTGTAGGAGTGAAGACCTCAAAATTCTTTACTGATTGTGTTGACCACTAATCTTGTAGATTCTTAACCATAAGGGTTGGATGCTCTTTAGAGAATTTCATGGTTTTGCTGGAAAAATCACCAAAAATAATGGTGACTCTAATAGGGATGCACTCAGAAATTTGGATGTAGATTGTCTTATCAAAGGGTCATTAAAACTCCTGAACAAGTTTTTGTAACATGAGGTTGACAAATTTTTGAATCTTATCAGTAGAGTGAATTTGAACATCTAGTTTAGATATTGAGAAGTTTTCAGGACTGAAAGTTAGTTTATTGCAATGTAACTTCAAAGAATTTGTGTGACTGTACTTTGGGAAAAGACCCAGAAGGAAATTTATCTTTGAAGTAGCTTCATGTTGTTTGAAATTCTGTTCTCTATGAAAAGAGGTGGCGACTCTGTCAAAAGAACCTATTGAAGATGTGAAGAAAGTTTCAGATCTACAATATTTCCAATCAGGAAGAAAAATATACATCTACAACATATCCTTGAGGTATTCTTCATTTATTTTGGTTTTCATGAAGCGTACATTTTGTATATGAAAAACACATTTGAAAGTCATGAAAAATTGGGTTCCCTATGGAGTGAATAAGCACTAAGAGAGGGAACAGTAGTGATTGTTCTTCACACTTCTATATTACTAGATTGAAAAATCTATTATGAGGTGAAGTATAAATTACTCTTGGAGAAATTCATTTAGAAGGTTTTAAGAAAATTGAG
Source organism: Sequoia sempervirens (assembly GCA_007258455.2). Classification (NCBI taxonomy): domain Eukaryota; kingdom Viridiplantae; phylum Streptophyta; class Pinopsida; order Cupressales; family Cupressaceae; genus Sequoia; species Sequoia sempervirens. The sequence continues at coordinate 212,207,839 of VDFB02000013.1, read as the reverse complement.
ATAGAAATTTGCATTCTAAAGGCTTAAGATTATGTAATACCTTCTGTAACTGCAAATTTTGTTATGAAAGAGACTTATAAGGGTATAAGAAACTGTATCATCAATATATGTATCCTTGTATGGTTTCTAGTACAACCATGGTTTGTAATCAGCTCCGGTCAAATTGTAGGAACTTTTTTAACTCTCTAAGATATAGAGCCATCAATTTTAGTGAAATTAATGGTTACCCAAATGTTATTCCACCTAAAATCAGAGATAAGTTACCAAAATTTAGTGGTACAAAGAATGAAACAACAAACAAGAATTTGCAAGAATTCAACAATTTAATGGATGACTATGAGGTAGATCATGAAGATGTAATTATGAGATTATTTGTTCAATCTCTGAAAGGAGATGTAAGGGACTGGTTCTTTGACTTACCAACCTGCTCTGTTTATTCTTGGAGTGAATTTAAAACAATGTTTATAAAGCAATTTGGTAAAAAAATAAATGCTAGTTCCATGCTCAATAAATTTATGAACATTGAGAAAGAAGAGGATGAGCTGGTCTCAACATTTACTTGAAGATTTGCTAAAACATTAAGAGATATTCCTGAAGATATGAGACTAAGTGATGCAGTGTGTTTGGTTGTTTATTTGGTATCCTTTGATGGAGAGATGAACTATCTATTAAGAGATAAGGATCCTAAAACCTTGTATCAGGCATATGGGATGGCCATGAACATTGAAAACAAATTGAAATTGAACCATTGATTTTTGTTGTGCTATAGCTCTCTTACACTCTTAGGGTTTTCCACCTAAAAGGAGAGAGATAGACCAAAAACCTAGGGGGTTCACTCAAAAAAATGCAAGTATAATGAAAATATGAATGAAATGTACCTAGATGAGATAAACGAAATGTAAATAACTGATAAAATCTATTGATCATTAAGTGAAAACTATTGAAATGCAACTTGTTGGAAAACACATTATGATATGTAAAAACACCTAGAAAGGAATGCAAACTGTAATAGAATTTGATGAAACTGAAAGTGTGCACCTAAGATCTTGATGGATATTGGTAATGAAATATAGAATGCTACTGATACTAAAAATTTGGCCTACTAGGACTCATTTGCTACTTTGGGCGAATTAGTCCTACTTTTGAGAAACTGTTCCGAAACTTGTTTTTGACAAATGGGTATCCAAAACTGCAAAGAACACTTTTTAGACCTATAAATGGGACTCATTCGCCACTAATGGAGAATGATTCTACTTTTGAATTTCTAAAAATACAAAAGTGGAAACAAGAGCCCTTGGTTTGCACTTTGGTTCTTGACAGGTGTCTACCTCTGAAACTCTGATTTTCGGCACTAAAAGTGACTTTTAATGGATAGTTTGACTTGTTCAACAAGGAGATGTCTTCAACAACTTTGCAACTTGATCTTTAATTATTTTCAAGCCTCCAAGATGCCTAAATCTACAAATGCACAAGAAGAGAAGGAGAAAATATTGATTATTAGGGCATGGGGGTTTTCCTTGGTCCAACCCCTTTTAGGTAATTAAACCAGAATGAAAAAAGAATGTAATGAAGCATGCAATTATGGAGTATTACCTTTCCATGATGTTTGATCTTGGATTTTTGCAAGAAAACATGAAGAATCTTCCCTTGAATGTCTAAATGATGTTATCTTAATGACTTGAAATGTTGAAGCCCTAGCTTGCATAACTCGAGGGAGAAGATAAATGATGAATGAATGATAAGAGATGTGAGTTAGGGTTTAGAGACTTCTTTTTATAGGAAATTCTACTAATTTTCCTTTAAATTAGATCCCTAAGGCCGACATGAAAGAAAATGAAACTTAAATTCTAAAATTTCCTGCTCAAAACTCAAAAATGATCCAAATGGGACTAATTCACCAACTTGGGTGAATCAGTCCCACTTGGCAGGGACTCATTTATCACAAATGAAAAATTAGTCCTAGAGGGGTCCATTTACTAGCTAAGTTGTTGGGGAATGAGGAATTCTACCTCTTAAGTTGATTTCATCAGGTATTTGATTAAATTATGCCTCGGGATGCACAATATTGGGTCATAGGGGCCTATTAATGATGATGTGAAGGTCAAATAGGGCTTGGCAGACAAAATTCAATGTGAAAAGTGTGATTAAATACACTTTACAACACTAAAATGAGGTCCACACAACCTAGAAAGGAACAAAATCCAATGTGAATGCGTAGGTCACATTATAACACTAGATTAACAATAAGTTTATTTTACAGACCTTCTAGATTGATGTGGAAATACATTTTATAATGTTGAATTAAGGGAAGGTGGGTTTATTAAGTCTAGAAAAGCATGAAAGTCTTTTACAACACTTTACAACACCTTTACAAGACATCGTTAGATGCATTTACAAGGGTCCAAGACCTAATGTGGATGTGTATAACACTTCACAACACTAAATCAAGGCCTTATTAAGTCTAGTTTATCATGAATTATTCCCATGGAAAGCAAGAAATACTTTTTTCTACAATATAGAAATATGGAATGCAAAGGAGTTATTTGAATACAAGTGTTTGCTACCTTGAGACACTAAATATTGATGAAAGGTGTAAGGTAGAGAGCAGAGATGAATGTCAAAGCACCTACACCCCTATTGTTTCAACTTGCCTATCATTCCATGATGTGGATCACATAGACTCCCAAACAAATGGTCAGGAAGCTACATGCATTTGTGATCCTATAGCCTCTTTTCAAGCCCTCTCTTGCATAAGAAGATATGAAGGAGAATCATCATATGATCTCTATGCAAGGTTTATGGGTATTTTGTTTTCAATTCCTTAATATCGTAGACCTGAAAATTCAATGTGCATTGATTTACTTTATGAATCTTATGAACCAGGTTTGAGTGCTCTACCAAAGGAGTTTAATCCTATAGAGCTTGACCAAGCATGCAAATACTTTTCTCTTTTTGAATAGTGTATTAGAAATGATCATCAAGAATCTTTATGAATCTTATGAACTAGGTTTGAGTGCTCTACCGACCTATAGAGCTTGACCAAGCAATGATTTTTCTCTTTTTGAATAGATTAGAAATGATCATCAAGCATGCTTTCAACCTATGATAACAATGATTTTGCTAACATGAGCTAAGAAATAGATATCACATAAAGAAGAGAAGAATAGAGCCAAGGTTGAAAATCTACACCTTATTGAAGCAAATGAAATGTGTGGTTTTAATACTTTTGAAGATTCTAACACTTCTAGTCCTATGCAAAACATAACATTGTGCAATCAATTTGAAGATTCTAAACATAGTTGCAGTGTTGATGAGTCCTCTGGCTATAGTACTGAGGCTGGTAATAAGTATGATCACTCCTTTGATAGTCAAGGTTTTCCTCATAAAAAAGAGATTGAAATCTTTGCTACAAAGAAAAATATGATGATAATAGTGGAAACATGTGCTAGCTTGAGAAGGAACAACTTTCTTCCTGTGAAGAGTTTTCAGAGTATGAGTCAAAAATATTAATTATAGAGGATATAAATGAAGTTGAAAATATATTTGTATGCTCTTCTAGTGATTGTAATGATTCTGAAAAGAGTAATGATATGGAAGATTTAGATCTTCATGATAATGAGGCTAAGACTTTTATGTCAGAAATGAGTGTAATAAAAAATAATTTTTTTGATGAGCTTCCATCTTCACTAGAGATGAGAAATGATGATCCTTATTGGCGTAGAGATAATCCACTTTTTGTTGAGAATTTTGATGATGCATTTGACACATGGTTAGAGTATGGCCTTAAGCAAATAGATCAATACCTTGATGAGCTCCTAGAAGGTAGTGCCAATTATTTTTCTGCATTTAATATAGATGTTGTAGACAAGGTTGAGAGTCATGATGCGAGCTACTTGGGAAAGTATGAACATGTTTTATATGATAAAAATAACATATTGTTGTCATATAATGATGAAAATTCTCTATATATGCTTGGTTATACAATGTAGAATGACAAATTATATTAGCAGTGATATGCTTAGAAAATTTGTAAGAGATGTTAATGGAAATGTTTGTAAACAGGAAGCTTTTAAGGGTAACCACATATTTTTTCTTGTAAGAGGAGGATTATACATGTTACAGTGGTATGGAAGAGGTAAAAGTGGATGGAAGAGAATCAATTCTTTCAATAGATTGGTCTTTGACATGGGAAAAAAATAGCCCTAAGTTTAGTGGCCCTGTGCCACCAAAATTAAAGTTTAAGTCTCATTAAATTGTAAGGTGCATATTGATAATTTGCACCTCAGGAGAAGGCTTTTGAAAAAATGGATATTGGATCTCTCATTTTAGGTCTTTTGGTCTATGTAAAAACTATATATATCTTTCAGTGGTTTTGTTTTATGTGTTTGGTTTGCTTCACCCATGATTCTAGGATCTAACTATTCCTGCAAGAGGCATGTGTCCCCAACTAGAGCCACTGATGGAACCCCTCAAAAAAATTATTGGTTCCATTTTAAAATTTTTGCATCATTTGGCTTGGACCCTTGTTTTGGCTTAGGGTTGCATCCTCGTCACTGTGTTAGGGTTTTATGTTGTTAAAACTTTTCAAAATTGGCCTATGAGTTCAGAAAACCCTTGGTCATTCTATTTTTGCATTGACCTGATATTCTTGGTCTCTGGTTGTTTAAGTTGCCTCTTAGGCCATTGATATCATTGATTTCACCGGCCCCTAGAATCTAGGTTTGTCAGTTACCTTATTCCATTTTAGCGTCAAATTTTCCTATGGTCGGATTTTATTTTTTATACTTAAAAGACTTAAATCTTTAATCCCCATTCTTGAGGGTCATATTCTCATTGGCCTAGTGGAGGCCCCCCTTTTCAACCAACTTTCGTGGCATGTGCAAAATTAAGTTTCTATGTTAGTCGTTCTATCATCAAGGGTTGATCTCTATCATTCCCTATGCACTCGTGTTGATTTATTCCCTATTATTTTATTTGCACGAGCCATTAGGCTTTATCCATGTGTTTGGTGGATTGGTGGGCCTGATCTCCTTGGTAAAGATATCTAGTGCCATTTAAAGAAGATCAATGATAGTTATCAAGCAACGTGGCCACATCCTGACCACTCCCTGCATGCTCGTGTTGGTTTATTTCATATTACTTTAAACACACAAGCTAGTGGATGATGGTTGTGTGTCATGTCTGGTGGTGGGATCAGTGTTTCCATATGGCAATGGGACATATCTTTGAGAACAATCAACAATGAACACCACAACACATGTTCTCATCAACACTATTCCTTGCACGCCCATCTATCTTGTGCATTAAGGAAAGATGATCACATTGGCTAGTGGGAAAAGAGACATATGTCACTTTTGGGACCCACCAAGCTTTGGAGATGGTGATTGCTTCATAAAGAAGGGAGATCGATGGTTGATGGCAGGTGATGTGCTTCAATCCTCACCACTCACCGCCATCCTGTCAGGGGTGCAGTCGTGTCCCATTTTTTTCAGGTCACAAGTGGGAAAGTGCCACGTGGATATTCTAAAAGGTTCTGATGGACTCTAGTGGAATTGGAATGCTACTAAATTTGGCTAAAAGGGCACTGTGATAAAAATGATACCATTTTTGAGATTATTCTTTAATGAACATGTTTGGGATTTCACCTGTCAATTCTGACAATTATTGGTACATGTGGGAAGGTGATAATTAAGAAAGTCAGGGTACGAACCAATATTCTGAGATCAAATCAAGATCAATCCCCTTTGTTCTGCTACAACGAAATACAAGTGTATTAATTCCAACGGGTGAGCGGGTAACCATGGCACAACTAGTTTTCATTGATGCTAATTATGTGGTTGAAATATGTGTACAGAGTGGATGCATATCTACTTGGGGTTTTTCCAATTAGGAAAAGGCATTAACAACACACAAATAAGCTTTATTATGATTGGTTATGCCGGTGATAACTATCCATTGATTTGTTTTTCAAACATGATCAATGGTTAAGATTTTAAAAATCAAAGTAGACTGTTGTTAGCTCACGTGCATAAGGTTTTCTTGAATATTAATGGTTGGCATGCTTGTATGGATCGATATAATGGGGACCAATGGTCATTTTTCTTCATTCAAAATTTGCATTCAGAGATTGAAAATTGAGTCTTAGTCCAAGAGTAGAATTGGTAAGGGTTTTTTTAGAGTCTTCCTATTCTAGTTCTTAAGACAATGAGTAAGTCAGGAGAGTTTGTTAAGCCAGTCCAGAGGCCCAGGAAATTGAGTTTGTTGGAATCTAAGGAAAATGCTCTTGAAGACAAAATTGAGACAAAGGGGGCTCCTAAAACACCAAAGGGTAGAAGGGCACACAAGAAATTCAAGAAATATGGTTTGAGGAGTAATTATAGCCAGAGAAGCCAAACCATTTCAAAAGAACTGGTCAAGTTCAAGGGGAAAGAGCTAGTTGAATATGAGAAGAAGGCAAAGAAGAAGTGCAAGTATTGTAAGGCCTATCTGGGGAAAAATAAACCTTGCATTGAGGTTTCTAATATCCCTTCAGGTAGTGGAGGTGATACTGATCCAAAGGGTGACTAGTATTCCCTCTCATTGATACCTTCTAAACACTCTAACAAGGACTCTAGTTCCACAATGAACAAGACATGGGTGAGCATACTTTGATGTTGATGACTCAGAGTGATGTCTCTTCCCCTTTCTTTTTTTTTTGATGATACCATTGTCACCTTCTTAGGATTGTCCTCCTTAGCATGTTTGTAGTTTTTTGTTTCTTGTGTTGATGTGGAGTTTTCTCAGGATGGTATGTTGGAGAAGTGCTAGACTTCCTAACTTTTGTGGTAGGTATGCTTTTTCTAGTAGATATACAAAATTTTGCTCAGGTCATGATTGGAGAATCTTCTTTGGTCAACCAGGGCAACGTGATGCTTCTCTAGCAAAAAAATTTTCATTTTGAGGAGCTGGCATGTAGTGATAACTTTAAGAACCCCCCTCAAAAAAAGATATAAAATCTTGGTGAATATTTTATTTGTTTAGGAAAAAATATTAATTTCTATTGGCTAATATTTCCTTATTTTTGAAAAAATAATTATTTTTATTGGCGATTTTTTTTACATCACTATTTTTCTTGTAGAAAATTTTGGCAAATCTTGAAAAATAATAGGAAAATTCATTAATTATTTTGGATAATCTATCCAATCTAAAAATAATTCTCATTGAAAAGTAGGGGCTCAAGGGTGAAAATTATAAATGGGTTTAAGTGGTAGACTATAACATTTTCTTTCCACCATTGTTTTAAAATATAAAATAACAACCCTCATTGTATTCTACAAGGTAAAATGTACCCACGATCTATAATTATCACGAGGCTTAAAATTTATTTTGGATCATTCATCTAATGACCCTTGTTGTACTCTATGATGTAAAATATACCCATGATCTATAATGCTCATGCAACCTGAAATTTTGAGCCCCAAGAGCATTACAGATTGTGAGTATATTTTACCTTGTTAAATACAACAAGGGCCATTAGATTATATTGTAAATCAATGGTGAAAACTAAAGATTAGAAATATGGTCCTAAAGAAACTAATAATTATGATATACTATTGGCGAATTAATATAGATTTCTACTATAATTTATAAAATTTAGGCGAATATGATCTAATCATGTATCAAATATTGTGGAAATTTTTTGAGTTAAAAGGTTAAATAAAATAAATTCTTTGGTGATTTATATAAGACTATAATTAAATTTTGTAAAAATGTGGCCATTCAAGTCACATTATAGCTAGAACTATTAGCCAATTTTGGATTCGCAAATTTCAACTTTTAGCAAATTGGTGAATATTAACCACTAAAAAAATCACTGCTAGTGTGTCTTCATTCAAGGAATGTGGAGTTTAGTCTTTTACTCTTCCATTTTTGCCAATCATTACATGTACTTAACTAAGGAGCATCTCAAATTCTAGTGCAAATGATCTTCAAATGAAATGAAATGAAATGTAAATGTAATAGAGCCTAACGATTATTGCTCCCTTGTTCTATAAAAGGGATTTCAAGGATCATTACGAAGGGTCAAAGTTTTAGGTCTTAACATGGTTTAGGTGAAAAGCTTAGTTTAGGAAAGGCATTTCATAGAGAATATGGATGAATAGAACAGTATGTTGTCTTGGGTGTGAGTCCTATATGTAATAGTCTTAAATGAGTTTTATAAAAGCTACATATATCAAAACAAATCTTATTTTAGAAAAAAATACTCTCCTATGTATCTTTCTTACAAATTACAAATGAAAATATCAATGGTGTTCTCGTTTATCTTTAGTTGTTCCATTGGATGTATGACTCTATTTAGCTTTAACTCAAAGAGTTGATTAAATGCTTGAATATGGTTGTAGATTTGTAAGGAATTGTATAAGATTTGATAAGAAGTTATTGTTTCATGGCATTGTGATTTTTCAGAGTACAAAGCACTATAGAAATAGTCTACCAATTTTTGAAATAAATAGCTTGTCTATTACTGGTTCTTGCATATTTGACTCCATCTTCTCAATTGATGAAGCACTAGTTTGTTTGTTAAGCTTGCATAAAATGAGCTATTAGCATGCCTAGTCATGGATTTAAAATGAGAACAACATTCATTTAAAATCATTCAATTATAGTATATAGGTTTCAATGCCCCTGATTTTTAGCAAATTGATATTCATTCACTCACAAATCTACCAAATCTTTAGTGAAGTGCGTTCATTTGCAACAAATAGGAATCCATCTGTTTATAAATGTGTTACTAGCTAGATATACCTCACATGAACATAATATGGAACACCCTCCTAGGTCCCACGAAGCTTGAAGTTTAGGAGTAAAGACCTCAAAATTATTTACTCGTTGTGTTGGCCACTAATCTTGCAGATTCTTAACCATAAGGGTTGGGTACTCTTTAGATAATTGCAAGGTTCTGCTGGAAAAATCACCAACAGTTTTAACTGAGGAACCATGTTGTGTAGGATTTGTAAGTTTCATTCATGAAAGTACCCTAGATGTAATTAACAAATGAAATCTAGACCCAAGAACTTGAGTATGTTAGAATTGATTATAATCTTGCATCTATAGGTGAAGTCAAGAAGACCATAACTTAGCCTATCAAATATACACCCTTTGATTCTTTGGAGTGATCGTCAAGCATTGATGTCTCTCTCAAAGTTAATGTTAAGATGATGCATATCCTTGAGAATATGATTCAAGTATAGCTTACTAAAACTAGAGCTGACTTAGATTATATCTCATTTTTATAAGATTCTCTAATCTACTAGATTCTTTAGTAATTTTAACTAATGAATCATAGAATTGACAGCTTGAATAAATTAAAATTTTAACTATCAGGAATCCAATGCTTAGCATAGTTTAAAAAAAAAAAAAAACAAGAATTAAAGAAAGGAGAACATATAAATATATTAAAATATTTCTTAATATAAATATAAACTAAAACAATCTGTCAATTACAGAAATACAGAGCATAAACTTCAAATCCGAATGTGGTGACAATGTAGACACGTTAGTATTAACTTTTTAGCCTACCAAGAAAGGAAATACGTCCGTATAATCATTAGAAATAAAAAAAAGGAAACTGGATAGCTACACCATGATTTATTCTGCTTTCGGTTTTATAAAGCGAAACTGGATAGCTTCATGATCCCCACACTTTTGAGAGAATTACTTATGAAGCGTAGAAAGAACATTATAATCGTGCACAGAATAAAAGAAGCAGAACTGATCACCTGTCAAATCCTATTCAGTGATGTTACGCGCAGAATTCTTGAACGAATAAAGCTGGAAGATACGTATTCTTATAATTACCAGAACTGCGCATGTGCGATGAAATATGAAATATGCACAGTTTTGTCTATTTTGGTATCATTTACTTACAGGGACAAAGGAATTGACAGCTTTTGGAAAAGCCTGCCAAAGTGAGGGCAATTGTCCTTAACCCCAAATTCTCCTCCGTTCATAATAGAGCCATATGCCATTTTACTGTTCAACCACATTTTATACTCCAACATGTGAAACGTGGTCGGTTAGAACAATGAGCAATGAGCACAGAACAGCCTATAAATTACGGAGATCACTTCAAACAAGATAATTCATACACAAGTCTACGGATAAAAGCGTGAAGCTGTTGGAAACTTTGAGCTTTTATTTCTCTTCTACTTGTGATTTTAAGTTTACTGAGAGGCTGAGTTATAGAAGTAGCCCTTAGTAAATCAGAGTTTCAAAATCTAACAATGAGTGAGAGGCAAATGCAAGTGCAACTAAGGAGTTTCTGTATGGCTGACGTAGATGATTTCTACGAATGGGCGAGTGATGAAGAAGTTACACGCTTTATGACGTGGGAGCCCTTCAAATCGAAGCAACAGGCAAGAGAGTATCTTGCGAACGTGGTGATTCCCCACCCTTGGTTTAAGGCCATTTGCATCCAAGGAAATAATAAGGCCATTGGCCACATTATGCTTAAGCAAGGCAGTGGAATGAACAGTTGCAGAGCAGAGATGGGGTATGCCATCTCTAGAAAGTACTGGAAAATGGGTGTCACCACTCAAGCAGTCATCACTGCACTCAAAATTGGATTGAAGGAGTTGCAGGGAATAACGAGGATCGAAGCTCTGGTTCTCCCAGAGAATGTGGCCTCGGCAAGAGTGCTGGAGAAGGCAGGCTTTATCAAGGAAGGGCTGCTACGTGACTATGTTTATCTGAAAGGGAACTTCAGGGACTGCCTCCTCTTTAGCTTTGTCTCCGTCTCACCAAAAAATTGATTTCCTATCACGCCATAATAGCTAGCCTAATGCAAGTGTACTCGGTGTCTATTATGTACACTCTTACCACGTCCATTCCGTTTAATGTACTTTTATGTATTGTAGGATGACAAATTATTGTAAAAGGGAAGATAAGTTATTGTAGTGTAGTTTTTTGGTTTTAATTCCAAGGAAGTCTATTATTCAAATGGCTAAAATACTCGATATCAATAGAATGATAAAACATTTAATCTTTTTAATTTAAAATGTTTATATGTGTTATTTTGATATATCAGAATATGATTACTTCGAAGGAAATGCAATATTATATATAAAATAAAAAGTGTATTATATTGAATGGAAGGTAATATTATTATTTCTTTTATATTTTTATTTAAATATTGATAATTTAATATAAATATAATTTGTATGGTAAAATATTATACGAATTCAAGAGGCACATCTAAAATAAATTGACATGAATATAATATATGAAAAGTAAATAGGAATGACATTTCTTTTAGATTAGGTTAATTGTTAATTATTGGAAGATTAAAACTTCTCTCCTTCGACACTTTTTTCACAATTCCTTGAACATATTTGAATTGTATAGAATAATTGTATGTGAATGGAGAGATGATTATAAATCTTTATCATTATATTATATCATTTATTTTTAGTAGAACTTAAACTTTTTAGTTAATGTATTATAAAAGTGCATTTCAATTGTAAGGAAAGAAAATGTAGATGTATATGTTATATTTCTAATAGTATAATAGAAATAGAATACACAATTATATGTTTAAATTGTACTTATAGATATTTATGAAACTCTACCACAAACTATATTACAAATCAAATATTTTTTTTTTTAATTTTACAAAACATATTAAAATATATATCTTAGAATTTCAATTACACTACTGGCTTTATACAAAGAAGTAAAAGTAGTAGAAAAAGAAATTAAAATAGAAAAATGTTTCCTAGGTAATATTTAAAATATTTATTTTCAAAAAATAATAAAAAAATTGAAGTGTGGAAGGGATATCATCTTTTAGGAGAATGTAATTACTTTCAATGATGTTAAAGACAAAAAAGCATTACTTTTTCTTAATTCAATGTGCTTCTAAATATTCTTCACTTAGTCTATTACCTTGTAATATCTCCTTATTGACTATATGAAATAATATGATAAATTGATGCCAAAATCCTCTAATATATGGTAAAATCGAAACTTAGGATATAATTTAGGTCAGCCTTAAAACATAAAATAACAAAATACACCACTAAATTTTTGACAATATACTTTTTTTTGCTAATATATGTATATTTATTATTAAAGAATAATTCACTTCAAAATTCATAGCATATTTTGAACTCTATATATTTGATATCTAGCATATCCTTGATCACCTCCTCAACCAAATTATTCCATATGAATAAATCTTAGAAAAATAGATATTATTAATAGGTTATTAATTAATAACAAATAATTCACTTCAAAATTGGGTAGCTTATATTGAAATATATATTCTCAATGTCTAGTATATCTTTGATCACCTCCTTAGTTAAGTCATTTCATATGAATACACCTTACATCAAAGGATAAACACCCATGTTCACATTTTAAAAGAAATACAAATATAGACTTAATAAGAAATCCTATAGCCCTTATCGTGTGCTAAATAGTGATCATATTTAATAATGAAAATCACCTAGATAATGAGAGGGAATGAAAAATTAAATTAGTATCACTAATAAAAGGAATAATTTTCTTTTTGGTATTAGGAACTTATTAATTAATGTCCCGAGTGGGACCCCACCTTAAACTATATTTGAAGACTATCACATCTATCGAGTAAATTAGGTATTAATAAAACATTGTTTGACTTGACACCACATAAATACAAAGGAAACCAACTATGTAGTTTGATTCTCTATAACAAGGGTATATTAAATTGACCTTAATGTATGATTGTTTTTAATATTCGTGATAATAGTTTTATGATAATTTTATTATGATAATTACTATTAGTGATTATATTAATTATTATTATAGAATCACCTTTAATAAAATATTTTAGTTTATTTCATTACTTTAAAATATCTAATAATAGGGGGGACATATGATCGATTTTCATGAAATTAAATTTGTAGCATAAAAAAATCATACCCTTTACAATTTCATATTATCTTGATATTCTATTTTTCTTAGAACATTAATTGTAATGATAATTTCTTTATTTCGGAGCTATATTAATAAAATACATTTAAATTATCACCATCTTAATAATTTTGGGCCAAAAAGTGGTCACGAGAGTAGGGTACTCTAGATCAGAAACAAATTTTTGAATCTCTTTTAATGATTTCTAGATTCCATCATGTGAGATTTTTTTGCATAAATATTTTGGATCACACTCTGTGATCCATCATCAAGATGAAAGCAAATAGCTAGAGGAGAAAAATGAAAAATTGTAGACTACGACTACCTAAATAAAAAATGGAGGGGAGGAGGAGAGACAACGATACACATGGACCTAGAAGGACAAGACAAATGAGAAATAAGAATAAAATGAAATTAAAGGCTAAAAACAACAAGAGGAAGGAATAACAATTAAAATGAAAAATACAAAAAATACAACACCATAAATGCAATAACACATACATAACTAGAAAAATAACTAAAAAAGAGCCCAAGAATTTTAAAAGAGCTAAATAAGACATAAATTGACAACATTTAAAATTATTAATATATATTGGTACATAATAATAATCTATGCATGCAAAAGCATACAAAAGAGAAAAACAATAAGTATAAATGCATTCATATGAATGAAAAAAATTATACAAACTCATAAACAAAAGAAAAAAAATTGAAAAAATATATTAGTACATGCACAATGCAAAAATAGAATTTAAAAACACACTACAAAGAAAATTAAAAAAAAAACCCCTTTTTTCTTAATTTTTGTTGTTCATTGTGTAATGTGTTTGTCCTTGGCTTTTGCTTATAAGGTTGTATATATGTATTAGGCATATATAAATATTATAATTATAATTTTCCTTGTTTGATTTTTGTTTATGCCTTCATATGTATGATACATATATACAATTTTATAAGCAAAAGCCAAGGACAAACACATTACACACAACAAACAAAAGAAAATTAAGCAAAAGGAGGGGGGTTATTTTTTTGTAATTTGTTTTGTACTGTTTTTTTGAGTTTTCTATTTGCATTGTGCATGTACTATTATATTTTTTCTATTTTTTCTTGTTTTTATGAGTTTGAGTAATATAATTCATTTGTATGAATGCATTTATACTTATTGTTTTTCCCCTTTTTATGCTTTTGCATGCATACATTCTTATGTATCAGTATATATTAATAATTTTAAATGTTGTCAATTAATATCTTATTCTATTCTTTTAAAATTATTTGGCTCTTTTTTAGTTTTTTTAGTTATTTTTTTGGTTGTGTATGTGTTATTGCCTTTATGGAATTGTATTTTTTATATTTTTCATTTTAATTGTTATTCTTTCATCCTATTTTTTTAGCCTTTAATTTCATTTTGTTCTTATTTCTCATTATTCTTGTCCTTCTCTCTCCTCCTCCCCTCCCTTTTCTCTTTAGGTAGTCTTGGTCTACAAATTTTCATTTTTCTCCTTTATCTTTTTGCTTTCATCCTAATGATGGATCACAGAGTGTGATCTAAAATCTTCATACGAAAAATTCTCACACCATCAAATACAAAAATCACTGAAAGAGAACAATATGGATCATGGAAAATTCATATCATTAAAGTTTTGAATGTTCAAAAAATTGATTGGCAAGATTTATTTTTTTTGAAAATGACCTCAAGTTGGTCCCTACACAAAGGGATATATAAACATGTTTTCCTCTAATTTTGAAAATAATAAATAAATTTTAGAGATTTGAGAACAATTAGAAGGGAATTATGGAGAAGTATTGAGTCATCCTCTACATGCTAGCTTTAATAATCTATATCATATTGGAGAATTTTTTTTTTAGGTCTATCAAGAAATTAACGGAATCCATCAACCAAATTGTGTGTAGCATGTCTTCTTCAAGGGTTTTCACATCAAGGTAACATAATCACTTTCCATATACCAATTTTATTCAAATATTACTATTTTGGCCTCTACCTAGCCAAGCACATGCCCTCTTGATCATCATCGATCATTCTACATGGAAGTCGAAATACCAAAATGAGAGTTTGACTTAGGAAAGACCCCATATAGCATAATTTTCCCCCTATTTTAATGTGTGTAGGTCATCTCAAAGATTTTGAGAAGAAGACCATTTGGGAAAATAGAGAGAAGACAGTGATTGAAATCTTGAATTTTTTAGATCCAAAGAAGGGGAAACTCAATGTAGGTTGCCACACGCCTTTGACCAAAAAATTTCATCTCAAATTTTAATCACATTTTCCTCTCTATATCTCAATCTTAGACTTGAATTTATTTTTTTACTTGCCATTTTTGTCTATGAAAATAAAATTTTAGATCTTGGCTTGTATGTCAAATAAGATTGTAAAATCATACATCAAATTTATCATCCACACAATATGTCACTTTTATTCAATTACAGTTGTTTTGGCATCTCCCCAACCTAGGGCATACCCTCTTGATCATCATCAATTATTGTATTTGGAGGTAGAAATACAAAAATAAGGGTTTGACTTAGGCAATCCCCTATACAACACAACCTTCCCCCTATTTTAATGTTTGCAAGTCAGATCTAGGTGTTTGAACAAAAAACTATCTAGGAAAATATAGAGAAAATAGTAAATGACATCTCATAATTTTTAGATCCAAATAAGGGGCAACTTAGTCTAGGGTACAACATTCCCTTGACAAATCAATTCCAACTCAAATTTTGGTCACAGGTTTTTCTTTGTGTCTCAATTTCAGGTCTGAAGTTCTTTTGTTACCTTTTATTTTTATCTTTATGATAAATAATATTTTCAGATTTAGGCTTGTGTGTTAAATAGACTTGCCAAACAATGCATCAAATTTATCATCCACACAATACATTGAAAACATAAACCCTAGGAGGTTGTCTTTGTTGAACACCCAAAATACTAAGAGGGGGGAACTTATAATGTAGGAAAATGTATCCCATTACATTTTCACACTTGTTTGGGACCTCCCTATTAAAATTTGACTTCTTTATGCCTTAATTGATTTTATTTTACATCCAAAATCCTAATTAAATACATTTTTCCAAGGATAATCACGACATTTAACAAATGGAAAATCATAATTTGATGTTTTTGGTTGTGTTCAAGATCTAGGGATCTAGGAAACATGCTCCCCTTTGGGCATATGGGTCCAACCTAGGTCTCAAGGCCTAATTTCAAATAAGACATTGAACATAACACTCCTTGAAATCTATGTCTCGTGTTTAAGCCTTTGAGACTCATACTTCCAACCTAGCATATGAGTCCACTTTAACCTAGGACCTATTTTAATTTAAATTCTTGATGGGATTTTATTATCCTTAGAATCAATTTTTGAATTTTGGCTTATACTGTTGTAATTTTGAGAAATTAGGCATAAACAAGTATAAATACAATGTCATTTCATTAAGTTTCTTCTAACAAGCTAGCAATTTAATTCAAGAATTCCTAAAGAAAGTTGATGAGATCAATAGCATTCAAGAGTAAATCATCAATCATTTCGAGCTACATTCAAGATTCAAGCATCATGTCAAAGTATTCACGCATCATGTGTATTTGTGAGCTAACATTTATTATATAGGTTTCATTATTCAAGCAAGCATTTAAGATAATTTTTTAGGAATTCAATCAAAAGTCAAGATCCATATTCATGCTAGCCATTTCACACAAGTTTGTAACCTGCATGTCAAGGGTTTGGTGAGTTGCAACATTGTGTTTATTCTTTCATCATTCCTTCATGCCTTTCTATTTCATTTCAAGGTTTAATTACCAAAATAGGGTTTGACAAAGGTAAACACCCATTCCCAAACAAAAAAAACATTTTTCTCTCTTGATGTGTGTTTATAGATCTAGGTGAATTGGAGTTTGAAGATCCTTTGAGGGAAAAGTTGAAAAAATTGTCAAGAATTTGTCATCTTCATAGAAACTCACCTACATGCTAGAATTCAAAGTTTCAAATTTGAAGATCAGAAAAGAAGGAAGCTACAAAAGATAACTAGACACTATAGAATTTTCAATCAAACCCTACTAGCAGGACTAAATTGCCACACTAGGAATATTAGTCCCAGAATACCCTTTTTTCCAACTTTCTATAGATCCAAATTAGTAAATAGAAGATTCCAGATTATGCCTAGAAGCCTTGTAGTAGAACTAAATTTCCTAGCCTAGCATATCATTCCTAATGCACTCCAAAAAGATTTTTTTTTAGAATTTCAGACCTTACTTTGAATCCATCAATCTTCAAGGTAGTTTAATGTTTAATTCCAGTTTGTCAATCTTGTTTCATGATTTCAAATTCTTAAGTCATATAGTGAATTTTCATAGTGCATTCAATTTCTTCTTTTAAAGAATTGTTTAATGGTGAACCCTCATCCAATTGCATAAGGAAAAACCTAGTCCATCCCTCAATTGAATCACTTGGTGGATGGATCTTGTTTTCGTAATGAACTAAAGTGTGAAATAGGTCCAAGTTCCATCTCCTAAAAGGTGGGCACCCATTTCCATTTTGTTCATTTTGGCAAACCCAACCTTTAGACCCTTGAATTTTTTATTTGGAAAACATTGTAGTCCTAGATTTAGATTACATTAACTCTGCATTATATTTGCATTAGCTGAATTGCATTTAGGACTTCCAAACTTTGCAATAGTGAAAAGTGCATATAGGTTGCATTTTTTCATTTTGCATCATTTAATTTCATTAGAAATCTATAATTGCAAATAGTAAATTGAGCATACAATCTAGAAACATTAAAATCAACTTAGAATTTTTTTATTTAGGCTTAAAATCCCTAATCTAGGACTCATTCACACACATAGGTGATTTAGTCCCTATGTAGGCATTTTTCCCAGATTTCTAGGTATTCTACATTGCCTATTTTTCTCTATTTGAATCTATCAAAAGACCTATGTGGGACCCATATTCCCAGTTGGGTTTATTAGTCCCTAGTTAGGTATAAATTTTCATTTTATAGAGTTAAAATCTTCTCATCTATGCTTTTGATTGTTGTCTTTATATTACTATTTCAACTTGCAAAATTACTATCATTAGAAATCCTTTCGTAATTGGTTTCATTTCAAGTGCATTTTTTAACATTAGAATTGGAATTAAAGCATATCATGTAATACCCCTCATGTTGTTGTTTTTACTTGTTATCTTTCTATGCTTTTTCTTGATACTTTGAGACTGTGATAGTTATTACTTATTTTTTGGATTGGTGGATTGGATAGTTTAGAATGCTTGATGATTATGCTACTTCATTTGAGGACATGGATATTATGATATGACATGGTGGTTGCATTTGGTTTGGGGATGTTTAATAATTTGATTTTAGTAATACATTGTGATGCAATGGTTTAGTAATTATTTTATGATGTGATCAGTTAGTTTAGCAATGTTTTTCAAAAGGAAAAAATAGGTTTTACAGGGACTTGAAACCGTAGAGTTTAAACAAATAAAGATAACATAAAAAGTTCAAGCAAACAAACGGCTGTCCCAAAAAGGAAACGACAACATCAAGAGACAACAGGGCCCAAAATGGACCGCCCAAAAAAACTAGCAACAAACACCACCACGCTACTCCAAGGTGTTCAGTAACTCCTCAGCCTCCTTTTCAACATGTTGCATGTACTGTAACCCCTGCTTGAGAATTTGAGCTGTATGTGATAAAGTTGGGGTCTTTCTCTTAATGTTAGCTAGGGTACGAGTCAAAATCCCTTCACTAGCCAATCTACTACCTCCCCTGTTCGCATCCAAATCCATGACCAGTGAACCCTTTTGGTTTTTTTCAAGCTTTTCCACCATCACATTGATGATAATGGTGTTATGCCTAGTGATTTTATGATTGTTCGCAACAGTGGCCCTAATGTTTTGGCCAATCTTGGACATGCTGCATTCGATACTTGTCAATCTATCCTCCTAAAGTTAGTTTAACAATGTTACTTTATATTTAATCTTGTAATTGTTAGTATAGTTTTGGTGAGAGGACAGTGTAGCACCACTCGTTTACGAGTGCCCTGCTACTCTGCAATTCCTTCTCACGATATGATGTTTTGATATAAATATATATACATGTTGTACACAACCTTGTTTGTATGCAGGAATTGTAGGTATAGAGTCTCGATTCCACCTGCTTTGGCAGGATAGGGCGAGCATCATTTTAACCCAAGGAGCATGAAGTTGAAACAGAGATGACAAGGAAGTCACCCCATTATAGTGGTTTGTGTGAGTGTACCTTGGTTATTTTGCATTTTATTATAGTGGTTTGTGTGAGTATACCTTTGGTATTTATTTTACATTGTTGTTTTCTATGATGTAATTTAAATAATTGAATGATGTTAATTAATGGTTGGAATAGTTTGTATTAAAATATAAAAGTCTTATTTTAAAAGCCATATATTTATTAAAGATTAATAAATGGAAAAATTTAAATTAAATTATTTAAAATCAGTATTTTTATAATTTAATTTATAGAGCATGTTGAGGATAATTATGAAATAAATTAAATTGTGTGAATTGCAAGTAAAACTACAAAATCAGAATTAAAACAACAAGTGTTGTTAAATAGGAAAAAAACAATAAAAGAAAGAAAAGATGAAAAGGACCAATGAATGTTGAGTTTTGGCTATAAGGCTGGGAATAAAATTAGAAAAAATCTTTTAATTTTGATTTTTGGAACTTTCAAAAAAGAAGAAGATATGATTTATTTAATAACAAATTTGTGAGATTTTCATTCACGGGAAGATTGACAGAAGTAACACAAAAAGAAAAATATTGAGTTTTGGGTATTGGAGTCTCTCTTGTTCTTGTTCTGTAGAAATTTATTTAGTTCTTCATTGTTCTAGAAGAGAGGTTCTTCTAAAGTAAAGTTTAGATTAGAAGATTGGTTAAGGGAATCGGGTGAAGAAGTTCTGAAGGAACGAATGAGAGCTCTTCAAAAAGGCTATTGGGATCAAACAAAGCTTCATCAAATTTTCAACAGCGCAGGACTCCAACTTCCATTTTCTTATTCTTTAGTTTTCTGATTTAAAAGAAAAATAAAAATGAATAAATATGTTTTCTATGAAAGAAAGGAATTCTTATGGGGTTTTGAAATTCTTTTGGGTAGTAAACAAATGAAAGAAAATTTTCTTGGATTTTGAAAATGTCCAATATTTCTATAATTTGATTTAAAAAAAACAAAATTTGTTTCCCTCTGAATCAAATGAGTTTTTAAAATATATTCATATATATATAAATCTTTGGGATATATATATATAAATATATGTATATATATATACACACACATTCTTATTGAAGTATATATACATACATACATATATGTATATATATATATATATATTGATCAAACTTATGATTTTGAGTTTGCATTTATCAATTTTCGTGCCGAAATAGGTACTTTTGACATTTTTTTTGTTTTGAAGAAATTAAATATTTAAAATGGGGTTAAGGGGGGCTGCGTACCCCCATGGGTTCCAAAATTCTCATTGCACCCAACGCGGTACTTTGATGTTTTGTTTTTGTAATAATATATATATATATATATATATATATATATATATATATATATATATATATATATATATATATATATATATATATATATATATATATATATATTTTTTTAAGTTATTTTATGTGGTAATGGAATCATCTGGGTTTTATAAACAAAATTTTTATTTGTATTAATATTTTAGATATATATATATATACATATATATATATACATATATATATGTATGTATATATATATATAGAGAGAGAGAGAGAGAGAGAGAGAGAGAGTATAAATGTAAGATATAATTCTCTTTTTATAATGGCGAAATTATGAAATTTAGTTATATTGATTAATTAAAAGAAGAAAATTATATATTTATGTCAAAATTAGTATTGAACCTTTATTTCAAATTGTATTGTGAAAAATGAGGATTAGGAAATAGAATTAATCAATTGTTGATTTTATGCTGCGAAAACAATGTACGGAAATTAATATGTTTTTTCTGAGTTATGAAATCCTATATATTTGTTTGGATGATCTTGTTGTTATTATACTTTATTGTTTTGGTTTTTCGATGAGGGAACCCAGTTTGGTTTAAAAACCCGATTTTGGATGTTGTGATCCTTAGAACTGCAGAGGTGTGATTTTAGTGTTGGATGTTTATCCTCGCTTTATGTGCTCATGATATTGCCAGACATTGATATCATTATTTTGAAAGGGTTTTACAAGCTATTGTTGATACTCTTTTGTGTGTGTTTTAGCGAGACAGGTAATACCTCGCATGTCATCTGTTGAGACTTAATGCTTGGTCTTTGTGGCACAATCCTTGCTTTGATTTTCTTATGTTTGGGGTCTCAGGGAGAGTGGCTCTTCGTGGGGGTTGACTCCTCAAATAGGGCTTAGGATAACCCATGTAAGAGTAGATTAACAATTGAAAACCTAATAATAGAACTTAGGGGGATGGGTCATAATAAAACAATAAGATAATCTTGGATACCTCGTCTAGTTATTAGGGATATCACAAACTAATGGTAGACTAAGAAGGCTATGGTCAGAAAAGTTATAACCTTCTCCTCAGGAGATGTTAATGGCTCCGCATGAGTCACCCTATGGGGTCGGCACCTCAAGTAGGAGGAAGGGCCAGGATAACCATAGATGGGGGATGACGCCTCATGTTGGAAGAAGGGCTAGGATAATCCATGTAGGCTATGCGATGAAACTCTCCACTTGTTACCCTTGTGCTTTGATTTCTTGGTCAACTCTAGAAGTGTATTATGATTGTCTCTTTGGTTTACTTGGCATGTGGATAATGGTTATTTCCTTGGTTTATTTTTGATGAGCTTTATGGCTTTATGTTTATTATGCTTGAATCTTGATTATTTTTGTTTATGTCCTAGGTTATCCTTGATGTTTCTGTTGGAGTTATTGTTCTATGTTGTTCTTTGTTGGAGTTAGTCATATGGCATTCATGGTCGTGGTTACTTCCTTGTCACCTCTAAGAATGGGGTGTGGTTTTTCTCTAAAACCCATGTGGTTGGGTGGAATGTGCTCCGCACCCATTGGGTACCCCATCAACATTCATTGTTCATAGCATTCTTCTAATGGAGCTTGTATCTAATATTCATCTTGTAATTCAGACATTTTTTGTACTATGTATTTATCCCACATGTATGGGAGGTTTCATTGTATTCATTTATTGAGATCATGTAATGTATTAAATGATGATGTATTGTATATGAACCTTTGTAACCATTCATTTTATGAGATTCATTATGGTTGTATCATGTAATGTATTTATACTTATACTTATGGATACATGGATGTTACCTTTGTAAATGGATATTGTAATGTTTATGTTGGATGTAAGATTTATTAAGTTATTTAGTTCTATATGTAATCTTTTGTTATGAGTTTGTTTATGCAATGTGACCTCATGTGCCCAGAGGACTTGACATTATGATGCTAATGTGTAATGTAATTATTTTGAAATGGTTCTTTATGTGTTTACTTTGTATTATTAAAAAAAAAAATTGTGCGTTGTTTTGTCCTTTGGGGTTTGCACGACCGATGTTACAACTTGGTATCAGAGACAATATTTGCAAATGCTAGGGTCTATAGGTAGTTATGTCCATTAGGCAACCTTTGTATTTGACTCTTAAGCTCACTTGTACCTTTATCTTGTTGCGTAGAAATATGCCTCAAGGTAGAGGACGTGGCCGAGGAAGACGTCATGGTGTTGTTCATAGAGACAACCAGAAAAGTCCTTCAGCTCCTATTTCCCATGGTTCTGAGCATGAGGAACAACAGTCTTCAAAACAATCCATCTAGTGGTTAGAACCCAGAATAGCCCGATTTGGACGGACAGTTGTAACATATTCTAGGAGAGATTCTTGATTGTTTGGGACCCAAGCCAGAGGAGTAGCAACAGGTCGAGAGAGAAAGGGAAAGGTCATTGAGGCAGAGGGAAATAATAGTAGATCAGGATGTAGTGATAGCTGGTCATATGAGAGTTTTGATGAGAGCACACCCACCTACATTCGATGGTTCTGGAGGAGGTTTGGAGGTGGAAACATGGTTAATTGATTTGGATTGATGCTTCGCGATGCACCCCTATGGTAGCAATACCAAAGCTTGATGCGCAGTCATGCATCTGTGAGGTCTCACATCCACTTGGTGGCAGCTAGAAGAATAAAAGCTACATCTGGATATCAGCATGGTCACATGGGATTTATTTTTGGATAGGTTCAGGGCTCGCTTCCTTTCAGATCATTGGAGGCAACGCAGGAAAGATGAGTTTCATGACCTTAAGCAATTTTTGATGTCTGTTGAATAGTATGAGCAGTGATTCTATGAATTGAAGGAGTATGCAAGGATTCGTCATGATGAAGGGATGTTAGTGCAACATTTTTTTCGAGGCTTAAATGCTCGAATTAGTGGTGGCGTGTGAGTCTTCAAAGTAAAGATGATGGAAATTGTAGTTGAAAAGGATCGTTTGGTAGAGGAGAATTCAGCCATGGCCTTGGGTGGTCACATTGCAGTTTAGATCGATAGTGCCCCAACATCAGGTTTTGGTTCCAAAGGTGGACAACCTCAAGCTGCAGGGTGCTCTAAAGGCCATCAAGCACCCATTAAGGGTGACCAACAACAATACCCCCAATCGAAACTTGGGAACTCTCATTCTCAACAGGGTGGCAATTCTCAGTTTCGTAGGGATCATAACTGGAACCGGGCTCATCAAGAGCATTTTGAGTAGCTTGCACCTAGTTTTCAGTCACCGTTGAGTCGAGGAAGCTTTCAATAGTCCAATGCTCCATCTAAGGGTAGAGGATTTCACCGAGGTACTAGTTGCTACTCATCTGGGCAGTAAGGGCATATCACTAGATTGTGTCCACAAAAGAGCACCTCAGGATTTAATCAAAGACCAGTCGCTTCTTAGCCGATAGTGGGTGATGCGGGTAGGTCACATCAAGTATTTTCCATGGTTGACGACTGCCAGGCTGGGCACCAGGGTGTGGGTGTACAGGCTTCCGGTAGAGGATGAGGAACTGACCTAGGAGCTTCCAGGTGAGCTCGAGAGGGTCTGATGGTGACCTAATGTTGATATCTTGGCATCATGGGAGGATGCCTCCTGTATCAAGGAATCTTGTTTGTTTTGTTTACTGGCTTCCAAGAGTAAGCCAAATTCATGGGGGGGTGGATGTAATACCCTTCATGTTGTTTGTACTTGATATCTTTCTATTCCTTTGCTTGATACTTTGAGACTGTGATAGTTATTACTTATTGTTTAGATTGGTGGATTGGATAGTTTAGAATTCTTGATGATTATTCTACTTCATTTGAGGACATGGATATTATGATATGACATGGTGGTTGCATTTGGTTTGGTGATGTTTAATTTGATTTCAGTAATACATTGTGATGCAGTGGTTTAGTAATGATTTTATGATGTGATCAGTTAATTTAACAATGTTACTATATATTTAATGTTGTAATTGTTAGTATAGTTTTGGTGAGAGGACAGTGTAGCAACTCTTGTTTACGAGTGCCCTACTACGCTACAATTCCTTCTCATGATATGATGTTTTGATAGACATATATATACATGTTGTACACAACCTTGTTTGTATGTAGGAATTGTAGGTACAGAGTCTCAATTCCACCTACTTTGGCAGGACAGGGTGAGCATCAATTTCACCCAATGGGCATCAAGTTGAAACAGAGATGACAAGGAAGTCACCCCGTCCCATATTTTGTCTACCCGTCTTTTGTTTAGTGGTATTGTGCATCTTTAACCTTGGTCATTTTGCATTTTATTATAGTGGTTTGTGTGAGTGCACCTTTGGTATTTATTTTACATTAGTGTTTTCTATGATGTAATTTAAATAATTGAATGATGTTAATTAATGGTTGGAATAGTTTGTATTAAAATACATAAGTCTTATTTTAAAAGCCATATATTTATTAAAGATTAATAAATGGAAAAGCTTAAATTAAATTATTTAAAATTAGTATTTTGATAATTTAATTAATAGAGCATGTTGAGGATAATTATGAAATAAATAAATTAAATAAATTAAATTGTGTGAATTTCAAGTAAAACTACAAAATTAGAATTAAAACAAAAAGTTTTGTTAAATGGTAAAAAATCAATAAAAGAAACAAAAGATGAAAAGGACTAATGAGTGTTGAGTTTTGGTTGTAAAGCTGGGAATAAAATTAGAAAACTTCTTTTAATTTTGATTTTTGGAGCTTTCAAAAAAGAAGAAGATACATTTTATTTAATAGCAAATTTGTGAGATTTTCATTCACGAGAAAATTGACAGGAGTTACACAAAAAGAAAAATATTGAGTTTTGGGAATTGGAGTCTCTCTTGTTCTTGTTCTATAGAAATTTATTGAGTTCTTCATTGTTCTAGAAGAGAGGTTCTTTTGAGGTAAATTTTAGATTAGAAGATTGGTCAAGGTAATCGGGTGAAGAAGTTTTGAAGGAAGGAATAAGAGCTCTTCGAAAAGGCTATTGGGATTAAGCAAAGCTTCATCAAATTTTCAATAGCGTAGGACTCCAACTTCCATTTTCTTATTCTTTAGTTTTCTGATTTGAAAGAAAAATAAAAATGAATAAATATGTTTTCTGTGAAAGAAAGGAATTCTTATGGGGTTTTGGAATTCTTCTGGGTAGCAAACAAATGAAAGAAAATTTTCTTGGATTCTGAAAATGTACAATATTTCTATAATTTCATTTAAAAAAATAATAATTTTGTTTCCCTCTAGACCAAGTGAGTTTTGAATATATATTCATATATATATATATATAAATCTTTGGGATATATATATAGATATATAATATATATATATACAATTGATTATGATTATCAGTCTTTTATAGAAGTTATTTTTAACAAACATTTATATATATATAAATATATGTATATATACACACATTCTTATAGAAGTATATATACATATATATATAAATATATATTTATATTTTGATCAAACTTATGATTTTGAGTTCGCATTTATCAATTTTTTGGGCCGAAATAGGTATTGTCGGCATTTTTTTTGTTTTGAAGAAATTAAATATTTAAAATCGGATTAAGGGGGGGGGTGTCGGCTGGGCCATACCTCCCCCTTACTCCCCATGGGCCTACGTTGCCACAACAGTCCATAGACTGCTGTGCATAGCAACCGTATGGGCTGTTGTGCACATCTATAGGCTAT
The DNA here is from genome assembly GCA_007258455.2 of Sequoia sempervirens. Taxonomy (NCBI): domain Eukaryota; kingdom Viridiplantae; phylum Streptophyta; class Pinopsida; order Cupressales; family Cupressaceae; genus Sequoia; species Sequoia sempervirens. Next base: position 212,181,655 of record VDFB02000013.1, on the reverse strand, counting down.
CATCGGTTGGTACTTTGTTGTTTTTTTATATATAATATATATATATATATATATATATATATATATATATTTATATTTATATTTATTTATTTTAAGTTATTTTATGTGGTAATGGAATCATTTGGGTTTTATAAACAAAATTTTTATTTGTATTAATATTTTAGATATATATACATGTATATATATATGTATCCTATCTATATAAAGAGAGAAAGAGTATAAATGTAAGATATAATGCTCTTTTTATAATGGTGAAATTATGAAATTTAGTTATATTGATTAATTAAAAGAAGAAAATTATATATTTATGTCAAAATTAGTATTGAACGTTTATTTCAAATTATATTGTGCAAAATGAGGATTAGGAAATAGAATTAATCAATTGTTGATTTTGTTCTGTGAAAACAATGTACGGAAATTAATATGTTTTTTTTGAGTTATGAAATCCTATATATTTGTTTGGATGATATTGTTGTTATTATATTTATTGTTTTAGTTTTTCAATGAGGGAACCCAGTTTGGTTTATAAACCTGATTTTGGATGTTGTCATCCTTAGAACTGCAGAGGTGTGATTTTAGTGCTGGATGTTTATCCTTGTTTTATGTGCTCGTGATATTGCCAGACATTGATATCATTATTTTGAAAGGGTTATACGAGTTATTGTTGAGACTCTGTTGTGTGTCTTTTAGCGAGATGGGTAATACCTCACATGTCATCTGTTGAGACTTAATGCTTGTTCTTTGTGGTACAACCCTTGCTTTGATTTTTTTATGTTTGGGGTCTCAAGGAGAGTGGCTCTTCGTGGGGGCCAGTGCCTCAAATAGGAGGAAGGTCTCAGGATAACCCACAAGTGAAAACCTAATAATAGAACTTAGGGGGATGGGTAGTAATAAAAGAATAAGATAATCTTGGATACCTTGTCTAGTCATTAGGGCTATCTCAGACTAATGGTAGATTAAGAAGGCCGTGGTCAGCAAAGTTGTAACCTTCTCCTTAGGAGAGGTTAACGGCTCCGCATGAGTCACCCTATGGGGCCAACGCCTCAAGTTGGAGGAAGGGCCAGGATAACCATAGATGGGGGCGGGCGCCTCATGTTGGAGGAAGGGCCAGGATAACCCATGTAGGCTATGTGATGACACTCTCCACTTGTTTCCCTTGTGCTTTGCTTTCTTGGTTACCTCTAGAAGTGTATTATTATTGTCTCTTTGGTTTACTTGGCATGTGGATAATGGTTATTTCCTTGGTTTATTTGTGATGAGTTTTAGGCTTTATGTTTATTATACTTGACTCTTGGTTGTTGTCGTTTATGTCCTGGGTTATCCTTGATGTTGCTATTGGAGTTATTGTTATATGTTGTTCTTTGTTGGAGTTAGTGTTATGGCATTCATGGTCATGGTTACTTCATTGTCACCTCTAAGCACGGGGGGTGGGTTTTCTCTAAAACACATGTGGTTGGGTGGAATGTGGTCCGCACCCATTGGGTTCCCCATCAACATTCGTTCTTCACAACATTCTTCAGATGGAGCTTGTACCTTTTATTCATCTTGTAATTCAAACATTATTTGTACTATGTATTTATCCCACATGTATGGGATAAATCATTGTATTCATTTATTGAGATCATGTAATGTATTAAATGATGATGTATTGTATATGAACCTTTGTAACCATTCATTTTATGAGATTCATTATAGTTGTATCATGTAATGTATTTATAATTATATACTTATGGATACATGGATGTTACCTTTGTAAATGGATATTGTAATGTTTATGTTGGATGTAAGATTTATTAAGGTATTTAGCTTTATCTATAATCTTCCGTTATGAATTTTTTTATGCGATGTGACCTCGTGTGCCCCAGAGGACTTGACATTATGATGCTAATGTGTAATGTAATTATGTTTAACTTGTTCTTTATGTTTTTACTTTGTATTATTAAAAAAAAAATTGTGTGCGTTCTTTTTTCCTTTGGGGTTTGCATGACGGACATTACATATCGTTTATCTTGTGTTTACTACATTTATCCCACATTCATTATCCTTCCTTGATTGAATCTTATATGAGCTTTACAATTTAGTGTCCTATTGCTAATACTATAGTGAGACATAGTTCGAGACTCATGTCATCCCGCAATTAAAAAACTCATCATGGATCTTGGGTTATAGAGCTCTTTCACTCATAGTTAAGATATTAGTGTTGGTGTGAATAAGTATTTTACCTAGTTAATTCTTTACTAGGGACTTATGGGACTTAGTTCAGATGCTAAGTTTACATAGGATATAGGTATTTTTAGAAGTCTTAGTTGTCTTATCTAGACTTCACATCATCCGAGGTAGTTATGAGTTAGTTGTCTCATGTGATAGGATTAAAACACTTATCATGATCTTTCCTAATATGAGTTCTCTCCCTTGCATTTATAAGCAAGTCATGTATAGCATATTTTGCATTGTATTATAGTAATATTGCATATTGTATCATATTGTAATTCTTGTTTAGTGGAATAGCATCTTCCATTGTTGCTTCTCTCTATTTCTTGCGAAGGTTATTTGGTGTTGGATATTGAAGATCTTGGTTGCTCATTTTAACATGGTATCAAAGCTTTGAATCTTGCAATCCCCTTCCATTTTTTTCATTAGAGAGTTTCTATGGACATGGAAAAAGTATCCCTTTTTTCTTGCTTCATTTTGGATTAATTAATGATAAATTGGACTTAATGAGGCCTTGATTTAGTGTTGTGGGATGTTCTACACATCCACACTAGGTCTTAGACCCTTGCAAACTGGATAAAATGCATTTAACAATGTCCTGTAAAGGTGTTGTAAAGTGCTATAAAAGACTTTCATGCCTCTCTAGACTTAATGGACATATCTTTACCTAATTCAATGTTATAAACTATATTTAATTTCATTATCACATTAATCTAGAAGGCTTGTAACTTAAACCTAATTCTAATTTAGTGTTGTAATGTGTCGTACACATTCACATTAGATGTACCTTTATAGGCTATTTGGACCTCATTTTAATGATGTAAGTTGTATTTAATCACACTTTCACATTGAAATTTGTGTCCCTAGCCCTAATTGGCCTTTACATCATCATTAATAGGCCCCTTATGGCCCCATATTGTGCATCCCAAGGCATAATTTGACCAAATACCTAGTGAAATCAATAAAAGAACTTAAATTCCTCATTCCCTAACATTCTAGCTAGCAGAAGGGCCCCTCTATGACTAAGTCCCCCATCTAGGTGAATGAGTCCTTGCCAAGTGGGACTAAGTCACCCAGAGTGGTGAATTAGTACCATTTGGGTTATTTTTGAGTTTTGAGCAGGAAAAGTTGGATTTTAAGTTTATTTTTCCTTCATGTCAACCTTAGGGATCCAATTAATGGGAAAATTAGGTGAATTGCCTATAAATAGAAGCTTCTAAACCATAATTCATAACTCATCATCATTCATTCATCATTCATCATGTTCTCAAGTCAAGCAAGCTAATGTTATAGTATTCTAGGTCATCAAGAGAGGATTGTTTAGACATTGAAGGGAAGGTTCTTTATCTTTTGGTGCATAAATATAAGATCTCTCATCATGGAAAGTATCCAACTCCATTTTTTCATGCTTCATCACATTATTTCTTCATTTTGGTTTAATTACCTAAAAAGGGGTTTGACCAAGGCAAACCTCCAAGCCCTAACATTCACCATTTCTTTCTCTTTCATTGTGTGTTTCAATATTTAGGCACTTTGAGAGTTTGAAGATCATTGAATATTAGGTTGAATACTTTTTGAAGACCTATCCTTGCTTGCAAAGACAAAATATCAACAAAAAGTCACTTTCAGACCTAAAAATTAGAGTTTTAGAAGCAGACGCCTATAAAGAATCAAAGTGCAGACTGAGGGCTTCCGTTTCTACTTTCAAATTTTTATAAATAAAAAAGTGGACTAAGTCACCACTAATGGTGAATTACTCCCACTATACATTCATTTTAGTGATTTCTATAGATTTAGACAACCATTTGGCTGAAATGAGCTCTAGAACAACTTTTTCGAATTTGGGACTAAGTCACGCAAATTGGCACAAGTGTCCCAGTTGGCTTTTGCATCAATTTTATCAAGATTCCAAACCTTTATTCCATCCTTTTTCAACCTCCAGGTTCACACATTTTGTTTCATAACTTTCTATTTAGTTTTGTTTGCACTTCTATGTCATTTATCACATGTTTGCATACAACATTGTGTTTTCAAAAAAGGTACATTTCTTTAGTTTTAATTTAATAATCAATATCTTTTACCAATTTTTTGCATTTATATCATTGTTTTTAGGCATATTTCATCCATTCTTACATTAATTTTGAATGTTTACATTGCATTTTGGCCCATCTTTCTCCTTTTAGGTGAAAAACCCTAGAAGTGTTAGAAAGTCCTTGGAAGCCAAAATATTTGTCTACAGTCTCTACCATCATTTTTTTTATTGTGATATGAATTTATTTCATGATCCCACAAATTACCTATATGCTCTTCTCTTGGATTTCAATACAATATTGAGAATCAAAAAGGGTTTGCAAAGACTTGTTAATCCTATATTGCATGTATGCTTTTTGGTGAGATCTAGTGATTGAAACACTTTCGGCTATAATGGTAGTATTTTGGGCTATCCCATTATGTCCAAGTGGTTTGAGAAAGTCATATTTTTTTTTTGTTTCACTCAATTTGGTCTCCATTTACAACTTTGGAAAACAAGGGTTTGAAGCTCAGATCTGGCCAATAACTTTTTATAGGAGCATTTTTGGCAAAAAATAACCTTGCCATTGCATCTGTATGGTCGTACAACCCCTAGGTCACATGCATGATTTTATTTAAATATTTAGAAATTTAAAATTTTGCAAAAAAATATTTTCATCGATGATATTTTTTTAAACTTAAAAAAAAAATTAAAGTGTTAATCGCTTGTAATAAATTGCTTTAAGTGCTATACATTCTAGGGGCTCACAAACTTAATTTTTTGCAATGGTGTTTTAAATCATAGTCTACATAAGCTACCATTAGTTTTTAGAATTTCTAGTAGCATCAATTACACTACTAGCTTTCAAAGCCGTTAATAGTATGCCAGACCCACTGATAACGACCTCCAAGTTTTCTTCTAACCGTCGATGACAACAAACCATGACCACCTGAGCAATATTCATGTACATGTGACCATAATTTTTGAAGAATGCTAGTCCTTTAATAACATACCTATTCTTTTTACCTAGCAAAGCACCTAGTCATGTGGATGATCGATAGCTAGCCCCTGAGGGCTACCTTTTGTGCCTAATTAGCATTAATTTTTCCCTGGTTAGTCTTTAAAGTCCCTCTTCTATGATTTTTTTTCAATTCTGTATAAATTTTCACCACGATGTTGAACTTTTTAGAACAAGATATTATCGAGGAGATGGTTTGATGAAATATGCGGTGGTGTAGGTGATTTTTTTAGATTTTTCCATTTTTGCTAGTTTTCTAGCCTAAAGGTATAGATGCATTTATTACTTGTAACTAGCATAAATTTTGCATATGAAGTCAAATTTGCGAAAACTATTTTTGAAATTACTTAGAAAATGGCAAGGGGTTTGTTTGTAACTTTCATTTTCAGTTTTGGAAAGCTCTTTTTTCTAAAAAAATGTAAAAATCACTATGTTATAAAAAAATTTATATTTGAACTTGTCACTTGTAAAAAATTGCATGATTTCTTCACTGTAATTTGTTTGTGGGGATTCAAATTAAGTTTTAATACATTTTGCGGGGTGAAAGGAACAATTTACATGCCATGCATTATGTTCCCCCTTTTGGTTTTCATCGTGGATCTAAGGAAAGTTGAACAACTCACTCCACACAACTATCATAAATGGAAGCTAAAAATGACTCAATTGTTACAATCTAAAGGTTTATGGTTAATGTTATATCTAAAACAACCTGAATTCACAAGGGAATATGAAAAATTTACCCATAGATGTAAAATGGATGAAGAAAAGGGGCTCATTGGCTTACATGTATATGAAAACTTGTTGTTTCACATTGTGGAGTGTAAAAAACCTAAACATGTTTGGGATAAACTTGAAGAATTGTATGGTAAAACTAATCGGTTCAGAGTCTTACAACTTCAAGCGCATCTACAATCACTCTCTCCAAATGCATTTATTTCAATTTAGGATTTCCTTGCACAATTCAAGTTGATTTTTTCACAATTAAAAGGATGTGGGCATGATAAATCTAGTGATGAATAAATCTTTTTGATTCTATCCAAGTTAAGGGGTGCTTATCAAGTGTATTCTTCTACCTTCTATTCAACTATGGATTCCATGGGGAAATATTATAAAATGACTTCATTTGAGTTGTTTTTTGAGTGTCTTACTAGGGAGGAGGCCAAGTTGATTCATTTAGATGCACTACCTATTTCTAAGAATCATGCTCTAATGGATCAATCATCCAAGGTTAAAGGAAAGAATAAGAAGAATCCAAAGATAGAATCATCTTCAAGTAGTGATACTCCCTCCAAACTGAAGTAGAAGAACAATTATAATTCCACCCCATCTCCTTTTTCTTCTACCTCTTGAGATTATTCTTCCAAGTCAAAGAAAAAGAAAGGAAATCCTTGTTCATTTTGTGGAAAAGTTGGGCATGGTGTGGCTCATTATTTTAAGAGACTAGAGGCCATGGAGGAAGCTATGAAAAAGAACAACATTTTAGTGTCTAAGCCTTCTTCAGTGGGAAAATGGAAAGCTCTTTTATCATAGGTCATTCTTTCATATTCAAATAGTTGGATTCTAGATTCAGGTGCTTCACATCACATGACCAATTCATGTGATCTTCTTGATTCCATTGTTCATACTTCTACTTCTTAGATTGAAGTTGGGAAACCTTCATAGATTCTAGTTTCAAGGACAAGCTCTATTTAGATGCCTGATGGATGTATTAATGATTTTCTTCTTGTTCTTGATATTTCAGTGAATCTACTTTCCATATATAAGATTTGTCATTCAGGTGATGGGAAGTCAGTTGAGTTTACTACATAGTTCTTTACACTTTCTGGACGATCCTAATTTTTGATAAAATCACATATATTTAGAAAATATAGTGATTTAAGCCTTGAAAATTTCCATTTAAAGGATTGCAATTGAAGAGGGTTTGATCAAGCCACCTTAGATCAAACCCCCTTTGATAGAACACCACTAGATTTAAACCATACCTATAACGAAGTCTCCTTTACACCTATCAAAATGCTGATAAAAAACAACTTTTGATTCCCATTTTGGGGGATCCAATAAATTCATTCAAATTTTATTATTTGTAAGCATGTATTCCTTATTATAAACTTCCCAAAAAGTATAATTTTAAATAAATTTAATTTGATTATTATATTTATTTTTTATTTCTTTTGAATGTACATTTTTCACCAACAATCAAGCTCTTTGTTCTACACATGTGGAAAAATAGTAGATTATCAAAAAAAAATTAAAAATATTAGTGCACTAGATATTGATGTCCATGATCCAACAAAAAAGAAAAGGAATTTTAATGCATGAAAAAAAAGTTAAATTTTAGCAAGTAAATTATGTCTAAATTATAACTGGTTTGAGTTTGAAACTTAATTAAGAAAAAATATTCAATGAAATGGTATGAAACCAATTCCATGTAGTAGATATTGTAGTTATGAATCTAAATTCAAAAAAATTACAATTTTATCCTTCATAGAAAAAAATTTATGTGTTACTCAGTAGCCCCACTCTTTAAAAATGGTGTTTATTGCTAAAATATAATTTTGAAGGAGATGGAAAAAGAAGTGCTATCTGATTCCAAAAATTTTGCAAAAAAATAGTTAGAATCTATAGACAAAATCTCACAAATCACTAGTTTTCATCATCTTCAAATTCCTCATTGTTTAGCAGCTATAGGTGCCTAAAAGTGAAGATTTAGTTTAAAAAAATCATTTCAATGTCCAGTTTGGCCAAAAATTGTAAACCAGTATTGTAAACTATTAGAGAGTTGTAGGATCCTAAGAAGGTTGTTGCTATAGGAATCATGGATCATGAGAACCATTTGTATTGGTTTTATAGCTATGAGTATTCATCAGGTTCATGTTTTGTTGCTCATGTTGATTCAATGAGCAAGCTTTGGCATGGAAGTTTTGGGCACTTGAACTATAGATATCTTTAGCAGATGCAGACACATAACTTAGTGGTTGGTCTTCCAAAGATCTCTCACATGGATGGTGTTTGTGAAGGTTTTGTTCTTGGAAAGAAACTTCAAGATCCTTTTCCCAAGGGTCAAGCTACATGTGCAACCACACCCCTTGAGTTGGTTCATAGTGATCTCATGTCATTCCCAACTCCTTTTTCAAGGGCTAAGTATGTGCTCACTTTCATTGGTGATTTTTCTAGATGCACATGGGTCTTTTTTTTAGCTCAAGAGTGAGGTTCTCGCCATCTTCAATACCTTCAATACATTTGTGGAGAAGCAATCAACTTTTTCCCTTCGAAAGATACACACAGGTAATGGAGGGAGTATGTCAATCAATAATTTTGAGATTTTTGCAGTGAGCATGGTATTCTTCATCAACATATAATTCCTTACACTCCTCAACAAAATAGTGTGGTGAAGAGAAAGAACAAAACTCTCAAGGAGATGGCCAATTGTATGATTCAATCTAGGTCCATGGCTCTAGCATTTTGGGCTAAAGATATCAATTGTGCCAATTATATTTATGACTGTATGCCTCATAAGGTAGTAAAAAATATGACTCCTAAGGAGGCTTGGTCTCATCACAAACCTAATGTATCCCTCTTCAAAGTATTTGGTAGTGAGACTTGTGCATTCATTTTGGATGGTCAGTATAAATCAGTGGAGAAGAAGAGTTAGTGGTACATATTTTTTAGCTATTGTGAGGATGTGAAGGCATACATACTGTTTGATCCTAACATAGGAGAGGTCAATCTTTGTTGTGATGATTAGTTTATTGAGTCCTTCACATAGATAGATCCTCCTTTGACTTCTTCATCACAACCTGTGAGCATGCTTTTAAAATCTGCAAGCACTAACTTTAAACAAGGGTTAGCACCTACAAATCTCTCAAGAACACTCCTATGAAATACCTTGCAAATGCTTCAAAAATGCAACAAAGTATGAAAGAAAACTAAAAGCATTATGAAAGCAACCACAAGTTACCTATTCCATAGTGGATTGGTGTCACATGTGCTAGTGACCCTTTCCCAACCCTTGCTAAGAAGCCAAAATGATGAAATGCAAATGGAGATGAAGAGCAAGATGAGTTCTCAAACCAAGAGAGTAACCTTGCATAAAAGTTGTGGATGGATGAATGAGGATTAAGGCCTTATTTTATAGATTTTCTTGATGAGAGATTGGCCAAGAGGGTGAATGTGGGACTAAAGATCCACCAATGAGAAGAGGACACTTGTCAAGTGGTGATAGGCCAATGGATGTGCAAGATTTGGGAAGAGTTCCCATGAGAGGGAGAATTTGAATTCAAATTTTGCAATAAATTTAGAGAGGGGGGGCAAGAAAAAGAGCAATAAATGCTATGTTGGAGGGACAAATCAACTTGTCATGTTGAGTGAAAATGAGGGTTTTAATAAATCAATAAATTGATTTATTTGTGCAAGTGGCATAATCTAGAGAATGCAAGTGGGTGAGATTAGCATTTAATCATGGTTAGATTAAATTAATAATGATTAGGATGATTTGACCTTTTAGGACTTGGATATTTGATTTATTTAAATCTAAAAATGATGTAATATGATTTGGGATTTGATTAAATGGCCATTTAATTTATTAAAAGGTTGATGATAATGTTTATTTGATTTTAAATAAATGACCTTAGGAGATAAGATTTCCTAATGAATGGATGGAAGTGAACCTAATTAATTGATGAATAGACCTAATGTGAAATCTAGTTTAGTTAATGAATGAACCTGATTGAATGCACAAAGTTAATTTTGCATGTCTACATTTTTCCCCTCTTTGAAGCAATGTACTTGTTGCGTTGGTTCAAAGAATAAACTTGCTGCGATCAAAATAAAAAAAAATTTGATTTTTTGGATGCCCTAGTGGAAAGTACACTGGTACATTTCCCCCTCAAGAGATCGAGTGAAAAGTACATTGGTACATTTCCCCCTCAAGGGATATGAATCTGACTCATTTTCACATCTCAGGAGGGACTCATTCGCCAAGCATGGTGAATCAGTCCACCTTGAGATTTTTGCAACTTCAAAATTTTTGTTTTACACCTTGATGCCTACACAACTATTTCTAACAGATACCAGATCTCAAATATTAGAAAATTCCTGCAAAATAGTTTTAAAAAGTTTGTCTAATGGGGGGTTTTCCTTGGTCAAACCCCTAGTTGGGTAATTAAACCTTGAATAGAGTAAAATATTAGTAAACCCTAGCCTTAGATGTGTTAAAGACTAGGAAGAGCTAAAATATTTAACAATGATCCTATTCTATTGCTCTAGAATAAGACATGCACGAATGATCTATATGATGCAAGATCTCAACCATAGAAACCTCACAACACATACAAAATAGGGATGAAATGACATGAAAATGATAAACAAACAAGATACGAACCTTAATATGAAGATAAAGTGAAAATGGAAAATAGAATCAATAGGAAATAAAGTCCTTAGGCATGATTTGGTGGCTAGTTGCATCTCTTCACCCTAGATTTCTTCATGATTCACCATAGTCATCCATCATCAATCCTTTTCAATGTTCGATCTTGACAATAGAAGTGAGCTTCAAGACCTACAAAAACCCTAGTTTGCTGCCCTAAAACTTCAACTTTTTCTAATGAAACTCATTGTGGAAGACTTAACTCTAAAAAATTCTCTTGAGAGATGATAAAATTTGTGTGAAATGACTTAAAATGAGTATTTATAAGCAAAAACACCTTATTTTCCTATTAATTAGACCTAAGAGGCCAACATTTATTGGAAATAAAAGTTAAATTGATTAAATTCCTGTTTAATTTTGAATTTTCCCTTAAAGGGGACTCATTCGCCACCCTTGGAAAATGGGTCCCACCAGAGGGGACTCATTTTCCCAAGGTGGTGAATGGGTCCCACTACTACTATTTGAAGGTGGGTTGTCGGGGTATGATGTAATTAAATGTTTTCTGTCGGGTTTTATGTGATTTCTCAGGTGAAACAAGCCTCTAGATCAAAATTAATGGGTCTAAGGGGCCTACAAATGTTGTTTTGAAGGGAAATGATGTGAAGGGACTCCAAAGTGGGTCTAATTATGCGTAAAACTGTCTCTTTTCTCAAGAGGGTCCAATTTTCTACAACACACATCCATTTTCCCATTGTTCAGTTACTACAAGGTTTATTTTGAACAAGACAACAAATAGGGGGGCGAATCAGTTGTAGAAATTTTAACCTTTAAAACTCTTCACTAGAAGTTTGATCAATAAGCATTCACAAAACCCTTAATCTACTAAAGTGTTTAGTCATTAAGTGTAGAAAAATAAACTAAAAGTAATAATTCTTGCACACATTAACACTAGATTTTTGTGGAAAACCCAATGAGGTAAAAGCCATGGTGAGCATTATCTCACAATATAAATAATTCTAAAACCGAATACAAAGGCTTACTGCCAAAAAGGCTTACTACCAAGATAGGACACACTATCCAAGAAGGGCTCACTGCCATAGAATTACAAATAAGATAGAAGAGAGTTGTTACATAGATAAAAATATCTCAATGCAACAAATATTCCATCACAATTCGCTCACACACTTGTACACATGCTTGAAAGATAGAGTATAGCTTTAGCTCACTACCTTCAGGAACTCAACATTTGAAATTTGCATTGATCTACTCAAACTCACATCACACACATATCTTGCATCTATCTTTCCTATATCTTGACTTTCACCAACATCTTAGCTTGTACTTATATCATCTTCAACCTTGAAACTCTTCCAAGGTCAACTATATACAATTTTCATTTACAAATTCAAATTAGGTTGGCGCCAAACATTCTATAGTGGAATTAGAATGAGGGTGACCCATACACATACTTAATGAGAACCTAAATAAGTCCCAACATGCCTCTCCATGCTTCCATAGATTTTTCATGTAGTTTTTCACACAAGGTCATCCAACACCCATGTAAAACACATAAAAAATTAAGCACACACATCCTTAACATGGTCCAATATTTTTGGACAACAAAATTCACTTGAAAATGACCTTATCAACTTATTCTTAGAACTGCAAGTCCTGAATTCAAAATTCAGAGAAATCTAGAGCAATTATATCTCTCCTAGACCAAAGCCAGACACACGAAAATGCATAGTTCACATACTAATGAAAATGATCATTTTTTGTACAATGTTCCAAAATCCCAAATTCATGCCCACGTTGAGGCTTCTCATCATATGTTAACCATTCCAAATCTATACCTCCTGATAAATTTGACAAGGTGCCACATAATACTGAACTTTGAGCTTGATGAGGCAAGAAAAGCTTTGTATGCTTGAAACTCATGAACAAACAGGATGGCTCCATAGGCAAGTAAAGTGTTTATGCAAGTTGGCCATATAACAATTGTTTTAAATGCAAAATAGTGTAAGGTGCATTCAAAGGGATTTTTCTTAGTTCATGTAAGGTCTTGTCTTATGGAACATTGTGCCTAATGTCTCCAAGAGAGGAAAAGTCAAAGAAATATCACTCTCTAAGGAAATAAAACCCAATGATAGCACCAAGAAAGGATGCATCGCAAGAATAAGGAAAATTGCATAGTGAAACATGAGTGTTGATGTATGCTCCCACTTTAAAGCGGTTGCTAATACCATCATTGTGAGAAATTTCTTTAAGCTAGAAGAAGACATGAAAGCTTATTTGGAAAGACCTATGCCAAGTCATATGTTTCCAATAAGCTACATCATGAAAAGGGAAGGAAAAATGTATAACTTAGTACATCGCATGCAAGCCAACTTAAGGCATGGCATCCACATCCCAAGATTTCTCTTATATGTACATGAAATATGGTCAACTATCAAAAAGAGATAAGGACAAGTGGCATATGAGGACAAGGCTATCTAACCCCTTTTCACCTCTTAGTGAAGGACAAGGATGAGCCAAGATGATTGATGAGAAACATGCTAGAGTGAAAATAAATATTGATTAGGGAAATTAGGTGCCCCAACATAAGAAAAAGCACTATACTCCTTAAGATGCTGAATTTTATCACTTAAAGCCTTACATTCATTAGTAGAATGACCATGAACTCTATGATATGCAAAAAATGAATTCTTCTAGTAAAATTTATTTCTTGTTCTTGGAAGGAGAGATATCAAACGATGTTGGAGGAATCTTGAAAAGATACCTTCTTGATCAATGGTAGAATATGTTCCTCTATTTTGTGACAAAGATATCTCTTGGTTAGTATAAGATTTCATACTTACACAAGAATATTTAGATAGCGAGATTTTGTACTCTCCTTTACGGGAGGTTGTAAAATCTATCAAATTTAAATCATTAGTTTTTTGCATGATGACATTGATGTTAAGTGATGATTTCTTTGTTTCTTTCATTTCTTTCAAAGGAAAAAAACCAAGACTGCTAGTGTCTATCAATTTAGGATGCAATAATGTTAAAGTTGGCTTAGATGTATCTTTTGTAATACTATTGATATGAAGTGAAGGCTTGTTTGTTTATATCGAGGGACAATAACCAAGACCACTAGTATTTTCTTGCATGTGAAGTTCTATAGGGACATAGATACCTTGTTCTCTAGCACCACATCCTTTTCCATTATAACCAAGTTGTTTTATAAATTCATAGCCTTTTGCATAAAGATTTTTCATTTATTTTGGGTTCGGTGGTTGCTCATAGTTAAGTTCATCAAAGTTCATTGTGTAATTTTTTGTTTCTTGTAAAGTGTTTAAGGTGAATGCTTTCAAAGGGTATTCCAAATTTTATGTTGAAATTACTACTTTTTCTTTTTCATGCTTCTTTATTATGATCTTCGGTTGCCTATCAAAGCTAGATTTGAAATCCAAGGAACCCCAATCATCGTCTAATAGCTTCGTGACTTCCTCAATATATTTGTATTTGTATTTTTGTTGCACAGGTTCCACTGTGTAGTCAATTTCAATATTTTCAAAGGAGTTTCCTTGTCTTTTATGTTCAAACAACTATTTGGTTTAGGGTTAGCTTCAATTGTACACTTTTTTGTTGTAGACATACTTCATTATATGATGAAGAGTAGAAGGCACCCCATTCATTGTATGAATCCATGGTTACCTAAAAGAAAGTTTTATGAAAGATTGTGAGGCATAAAATGGATCAATTTTTCTAATCTGGCCTTTCTAGATGTAAAGTGATCACACCAAGCGGTTGTTTTTCTACATTGTCAAATCCCTTAATAGATAACTAGTCAAGTTAAATTTTTTATTTATCCAAGCCAAGTCTATCCAAAAGGGTCACACTACAAACATTAAGGGAAAAGCCATTGTCAGTGAGGGTTATTTTTATTCCCCACCTATCATAGGAAGCTATTATCATGGAAGAAACATTTTGTTTTGCACTTCCAAAGGAGGGAGCTCACTTTGGTAGAAAATAATGTCAATATTCATTTCTTGAATCATGGTTTCTATGCCATTTTGGTTTTCACTAGAGGGTATAGGAACTTGTTGTAAAGCACTTTGAATCGTGATAATGAGGGGAGGCTTGAATAAGGTCCCATAATGATATCTTAGCAAGAGTATTCTTTAGTTGTTAGAAAGATCATACTCCTTTCCACTTTGTGGAGGAAAAAGAGGACTTAGTGAGATAGGGTTATGTAGGATAGGTTTAGGCAATGGAAAGGATGTTGAAGGTGTTTTTATTGGTTGGAGATTGTTCCTAGTCTTATATGTATGAGCAACGGTATTATGACTTGGCTACTGTAAAACATTAGCCTTAGGTGGGTAAAGGATAAGTTTAGATTTGTTTTGAGTTTGTGGTTGTTGTGAGGGTGGGTAAATAATTAGAGGATTCTTAGGATGTCCCATAGGGTATGTACGATGTCCATTAGTCAATGGGGATCTAATGGATACTTGTGCTTTCAACACCTCAGTGGTTTCAGTTTGATGTTTTTCTAGTGAAAGGGAATCTAGTCTCATCTTTTCACCATCATCTAAGGAAGCTGAAATGTTGTCATTTTCTTCCACCATGATATCTTCCCTAGTAGCAGAGTTTTTACGAGAACTAGAAACTAGATTTTCATGGAATTCAAAGGTTGGTTTTTGTAAAATGACTTCATAGTTATCAATGGTTGGATTTTATTGTTTATAAGTAATGTTTTCTCTAGGGGAAGAGAGACACATAAGATTCTCATGACTTTCATCGATTGTATTTTCTAACATAAAATTATCTTCTTCACAACTATGAGAGATACAAGGAGAAGAACAAATGTGTTTGTTGATATTTTCCATAATTTCATTCCTTTGTCTCATAATGTCCTCTAAAATAGGATAGATAGGGGAAGAATCATAAAGAGGGTTGTCATAAATATTAAAGATTTGATTGTATAACACCAATATATCTTCCTCTCTTACAATTTTATCTTCTAAAATATTATCACATTAGTGAAAAGTGTCAGGAGATGGATGTAGACTAGTTGGAGTGTTAGGTATTTAGGTTTCAATGGTCTCTTGTTGTTTTATGTGATCGTAATGATTACCTATTGGTATGTCCTCTTGTTTAGTAATGTTGAAAAATGCACAACACAACACTACAAATCAACAAGTTTTTCTCTCTACATGTGTAAATGCACCAAAATGTGGATTTTTCCTTGTATTTATCTCTCTCTCTCTCTTGTTTAGAAATGTTGAAAAATGCACAACACAACACTACAAATCAATTTTTTCTCTCTAGATGTCAAAATCTGCACAACATAGAAATCCCAAAAAGTAGGCACAACCTGTACTGGAACTAAATCACCTAGAGGGGCATAAGAGTCCTAGATTACATTTTTTGCACCATTTCCAACAATTTTTGTGTCAATGTTATGTTTTCTATTTAAGATGATGTCTATGCTAGCTATAAATGTAGATTTCAGATGAAATTTAATGATCTAAGATTAAAAAATGTAACCTATATGCACTTTCACTAATGCAATATTTAGAAACCCTAGATGAAAATTTGATGAAAGATAGATTTTGGAATATGATGCAATCCAAATCAGAAAAGTGGTGTTCACATCTGTTTCACCAATATATAACAACAAAAATAAGGTGCCCCACCTTTGAGGAGATCGAGCACACTGATAGGGTTCCAATTTCATAATTTTTACACTCAAGGAAATCTTTGAGATCTTAGTCCTAAGGTGGAAAGGAGGAAAGAGATCTTGCAATAAGGCATCCTAGGGTGTGATGAGAGATAAAAAAAGGGGTCACCACCAAGCTAGGGCTTGGAAAGACAAGAAATGAATGCAACATGCAAAGTACTATTTAAAACATAACTAAATGACCTAGGAAATGAAACTGAAGTGTAGAATAATAAACAAAAAATGAGCAGAGGTGCACCTATAAGAAGAATAAGGTCAAAACAAGATCCAAAACCTTGAAAAATTATTGTTTGGTTCCTACTGAGACTCATTTGCCAATCTGGGTGATTTATTCCTATACTAGGGTTTCTATGCCAAAACTAGAATCTATCAGTGTATGATCTAGATCTACTAAAATTTGAAAAATGTGCTATACTGGGACTCATATGCCACAATTGGTGTATTAGTACTAATCTAAATTTTTTATTATCTCTACTCTTTCTTCCACACTTTATTTTTGAATGTGAAACCTGAATTTGCAACCTATAGGTAACTTTCTGTGAAGGTGAGACTTGATAAATTCCTTCAACCTTCAAACATAATATTCAAAGGATTCAAGCTCCAATACACCTAGATCTGTAATCACACATGTAAAGAGAAGGAAAACTTGTTGATTTGTTAGTAAATAGGGGTTTACCTTGGTCAAACCTTGTTTAGGTAATTAAACCTTGTGATGAAGCAATGAACTATGAACATGAAACATGAAATATAAAACATAAACAATGATACCTTGGATCATTTCTTTAGATGTAAATCAACAATCTTACATGAAGTAGAAATGTGGAATGTAGATCTTGATCTTGAATACGGATATGAAACAATTCTTGCAAATCTATCTTCAATGCTACATGACAACAATAGCTCAACAACATACTTAATGCTTTATTATCTTGACATGATGATGGATCTTGAATTGCTACAACAAATGATGAAGAATTCTTCCCTTGAGTTCCTTAGAAATGCTCTTGTAAACTCTCTTGATGCTCTTGTGAAGTCTTGGAATGCTTAACTCTTGAGTGCTTGGCTTGGTATTATGATTTTTTATATGAAATAATGATATGAGACATTTTTATATAGCAAACCCATGTAATTTCCTATTTATTAGATCTCAGAAGCTAACATTCATTAAATTTAAACTTAAAACCCTTATTTCCTACTCAAAACCCTAAAAAGGGGCCAAACGGGACTCATATGCCACTTTTGGAATATAGTTCCCATCTAGATGGGACTCATACACCCAAGGTGGCCTATGGGTCCCACAATGCCTTTCTAGCTTGATAAAGTATCACAAAGTTAAGAAATTAAGTATATTTGATGTCTATGTTAGGATTTCAGTTGAAATATGTCTCGAGATGAATAATATAGGGTCTTAGGGACCTATTAATGATGATATGAAGGGCATAAATGCAAGAGGGTCAAAAACTTAATGTGAAAGTGTAAATAAATACACTTTATAACATTAAATTAAGGAAAAATTAGGTGAATTTAGCTTGAAAAGGCCCTAAATCTAATGTAAATGCGGAAAAAAATTAGAACACTAGATCAAGGAAACATTCAGTCCTTTTTAATGTTAACCATTCCCAAATCAAGTGTGAAAATGTAGAGGGGTACTTTTTCCATTGTTACACAAGGTACTGGTTTAATATTGTATTAAGTACCCATAATTATGTGTGATAGGGGAAATTAAAATAATTTATAATCTATAAGTTAAATAGATTTAAAATTAAGAGAAGAGCACCATAATTGTCCTTACTATGGATGATTGTCATCTTGGTAGGGTAGTAACGATAAGATGACCATTATTATATAAATTGAATGATGGGTATTCTAGATTATAGCCAGGTAATGCTCCATTGTTAAATGTTAACCTGAGTTGTCTCATGAACTTGTGTTTAAACCAAATACAATGCCTACAAGCCATCTAATTAACAAAGTTAAGTCTACTTAGGACTAGATGTCAAATCTTATAGGGAATTATATGATTGTCTCAAAGAGAAATTTGTTTCTTAATTATGTGAAATTCTATGAATAATAGTTAATCCTATATGAAAAATATTAGATTAACATCTTTCAATTTAAGACTATCATGTAATGGTGTAAATGAAAAAAAAAAGTTATAACAGTTAGACTAATAAAAGACCTTTAAATAGGCACACACCTTTGTGAGCCCCTTTTGAGTTTTAATACCCCACTATGAGAGTTCCTATGTGGAAATAAGCCTAATACTTCAATTCATCTCAAAATACAAGTAAATTGTATTCCATTGATGAAATTTATGATATATAATCCCTTTGTTTGATTAAAACTATAAAAATATAACGATAAGAGGACAAATTATTATCATATTCATAATTTTTTTTTTTAGAACAATTCAATGATACCAAGTAGGAAGTATGCTTGTGTGTACACTAGATAGATAAAAGCTAAGATTATGCTTTAGCCTCCAAAGGAGAACATCAAGAACACAAATTCATAGAAGGATGAATGATCATCTAGTATTTAAGTTATTTCATCCTTAAGTAAAAATTGGTGCTTAAAATACTGAATCCAAAGTTAGATTATTTCAATTTATAACATCATTCATATTTTCTTAACCCTTGCTAACGTTAGCTTATTAAAGTTTTGGATGGAACCACTCAAAAAAATTCTTGATTCCATTTTAAATTTATTGCATCATTTGGCTTGGACCCTTGTTTTGGCTTAGGGTTGTATCCTCATCACTGTGTTAGGGCTTTGTGTTGTTAAATTTTTTCAAAGCTGGCCTATGAGTCCAAAAAACCCTTGGTCATTCTATTTTTGTATTGACCTAATATTCCTAGTCTCTGATTCTTTAAGTTACTTCTTATTCCATTGATATTGTTGCTTTCATCAACCCCCTTAGTCTAGGTTTTTTTGTCACCTTAGTCCTTTTCAACATCAAATTTTCCTATGGTCGGGTTCAATTTTTTATACTTAAATGACTTAAATATTTAATCCCCATTCCTAAGGGTCATATTTCCATCAGCCTAGTGGTGGCCCCCCTTTTAAACTAACTTTCATGGCATGTGCATAATTGGGTTTCTATGTTGTGTGTTTGATTATCAAGGTTTGATCTCTATTATTCCCCATGCGCCCATGCTAAATTATCCTTATTATTTTATTCGTAGGGCTGTTGGGCTTTAGCCACAGGTCTGGTGCATTAGTGGGCCCGATTTCCTTGGTAAATATAGCTAGAACCATTTAAATAAGATCAATGACAATTATCAAGCAACGTGGCCACATCCTGACCACTCCTTGTGCGCTCCTGTTGGTTTATTTCATGTTATTTTAAACACATGGGCTAGCAGGTGATGGCCACATGTCATGTTTGGCCATGGGAACAGTTTTTCCATAAGGCCGATAGACATATCTTCAAGAAATATCAATGATGAACACTGCAACACATGTTATTAGTGAGACTGTTCCCCGCACGCTCATCCATCTTGTGCATTAAGGAAAGATGATCAGACGAGCTAGTGGGAAAAGTGACATCTATCACTTTTCAGACCCACCAAGCTTTGCAGATGGTGATTGCTTCATAAATAAGGGAGATTGACGATCGATGGCAGGTGATGTGGGTTGATCCTGACTGCTCCCTGCCATCCTATGAGGGGTCCAGTCATGTCCCATGTTTTCTAGCAGGAAACTGCCACGTGGAAAATCTAAAAGGTTATAATGGAATCTAGTGGAATTAGAATGCTACTAAATTTGGCTGAAAGGGTGTTCTGATAAAAATAACATTTTTGAGATTATTCTTTAAGGCATGTTTGGGATTTTGGCTGTCAATTATGATAGTTATTGGTACATGTGGGAAGGTGATAATTAAGAAAGTCAGGGTACAAACTGATATTTTGAGATCAAATCAAGATCAATCCCCACTATTCTACTACAAAGAAATACAAGTGTATTAATTCCCATGGGTGAGCAGGTAACCATGGCACAACTAGTTTTAATTGATGTTAAGTATGTGGTTGAAATATGTGTACAGAGTGGATGTATATCTACTTGGGGTTTTTTCGATTTGGAAAAGGCATTAACAACACACAATTAATCTTTATTATGATTGGTTATGTTGGTGATAACTATTTGTTCATTTTTTTTCAAAACATGATCAAGGGTTGAGATTTTTAAAATCAAAGTAGACTATTGTCAACTCGTGTGCATAATATTTTCTTGAATATTAATGGTTGGAACATCTGCATGGCTCGATATAATGGGGACTGATGGCCATTTTTATTCATTCAGATATTGACAATTGAGTTTTAGTTTGAGAGCATAATTGGTAAGGGATTTTTTTGAGTCTTCATATTCTGGTTCTTAAGATGATGAGTAAGTTAGGAGATTTTGTTAAGCCATTCTAGAGGTCCATGAGATTGAGTTTGATGGAATATAATGAAAATGCTCCTAAAGACAAAAATGAGACTAAGGGAGCTTCTGAAACACCAAAGGGTAGAAGGGTAGACATGAAATTCAAGAAATATAGTGTGAGGAGTAATTATCACCTAAGAAGTTAGATTGTTTCAGAAGAACTGGTCAAGTTCAAGGGGAAAGAGTTGGTTGAATATGAGAAGAAGGAAAAAAAGAAGTGCAAATATCATAAGGCCTATCTAGGCAAAAATAAATCTCCCATTGAGGTTTCTAATAGCCCTTTAGGTAGCGGAGGTGATATTGATCTAGAGGGTGACTATTATCCCCTCTCCCTAGTACCTTCTATAGAATCTGACGAGGAAGTAGTGACGGTTCCTCCAATTCCACCATGAACAAGACGTGGGTGAGCATACTCTGATGTTGATGAATGTGAGTGATGTCTATGCCCCATTTTTTTTTGATGATAACATAGCCACCTTGTCAAGATAATCCTCCTTGGCATGTTTGTAGATTTTTGTTTTTTTTGCTGATGTGGAGTTTTATTGTGCTAGTATGCTAGATAAGTTCCATACTTCCTAAATTTTGCAGTAGGTATGATTTTTTGGAAGATATACAAAATTTTTCCTAGGCCATGAGTGGAGAATCTTCTTTGGTCAACAAGGACAAGGTGATGCTACTCCAACAACAAAATTTTCCTTTTGAGGAGGTGGTGTATCTTCATTCAAGGAATGTGGAGTTTGGTCTTTTACTCTTCCATTTTCGTTAATGATTACATGTAACTAACTGAGGAGCGCCACAAATTATGGTGAAAATGATCTTCAAATGAAATGAAATGTAAATGTAATGTATATTGATGCTTGTTGCTCCCTTGTTCTATAAAAGATATTTGAAGGCTGATTACAAATGGTGAAAGTTTTAGGCCTTAACATGGTTTAGGTGAAAAGCTTAGTTCAAGAAAGGTATTTCATATAGAATATGGATTAATAGAATAGTAGATTGTCTAGGGTATGAGTCGTGTATACACCTAAAAATGGTCTGGATAATCAAACTAATTAAATATGCTTTATTTCATTAATTATCTTAATTTCTTCTACTATTAAATAAATAGAAATATTTATTTATAGTTCATTCTCCTATTCTTCAATTTTAATTAAATATACAAATTCAATAGTTTTTTTAACTTAATTATCACATCATTTTATCTTAATTAAATAAACAAGGTTAAATAATTTGTTGTTTAATTATCATATCCCTTCTATATTTATTTAATAAAAAGATTCTATAGTTTTTTTATTAAATTATTTATCCTGTTTTGCTAATTTAAATAATAAAAATATTTAAATAAAGGAATAAAAAAATTTCCTCTATTCACTCAGCAATAAAATTAGATATTTCAAATCTAATTAATTCAACTGGCATTCATAGGAAAGCTTTGGAGACAAACTTGCAGGCCATCCTCTCAATCTCATTCCTCTGATTCTTCCTATCATCTGGCCTGATGTCTTCATTGGGAGAAAACATTCCCTTCATCATCTCTAGCTTCTTCATCTCTCACCACTCAATTCTCCAGATTGAATCCAAGCCTCTATTGTGTTGCCCCGTCACAAACTGCTACCATGAAATCTATATATACAACCTTTCTTCATAGGAAATGGACCCTGAATCTTTGTGCAAACTTACTCTACAACATTCATAGAAATCATATCAATAGCAATAGAAATAGCATCTTAGCATCATAGCAATCATAAGCATCATTAGAATTCACATCACGGTAGCATCATAGTTTTACTGTAGCATTCATTTATCGAGTTTCATGTCAAAATAGATTACAGTAGTATCATAGCTTTTTAGTTTCATTACCAATCATCACATCATTGCATTTAGCATCAATTTTGTTCACTAGATAGGCATTTTAATAGTCACGGTGCTTACAAATCTGAGAGCTTTGTATGACTTGATAAATATTTGGAGATAAGAGACAATGAGATGCTTTCTAGCTTTTTGTTCTTTTAAATTAGTTTAATTTCTCTTAAATATTGATATAATGTTTCATTAAGAAGTGTTTTTAGTTCTTTTTACTTATTACATATTCACATTTACAAGTTTGTATGTAATAGTCTTAAATGAGTTTTTATGGAAGCTACCGATATCGAAACAAATCTTAGTTCAAAATCAAATATTCTCATATGTATCTTTATTACAAGTTATAAATGAAAATATCAATGGTGTTCTTATTTATGGCTAAAAGCACAAAGCTGTGTCACACTTTCAGCCAACTTATCAGCACAACTGAATTTAAGTATTTCTAACTAAAAATCAATTTTGGTCAAACATATGATCTTGTAAGATTCATTCTAAGTTAGCTGCTTCCACAACTTTTTCAACTAAAATTGTTGGCTAAAAATATATGGAGCACCACTTTGAGTCCAATTTACAAAAAAAATAAAATTATTTGAAAAACTTGAAGTTTCAATAACTCTTGTTAATGTAAATAACATTTTTTTAAAAATATAAAAATACCCTTTTTTAGATCCATAAGTGTAGTTTTCAAAAATATATTTATTTTCATAGTTTAATTATTTTTATATTTTATTTTTTATTTTTACTAAAAGTAGGTTATCGGCACAAAATATTAGGTTGATTACTATGCTAAGGAAAAATACTAAAACTTATTAAAAAAATTTGAAAAAAATATGATGCACTAGATAAAAGAATCTATTTTAAGATGGTATAATTTTTTTTCTATTTTAGATAAATATGTAATATGAAAGTTGACGTCCAATGAAAACAGTTTTTTTATTCACACACATTTTAATATTTATTTAAAAATATGTATTTATCAAAATTGGAAAAAAATATATCCATGCACTAAAATTTCAAGTTATAAATACACAAAAATTTGAAAGAAAAAAAAAAAATTACTATAAAAAGTTTGACGTCCCATACAACTTCATTTTTTAGCATTTTATCAGCAACTAAATTATAGTTTTAATTTATTAAAAACTAGTTTAAAATATTTTATTTTTTTTGAAAAAAATACAAACATAAAATATACTAAAAAATACACATTTTACTAATTTAAATCATTTCAAAATTCAAAACATATATGCCACTTTTTAGTGATTCAAGTTTAAAAATTGGATTAGCGTTGGTTGTTTCCTTTATAAAGTGTGACATAGCTTTGTGCTTTTACCCTTATCTTCAGTTGTTCCATTGAATGGATGATGCTATTTTAGCTTTAACTCAAAAAGTTGATTAAATTCGTGAATATGGTTGTAGATTTGTAAGGAATTGCATAAGATTTGATAAGAAGTTATTGTTTCATGGAATTGTGAGTTTTCATAGTACAAAGCACTATAGAAATAGTCCACCAACTTTTGAAATAAATGGCTTATCTATTACTGGTTCTTTCATATTTGACCCCATCTTCCTAATTGATGAAGCACTAGTCTATTTGTTAATCTTGCATAAAATGAGCTATTAGCATGCTTGGTCATGGATTTAAAATGATAACAACATTCATTTAAAATAATTCAATTATAGTATATGGGTTTGAATGCCCATGATTATTAGAAAATTGATATTCATTCACTCACAAGTCTACCAAATCTTGAGTGAAGTGCATTCATTTACAACAAATAGGAATCTATTTGTGTATAAATGTGTTACTAACTAGATATACCTCACATGAACATAATATGGTACACCATCCTAGGTCCCATAGAGCCTAAAGTGTAGGATTAAAGACCTCAAAATTCTTTACTCATTGTGTTGACCACTAATCTTGTAGATTCTTAACCATAAGGGTTGGATTCTCTTTAGAGAATTGCATGGTTCTGCTGGAAAAATCACCAATAGTAATGGTGACTTAGTTGGGGATGCACTCAGAAAGTTGGATGCAGATTGTTTTATCAAAGGGTCATTAAAACTCCTAAACAAGTTTTTGTAATAGGAGGTTGACAAATTTTTGAATCTTATCAATAGAGTGAATCTAAACATCTAGTTCATATATTGAGAAGTTTTCAGACCTGGAAGTTAGTTTGTTGCAGCATAACTTCAAAGAATTTGTGTGACTCTACTGTGGGAAAAGACCCAGAAGGAAATTTATCTTTGAAGTAGCTTCATGTTGTTTCAAATTCTGTCCTCTGTGAAAAGAGGTGGCGACTCTATCAAAAGAACCTATTGAAGATGTGAAGAAAGTTTGAGATCTACAATATTTCCAATCAAGAAGAAAAATATACATGTGCAACATACCCCTGAGGTATTCTTCATATATTTTGATTTTCATGAAGCGTACATTTTGTAAATGAAAAACACATTTGAAAGTCATGAAAATTTGGGTTCCCTATGGAGTGAATAAGCACTAAGAGAGGGAATAGTAGTGATTGTTCTACATACTTCTATATTACTAGATTGAAAAATCTATTATGAGGTGAAGTATAAATTACTCTTGGAGAAATTAATTTAGAAGGTTTTAAGCAATTTGAGATAGAAATTTGCATTCTAAAGGCATAAGATTATGTAATACCCTTTGTAACTACAAATTTTGTTAAGAAAGAGACTTATAAGGGTATAAGAAACTGTATCATCAATATATGTATCCTTGTATGGTTTCTAGTACAACCATGGTTTGTAATCAGCTTCGGTAAAATTGTAGGAATTTTTTTAACTTTGTAAGATATAGAGCCATCAATTTTAGTGAAATTAATGGTTACCCAAATGTTATTCCACCTGAAATCAGAGATAAGTTACCAAAATTTAGCGGTATAAAGAATGAAACAACAAACAAGCATTTGAGAGAATTCAATAATTTAATAGATGACTATGAGGTAGATCATGAAGATGTAATTATGAGATTATTTGTTTAATCTCTGAAAGGAGATGTAAGGGACTGGTTCTTTGACTGGATCTTGCTCTGTTTATTTTTGGAGTGAATTCAAAATAATGTTCATAGAGCAATTTGGTAAAAAAAAAATGCTAGTTCCATGCTCACTAGATTTATGAACATTGAGAAAGAAGAGGATTAGATGGTCCCAACATTTAACTGAAGATTTGCTAAAACATTAAGAGATATTCCTGAAGATATGAGCCTAAGTGATGCAGTATGTTTGGTTGTTTATTTGGGATCCTTTGATGGAGAGATGAACTATCTATTAAGAGATAAGGATCCTAAAACCTTTTATTAGGAATATGGGATGGCCATGAGCATTGAAAACAAATTGAAATTGAACCATAGATTTTTGTTGTGCTATATCTCTCTTACCCTCTTAGGGTTTTTCACCTAAAAGGAGAGAGATAAACCAAAAACCGAGGTGGTTCACTAAAACAAATGCAAGTATAATGAAAATATGAATGAAATGTACCTAGATGAGATAAACTAAATGTAAATAACTGATCAAATCTATTGATCATTAAGTGAAAACTATTTAAATGCAACTTGTTGGAAAACACATTGTGATATGCAAAAACACCTAGAAATGAATGCAAATTGTAACAAAATTTAATGAAACTGAAAGTGTGCACCTAAAATCTTGATGGAGATTGGAAATGACATCTAGAATGCTACTGATACTAAAAATTTGGCCTACTAGGACTCATTTGCTACTTTGGACGAATTAATTGTACTTTTGAGAAACTGTCCCATAACCTATTTTTGACAAATGGGTATCCAAAACTACAAAGAACACTTTTTAGACCTAGAAATGGGACTCATTCACCACTAATGGATAATGAGTATACTTTTGAATTTATGAAAATACAAAAATGGAAACAAGAGCCCTTGGTTTGCGCTTTGGTTCTTGACAAGTGTCTGCCTCTGAAACTCTGATTTTCGGCACTGAAAGTGACTTTTAATGGATATTTTGACTTGTTCAACAAGGAGATGTCTTCAAAAAAATTTCAACTTGATATCTAATGATTTTCAAGCCTCCAAGATGCCTAAATCTACAAACACACAATAAGAGAAGAAGAAATTATTGATTATTAGGGCATGGGGGTTTTTCCTTGGTCCAACCCCCTTTTAGGTAATTAAACCAAAATGAGAAAAGAATGCAATGAAGCATGAAATAATGGAGTATTACCTTTCCATGATTTTTGATCTTGTATTTTTGTAGGAAAAAATGAAGAATCTTCCCTTGAATGTTTGAATGATGCTATCTTAATGACTTGAAATGTTGAAACCCTAGCTTGCTTAACTCGAGGGAGAAGATAAATGATGAATGAATGATAAGAGATGTGAATTAGGGTTTAGAGACTTGTTTTTATAGGAAATTCTACTAATTTTCCTATAAATTGGATCCCTAAGGCTGACATGAAAGAAAATGAAACTTAAATTCTAAAATTTCCTGCTCAAAACTCAAAAATGATCGAAATGGGACTAATTCACCAGCTTGGGTGAATCAATCCCACCTAGCAGGGACTCATTTGCCACAGATGAAAAATTAGTCCTAGACGGGTCCATTTACTAGCTAGGTTGTTGGGGAATGAGGAATTCTAGTTCTTATGTTGATTTCATTAGGTATTTGATCAAATAATGCCTCAAGATGCACAATATGGGGTCATAGAGGCCTATTAATGATGATGTGAAGGTCAACTAGGGCTTGGCAGACATAATTCAATGTGAAAGTGTGATTAAATACACTTTACAACACTAAAATAAGGTTCACACAACCTAGAAAGGAACAACATCCAATGTGAATGTGTAGGACACATTATAACACTAGATTAACAATAAGTTTATTTTACAAACCTTCTAGATTGATGTGAAAATACATTTTATAATGTTGAATTAAGGGAAGATGGGTTTATTAAGTCTAGAAAAGCATGAAAGTCTTTTACAACACTTTACAACACCTTTACAAGACATCGTTAGATGCATTTACAAGGGTCCAAGACCTAATGTGGATGTGTAAAACACTTCACAACACTAAATCAAGGCATTATTAAGTCAATTTTATCATGATTCCCATGTCAAGCAAGAAATACTTTTTTCTATGATTTAGAAATATGGAATGCAAAGGAGTTATTTGAATACAAGTGTTTGCTACCCTGAAACACTAAATATTGATGAAAGGTGTAAGGTAGAGAGTAGAGATGAATGTCAAAGCACCTACACCCCTATTGTTTAAGCTTGCCTATCATTCCATGATGTGGATCACATAGACTCCCAAACAAATGGTCAAGAAGTTGCATGCATTTGTGATCCTATAGCCTCTTTTCAAGCCCTCTCTTGCATAAGAAGATATGAAAGAGAATCATCATATGATCTCTATGCAAGGTTTATGGGTATTTTGTTTTTAATTCCTTAATATCATAGACTTGAAAATTCAATGTACATTGATTTACTTTATGAATCTTATGAACCAGGTTGGAGTGTTCTACCGAAGGATTTTAAGCCTATAGAGCTTGACTAAGCATGTGAATACTTTTCTCTTTTTGAATAGATTAGAAATGATCATCAAGAAAATATCATGCTTTCGACCTATGATAACAATGATTTTGCTACTCCACATGAGCTAAGAAATGAGATGTCACATAAAGAAGAGGAGAATAGAGATAAGGTTGAAAATCTACACCTTATTGAAGCAAATGAAATATGTGGTTTTAATACATTTGAAGATTCCAACACTTCTAGTCCTATGGAAAACAAAACATTGTGCCATCAATTTGAAGATTTTAAACATAGTTGCAGTGTTGATGAGTCCTCTAGCTATAGTACTGAGGCTGGTAATAAATATGATCACTCCTTTGATAGTCAAGGTTTTCCTCATAAAAAAGAGATTTAAATCTTTGCTACAAATGAAAAATATGATGATAATAGTGGAAACATGTGTTGGCTTGAGAATGAAAAACTTTCTTCCTATGAAGAGTTTTCAGAGTATGAGTCAAAAATATTAATTATAGAGGATATAAATGAAGTTGAAAATATATTTGTATGCTCTTCTAGTGATTATAGTGATTCTGAAAATAGTAATGATATGGAATATTTAGATCTTCATGATAATGACGCTAAGAATTTTATGTCAGAAATGAGTGTAATATAAAATCCCTTGTTTGATGAGCCTCCATCTTCACTAGAGATGAGAAATGACGATCCTTATTGGTGTAGAGATAATCCACTTTTTGTTGAGAATTTTGATGATGTATTTGACACATGGTTAGAGTATGGCCTTAAGCAAATAGAGCAACACCTTGATGAGCTCCTAGAAGGTAGTGCCAATGACTTTTTTACATTTAATATAGATGTTGTAGACAAGGTTGAGAGTCATGATGTGAGCTACTTGGGAGAGTATCAACACTTTCACATTCCTGTTTAGCTTAGAGGTATTTTGATAGAATATAAAAATGAGATAAGTAATAAAGAATGTTATTTTCAGTATGAACATGTTTTATATGATAAAAATAACATATTTTTGTCATATAATGTTGAAAATTCTCTATTTATGTCTGGTTATACAATGCAGAATGACAGATTATATTAGTAGTGATATGCTTAGAAAATTTGTCAGAGATGTTAATGGAAATGTTTGTAAATGGGAAGCTTTTAAGGGTAACCACATATTTCTGCTTGTAAGAGGAGGATTATACATGTTACAGTGGTATGGAAAAGGTATAAGTGGATGGAAGAGAATCAATTCTTTCAATAGATTGGTCTTTGACATGGGAAAAAATCAGCCCTAATTTTAGTGGCCATGTGCCACCAAAATTAAAGTTTAAGCCTAGTTAAATTGCAAGGTGCATATTGATAATTTGCACCTCAGGAGAAGGATTTTGAAAAAATGGAGATTGGATCTCTCATTTTAGGTCTTTTGGCCTATGTAAAAACTATATATATATCTTTTAGTAGTTTTGTTGATTTGGTTTTGTTTTATGTGTTTGGTCTGCTTCACCCATGATTCTAGGATCTAACTATTCTTGCAAGAGGCATGTGTCCCCAACTGGAGCCATTGATGGAACCCCTCAAAAAAATTATTGGTTCCATTTTAAAAAATTTGCATCATTTGTCTTGGACCCTCGTTTTGTCTTAGGGTTCCATCCTCATCACTGTGTTAGGGTTTTATGTTGTTAAAACTTTTCAAAATTGGCCTATGAGTTTAGAAAAACCTTGGTCATTCTATTTTTTGCATTGACCTAATATTCCTGGTCTCTAGTTGTTTAAGTTGCCTCTTAGGCCATTGATATCGTTGCTTTCACCGGCCCCTAGAATCTAGGTTTGTCAATTACCTTAGTCCATTTTAGTGTCAAATTTTCCTATGGTCAGGTTTGATTTTTTATACTTAAAAGACTTAAATCTTTAATCCCCATTCCTGAGGGTCATATTCTCATTGGCCTAGTGGAGGCCCCCCTTTTAAACCAACTTTCATGACATGTGAAAAATTAGGTTTCTATGTTAGTTGTTCTATCATCAAGGGTTGATCTCTATCATTCCCCATGCACTCGTGTTGATTTATTCCCTATTATTTGATTTGCACGAGCCATTGGGATTTATCCATGCATTTGGTGGATTGGTGGGCCTGATGTCCTTGGTAAAGATCTCTAGTGCCATTTAAAGAAGATCAATGATAGTTATCAAGCAACGTGGCCACATCCTAACCACTCCCCGCATGCTCATGTTGGTTTATTTCATATTAATTTAAACAAACAAGCTAGTGGGTGATGGCTATGTGTCATGTCTGGTGGTGGGATCAGTGTTTCCATAAGGCAAGGGGACATATCTTTGAGAATGATCAACGATGAACACCACAACACATGTTCTCATTGAGACTATTCCTTGCACGCCCATCTATCTTGTGCATTAAGGAAAGATGATCACATTTGCTAGTGGGAAAAGAGACATATGTCACTTTTGGGACCCACCAAGCTTTGGAGATGGTGATTGCTTCATAAAGAAGGGAGATCGACGATCGATGGTAGGTGATGTGGTTCAATCCTCACCACTCACCGCCATCCTGTGAGGGGTGCAGTCGTGTCCCATTTTTTTTAGGTCACAAGTCAGGGTACGAACCAATATTCTGAGATCAAATCAAGATCAATCCCCTTTATTCTGCTACAATGGAATACAAGTGTATTAATTCCAACGGGTGAGCAGGTAACCATGGCATAGCTAGTTTTCATTGATACTAATTATGTGGTTGAAATATGTGTATAGAGTGGATGCATATCTACTTGGGGTTTTTCAAATTAGGAAAAGGCATTAACAACACACAAATAAGCTTTATTATGATTGGTTATGCGGGTGATAACTATCCATTGATTTGTTTTTCAAACATGATCAATGGTTGAGATTTTAAAAATCAAAGTAGACTGTTGTTAGCTCACATGCATAAGGTTTTCTTGAATATTAATGGTTGGCACGCTTGTATGGATCAATATAATGGGGACCAATGGTAATTTTTCTTCATTCAAAATTTGCATTCAGAGATTGACAATTGAATCTTAGTCCAAGAGTAGAATTGGTAATGGTTTTTTTAGAGTCTTCTTGTTCTAGTTCTTAAGACGATGAGTAAGTCAGGAGAGTTTGTTAAGCCAGTCCGGAGGCCCAGGAAATTGAGTTTGCTAGAATCTAAGGAAAATACTCTTGAAGACAAAATTGAGATAAAGGGGGCTCCTAAAACACCAAAGGGTAGAAGGGCACACAAGAAATTCAAGAAATATGGTTTGAGGAGTAATTATAGCCAGAGAAGCCAAACCATTTCAAAAGAACTGGTCAAGTTCAAAGGGAAAGAGCTGGTTGAATATGAGAAGAAGGAAAAGAAGAAGTGCAAGTATCGTAAGGTGAATCTGGGGAAAAATAAATCTTGCATTGAGGTTTCTGATAGCCCTTCAAGTAGTGGAGGTGATACTAATCTAGAGGGTGACTATTATTCCCTCTCCCTAATACCTTCTGAACACTCTAACAAGGAAGTGGTGATGGTTCCTCTAGTTCCACAATGAACAAGACGTGGGTGAGCATACTTTGATGTTGATGACTCAGAGTGATGTCTGTTCCCCTTTTTTTTTTTTGATGATACCATAGTCACCTTCTTAGGATCGTCCTCCTTAGCATGTTTATAGTTTTTTGTTTCTTGTGTGGATGTGGAGTTTTCTCAGGATGGTATGTTGGAGAAGTGCTAGACTTCCTAACTTTTGTGGTAGGTATTCTTTTTCTAGTAGATATACAAAATTTTGCTCGTGTCATGATTGGAGAATCTTCTTTGGTCAACAAGGGCAAGGTGATGCTTCTCTACCAAAAATAATTTCCTTTTGAGGAGTTGGCATGTAGTGATAACTTTAAGAAAACCCCCTCAAAAAAAGATATAAAATATTGGTGAATATTTTATTTGTTTAGGAAAAAATATTAATTTCTATTAGCTAATATTTCCTTATTTTTGAAAAAATAATTAATTTTATTGGCGATTTTTTTTACATCACTATTTTTCTTGTAGAAAATTTTGGCGAATCTTGAAAAATAATAGGAAAATGCATTAATTATTTTGGATAATCTATCCAATCTAAAAATAATTCTCATTGAAAAGTAGGGGCTCGAGGGTGAAAATTATAAATGGGTTTAAGTGGTAGACTATAACATTTTCTTTCCACCATTGTTTTAAAATATAAAATAACAACCCTCATTGTATTCTACAAGGTAAAATGTACCCACGATCTATAATTATCACAAGGCTTAAAATTTATTATGGATCATTCATCTAATGAGCCTTATTGTACTCTACAATTTAAAATATACCCATGATCTATAATGCTCATGTGACCTGAAATTTTGAGCCCCATGAGCATTACAGATTGTGAGTATATTTTAACTTGTTAAATACAACAAGGGCCATTAGATTATATTGTAAATCAATGGTGAAAACTAAAGATTAGAAATATGGTCCTAAAGAAACTAATAATTATGATATACTATTGGTGAATTAATATAGATTTCTACTATAATTTATAAAATTTAGGTGAATATGATCTAATCATGTATCAAATATTGTGGAAATTTTTTGAGTTGAAAGGTTAAATAAAATAAATTCTTTGGTGATTTAAATAAGACTATAATTAAATTTTGTAAAAATGTGGCCATTCAAGTCACATTATAGCTAGAACTATTAGCCAATTTTGGATTCCCAAATTTCAACTATTAGCAAATTGGTGAATATTAACCACTAAAAAAATCACTGCTAGTGTGTCTTCATTCAAGGAATGTGGAGTTTAGTCTTTTACTCTTCCATTTTTGCCAATGATTACATGTAATTAACTAAGGAGCATCTCAAATTCTAGTGCAAATGATCTTCAAATGAAATGAAATGAAATGTAAATGTAATTGAGCCTAACGCTTCTTGCTCCCTTGTTCTATAAAAGGGATTTCAAGGATCATTACAAAGGGTCAAAGTTTTAGGTCTTAACATGGTTTAGGTGAAAAGCTTAGTTTAGGAAAGGCATTTCGTAGAGAATATGGATGAATAGAACAATAGATTGTCTTGTGTGTGAGTCCTATATGTAATAGTCTTAAATGAGTTTTATAAAAGCTACATATATCAAAACAAATATTAGTTCAAAAACAAATACTCTCGTATGTATCTTTCTTACAAGTTACAAATCAAAATATCAATGGTGTTCTCATTTATCTTTAGTTGTTCCATTGAATGTATGACTCTATTTAGCTTTAACTCAAAGAGTTGATTAAATGCTTGAATATGGTTGTAGATTTGTAAGGAATTGTATAAGATTTGGTAAGAAGTTATTGTTTCATGGCATTGTGATTTTTCATAGTACAAAGCACTATAGAAATAATCTACCAACTTTTGAAATAAATAGCTTATCTATTACTGGTTCTTGCATATTTGACTCCATCTTCTCAATTGATGAAGCACTAGTTCGTTTGTTAAGCTTGCATAAAATGAGCTATTAGCATTCCTAGTCATGGATTTAAAATGAGAACAACATTCATTTAAAATTATTCAATTATAGTATACAGGTTTCAATGCCCTTGATTTTTAGCAAATTGATATTCATTCACTCACAAATCTACCAAATCTTCAGTGAAGTGCGTTCATTTGCAACAAATAGGAATCCATCTATTTATAAATGTGTTACTAGCTAGATATACCTCACATGAACATAATATGGAACACCCTCCTAGGTCCCACGAAGCTTGAAGTGTAGGAGTAAAGACCTCAGAATTATTTACTCGCTGTGTTGGCCACTAATCTTGCAGATTCTTAACCATAAGGGTTGGGTACTCTTTAGATAATTGCAAGGTTTTGCTAGAAAAATCACCAACAGTTTTAACTGAGGAACCATGTTATGTAGGATTTGTAAGTTTCATTCATGAAAGTACCCCAGATGTAATTAACAAATGAAATCTAGACCCAAGAACTTGAGTATGTTAGAATTGATTATAATCTTGCATCTATAGGTGAAGTCAAGAAGACCATAACTTAGCCTATCAAATATACACCCTTTGATTCTTTGGAGTGATCGTCAAGCATTGATGTCTCTCTCAAAGTTAATGTTAAGATGATCAATATCCTTGAGAGTATGATTCAAGTATAGCTTACTAAAACTAGAGCTGACTTAGATTATATCTCATTTTTATAAGATTCTCTAATCTACTAGATTCTTTAGTAATTTTAACAAATGAATCATAGAATTGACAGCTTGAATAAATTAAAATTTTAACTGTCAGGAATCCAATGCTTAGCATAGTTTTTAAAAAAAAAAAAAAACAAGAATTAAAGAAAGGAGAACATATGAATATATTAAAATATTTCTTAATATAAATATAAACTAAAACAATCTGTCAATTACAGAAATACAGAGCATAAACTTCAAATCCGAATGCGGTGACAATGTAGACACGTTAGTATTAACTTTTTAGCCTACCAAGAAAGGAAATACGTCCGTATAATCATTAGAAAGAAAAAAAAGGAAACTGGATAGCTACACCATGATTTATTCTACTTTCGGTTTTATAAAGCGAAACTAGATAGCTTAATGATCCCCACACTTTTGAGAGAATTACTTATGAAGCGTAGAAAGAACATTATAATCGTGCACAGAATAAAAGAAGCAGAACTGATCACCTGTTAAATCCTATTCAGTGATGTTACGCGCAGAATTTTTGAACGCTGGAAGATACGTATTCTTATAATTACCAGAACTGCGCATGTGCGATGAAATATGAAATATGCACAGTTTTGTCTATTTTGGTATCATTTACTTACAGGGACAAAGGAATTGACAGCTTTTGGAAAAGCCTGCAAAAGTGAGGGCAATTGTCCTTAACCCCAAATTCTCCTCCGTTCATAATAGAGCCATATGCCATTTTACTGTTCAACCACATTTTATACTCCAACATGTGAAACGTGGTCGGTTAGAACAATGAGCAATGAGCACAGAACAGCCTATAAATTACGGAGATCACTTCAAACAAGATAATTCATACACAAGTCTACGGATAAAAGCGTGAAGCTGTTGGAAACTTTGAGCTTTTATTTCTCTTCTACTTGTGATTTTAAGTTTACTGAGGAGGCTGAGTTATAGAAGTAGCCCTTAGTAAATCAGAGTTTCAAAATCTAACAATGAGTGAGAGGCAAATGCAAGTGCAACTAAGGAGTTTCTGTATGGCTGACGTAGATGATTTCTACGAATGGGCGAGTGATGAAGAAGTTACACGCTTTATGACGTGGGAGCCCTTCAAATCGAAGCAACAGGCAAGAGAGTATCTTGCGAACGTGGTGATTCCCCACCCTTGGTTTAAGGCCATTTGCATCCAAGGAAATAATAAGGCCATTGGCCACATTATGCTTAAGCAAGGCAGTGGAATTAACAGTTGCAGAGCAGAGATGGGGTATGCCATCTCTAGAAAGTACTGGAAAATGGGTGTCACCACTCAAGCAGTCATCACTGCACTCAAAATTGGATTGAAGGAGGTGCAGGGAATAACGAGGATCGAAGCTCTGGTTCTCCCAGAGAATGTGGCCTCGGCAAGAGTGCTGGAGAAGGCAGGCTTTATCAAGGAAGGGCTGCTACGTGACTATGTTTATCTGAAAGGGAACTTCAGGGACTGCCTCCTCTTTAGCTTTGTCTCCGTCTCACCAAAAAATTGATTTCCTATCACGCCATAATAGCTAGCCTAATGCAAGTGTACTCGGTGTCTATTATGTACACTCTTACCACGTCCATTCCGTTTAATGTACTTTTATGTATTGTAGGATGACAAATTATTGTAAAAGGGAAGATAAGTTATTGTAGTGTAGTTTTTTGGTTTTAATTCCAAGGAAGTCTATTATTCAAATGGCTAAAATACTCGATATCAATAGAATGATAAAACATTTAATCTTTTGAATTTAAAATGTTTATATGTGTTATTTTGATATATCAGAATATGATTACTTCAAACGAAATGCAATATTATATATAAAATAAAAAGTGTATTATATTGAATGGAAGGTAATATTATTATTTCTTTTATATTTTTATTTAAATATTGATAATTTAATATAAATATAATTTGTATGGCAAAATATTATATGAATTCAAGAGGCTCATCTAAAATAAATTGACATGAATATAATATATGAAAAGTAAATAGGAATGACATTTCTTTTAGATTAGGTTAATTGTTAATTATTGGAAGATTAAAACTTCTCTCTTTCGACTCTTTTTTCACAATTCCTTGAACATATTTGAATTGTATAGAATAATTGTATGTGAATGGAGAGATGATTATAAATCTTTATCATTATATTATATCATTTATTTTTAGTAGAACTTAAATTTTTTAGTTAATGTATTATAAAAGTGCATTTCAATTGTAAGGAAAGAAAATGTAGATTTATACGTTATATTTCTAATAGTATAATAGAAATAAAATACACAATTATATGTTTAAATTGTACTTATAGATATTTATGAAACTCTACCACAAACTATATTACAAATCAAATATATATTTTTAAATTTTACAAAACATATTAAAATATATATCTTAGAATTTCAATTACACTACTGGCTTTATACAAAGAAGTAAAAGTAGTAGAAGAAGAAATTAAAATAGAAAAATGTTTCCTAGGTAATATTTAAAATATTTATTTTCAAAAAATAATAAAAAAATTGAAGTGTGGAAGGGATATCATCTTTTAGGAGAATGTAATTACTTTCAATGATGTTAAAGACAAAAAAGCATTACTTTTTCTTAATTCAATGTGCTTCTAAATATTCTTCACTTAGTCTATTACCTTGTAATATCTCCTTATTGACTATATGAAATAATATGATAAATTGATGCCAAAATCCTCTAATATATGGTAAAATCGAAACTTAGGATATAATTTAGGTCAGCCTTAAAACATAAAATAACAAAATACACCACTAAATTTTTGACAATATACTTTTTTTTGCTAATATATGTATATTTATTATTAAAGAATAATTCACTTCAAAATTCATAGCATATTTTGAACTCTATATATTTGATATCTAGCATATCCTTGATCACCTCCTCAACCAAATTATTCCATATGAATAAATCTTAGAAAAATAGATATTATTAATAGGTTATTAATTAATAACAAATAATTCACTTCAAAATTGGGTAGCTCATATTGAAATATATATTCTCAATGTCTAGTATATCTTTGATCACCTCCTTAGTTAAGTCATTTCATATGAATACACCTTACATCAAAGGATAAACACCCATGTTCACATTTTAAAAGAAATACAAATATAGACTTAATAAGAAATCCTATAGCCCTTATCGTGTGCTAAATAGTGATCATATTTAATAATGAAAATCACCTAGATAATGAGAGGGAATGAAAAATTAAATTAGTATCACTAATAAAAGGAATAATTTTCTTTTTGGTATTAGGAGTTTATTAATTAATGTCCCGAGTGGGACCCCACCTTAAACTATATTTGAAGACTATCACATCTATCGAGTAAATTAGGTATTAATAAAACATTGTTTGACTAGACACCACATAAATACAAAGGAAACCAACTATGTAGTTTGGTTCTCTATAACAAGGGTATATTAAATTGACCTTAATGTACGATTGTTTTTAATATTCGTGATAATAGTTTTATGATAATTTTATTATGATAATTACTATTAGTGATTATAATAGTTATTATTATAGAATCACCTTTAGTAAAATATTTTAGTTTATTTCATTACTTTAAAAGATCTAATAAGAGGGGGGACATATGATTG
The DNA here is from genome assembly GCA_007258455.2 of Sequoia sempervirens. NCBI lineage: Eukaryota > Viridiplantae > Streptophyta > Pinopsida > Cupressales > Cupressaceae > Sequoia > Sequoia sempervirens. Next base: position 212,143,697 of record VDFB02000013.1, on the reverse strand, counting down.
AATTTTATGAAATTCAATTTGTAGCATAAAAAATGCACACCCTTTACAATTTCATATTATCTTGATATTCTATTTTTCTTAGAACATTAATTGTAATGATAATTTATTTATTTCAGAGCTATATTAATAAAATACATTTAAATTATCATCATCTTAATAATTTTGGGTCAAAAAGTGGTCACGAGAGTAGGGTACTCTAGATTAGAAACAAATTTTTGAATCTCTTTTAATGATTTCTAGATTCCATCATGTGAGATTTTTTTTCATAAATGTTTTGGATCACACTCTATGATCCATCATCAAGATGAAAGCAAATAGCTAGAGGAGAAAAATGAAAAGTTGTAGACTACGACTACCTAAATAGAAAATGGAGGGGAGGAGGAGAGACAACGATACACATGGACCTAGAAGGACAAGACAATTGAGAAGTAAGAATAAAATGAAATTAAAGGCTAAAAACAACAAAAGGAAGGAATAACAATTAAACTAAAAAATACAAAAAATACAACACCATAAATGCAATAACACATACATAACTAGAAAAATAACTAAAAAAGAGCCCAAGAATTTTAAAAGAGCTAAATAAGACATAAATTGACAACATTTAAAATTATTAATATATATTGGTACATAATAATAATCTATGCATGCAAAAGCATACAAAAGAGAAAAACAATAAATATAAATGCATTCATATGAATGAAAAAAATTATACAAACTCATAAACAAAAGAAAAAAAATTGAAAAAATATATTAGTACATGCACAATGCAAAGATAGAACTCAAAAACACACTACAAAGAAAATTAAAAAAAATAACCCCCTTTTTTCTTAATTTTTGTTCTTCATTGTGTAATGTGTTTGTCCTTGGCTTTTGCTTATAAGGTTGTATATATGTATTAGGCATATATAAATATTATAATTATAATTTTCCTTTCCTTGTTTGATTTTTGCTTATGCCTTCATATGCCTAATACATATATACAACTTTATAAGCAAAAGCCAAGGACAAACACATTACACACAACAAAAAAAAGAAAATTAAGCAAAAGGAGGGGGGTTATTTTTTGTAATTTGTTTTGTAGTGTGTTTTTGAGTTTTCTATTTGCATTGTGCATGTACTATTATATTTTTTCTATTTTTTCTTGTTTTTATGAGTTTGAGTAATATAATTCATTTGTATGAATGCATTTATACTTATTGTTTTTCCCCTTTTTATGCTTTTGCATGCATACATTCTTATGTATCCGTATATATTAATAATTTTAAATGTTGTCAATTAATATCTTATTCCATTCTTTTCAAATTATTTGGCTCTTTTTTAGTTTTTTTAGTTATTTTTTTGGTTGTGTATGTGTTATTTCCTTTATGGAATTGTATTTTTTATATTTTTCATTTTAATTGTTATTCTTTCATCCTATTTTTTTAGCCTTTAATTTTTTTTATTTATTTAAGGGGTAAACGCTTTTGACCAGAGCTATGAACTGGAATACAACCATTCAACAATACCACCCCAACAGGCTTTGAACCTTGGTGGCAAGAACAACAATGCCATCAATAAACCATCACACCATGCCAATACCGTCTTTTAGCCTTTAATTTCATTTTGTTCTTATTTCTCATTTTTCTTGTCCTTCTAGGTCCATGTGCATCCTTCTCTCTCCTCCTCCCCTCCCTTTTCTCTTTAGGTAGTCTTGGTCTACAACTTTTCATTTTTCTCCTTTATCTTTTTGCTTTCATCCTAATGATGGATCACAAAGCATGATCTAAAATGTTCATACAAAAAATTCTCACACTATCAAATATAGAAATCACTAAAAGAGAACAATATGGATAATGGAAAATTGATATCATTAAAGTTTTGAATGTTCAAAAATTTGATTGCCAAGATTTTTTTTTTTTAAAATGACCTCAAGTTGGCCCCTACACAAAGGGATATATAAACATGTTTTCCTCTCATTTTGAACATAATAAATAAATTTTAGAGATTTGAGAACAATTAGAAGGGAATTATGGAGAAGTATTGAGTCATCCTCTACATGCTAGCTTTAATAATCTATATCATATTGGGGAAATTTTTTTTAGGTCTATCAAGAAATTAACGGAATCCATCAACCAAATTGTGTGTAGCATGTCTTCTTCAAGGGTTTTCACATCAAGGTAACATAATCACTTTCCATATACCAATTTTATTCAAATATTACTATTTTGGCCTCTACCTAGCCAAGCACATGCCCTCTTGATCATCATCGATCATTCTACATGGAGGTAGAAATACCAAAATGGGAGTTTGACTTAGGAAAGACCCCATATAGCATAATTTTCACCCTATTTTAATGTGTGTAGGTCATCTCAGAGTTTTTGAGGAGAAGACCATTTGGGAAAATAGAGAGAAGACAGTGATTGAAATCTTGAATTTTTTAGATCCAAAGAAGGGGAAACTCAATGTAGGTTGCCACACGCCTTTGACCAAAAAATTTCAGCTCAAATTTTAATCACATTTTCCTCTCTATGTCTCAATCTTAGACTTGAAGTTATTTTTTTACTTTCCATTTTTATCTATGCAAATAAAATTTTAGATCTTGGCTTGTATGTCAAATAAGATTGTAAAATCATACATCGAATTTATAATCCACACAATATGTCACTTTTATTCAATTACAGTTGTTTTGGCATCTCCCCAACCTAGGGCATACCCTCTTGATCATCATCAATTATTGTATTTGGAGGTAGAAATACAAAAATAAGGGTTTGACTTAGGCAATCCCCTATACAACACAACCTTCCCCCTATTTTAATGTTTGCAAGTCAGATCTAGGTGTTTGAACAAAAAACTATCTAGGAAAATATAGAGAAAATAGTAAATGACATCTCATAATTTTTAGATCCAAATAAGGGGCAACTTAGTCTAGGGTATGACTGTAATACTCCTCATACTGTTTAGACTTATTATTTTCTATGCTTTGGTTTGATACTGTGATGATACTATTATTGCTTGGTTTGGTGGTTTGATTAGTAGACTGTTGGTGATTATGCTTATACACTTGAGGACATGATTATTTCATATGACATTGTGGTTGGTGATGTTAGTTGATTTTCAGAATTATATTATGATGCAGTGATTTACTAAATTATGTCATGAGATGAATTGTTAGTTTAGAAAAGCTATTTTATCAGTTATAATATAATTGTTAGGATAGATGTGATGAAGGATAGTGTAGCATCACTCGTTTGCGAGTGCTCTGTTACGTTGTGATTCCTTCTCACAATGCAATGCTTCAATTTAATGCTTTGATTTTATATATATGTATGCACATGTACACGACTTCATTTGTATGCAGGATTTGCATGTACAGAGTCTCGATTCCACCTGCTTCGACAAGATAGGGTGAGCACCAATAGCCCAACGGTTAAATGCTGAAACAGAGGTGACGATGAAGTCATCTCGTCCCATGATGTCAGACCGTCTTGTTTGATTGGTATTGTACATTTTTGTAGTTGTCGTTATTGTGGTTTGTGGTTGTGTTATGTCATATTTTATTAATGTGGGTATTTTAGAAGTTGTGATTTATTTTATTTAAATGATGGAAATGATTGTTTATTTTAATGTTAGATTAAATTGTATTTAAATTTTTAAATGTTTTATTTATTTTTAAAAGTCACGAGTTTTATTAAATGATAATTAAAATATTAAATTGGGTATTATTATTTTAATTAATTATCTTGTTGAGGATAATTGTTAGAATAAATTATTTAAATTAACTAGATAATGTGCTTTGCAAGTAAAGTTGTAAAAATGAAAATTAAAACAAAAAGTATTGAAAATAGAAAAATAAATAAATAAAAGAATGAAAAAGTTGTGAGAATGAATGAGAACTCAGATCTGTCTGAAAGCTTGCTTTTAAAGATATAATTTCTTTTATTTATGATTTTTGAGAGCTTTTGGAAGAAATTGGTAATATCTTTTATTTAATTAAATTTTTTGTGAGTTTTCACACACAGAGGATTATTGAGACAGAAGTTGCACAAGTTAATGATTATGTATTTTTGAATCTTTTGAAGTTTGGGAAAAAAGATAATTTTATTCTATTGCTTGCTATATTTTGAGAAGTTTTAGAAAGGGATTTGCAATCTTTTGCTCGTATTATTCTGGAGAGTTTTCTGAACAAAGAATCATATTCGAGTTCGAGAATGGAATTTTGAAGAGGAGATTTCGAAGTAGGAAGAAGGATCTCTTCGTAGAGGCCGTCGAAAACAAGCTTCATTAGATTCTCAAGTAGTGCAGGACTTCAGGTTTTCAAATCTCTTGTTCTTAATTCCCTGATTAAAAGAGAAACAAAAGTAGTTAAATGTGTATTCTGGTAGACAAGAAAACTTTAGATTGAATTTCAAATTAATGCAAGGAATTAAATTAGTTTCTGAAAGTTTATTGTTGTTTTCAAAAAATACATCTTCTGGATTGTCCAAGTTGTCTATGGATTAGTAGGAAAGAAAACATTTTTTTTAAAACCCTCTGAAAATAGATGAAGTTTTGGTTTTTATATTCTGGTTTATATTATATATATATATTTATATCTATGTGTATTTTATTAGAATCTTCTTCTATTGTTGACCTCATAGAATATTATATATATATATATATTCTTTGTTATTATTAAAATATATTCTATGCACTTACATTTTATTGAGAATTGTGCGTATGAAATTGAGTCTATGGCCGAATCAGCCATCGAATTTCGCACCTGGCTGAGGATGGAAGTTTTTGTTTTAAATTTTTTTAAAAATAAAAAAATAAACAAAATTTCATTGTTTTGGGGTTTGGGGAGGGGACGGTAGGCCGTACCCACCCTGCCCCCCTGTGGCACAGACTGCCACAACAGTCCTTACAGACTGCCACAGCAGTCCTTATGGACTGCTATGTGTAGCAGCCCATGGGGACTGCGCGACAGTCCCCACTTGCCTCCCAGTGCTTTCATTTACTTTAAATTTTTTTTTTGTTTTATTATATTATTTGTTATTTATTAGTTTTAGTTGTTTATATATATTTATATGTATATGTATTTAATTTAATTTAATTTTATAGGTATTTATTTGTATTTATATATATGTATAATGTTTTAAATATATATGTTCTATATGTGATAGTTTAGAATATATATATATATATATATATATATATATATATATATATATATATATATGTATTGAGATAAAAATGAAATTTATAAATTCAATTTACTCGGTTCTTTAATTTGGAGTTGTGAAAACTATAATGGTGTATTAATTTGTAATAGGCAAAATTATAATAGGAATTGGTATTTTCTTATTAAAATTTATTGTTGAATTATTTAAAGGAAACCAGAGGAATTGGAATGTAATTTTAAGAATTATATTAGCTTTGTGTGAATGTTCTTACGCGATTCTAATTTATAAATCTGTTTGATTTTTGTTGTTGTTTCCTTGAGTTATCGTTTGATTGTTGTGATGTGGGAACCTTGTTGTATTTATGAAGCCAATTATGGTTGGGGTGAACCATTGTTCCAGAGGCATGTATTAGTCTTTGAATGTTATTCTCATTTTGGTTAAACTCTTGAAGTTGATATTTGTTGCTATTATGTTTGGAAGGGTTGTACGGGGTTGTTGAGTTTTGTTTATGAATTATCGCGAGATGAGGAATGCCTCACATGGTTTGGTCTTGAGATTATTTTCTTTATCTGTTTTGGTACAACCCTTGACTTATTTTGGTTTATGTTAAGGGTCTTAGGGAGAGTGGCTCTTCGTGGGGGCCAACGCCTCAGAAGGAGGAAGATCTCAGGTGAACCCACGTAAGAGTAGTTAAACAAGTGATAACCTAAAAATAGAATTTAGGGGGTGGGTATTAAAACACATAAGATAATAAACATTGGATTCCTCGTCTAGGCATTAGGGCTATCATAGACTAATGATAGACTGAGAAGGCCATGGTCGGAAAAGTCATAATCTCATCTTCATGAGAGGTTATCGACTCTGCATGAGCTACCCTATGGTGTCGGCGCCTCAAGTAGGAGGAAGGGCTAGGAGATCCATAGATGGGTGCCGGTTCCTCAGTTGGAGGAAGGGCTAGGGGATCCCATGAGAGCTATGCGATGACACTCTCCACTTGACACCCATTTTCCTTGTTGCTTATTGCATCTGGAAATGTATTTTGGAAGTTGTATGCTTAATGTGTTTCAAAGTCTTTTGAGAATGATTTATGAATGTTCTTTGGACTTGTTTAATTGTCATTGCTTTGATTAATTATGGTGAGTTTCTTACCTTTATCTTATTTCTTGACTCATCAATGTTGCGGTTTATGTCATTGTAACCTTGAGTTGTATTTGTATTCGTACTATGTTGTTCATGGAGTCGGTTTGACAATCATGGTCGAGTTAACTTCCTTGTCACCTCTGAGTACGAGGGGTGAGTAATTTATAATTCACATGGTTGGGTGGAACGTGCTCCTCACCCATTGGGTTCCCCATCAGCATCCTCTTCTCAGCATATCTGTAGTTGGAGTTGTACCAGTGTTCCCTTGTTATTTAGATGTTGGTGTAATTTGTATCATCCCACATGTTTGGGAAATTCATTGTAATTCTTATATCAAAAGCTTGTAATGTAATATTATAATGATGATGTAATAGTTAGGATCATTTATAACTTTCTTAAGAGATTCATATGATTGTATTATGTGGTGTAGTAATATTCTTGCTCTTGGTTCATGGATGTACATATATTCATGGTTATTATAATATAAATGGATATGTGGTTTATCATTATCTTTTACTTTCGTTTTGATGTTTGCGATGTAATCTCGTGTGCCCCAGAGAACTAAGTGTAATAGTGTAATGTAGTGTGTTATGTAATTATGGTTTAATTTTTCTTGTATTGTTATTTAATTATTTTTTTTTAAATTAGTTGCTATTTGTGTTCTCTGGGGTTTGCACGATGGGCGTTACAATGACATTCCCTTGACCAATTAATTCCAGCTCAAATTTTAGTCACAGGTTTTTCTTTGTGTCTTAATTTTAGGTCTGAAGTTCTTTTGTTACCTTTTATTTTTATCTTTATGATAAATAATATTTTCAAATCTAGGCTTGTGTGTCAAATAGACTTTCCAAACAATGCATCAAATTTATCATCCACACAATACATTGAAAACATAAACCCTAGGAGGTTGTCTTTGTTGAACACCCAAAATACTAAGAGCGGGGAACTTATAATGTAGGAAAATGTATCCCATTACATTTTCACACTTGTTTGGGACCTCCCTATTAAAATTTGACTTCTTTATGCCTTAATTGATCTTATTTTACATCCAAAATCCTAATTAAATACATTTTTCAAAGGATAATCACGACATTTAACAAATGGAAAATCATAATTTAATGTTTTTGGTTATGTGTTCAAGATCTAGGGATCTAGGAAGCATGCTCCCCTTTGGGCATATGGGTCCAACCTAGGTCTCGAGGCCTAATTTCAAATGAGACATTGAACATAACACTCCTTGAAATCTATGTCTCATGTTTAAGCCTTTGAGACTCATACGTCCAACCTAGCGTATGAGTACCGCTTTAACCTAGGACCTATTTTAATTTAAATTCTTGGTGGGATTTTATTATCCTTAGAATCAATTTTTGAATTTTGGCTTATACTTTTGTAATTTTGAGAAATTAGGCATAAACAAGTATAAATGTACAATGTCATTTCATTAAGTTTCTTCTAACAAGCTAGCAATTTAATCCAAGAATTCCTAAAGAAAGTTGATGAGATCAATAGCATTCAAGAGTAAATCATCAATCATTTCGAGCTACATTCAAGATTCAAGCATCATGTCAAAGTATTCATGCATTATGTGTATTTGTGAGCTAACATTTATTATATAGGTTTCCTTATTCAAGCAAGCATTTAAGATAATTTTTTAGGAATTCAATCAAAAGTCAAGATCCATATTCATGCTAGCCATTTCACACAAGTTTGTAACCTTCATGTCAAGGGTTTAGTGAGTTGCAACATTGTGTTTATTCTTTCATCATTCTTTTATGCCTTTCTATTTCATTTCAAGGTTTAATTACCAAAATGGGGTTTGACAAAGGTAAACACCCATTCCCAAACCAAAAAAAAAAATTCTCTCTTGATGTGTGTTTATAGATCTAGGTGAATTGGAGTTTGAAGATCCTTTGAGGGAAAAGTTGAAAAAAATTGTCAAGAATTTGTCATCTTCATAGAAACTCACCTACATTCTAGAATTCAAAGTTTCATATTTGAAGATCAAAAAAGAAGGAAGCTACAAAAGATAACTAGACACTATAGAATTTTAAATCAAACCCTACTATCAGGACTAAATTGCCACACTAGGAATATTAATCCCTGTATACCCTTTTTTCCAACTTTCTATAGATCCAAATCAGTAAATAGAAGATTCTAGATTATGCCTAGAAGCCTTGTAGTAGAACTAAATTTCCTAGCCTAGCATATTGGTCCTAATGCACTCCAAAAAGATTTTTTTTAGAGTTTCAGACCTTGCTTTGAATCCATCAATCTTCAAGGTAGTTTAATGTTTAATTCCAATTTGTCAATCTTGTTTCATGATTTCAAATTCTTAAGTCATATAGTGAATTTTCATAGTGCATTCAATTTCTTCTTTTAAAGAATTGTTTAATGGTGAACCCTCATCCAATTGCATAAGGAAACACGTAGTCCATCCCTCAATTGAGTCACTTGGTGGATGGATCCTATTTTTGTAATGAACTAAAGTGTGAAATAGGTCCAAGTTCCATCTCCTAAAAGGTGGGCACCCATTTCCATTTTGTTCATTTTGGCAAACCCAACCTTTAGACCCTTGAATATTTTTTTTGGAAAACATTTAGTCCTAGATTTAGATTGCATCAGCTTTGCATTATATTTGCATTAGTTGAATTGCATTTAAAACTTCCAAACTTTGCATTAGTGAAAAGTGCATATAGGTTGAATTTTTTCATTTTGCATCATTTAATTTCATTAGAAATCTATAATTGCAAATAGTAAATTGAGCATACAATCTAGAAACATTAAAATCAACTTAGAATTTTTTTATTTAGGCTTAAAATCCCTAATCTAGGACTCATTCACACACCTAGGTGATTTAGTCCCTAAGTAGGCATTTTTCCCAGATTTCTAGGTATTCTACATTGCCTATTTTTCTCTATTTGAATCTATCAAAAGACCTATGTGGGGCCCATATTCCAAGTTGGGTTTATTAGTCCCTAGTTTGGTATAAATTTTCATTTTATAGAGTTAAAATCTTCTCATCTATGCTTTTGATTGTTGTCTTTACATTACTATTTCAGCTTGCAAAATTACTATCATTAGAAATCCTTTCATAATTGGTTTCATTTCAAATGCATTTTTTAACATTAGAATTGGAATTAAAGCATATCATGTAATACCCCTCATGTTGTTGTTTGTACTTGTTATCTTTCTATGCTTTTGCTTGATACTTTGAGACTATGATAGTTATTACTTATTTTTTGGATTGGTGGATTGGATAGTTTAGAATGCTTGATGATTATGCTACTTCATTTGAGGACATGGATATTATGATATGACATGGTGGTTGCATTTGGTTTGGGGATGTTTAATTTGATTTCAGTAATACATTGTGATGCAGTGGTTTAGTAATTATTTTATGATGTGATCAGTTAGTTTAGCAATGTTACTTTATATTTAATCTTGTAATTGTTAGTATAGTTTTGGTGAGAGGACAGTGTAGCACCACTCATTTACGAGTGCCCTGCTACTCTACAATTCCTTCTCACGATATGATGTTTTGATATACATATATATATATATATATGTGTGTGTGTGTGTGTGTGTGTGTGTGTGTGTGTGTGTTGTACACAACCTTGTTTGTATGTAGGAATTGTAGGTATAGAGTCTCGATTCCACATGCTTTGGCAGGACAGGGCGAGCATCATTTTAACCCAAGGAGCATGAAGTTGAAACAGAGATGACAAGGAAGTCACCCCATTATAGTGGTTTGTGTGAGTGTACCTTGGTTATTTTGCATTTTATTCTAGTGGTTTGTGTGAGTATACCTTTGGTATTTATTTTACATTGTTGTTTTTTGTGATGTAATTTAAATAATTGAATGATGTTAATTAATGGTTGGAATAGTTTGTATTAAAATATAAAAGTCTTATTTTAAAATCCATATATTTATTAAAGATTAATAAATGGAAAAATTTAAATTAAATTATTTAAAATTAGTATTTTTATAATTTAATTTATAGAGCATGTTGAGGATAATTATGAAATAAATTAAATTGTGTGAATTGCAAGTAAAACTACAAAATCAGAATTAAAACAACAAGTGTTGTTAAATAGGAAAAAATCAATAAAAGAAAGAAAAGATGAAAAGGACCAATGAATGTTGAGTTTTGGCTATAAGGCTGGGAATAAAATTAGAAAAAATATTTTAATTTCTATTTTTGGAGCTTTCGAAAAAGAAGAAGATATGATTTATTTAATAGCAAATTTGTGAGATTTTCATTCACAGGAAAATTGACAGAAGTAACACAAAAAGAAAAATATTGAGTTTTGGGAATTGGAGTCTCCCTTGTTCTTGTTTTGTAGAAATTTATTTAGTTCTTCATTGTTCTGGAAGAGAGGTTCTTCTGAAGTAAAATTTAGATTAGAAGATTGGTTAAGGAAATTGGGTGAAGAAGTTCTGAAGGAAGGAACAAGAGCTCTTCAAAAAGGCTATTGGGATCAAGCAAAGCTTCATCAAATTTTCAACAATGCAGGACTCCAACTTCCATTTTCTTATTCTTTAGTTTTCTGTTTTAAAAGAAAAATAAAAATGAATAAAGATGTTTTCTATGAAAGAAAGGAATTCTTATGGGCTTTTGAAATTCTTCTGGGTAGCAAACAAATGAAAGAAAATTTTCTTGGATTCTGAAAATGTGCAATATTTCTATAATTTGATTTAAAAAAAAAAAAAAATTTGTTTCCCTCTGAATCAAATGAGTTTTGAAAATATATTCATATATATATATATATCTTTGGGATATATATATACAAATGATTATGATTATAAGTCTTTTACAAAAGTTATTTTTGACAAACATATATATATATAAATATATGTATATATATATACACACACATTCTTATAGAAGTATATATATATATATATATTGATCAAACTTATGATTTTGAGTTTGCATTTATCAATTTTCGGGCCGAAATAGGTACTTTCGGCATTTTTTTTGTTTTGAAGAAATTAAATATTTAAAAAGGGGGAGGGGGTCGGCTGGGCCGTACCCTCCCCTTACTCCCCATGGGGCTTGCAACAGCAGTCCTATGGACTATTTGCAGCAACCGTAGGCTGCTGCCAGTGGTACTTTGTTTTATAAAGAAAATTTGATTTGTATTAATATATATATACATACATACATATATGCATATATATATATATATATATGTATATATATATGTATATATGTATGTATGTATATATATATTAATACAAATCAAATTTTCTTTATACATATATATATATTTATCTATATGGATATGTATATATATAGAGAGAGAGAGTATAAATGTAAGATATGCTCTTTTTATAATGGTTAAATTATGAAATTTAGTTATATTGATAAATTAAAAGAAGAAAATTATATATTTATGTCAAAATTAGTATTGAACCTTTATTTCAAATTGTATTGTGAAAAATGAGGATTAGGAAATAGAATTAATCAATTGTTGATTTTATGCTGCGAAAACAATGTACATAAATTAATATGTTTTTTCTAAGTTATGAAATCCTGTATATTTGTTTGGATGATCTTGTTGTTATTATATTTTATTGTTTTGGTTTTTCGATGAGGGAACCCAGTTTGGTTTAAAAACCTGATTTTGGATGTTGTGATCCTTAGAACTACAGAGGTGTGATTTTAGTGTTGGATGTTTATCCTCATTTTATGTGCTCATGATATTGCCAGACATTGATATCATTATTTTGAAAGGGTTTTACAAGCTATTGTTGATACTCTTTTGTGTTTCTTTTAGCAAGACATGTAATACCTCGCATGTCATCTATTGAGACTTAATGCTTGGTCTTTGTGGTACAATCCTTGCTTTGATTTTCTTATGTTTGGGGTCTCAAGGAGAGTGGCTCTTCGTGGGGGTTGATGCCTCAAATAGGAGGAAGGGCTCAGGATAACCCACGTAAGAGTAGATTAACAAGTGAAAACCTAATATTAGAACTTAGGGGGATGGGTCGTAAGAAAATAATAAGATAATCTTGGATACCTCGTCTAGTCATTAGGGATATCACAGACTAATGGTAGACTAAGAAGGCTATGGTCAGAAAAGTCATAACCTTCTCCTCAGGAGATGTTAACGGCTTCGCATGAGTCACCCAATGGGGCTGGCACCTCAAGTAGGAGGAAGGGCCAAGATAACCATAGATGGAGGCTGACGCCTTATGTTGAAGGAAGGGCTAGGATAACCCATTTAGGCAATGCGATGACACTCTCCACTTGTTACCCTTGTGCTTTGATTTCTTGGTTACCTCTAGAAGTGTAATATGATTGTCTCTTTGTTTTACTTGGCATGTGGATAATGGTTATTTCCTTGGTTTATTTGTGATGAGTTTTGTGGCTTTATGTTTATTATGCTTGAATCTTGGTTGTTTTCATTTATGTCCTAGTTTATCCTTGATGTTGCTATTGGAGTTATTGTTCTATGTTGTTCTTTTTTGGAGTTAGTCTTATAGCATTCATGGTCATGGTTACTTCCTTGTTACCTCTGAGAATGGGGTGTGGTTTTTCTCTAAAACCCACGCAGTTGGGTGGAATGTGCTCAACACTCGTTGGGTTCCCCATCAACGTTCATTCTTCACAACATTCTTCTAATGGAGCTTGTACCTAATATTCATCTTGTAATTCAGACATTATTTGTACTATGTATTTATCCCACATGTATGGGAGGTTTCATTGTATTCATTTATTAAGATCATGTAATGTATTAAATGATGATGTATTGTATATGAACCTTTGTAACCATTCATTTTATGAGATTCATTATGGTTGTATCATGTAATGTATTTATACTTATACTTATGGATACATGGATGTTACCTTTGTAAATGGATATTGTAATGTTTATGTTGGAAGTAAGATTTATTAAGTTATTTAGTTTTATCTGTAATATTTTGTTATGAGTTTGTTTATGCAATATGACCTCATGTGCCTAGAGGACTTGACGTTATGATGCTAATGTGTAATGTAATTTTTTTTAAATGCTTCTTTATGTGTTTACTTTGTATTATTAAAAAAAAAAATTTGTGTGTGTTGTTTTGTCCTTTGGGGTTTGCACGACCGGTGTTACAACTTGGTATTAGAGACAAGATTTGCAAATGCTAGAGTCTATGGGTAGTTATGTCCATTAGGAAACCTTTGTGTTTGACTCTTAAGCTCACTTGTACCTTTATCTTTTTGCGTAGAAATATGCCTCAAGGTAGAGGACGTGGCTGAGGTAGACATCATGGTGTTGTTCATAGAGAAAACTGGCAAAGTCCTTCAACTCCTATTTCCCATGGTTCTGAGCATGAGGAACAATAGTCTTCAAAACAATCAATCCAGTGGTCAGAACCTAGAATAGCCCGGTTTGGATGGACAGTTGTAACACATTTTGGGAGAGACTCTTGATCGGTTGGGACCCAGGCTAGAGGAGTAGCATCGGGTCGAGAGAGAAAGGGAAAGGTCACTGAGGCAGAGGGAAATAATGGTAGATCAGGATGCAGTGATAGCTAGTCATATGAGAGTTTTGATGAGAACACACCCACCTACATTCGATGGTTCTGGAGGAGGTTTGGAGGTGGAAACATGGTTAATTGATTTGGATTGATGCTTCGTGATGCACCCCTACGGTAGCAATACCAAAGCTCGGTGTGCAGTCATGCATCTGCAAGGTTTCACATCCACTTGGTGGCAGCTGGAAGAATAAAAGCTACATCTGGATATTAGCATGGTCACATGGGAGTTATTTTTAGATAGGTTCAGGGCTCGTTTCCTTTTAGATCATTGGAGGCAACGCAGGGAAGATGAGTTTCATGACCTTAAGCAATTTTCGATGTCCGTTGAACAGTATGAGCAGCGATTCTATGAATTGAAGCAATATGCAAGGATCTGTCATGGTGAAGGGATGTTAGTGAAACATTTTTTTTGAGGCTTAAATGCTCAAATTAGTGGTGGCATGCAAGTCTTCAAACTAAAGATGATGGAAATTGCAGTTGAAAAGGCTCATTTGGTAGAGGAGAATTTGGCCATGGCCTTGGGTGGTCACATTGGAGTTTAGATCGACAGTGCCCCAACATCAGGTTTTGGTTCCAGAGGTGGACAACCTCAAGTTGTGGGGTCCTCTAAAGGCCATCAAGCACCCATTAAGGGTGACCAACAACAATACCCCCAGTCGAAATTTGGGAACTCTCATTCTCAATAGGGTGGCAATTCTCAGTTTCGTAGGGATCAGAACTGGAACTGGGCTCATCAAGAGTGTTTTGAGTAGCTTGCACCTAGTTTTCAGTCAGCGCCGAGTCGAGGAAGCTTTCAATAGTCCAATGCTCCATCTGAGGGTAGAGGATTTCACCGAGGTACTAGTTGCTACTCATCTAGGTAGTCGCTTGTGAGCCGATAGTGGGTGATGTGGGTAGGTCACATCGAGCATTTTCCATGGTTGATGACCACCAGGCTGGGCACCAGGCTGTGGGTGTATAGGCTTCTGGTAGAGGACGAGGAACTGACTTAAGAGCTCGCGGGTGAGCTTGAGAGGGTCCGATGGTGACCTAACATTGATATCTTGGCATCATGGGAGGATGCCTCCTGTATCAGAAAATCTTGTTTGTTTTGTTTATAGGCTTCCAAGAGTAAGCCAAATTCATGTGGGGGTGGATGTAATACCCCTCATGTTGTTGTTTGTACTTGATATCTTTCAATGCCTTTGCTTGATACTTTGAGACTGTGATAGTTATTACTTATTGTTTAGATTGGTGGATTGGATAGTTTAGAATGCTTGATGATTATTCTACTTCATTTGAGGACATGGATATTATGATATGACATGGTGGTTGCGTTTGGTTTGGTGATGTTTAATTTGATTTCAGTAATACATTGTGATGCAGTGGTTTAGTAATGATTTTATGATGTGATCAGTTAATTTAGCAATGTTACTTTATATTTAATGTTGTAATTGTTAGTATAGTTTTGGTGAGAGGACAGTGTAGCAACACTTATTTATGAGTGCCCTGCTACGTTGCAATTCCTTCTCATGATATGATGTTTTGATATACATATATATACGTGTTGTACACAACCTTGTTTTTATGTAGGAATTGTAGGTACAGAGTCTTGATTCCACCTGCTTTGGTAGGACAGGGCGAGCATCAATCACCCAACGAGCATGAAGTTGAAACAGAGATGACAAGGAAGTCACCCCGTCCCATGTTTTGTCTACCCGCCTTTTGTTTAGTGGTATTGTGCATCTTTAACCTTGATCATTTTGCATTTTATTATAGTGGTTTATGTGAGTGTACCTTTGGTATTTATTTTACATTAGTGTTTTCTATGATGTAATTTAAACAATTGAATGATGTTAATTAATGGTTGGAATAGTTTGTATTAAAATACAAAATTGTTATTTTAAAAGCCATATATTTATTAAAGATTAATAAATGGAAAAGCTTAAATTAAATTATTTAAAATTAGTATTTTGATAATTTAATTAATAGAGAATGTTGAGGATAATTATGAAATAAATTAATTAAATAAATTAAATTGTGTGAATTGCAAGTAAAACTACAAAATTAGAATTAAAAAAAAAAGTTTAGTTAAATGGTAAAAAATCAATAAAAGAAACAAAAGATGAAAAGGACTAATGAGTGTTGAGTTTTGGTTGTAAAGCTGGGAATAAAATTAGAAAACTTCTTTTAATTTTGATTTTTGGATCTTTCGAAAATGAAGAAGATATATTTTATTTAATAGAAAATTTGTGAGATTTTCATTCACAAGAAAATTGACAGAAGTTACACAAAAAGAAAAATATTGAGTTTTGGGAATTGGAGTCTCTCTTGTTCTTGTTCTGTAGAAATTTATTTAGTTCTTCATTGTTCTGGAAGAGAGGTTCTTCTGAGGTAAATTTTAGATTAGAAGATTGGTCAAGGGAATCGGGTGAAGAAGTTTTGAAGGAAGGAACAAGAGCTCTTCGAAAAGGCTATTGGGATCAAGCAAAGCTTCATCAAATTTTCAATAGCGTAGGACTCCAACTTCCATTTTCTTATTCTTTAGTTTTTTGATTTAAAAGAAAAATAAAAATGAATAAATATGTTTTCTGTGAAAGAAAGGAATTCTTATGGGGTTTTGAAATTCTTCTGGGTAGCAAACAAATGAAAGAAAATTTTCTTGGATTCTGAAAATGTACAATATTTCTATAATTTCATTTTAAAAAAAAATATTTTTTTTCCCTCTGAACCAAATGAGTTTTGAATATATATTCATATATATATATATATAAATCTTTGGGATATATATATATAGATATATAATATATATATACAATTGATTATGATTATCAGTCTTTTATAGAAGTTATTTTTGACAAACATTTATATATATATATATATATATATATATATATATATATATATATATATATATATATATATATATATATATATCACATTCTTATAGATATATATACATATACATATATATATATTTTGATCAAACTTATGATTTTGAGTTCGCATTTATCAATTTTTTGGGTCGAAATAGGTATTGTCGACATTTCTTTTGTTTTGAAGAAATTAAATATTTAAAATGGGGTTAAGGGGGGGGGTGTTGGCTGGGCCGTACCATCCCCCTTACTCCCCATGGGCCTACACTACCACAACAATCCATAGACTGCTGTGCACAACAACCGTATGGGCTGTTGTGCACATTTGTAGGCTGTCGTCGGCTAGTACATATTTTTTTTAAGTTATTTTATGTGGTAATGGAATCATCTAGGTTTTATAAAAAAAAAATTATTTGTATTAATATTTTAGATATATATACATATATATATATATATATATATATATATATATATAAAGAGAGAGAGAGTATAAATGTAATATATAATGCTCTTTTTATAATGGTGAAATTATGAAATCTAGTTATATTGATTAATTAAAAGAAGAAAATTATATATTTATGTCAAAATTAGTATTGAACGTTTATTTCAAATTGTATTGTGGAAAATGAGGATTAGGAAATAGAATTAATCAATTGTTGATTTTGTTCTGTGAAAACAATGTACATAAATTAATATGTTTTTTTTGAGTTATGAAATACTATATATTTGTCTGGATGATCTTGTTGTTATTATATTTTATTTTTTTGGTTTTTTGATGAGGGAACCCAGTTTGGTTTAGAAACCTGATTTTGGATGTTGTGATCCTTAGAACTGCAGAGGTTTGATTTTAGTGTTGGATATTTATCCTCGTTTTATGTGCTCATGATATTGCCAGACATTGATATCATTATTTTGAAAGGGTTATACGAGTTATTGTTGAGACTCTGTTGTGTGTCTTTTAGCGAGATGGGTAATACCTCGCATGTCGTCTGTTGAGACTTAATGCTTGTTCTTTGTGGTACAACCCTTGCTTTGATTTTTTTATGTTTGGGGTCTCAAGGAGAGTGGCTTTTCGTTGCGGCCAGCGCCTCAAATAGGAGGAAGGTCTCAGGATAACCCACAAGTGAAAACCTAATAATAAAACTTAGGGGGATGGGTAGTAATAAAACAATAAGATAATCTTGGATACCTCATCTAGTCATTAGGGCTATCATAGACTAATGGTAGATTGAGAAGGTTGTGGTCAGCAAAGTTGTAACCTTCTCCTTAGGAGAGGTTAATGGCTCCGCATGAGTCACCCTATGGGGCCGAGGCCTCAAGTTGGAGGAAGGGCTAGGATAACCATAGATGGGGGCCGACACCTCATGTTGGAGGAAGGGCCAGGATAACCCATGTAGGCTATGTGATGACACTCTCCACTTGTTTCCCTTGTGCTTTGCTTTCTTGGTTACCTCTAGAAGTGTATTATTATTGTCTCCTTGGTTTACTTGGCATGTGGATAATGGTTATTTCCTTGGTTTATTTGTGATGAGTTTTAGGCTTTATGTTTATTATGCTTGACTCTTGGTTGTTGTCGTTTATGTCCTGGGTTATCCTTGATCTTTCTATTGGAGTTATTGTTCTATGTTGTTCTTTGTTGGAGTTAGTCCTATGGCATTCATGGTCATGGTTACCTCATTGTCGCCTCTAAGCACGGGGGGTGGGTTTTCTCTTAAACCCACGTGGTTGGGTGGAACGTGCTTCACACCCATTGGGTTCCCCATCAACATTCGTTCTTCACAACATTATTCATATGGAGCTTGTACCTGATATTCATCTTGTAATTCAAAAATTATTTGTACTATGTATTTATCCCACATGTATGGGATAAATCATTGTATTCATTTATTGAGATCATGTAATGTATTAAATGATGATGTATTGTATTTGAACCTTTGTAACCATTCATTTTATGAGATTCATTATAGTTGTATCATGTAATGTATTTATACTTATATACTTATGGATACATGGATGTTACCTTTGTAAATGGATATTGTAATGTTTATGTTGGATGTAAGATTTATTAAGTTATTTAACTTTATCTGTAATCTTTCGTTATGAATTTTTTTATGCAATGTGACCTTGTGTGCCCCAGAGGACTTGACGTCATGATGCTAAAGTGTAATGTAATTATGTTTAACTGGTTCTTTATGTGTTTACTTTGTATTATTAAAAAAAAAATTGTGTGCGTTCTTTTGTCCTTTGGGGTTTGCATGACGGACATTACATATCATTTATCTTGTGTTCACTACATTTATCTCACATTCATTATCCTTCCTTGATTGACTCTTATATGAGCTTTACAACTTAGTGTCCTATTGCTAATACTATAGTGAGACATAGTTTGAGACTCATGTCATCCCGCAATAAAAAAACTCATCATGGATCTTGGGTTATAGAGCTCTTTCACTCATAGTTAAGATACTAGTGTTGGTGTGAATAAGTATTTTACCTAGTTAATTCTTTACTAGGGACTTATGGGACTTATTTCAGATGCTAAGTTTACATAGGATATAGGTATTTTTAGAAGTCTTAGTTGTCTTATCTAGACTTCACATCATCCAAGGTAGTAATGAGTTAGTTATCTCATGTGATAGGATTAAAACACTTATCATGATCTTTCCTAATCCGAGTTCTCTCCCTTGCATTTATAAGCAAGTCATGTCTAGCATATTTTGCATTGTATTATAGTAATATTGCATATTGTATCATATTGTAATTCTTATTTAGTGGAATAACATCTTCCATTGTTGCTTCTCTCTATTTCTCATGGAGGTTATTTGGTGTTGCATATTGAAGATCTTGGTTGCTCATTTTAACATGGTATCAGAGCTTTGAATCTTGCAATCCCCTTCCATTTTTTTCATTAGAGAGTTTCTATGGACACGGAAAAAGTATCCCTTTTTTCTTGCTTCATTTTGGATTAATTAATGATAAATTGGACTTAATGAGGCCTTGATTTAGTGTTGTGAGATGTTCTACACATCAACACACGGTCTTAGACCCTTGCAAACTGAATAAAATTCATTTAACAATGTCTCGTAAAGGTGTTGTAAAGTGTTATAAAAGAATTTCATGCCTCTCTAGACTTAATGGACATATCTTTACCTAATTCCATGTTATAAACTATATTTAATTTCATTATCACATTAATCTAGAAGGCTTGTAACTTAAACCTAATTCTAATCTAGTATTGTAATGTGTCGTACACACTCACATTAGATGTTGTGCCTTTATAGGCTGTGGACCTCATTTTAATGATGTAAAGTGTATTTAATCACACTTTCACATTGAAATTTGTGTCCCTAGCCCTAATTGACTATTACATCATCATTAATAGGCCCCTTATGGCCCCATATTGTGCATCCCAAGGCATAATTTGACCAAATACCTAGTGAAATTAATAGAAGAACTTAAATTCCTCATTCCCAAACATTCTAGCTAGCAGAAGGGCCCCTCTAGGACTAAGTCCCCCATCTAGGTGAATGAGTCCTTGCCAAGTGGGACTAAGTCACCCAGAGTGGTGAATTAGTACCATTTGGGTTATTTTTGAGTTTTGAGCAGGAAAAGTTGGATTTTAAGTTTATTTTTACTTCATGTCATCCTTAGGGATCCAATTAATGGGAAACTTAGGTGAATTTCCTATAAATAGAAGCTTATAAACCATAATTCATAACTCATCATCATTCATTCATCATTCGTCATGTTCTCAAGTCAAGCAAGCTAATGTTTTAGTATTCTAGGTCATCAAGATAGGATTGTTTAGACATTGAAGAGAAGGTTCTTGATCTTTTGGTGCATAAATCTAAGATCTCTCATCATGGAAAGTATCCAACTCCATTTTTTCATGCTTCATCACATTATTTCTTCAGTTTGGTTTAATTTCCTAAAAAGGGGTTTGACCAAGGCAAACCTCCATGCCCTAACATTCACCATTTCTTTCTCTTTCATTGTGTGTTTCATTATTTAGAAACTTTGAGAGTTTGAAGATCATTGAATATTAGGTTGAAGAATTTTTGAAGAACTATCCTTACTTGCAAAGACAAAATATCAACAAAAAGTCACTTTCAGACTCGAAAATCAAAGTTTTAGAAGCAAACGCCTATAAAGAATCAAAGTGCAGACCGAGGGCTTCTGTTTCTACTTTCAAATTTTTAGAAATAAAAAAGTGGACTAAGTCACCAATAATGGTGAATTAGTCCCACTATACATGCATTTTAGTGATTTCTATAGATTTAGACAACCATTTGGCTGAAACGAGCTCTATAACAATTTTTTTGGATTTGGGACTAAGTCGCCCAAATTGGCACAAGTGTCCTAGTTGGCTTTTGCATCAATTTTATCAAGATTCCAAACCTTTATTCCATCCTTTTTCAACCTTCGGGTTCACACATTTTGTTTCATAACTTTCTATTTAGTTTTGTTTGCATTTCTAAGTCATTTATCACATGTTTGCATACAACATTGTGTTTTCAAAAAAGGTACATTTCTTTAGTTTTAATTTAATAATCAATATCTTTTACCAATTTTCTGCATTTATATCATTGTTTTTAGGCATATTTAATCCATTCTTACATTAATTTTGAATGTTTACATTGCATTTTGGCCCATCTTTCTCCTTTTAGGTGAAAAACCCTAGAAGTGTTAGAAAGTCCTTGGAAGCCAAAGTCTTTGTCTACAGTCTCTATCATTAATTTTTTTATTGTGATATGAATTTATTTCATGATCCTACAAATTACCTATATGCTCTTCTCTTCGATTTCAATACAATCTTGAGAATCAGAAACGGTTTGCAAAGATTTGTTAATCCTATATTGCATGTATGCTTTTTGGTGAGATCTAGTGATTGAAACAATTTCGGCTATAATGGTAGTATTTTGGGCTATCCCATTGTGTCCAAGTGGTTTGAGAAAGTCATATTTGTCTTTTGTTTCACTCAATTTGGTCTCCATTTAAAACTTTGGAAAACAAGGGTTTGGAGCTCAGATCTGGCCAATAACTTTTTATAGGAGAATTTTTGGCAAAAAATAACCTTGCCATTGCATCTGTATGGTCGTACAACCCCCGGGTCACATGTATGATTCTATTTAAATATTTAGAAATTTAAAATTTTGAAAAAAAATATTTTCATCGACGATAGTTTTTTAAACTAAAAAAAAAATTAAAGTGTTCATCAATTCTAATAAATTGCTTTAAGTGCTATACATTCTATGGGGCTCACAAACTTAATTGTTTGCAATGGTGTTTTAAATCACAGTCTACATAAGCTACCATTAGTTTTTAGAATTGCTAGTAGCATCAATTACACTACTAGCTTTCAAAGCCGTTAATAGTATGCCAGACCCACTAATAACCACCTCCAAGTTTTCTTCTAACCGTCGGTGACAACAAACCATGACCGCTTGAGGATTATCCATGTACATGTGACCATAATTTGTGAAGAATGTTAGTGCTTTAATAACATACCCATTCTTTTTACCTAGAAAAGTGTTAGAATTAGGTGTTGTACACCTTGCATAATGCTTGTAATGTTTTATTTATTATTATGTGTGTGGTGCACCTAGGGGTTCCTAGATGGATGTGCATCACAAGGAGTTATAATGTTGGGGCCACTTTGTTGTATGTATCATTGGGACATAATTGTAAAATGTAATTATTTAATATTGGGGAATAATAAAATATAATAAAGTACCCAATATTAAATGTGGGGTCACATGATTGTAAGTTCATGGTTTTGGGCACATGGTTTATGTAATACCACTTGGTGGTTTTGTGGGAGCTTGTTTCTATAAAAGCAATCACAAGGGTAGTTGTTTAGGGTTGGACAGTTTGTTGCAGGTTAGCAGGTTGAGCTTGTGCATGTGTAAGGGTTTGAAGCATGGCATGGGATGTGTGGATTCATGCTTGGTCACATGGAATGCATGGATAGCTTGTGCTTCAGAAGTGTTCATGGAGTCTTTGCAGATGTATTGTAATGGGTTTTCATTGTTGAATAATACATGGAGTGTGGATGCTTTTGGAGGCTGGGTTTTTCCCTCTTGAGGGTTTTCCCAGGGTATAGCTTGTGTCATCTTTGATGGGTATGTTGTCTATTCTCTTGCATGTGGATTCTGAATACTTAGATGCATAGATTTCATTATGGGTTATGTGGAAATTGTCATTCTATGGCTGCAAAGTTTCCTTAAAGTGGTATCAGAGCTTTGGTTGTGGTGGTATAACCCTTGGATGAGAAAAATCTTGTTTAAGTTTGAATCTATGTATTGGATGAGAGAATGAAAGACAATGGCAAGATATGAGGGTTTTACAGGTTGTTTATTGCAGATCTGAAGGTTTTGGGTTTGCTAATTTGATGGGTAGTTTGCAGATTTGGGGTGTGAAAACTTTTGGAAAAATAGGGTTTCTTGGTTATGTATTCAAATGAGGGTTTTTAGGGATGAGCTTTCACAGATGATCTCCTTGTCCAAAATAGACCTCATGGTTGGATTTAGGTTGACTGAGAGAGAAATTTTGACATATAATTTACCCTATTTTGATTACTGAAAAAAAATGCATTTTTATAAAAAGCCCCTGTTCGGCCGTACGGACGTCGACGGTACAGTCATTCAAAAATTAAAATCTAAAAAATAAAAATAAAAATTGAACCTGTCAGTAAAAGAATTTTTATCCTACACAATACAATGAAAAAGGGTTAGAAATATTAATAAAAACTTTTGAAAAACAAAAAAAAAAATGTTATGAAGGGGGGTACGGGGTCCACAAACTTGTACCCACCCTAGCATCGGTAGTACTCTCTGACAGCCTGTACTCTTGCAGAAAATTTTCAGCCTTGAAAGCTTTTCTTGAACTTTGAATTAAAAATTAAAAAGGAAAGATGGTCTTGTAACTTAAAAGGGGACCTTAATAATCTTCATATTTATTAAAAGGTTTTTCAAAACTAAACCGCCCAATCCTTTTATTAAAGGTTTGCTATTAAATATTAACAAAAAATCTGCCACTTTAAAGTGCAAAATAAAATTAAGTTGATTTTTTGGAGTGGGACCCACCACAATTTGTTTATGTAAGTTAGATGGAGATATTTTACTCTGGAAGGCATATCTTTTTCCCACGGTGTCCATTTTTTGACTTCTTACAATCATTGGAAAGTTGGTTTCGAGCACTACACAGTGGTGTAGGTTTGGTTCCATGATTTTGCAGTTTTGACAATTTTTTTCTTGGTGGAAGTTAGGTGTTCTATTTGAGCTTTGAGAGGGCATATCAGGTGCATACGAATTCGGATTTTGGACTTTGAATAGTCAACTGAAAGCTTGCTCAGAGCACTACACAGTGGATTAGGTTTGGAGTTATTTTGGCATGGTTTATTTGCTGTTTTCTTTATTTGAGCTGTTTATGAGTTTCTTTGACTTTGGTGATACTGTGAGTTTATGGATGACCGGATCTTGGAGATTTGATGTTGGATTCATTATATGCTCAGTTGTACATCTCAAATTATTCTCTTTTTTGACATGGTTATCAGTACATGGTTGGATTTGTATGTTGCATTGTTGTATCTACAAGTTGTGCAATGTTGTAGGTGGTCTATACTTACATGTTGCATTTATGACTTGGATATGGGTTATCTTTGCCCATTTATATTTCAGTGTTGATGCATGTTCAGTTTTGGTGGCTTGGTTTAGTCACTTGGTTTGTTGGTTTTGTTGTCATGTTAAGGAGATGAGATGGTATTACCAGGTACAGTCATGATATGAGATATATGCAATTGACTATGATTATGCAGATATGTGGACACAGTTGGGTTGAGTTGTTGGTACATTTGGTGGTGATCATGGTGTCATGGATGTTTCTTGTGCTTTAGAGACTTTGGCATGTCATGATGGTTTATGCAGGTGCATTGATTGGTGGTATTGGATTGGTTCCTGATTATGGTTGTGGCGGTGTATCTTCTTGGATTTAGGAGATTGGTATCACGATGTGATGGAAAGCTTGGTTACACAGTTCAGTGGGAGCTTGTGATAGTGATGGTTTGGCGGTGTATCTTCTTGCTTTAGAGGATGGTTAACATGTTGTCATTGAGAGCTTGGATTCACAGGTTTTTATGTGAGCTTATGACAGTGATGTGTTGATTATGTGCATCATGGCACCATGGGATTTCTCGGTATCATGATTCAGTGGGAGCATTTGGCAATGATGTGGATCCATTGTTGATTATGGATGGTTGTCTTCAGTAGGTGATCTTTGGTGTCATGGAGGAGCTCTTGGATTCTGTGTGCTATAGTGAGAGTTCTTTGACATCAGGTGTTGGAGATGTTGAGGTATTGTTTATGACTTGTTGGTTTTTTGACAGGTGATCCTTGGTTGTAGAATGGTTTTGCTATTATGTCATGGTATACTCTTGATTACTAGTTTAGAGTTGTGGCATGGTACATGTTATGATGATTTGAGCATGTGATCTTCTTTTGAGAGGATGTGAGATCATGATGTCATGTTTATGCTCCTGATTCTGCAGTTGGAGCTATGATTTTGATCTTGGTTGGTTCTCTTTGTATTTGAGTACATTGATCATTTGCTTGGACTTTAGCATGGATTGATTAGTTGCAGGTGCTCATGGATACTTGGAGACATAGGTGAGGCTTGGTGTTCTCTTGTGATTAGAGACATTTGCTTGAGATAGTTACTCTTGATGAGGTTTCAGCAGGAAGTCCGAGGGAGCCTACACCTTGGTTGGACGTGAGTTCAACATGGACCGATGAGGAGATTGTTCTTGGTTGAGTCATGATGACTTGGATATCCTAGAGGAGCATTCTCATTCCCCACTCTTGGTCTACTCGATGGTTCACTTGAGAGGTATTGCCCATTTTTCTTTCAGGTGCATTATGTTTATGGTTTGTCTTCTCATGAATATGGATCTTGAGCCATGGATATTTGGTTTCTAGAGGGTTCATTTGAGGAGTGTTGGCATGTTTATCTCCTTATGCATTGTGATTACATTCAGTGATGTTGAGTTTAGGAGATGGTTTATTGGGCCAATTTCCTTGGTTGGGAATGGTTACTTTGAGTTTGATCTTCTTGTTTTTGAGATGCTTACATCCATGATTTGTTATATGATACATATGTTATGTTTGATCTTGGTGATTAGATGGTTGGATGTTGTTATGCATTTTGTTATGGGGTGTTGTGGAGGAGATCATACTTGACACAGTTGGCATTTAGAGGTGTGTGTAGGACATGCTATAGGTGATTGGTTTGTATGTTTTACATATCATTGTGGATGTTCCTCGGTACTACATGTTTACTTCTATGTGATGATGGTCGTAGAATTGGTATGCCTTGATCACTTGTGATGGTGCTCTCTTTCTGGGATGTTAACGAAGCGATGCGTTGAATGCACTCATTCCAGGTTTGCATCCATCAGGACATTGCCCATGTAGTGGGAGATCCTGGATGTGTATGTCATTTTTGATAGGTTTGCACATGGAGTTTGTTATTGTGGTTTATGGGTGGATATGTTGTTGGCATAAGTTTACTATGTTATGTATACCTTTGGAGGTATGGATAGTTGGATGTGTTGGAACTTGTTGTGGGTGTCATTTCAGCTATGGTGATTTATTCTTGATAGCTACTAGTGCATATTGGATTCAGTCTTTGTGTTTTTGAGATATCAAGTTTGAGGTAGGTTTATGCTTCTTTGTGACAGTTAATGTGACATCTCTTTGGATGTGTTCTTATCTTAGTGCATTGGCATGGTGGAGGATGAGAGCATTCATGATGAGATGGTGGTCACCTTGGTTCTTGTTATAGGTATCTTGATGGAGCACATGGAGCACTTGGATTATAGGATGGTACATGTTGCCTATGGAGTTTGTTATCTTGATGTTTGAGCTTACTTGTTAACCCCTTATGCAATGTATACAACAAGTGGGAGATTGTTAGAATTAGGTGTTGTACACCTTGCATAATGCTTGTAATGTTTTATTTATTATTATGTGTGTGGTGCACCTAGGGGTTCCTAGATGGATGTGCATCAAAAGGAGTTATAATGTTGGGGCCACTTTGTTGTATGTATCATTGGGACATAATTGTAAAATGTAATTATTTAATATTGGGGAATACTAAAATGTAATAAAGTACCCAATATTAAATGTGGGGTCACATGATTGTAAGTTCATGGTTTTGGGCACATGGTTTATGTAATACCACTTGGTGGTTTTGTGGGAGCTTGTTTCTATAAAAGAAATCACAAGGGTAGTTGTTTAGGGTTGGACAGTTTGTTGCAGGTTAGCAGGTTGAGCTTGTGCATGTGTAAGGGTTTGAAGCATGGCATGGGATGTGTGGATTCATGCTTGGTCACATGGAATGCATGGATAGCTTGTGCTTCAGAAGTGTTCATGGAGTCTTTGTAGATGTATTGTAATGGGTTTTCATTGCTGAATAATACATGGAGTGTGGATGCTTTTGGAGGCTGGGTTTTTCCCTCTTGAGGGTTTTCCTACGGTATAGCTTGTGTCATCTTTGATGGGTATGTTGTCTATTCTCTTGCATGTGGATTCTGAATACTTAGATGCATAGATTTCATTATGGGTTATATGGAAATTGTCATTCTATGGCTGCAAAGTTTCCTTACACAAAGCACCTAGTCATGTGGATGATCAATAGTTAGCCCCCGAGGGCTACCTTTTGTGACTAATTAGCATAAATTTTTCCTTGGTTAGTCTTCAAAGTCCCTCTTCTATGATTTTTTTTCAATTCTGTATAAATTGTCACCATGATGTTGAATTTTTTAGAACAAGATATTGTTGAGAAGATGGTTCGATGAAATATGCGGCAGTGTAGGTGATTTTTTCAGATTTTGCCATTTTTGCTAGTTTTCCAGCCTAAAGGTATAGATGCATTTATTATTTGTAACTAGCATAACTTTTGCATATGAAGTCAAATTTGGGAAAACTATTTTTGAAATTGCTTAGAAAATGGCAAGGGATTTGTTTGTAACTTTCATTTTCAGTTTTGGAAAGTTCTTTTTTCTAAAAAATGTAAAGTTCACTATGTTATAAACAATTTTATATTTGAACTTGTCACTTTTAAAAATTGCATGATTTCTTAATTGTAATTTGTTTGTGGGGATTCAAATTAAGTTTTAATACATTCTGGGGGGTGAAAGGAACAATTTACATGCCATGCATTATGTTCCCCCTTTTGGTTTTCATCATGGATCTAAGGAAAGTTGAACAACTCACTCCACACAACTATCATAAATGGAAGCTAAAATTGACTCAATTGTTACAATCTAAAGGTTTATGGTCAATGTTAGATGTAAAACAACCTGAATTCACAAGGGAAAATGAAAAATTTACCCATAGATGTAAAATGGATGAAGAAAAGGGGCTCATTGGCTTACATGTATGTGAAAACTTGTTGTTTCATATTGTGGAGTGTAAAAAACCTAAGCATGTTTGGGATAAACTTGAAGAATTGTATTGTAAAACTAATCAGTTCGGAGTCTTACAACTTCAAGCGGATCTACAATCACTCTCTCCAAATGCATTTCTTTCAATTTAGGATTTCCTTGCACAATTCAAGTTGATTTTTTCACAATTAAAAGGATGTGGGCATGATAAATCTAGTGATGAATGAATATTTTTTATTTTATCCAAGTTAAGGGGTGCTTATCAAGTGTATTCTTCTACCTTCTATTCAACTATGGATTCCATAGGGAAATATTATAAAATGACATCATTTGAGTTATTTTTTGAGTGTCTTACTAGGGAGAAGGCCAAGTTGATTCATTTAGATGCACTACCTATTTCTAAGAATCATGCTCTAATGGCTCAATCATCCAAGGTTAAAGGAAAGAATAAGAAGAATCCCAAGATAGAATCATCTTCAAGTATTGATACTCCCTCCAAACTGAAGTAGAAGAACAATTAGAATTCCACCCCATCTCCTTTTTCTTCTACCTCTTGAGATTCTTCTTCCAAGTCAAAGATAAATAAAGGAAATCCTTGTTCATTTTGTGGAAAAGTTGGGCATGATGTGGCTCATTATTTTAAGAGACTAGAGGCCATGGAGGAAGCTATGAAGAAGAACAACATTTTAGTGTCTAAGCCTTCTTCAATGGGAAAATGGAAATCTCTTTTAGCATAGGTCATTCTTTCATCTTCAGATAGTTGGATTCTAGAGTCAGGTGCTTCACATCACATGACCAATTCATGTGATCTTCTTGATTCCATTGTTCATACTTCTACTTATTAGATTGAAGTTGGGAAACCTTCACAGATTCTAGTTTCAAGGATAAGCTCTATTTAGATGCCTGATGGATGTATTGATGATTTTCTTCTTGTTCTTGATATTTCAGTGAATCTACTTTCCATATATTAGATTTGTCATTCAGGTGATGGGACGTCAGTTGAGTTTACTACACAATTCTTTACACTCTCTCGAAGATCCTAATTTTTGATAAAATCACATATATTTAGAAAATATAGTGATTTAAGCCTTGAAAATTTCCATTTAAAGGATTCTAATTGAAGAGGGTTTGATCAAGCCACCTTAGATCAAACCCCCTTGGATAGAACACCACTAGTTTTAAACCATACCTATAACGAAGTCTCCTTTACACCTATCAAAATGCTGATAAAAAACAACTTTTGATTCCCATTTTGGGGGATCCAATAAATTCATTCAAAATTTATTTTTTGTAAGCATGTATTCCTTAGTATAAACTTCCCAAAAAGAATAATTTTAAATAAATTTAATTTGATTATTATATTTATTTTTATTTCTTGTGAATGTAGGTTTTTCACCAAAAATCAAGCTCTTTGTTCTACACGTGTGGAAAAATAGTAGATTATAAAAAAAAATAAAAAAATATTAGTGCACTAGATATTGTAGTTATGAATCTAAATTCAAAAAAAATATAATTTTATCCTTCATAGAAAAAAAGTTGTGTTACTCAGTAGCACCACTCTTTAAAAATGGTGTTTACTGCTAAAATATAATTTTTGAAGGAGATGGAAAAAGAAGTGCTATCAGATTCCAACAATTTTGCAAAAAAATATTTAGAATCTATAGACAAAATTTCACAAATCGCTAGTTTTCATCATCTTCAAATTCCTCATGGTTTAGCAGCTATAGGTGCCTAAAAGTGAAGATTTAGTTTAAAAAAATCATTTCAATGTCCAGTTTGGCCAAAAATTGTAAACTAGTATTGTAAACTATTAGAGAGTTGTAGGATCCTAAGAAGGTTGTTTCTATAGGAATCATGGATCATGAGAACCATTTGTATTGGTTTTATAGCTATGAGTATTCATCAGGTTCATGTTTTGTTGCTCGTGTTGATTCAATGAGCAAGCTTTGGCATGGAAGTTTTGGGCACTTGAACTATAGATATCTTCAGCAGATGTAAACACATAACTTAGTGGTTGGTCTTCCAAAGATCTCTCGCATGGATGGTTTTGTGAAGGTTTTGTTCTTGGAAAGAAACTTCAAGATCCTTTTCCCAAGGGTCAAGCTACATGTGCAACCACACCCCTTGAGTTGGTTCATAGTGATCTCATGTAATTCCCAACTCCTTTTTCAAGGGCTAAGTATGTGCTCACTTTCATTGGTGATTTTTCTAGATGCACATGGGTCTTTTTTTTAGCTCAAGAGCAAGGTTCTCGCCATCTTCAATACCTTCAATACATTTGTGGAGAAGCAATCAACTTTTTCTCTTCGAAAGATACACATAGATAATGGGGGGAGTATGTCAATCAAGAATTTCAAGATTTTTGCAGTGAGCATGGTATTCTTCATCAACATATAATTCCTTACACTCCTCAACAAAATGGTGTGGTGAATAGAAAGAACAGAACTCTCAAGGATATGGCCAATTGTATGATTCAATCTAGGTCCATGGCTCTAGCATTTTGGGCTAAAGATATCAATTGTGCCAATTATATTTATGACCGTATGCCTCATAAGGTAGTAAAAAATATGACTCCTAAGGAGGCTTGGTCTCATCACAAACCTAATGTATCCTTCTTCAAAGTATTTGGTAGTGAGGCTTGTGCATTCATTTTGGATGGTCGGTATAAATCAGTGGAGAAGAAGAGTTAGTGGTACATATTTTTTAGCTATTGTGAGGATGTGAAGGCATACATACTGTTTGATACTAACATAGGAGAGGTCAATCTTTGTTGTGATGATTAGTTTGTTGAGTCCTTCACATAGATAGATCCTCCTTTGACTTCTTCAACACAACCTGTGAGCATGCTTTTAAAATCTGCAAGCACTAACTTCAAACAAGGGTTAGCACCTACAAATCTCTCAAGAACACTCCTATGAAATACCTTGAAAATGCTTCAAAAATGCAACAAAGTATGAAAGAAAACTAAAACCATTATGAAAGCAACCACAAGTTACCTATTCCATAGTGGATTGGTGTCACATGTGCTAGTGACCCTTTCCCAACCCTTGCTAAGAAGCCAAAATGATGAAATGCAAATGGAGATGAAGAGCAAGATGAGTTCTCAAACCAAGAGAGTAACCTTGCATAAAAGTTGTGGATGGATGAATGAGGATTAAGGCCTTCTTTTATAGATTTTCTTGATGAGAGATTGGCCAAGAGGGTGAATGTGGGACTAAAGATCAACCAATGAGAAGAGGACACTTGTCAAGTGGTGATAGGCCAATGGATGTGCAAGATTTGGGAAGAGTGCCCATGAGAGGGAGAATTTGAATTCAAATTTTTCAATAAATTTAGAGAGGGGGACAAGAAAAGAGCAATAAATGCTATGTTGGAGGGACAAATCAACTTGTCATGTTGAGTGAAAATGAGGGTTTTAATAAATCAATAAATTGATTTATTTGTGCAAGTGGCATAATCTAGAGAATGCAAGTGGGTGAGATTAGCATTTAATCATGGTTAGATTAAATTAATGATGATTAGGATGATTTGACCTTTTAGGACTTGGATATTTGATTTATTTAAATCAAAAAATGATGTAATATGATTTGGGATTTGATTAAATGGCCATTTGATTTATTAAAAGGTTGATGATAATGTTTATTTGATTTTAAATAAATGACCTTAGGAGATGAGATTACCTAATGAATGGATGGAAGTGAACCTAATTAATTGATGAATGGACCTAATGTGAAATCTAGTTTAGTTAATGAATGAACCTGATTGAATGCACAAAGTTAATTTTGCATGTCTACATTTTGCCCCTCTTTGAAGCAATGTACTTGTTGTGTTGGTTCAAAGAATAAACTTGTTGCAATCAAAATTAAAAAAATTCTGATTTTTCGGATGCCCCAGCGGAAAGTACACTGGTACATTGCGCCCTCGAGAGATCGAGTGAAAAGATTCGATCTGAGGGTCGATCTCATGATAAAGAGGTTCAAAATGGATGGTTATGGACGATGATGCAAATGAGATGATTTCAAGATGCTTAGAATAACAAATCTATATTATCCTAAACAACTTAAATGATGATATGATATGAGATGGATGAGATTGATGATGTGATATGTTGTAATTATGCAATGGATGGTTTATGAGATGCTTAGACTAACAGATCTATATTATGATGATGATATGCATGTGAGATGATATGCAGAATACTGATGATTTATGGATGCAAGATGAATGCATAATGGATGCATGATGGATGTATTGGTGATGATGATTAACTATTTATGTTGTGATGTTAGTGCAGAAAATGAAGAAATTAGATGATGACAAAAGGATCAACAAGCCAACATTATGAGAGATGATTCAATGAGAAATGATGATGATAGATGGATGATTTAGTTATCAAGGATTGGGATTTTTGAAGGGTCACTTACTTTATGTTTGATAACTCACATAATTACAATGCATCAAGGTATAAAGGACTAGGATGACGTTGTACTTAGTGTGATGGACTTTGACTTGACAAGAAGATAGGAATATTCTTGTTCACACTTGACATATAGAAACCTTGCTAGGGTGCGTTTTAGAAATTTCAAACATCTCAGACCAAAACATGGAGAGGTATAACCAATCAATTTAATAGTCAACAAGCCATCCAAAACATCCTCTATACATATCTAACAAAGAAAGTATTCACCAAGTTATTTTACAAGAATGTCCAACAAGCACAATAGACAAAAGAATAATGATTGTTGCCCCATTCCTATCTCTCTAAATCTTTCATTTGGATATCATCGAGAGGTCCTTGGACTGAGCGCAATAAGATAAGTCAAAATAAAAAGATGAAGAAAACAAACAAGTTGATGTTCTTCAATACCGCTAACCAAAAGGGAATGTGTTTTTAGGGATAAGAACCGAAACTTATTGCCAAAAGATAATGCCCATTGTAGGAAGGATACATCTTAGGACATGTTAGTGGATGGTGGCACGCCATTTCATTTATCTAAAGTGTTCTTTCTGATAAATAATGCCCCTTGTAGGAAGGATTCATCCTAGGACATGATGTTATCAGATAATTGATATGGGACTGTTTGGATGATGGACTATCAACACAAAGACTTGACCAACTTGTTTACGTACTGAATGAGACTTGAGACTTGACACTTTTGAGTTTTACTTTTAACCTACTAGACTTGTTTCTAACTGTTTCATCAAAGGTTGAGGATGACGATCAATTTATTATGAATGGTGTTTATTGTGGGTGCAAGCGAGATGAGGTGGATGGGTTTTTTTTTCCAAACATTTGGATGTTTTTGATGTTTTACAATGTTTTGAGGCTGTTTTTGGTACTTTTTAGGGTTTAACAAATGTTTTGATTTTTTATTTTTTCAAATGTTTTTAGGATTTTCTGAGATTTTGACCAAGATACTAACCTAAAGACCTATCCTAGGGGCCTCAGGGGCTAATCAACAGATTAGCCTTGCCTACATTATACATGCAGAGACCACGTGGATTCGATAATTGACTGATTTATAGATGATGATATACATGATGAGATATCAGTTTATTATGATGGACTTCCTAAAGGGTG
This sequence comes from Sequoia sempervirens, assembly GCA_007258455.2. NCBI lineage: Eukaryota > Viridiplantae > Streptophyta > Pinopsida > Cupressales > Cupressaceae > Sequoia > Sequoia sempervirens. The sequence continues at coordinate 212,110,006 of VDFB02000013.1, read as the reverse complement.
ACCTAAATGTCTCGGGGGATGATCAAAGATCAACCTTGCCTATGTTCAAGCTCAGAGACGACATAGTTCGACAAGGCGACCTTGTTTTTGGCTTTTTGAATGACTTTTTGACCTATTTTTGGATTTTCTAATTATCGATGTTTTTGGATTTTTTGATGTTTTGATGTTTTTGGATTTTCTAATTTTCTGATTTTTTTATTTTCTGATGTTTTGATGTTTTTGGATTTTCTGATTTTCTGATGTTTTTGGATTTTTTGATTTTCTGATTTTTTTGGGTTTTTTGATTTTCTAATGTTTTTGGATTTTCTGATTTTGAGGACTTTAAGACCATACACGAATCCAATCCAATGAGAACATGCCCCTAGCATGTTGTAATAGACTACTCCGATAAAGGCAGGACAAACTGACCTTGAGGATGGGCCAAGTAGTACTAGGAGGGATCATGATACGAACACATGACCAAGCTATGGTGCGGATGCAAATGGATGAGTGATGGATGGAGACCTAAATGCGATGGATGATGGGAGCGAAATGGAGGGATGATGCAGAACAAGCCATAAAGATCCTGGTGGATGGAAAGTGCTTATTTACACAAGGTGCCTATTTGCTAGGTTTTCACCAAGGTACTGGCCCAAAGTGCCACCAAAGTGGTTTTCACTAGAGGATGATTTTTTTAATTATTTTTTGGATTTTTTTGGATAAAGTAACCATTTTTTTAGGACTTTTTCTAATTTTTTTGGATTTTTTGGTTTTATACCCTGGAAGATTTTAGGCATAAATTTTTTTGAGATGGGAGCTATTCATGGGCTCCTGTAGAGGTTCCCCTTTGGGTGTTGATAGCTGATATGTCCCTGATTTATAGCTTGTTGTGACGATGAAAGGCCCTAACCAATTGGGTTCGAACTTGCCTCTGCTTCCGAGATTCGGGACATTCTTCTAATTTTATTTTAAGACTAGTTCTCTGACTTGGAAAGTTCTGCTTCTGATTTTATTGTTGTAGCTTCATTTGAGTCTATTTTGGTAGACTTGTAGATGATTCAAAGCATCTATGCATCTCTCATCTAGTAACTCCAGCTCATTTAATCTTGACACTTGGTATTCCTCATCTGTGATGAGGTTTTGCAATGATATCCTAAGGGATGGGAGCTCGATCTCAATGGGGAGTATGGCTTTTGATACATAGACCAAGGAGAAGGGGGTGGTGCTAGTGGGTGTGTGGATGCTGGTTTGATAAGCCTAGAGGGAGGGATTAAGCTGCAAGTTCCAGTCACGACCTGTGTCATTGACTATTTTCTTGAGGATTTTGAGGATGGTTTTGTTTGTGGCTTCTGCTTGGCCATTGCCTTGGGGATAGTACGGGGTGGAGAAGTGATCCTGGATATTGAATTTCTTGCACAAGTCGCGGACCTCTTGGTTTTTGAATTGTGTCCCATTATTTGAGATAATGGCTTGTGGGACACCGTAACGACAGATGAGATAGTTCAGGATGAATTTTGAGATTTTCTTCCCAGTGATATACATCATGGGTATGGCTTCCACCCACTTTGTGAAGTACTCAGTTGTAGTTATAATGAATTTATGGTCATTGGATGAGGTGGGTGTGATTTTTCCAATGAGATTGAGTCCCCACTGTGAAAAGGGCCATGGTGTGATAATCGGGTGAAGCTCTTGAGCTAGAGCATGGATGAGGTCCCCATGCTGCTAACATTGTAAACACCTTTTAGCATGATCATGTGCTTCTCGCTCTATTGTGAGCTAGTAATACCCCATCCTCAGCAGTTTATTGGCGATGGTCATTCCACTTGAGTGTGAGCCACAAATACCATTACGAACCTTGATTAGACTGGTTAATGCCTCCTCAACATTTAAACAGTGTAGCAAGGTACCTTCTATGCTTCTACGGTATAAGGTATCACCTAGGATGACAAATCTGGATGCCTTTTTGATAAAGGTTCGTTTTAGGCTCGATGGTAGGTCAGCAGGTATGACTCCTATGCAAACATATGTATAGATGTCATGATACCAAGGATTGCCAGGACCAACGATTTGACACACATGTTCTGATTCTGGTACCTCAAATGTGGGAACGAGAAGCTACTCGATTAGAAATTCATATTTTGGCATGTTGTGAGGGATGTCTACTAGAGACCCAATTATAGCCATGGCGTCAATGGCTCTGTTGTTGGTTCTTGGAATCTGCTCAAATGTTATGTCGATGAAGGATTTCGAGTCTCCACCAATTTTTTGTATGGGGTTAGCTTGTCATCCTTTGTCTGATATTCATTATTGACCTGATTTATGATCAACTGAGAGTCTCCATATACCTTGAGAGCTATGATATTCCATTGTACTACTATCTTGAGGCCTATATTCAAAGCCTCGTATTCCGCAATGTTATTAGTGCAAGTAAATTCCAATTTGTATGACTTCAGTATGTAGTCCCCTTGTGGAGTGATGAAGAAGACACCAACTCCTGATACATGTGTATATGAACCATCGAATTATAGTTTCCAATGGTCTGCCACGTTGAGGTTAAAGATGGATTTGTCTAGAAATTCATATACAAGAGGATTCTCCGCATAAATAGGTGCCTCTGTCAGTTGATCTACAATAACTTTTCCCTTAATGGCTTTCCACTCTACATACTCAATGTCATACTCTGACAATATCATTACCCACTTTTCCATTCTTCCTATGAGCATTTCCTTTGATAGGAGATACTTGAGGGGATCAATTTTTGCAATGAGCTTTATCTTATGTGCCAACATGTAATGTCTAAATTTTTGGGATGCAAACACTACTGCGAGGCAAGCTTTTTCGATGGAGTAATTTAGCTCATGACTGACCATTGTCCTACTAATATAGTAGATAGCCCTCTCTATTCGGTTTTCATCATGTTGAGCTAGGAGAGTTGCAAGGGATGCCATTGTTGCTGACACATATAAGATCAATGGCTTCTTTGGGATGGGTCGCATTAAAGCTGGTGGTGTTAGTAGATATTCCTTGATCTTGTTGAATGCCTCTTTGCATTTTGTATCCCATTTATATGCTACCCCCTTGTGGAGTAGGTGTGAATACAGATTCTGCTTGTCTGCCAGTTGTGCTATAAATCATTGGATGGATTGAAGTTGGCCCTAGAGGCCTCTCAGGTTTTTTAGTGTCTTGGGTGCTTCCATCTCGAGGATTGCCTTCACTTTTATTAGATCCACCTCAATGCCCATCATGGAGACTATGTATCCTAGCAGTTTACTGGATTGTATGTCAAAGACACATTTCTTGGGATTTAGTCTAACTTTGTATTCCTCTAGTCTGTCAAAGATAGCACTTAGGGTTGCTATGTGATCTTGTCTTTTTCATGACTTTGCTAGGATGTCGTCAACATAGTCCTCGACTGTCTTGTGAATCATATCATGGAATATTAGTGTCATGGCCCTTTGATAGGTTGCTCCTGTGTTCTTTAGGCTAAATGGCATCATGTTCCAGCAGTAGGTCCCCCATGGGCAAGTGAAATCCATCTTGTGTTGATCTTCTTTTTCTATCATAATCTGGTTGTATCCTGAAAGTCTGTCCATTAGTGATAGCATCTCATGTCCTACTATCATGTCTACAATCATGTCGATATTGGGAAGCTGGAAATCATCCTTGGGACATGCCTTGTTCAAATCTTTGAAGTCCATATAGATTTTGATGGCTCCGTCAGGTTTTGAAATAGGTACCAAATTTGACACCCATTCTGGATAATCAATTGGTCAAATAAATCCTACATCTAACAACTTTTTGAGCTCCATTTTGACCAATAGGGCGATCTGAGGATGCATTTTTTGAAGCTTTTTTCTGACAGGCTTTGCATCTGGATATACCACCAAATGGTGGACTACAGCTTCTGGGTCAAGCCCTGGCATATCAGCATAACTCCATGGGAAGTTTATTTGTCTTTCCTTTAGGAATGCTGCTAGGAGTTCTTGCTCTTCTGATAATAGTGATTCTGCATAAAATGTGATATGTGGGGTCTCCTCTATTCCTAGGTTGATTGGGTTGCATTTTTTGGCCAAGACTACTGACTTCTCTTAATGAATAGCTCTTAGGGGAAGATTGAATCCCCCATCCTCAGGTGCCTCCGAGAGGTTTTCACCATTGGATACGTCCTTTTTTTTTACTATTTTCTTGTTAGAGAGTGCCACAGTGTGGTTTTCACTCAAGGACTTGGATATGATTCTTAGTTTTTCACTTTTGCCACTAAAGGATTCAATTATTTCCCCGTAATAGGCGTGTGTCCAACTCCATTATAAATCCTACCTTGTGATCTCCATCTAGAATGTTATTCCTCAATCCCATGAATTCTGAGAGTGCTTCATCATTTTTGAATGTATCAAGAACTGGTGGTCCTCATTGGTCATAGTCGATCAGTTGGGAGTAGACTAAGCGGATCTCATGATTCAGATGATCAGTTTCAAAGGAGAGGGCGCTAATCATACACAAGGGGGTATCTTCAAATAGCCTAGGTAGATTAGATATGGGATATTCATCATCGCTACTAATATAGGGCTCAGTTATGAAATTATGTGTCTCTACCTATGACTATTGGTGAGTGTACTTGTACTAGTACTGGCTGAGGAGAAACATTAGCGGCCCTAACTAGAGGACTTCGGCCACATATGGTTATTCTTAGAGTGGCACATCCAAGACCAAGATTTTTTATGGGTTGCATCTCTGGCATGATAGGTATTATGAGCCCATTGTCATTTTGTCCCAGTATTTGATTTTGGTCATAGCCCATTACAAGCATCATGTGTAGGCCTTTTCTCTTTTCGTCCATTGGTAAATTAGTTGCTGGTCTTTCATCTTGATACAACATGTGAGATGGATCTGCTTCAATGACCTCATGACCAAGATCTCCCCATCTTGTGAATTTGAGATAATCCTCAGGATACGTTTGTGATGTGGAAGCTTGATTTTCTTATGGGCATCCTCGTGATCTAGGAGATTGTGGTAACTCTCCTATCAAAAAAGCATTGTTAGGGAGCCTGTAACTTCCACAACCATCCTCCTGGATGATGAGCTTGATTTCAAATATGGTGGGAATGGCAGGTGTCTCTGTCACAAAAGTGGATGCGAGAGTGGTGGGATTGATGTATGTGGATGGTTCCTCATCATTTTTTGGCACTTGGGCAATTTTGTAATACTTGGCTTCAAGATTATTGCAATATGAAAACGGCGCAGGATATCCATGGATGGTAACCTCTTGTCCATTATGTGTGAATTTCACACATTGGTGGAAGGTTGATGCTACGACTTTCATCACATGAATCCATGGGCATCCCAAGAGGATATTGTATGGCAATGCAAGGTCCAAGACTTGACATGTAGTTTCCATGAGTGTTGTCCCTACTTAGATAGGGAGCTTAATCGTGCCTTGAGACACTCTTTCTTGGTCATCATATGCTCTTATCGTGATTCCTTTTCCTTTATCGATGGAATCTTCTAATATTTTCAACTGTTTGATGAGGCTCAGAGAACAAATGTTCAAACCTGCACCTCCATCCACCAAAACCCTTTTGATTTTTCTCTTGTTTACAATGGCTTCCAAGTGAAGTGTGCAGTTGTGAGATGGTTGGGCGGGGAAATCTTGGTCAGAGAATGTAAGGAGATTAGGTGTTATGATATTTGTGACCATAGCTTGGAATTGCTCCGCATCAAGATCTGCGGGGATAGTGGATGAGGCTAATGCTTCCTCAAGGATATTTTTATGTGCTGATGAGATTTTTAACAACTCCATGATGGAGATGTGTGCTGGTGTTCTTTTGAGTTGGTGTACAACATTGTACTATACAGAACGACTCTTGATGTAGGGACTCTATGTGGTTGGGATGATCCTGCAATGGTGACTTTGTTGCCTCTTGTGGTAACTCCACAATCTTTGACATGGGTGACCTTGATAGTGATGACCATGCAGTCTTTATTTAGTGAGGCAACGAGTGTTTCATACACGTGATTTACACTACCCTTCCCTTTATCATTTCTATTTCCTTTGTTTCCATGATTCAACATCAGATTCATGTAGATTTTAAGGTCCTAATTTCCTGTAGGTTGTTCCACATTTATTACTTTCTTGTCAATGAGATCTTGGATGATGTTTTTGAGTCTCATGCAATTGTTTGTGGTGTGACCTTTTATTTTGTGTAATTCACAAAGTTTATTCTCATTGTACCAAGGGGGTTTGACATCGGGTTCTTGGTAATTTTTGAATGTAGGAAGCTGGATGAGTTTTTTGGCAATCAACTTTTTCATTATGTCCTCCAATGGTTCCCCCAAAATGGTGTATTTACGTTTTGGATAATTTTTGCGTTGGGGTGGTCCTCTTTGGTCATTGAGGTTATTGATGGTGGGATTATTGCGTTGATATGTTGGGTGATGAGTGTTTTGGCATTGTGGTTGGATTTGTGGTGTGGGTGTATTTTGGCGTGGACCACTAATGACCACCATCGCATCAACGATGCTGCCATTAGTAATGTTCTTGTTCCTCACCCATGTACGAGGTTTATCATTATAATTAGATGATGAGTGATTGTCTTGTGGTTCATGATATGACATTGATTCGACGAGTGGGGTCACAAGGGCTCGTTCGATGCTAAGTGCCTTAGAGGTCAATTGCTCATATGTGGTGATTCCCTGAACCTTGAGATGAAATGACAGGCGGCTTTCAAGGTTGGCTATGATCATGCAGACTTGTTGTTCTTCTAGCATGGTCCACTTGCTTTGATTGGCCTTGGATCACCATCGTTGAAGGAATGAAGCAAAAAATTCATTCTTTCCTTGTTTTAGAGCGTATAATTCTTCGAGACTGACATCCATTGCGATGTTACATGCATAGCTCTTGATGAATTCATCTCTGATTTCTTGGAATGTTCTAATGCCTGAAGGTAAGCGGGAAAACCATTCTATAGCGGGACCTGCCAAGCTCCTAGGGAATAGCCGCATTAGATAAGTATCGTCATATGCGACCTCTATATAATGAACCTGGAATTCCTTGATGTGATCTTCAGGGTTTCCCATCCCTTGATACTTGTCAAATTTTTGGATTTCAAATCCCTTAGGGAATGGTTTCATGTTTAGGCTCCTATCAAATGGATAGGGACACAAGTTGCTTTGTGTTTTGGTTGTCCACCCCAATTGAAGGTCGAGCACTTGTTGCAAGAGCAACTTGAGTTGTGTCATCACATCATTCTGGGGATCAAGGGGTGGGATGAAAGTGTTTTGGGGTGTTTGAATTGTTGGTTAGATGGATGGGTTGGTCAGTGCATTGTTTGATGGTATCTGCATGTTATGTCGAGCGAAGTAGGATTCTACTTGCTTTTGTATGAATGATGCCTATTGTTGATCCTATTGTTGTTGCACTAGGATTTGTGATTTTTGTTGCACTTGTTGCTGCTCCAACAATGCTTGTTGTTGTTCCCATAATGCTTGTTGTTGGGCTACCAATTTTGTTGCTTCTTGTTGCTCTTTGTATTGCTTTAATGCTTGATGATATGCTTGCAATTGCATTGCTTGTGCAACAAGTTGTGCTTGTGCTTGTGCTTGTTGTGCATGATATTGAGATTGTGCTCAAGCTTGGGCTTATGCTTGTGTTGCTTGCACTTGTGTAGCTTGCTACTGTAATAAAAGTTGTGCTTGAGCGACTCTTTTTGCTTGCAATGCTTGTGCAGCTTGAGCGGCTTGTTGTATAGCTTTTTGTTTCTGCACTTGTTGGTATCCTCTTTGTAAAGCGGCTTGTAATGCTGCATTGAATTGGTTTGATGTGGTGAACGTTGGTGGTGGTGGAGGTGGTGGTGGATTTGGAATGGTGGTAGATGATGATGTTGTGTTGATATTTTGCATGTTGGATAATGGTATTGATGTGATTGGTCCTTGTGAGACCATGCTTTGTGATGTTAAGGGTGTGTTTAATGGTGTTTTCATTGCTTGTGTATTTATCATTTGTTGTTATGATATAAACAATAATTTTTTAGTGTTTGGTGTGATGCTTTGATTTATGGTTGGGATAGCGGTTTGATTGATACTTGGTAGGGGAGGCAACCCCAAACCAAGGAGTGGTGTGGATGATAATGGAAATGGTGGGAGAGGTGGAAATGTAAGGGGCGTTAGTTGTTGTGTGGTGTCAAATATGCCCCCTGGTCTGAACATATCTCCCTCTTCTTTTGAGTTTATGAGAAGAGGTGTTTGTGGTGCTCCGTGGAAAATTTTTGATGATGGGTCATAGTGTAAGGTGAGAGGAACATTTTCGTGCAATGGATTTTGGGGGATGTTTTGTTCCAATGTGGTGTTTGCATCCAAGTTTTGATTATTAATAAGGGGATGTGATTGAAGAGCATTGATAAATGTGTTTCCCTTGTTAACGTTGGGTTGGGTTGGAGAAAATGATGTTGTGATTTGTGGGATATTCTCCATGAAGTTTTGAGATAGTGGTGTAGATGAAATGGGGATGGTGGATGAGATTTGTGGAAAAGATGTCTCTACTATAGTGATCACATCAAAATCCGAAGGCAACTTGGCCCCATGTTTTTCTAGTTCAAGCATGTACAATGAAGGGTTAAGTCTCATCATGATGTTCATGATTCTATGGTTGTTTAGATTTTGGAGCATTTCGGCTATTTCTTCATGAGAAATTCCAAAGCTAAGATCCTCTCCTTGGGTTTCCTGTTGTGGGTTTTGTGATAATGTTGGAAGGATAATTGTGAGATTTCTATCCCCAATGGGATTCATTTCAGGAGTGGTTTGGCTAAGATCACTTAAAGCGGGTGTTTCTTTGTTGGCTTCCATACTCTTCTTGTATTGAGATCTAGTTAGAACCATAAAACGGGGATCAATCTTTGAGAATATGGGAGATGAATCTCTTGATCTTCTTTGGATTAATCTCTTTTTTATGTCCCAAAGTGAAATTTTTAGGATGCTTTTTGGGGATCAAAGGTGATGATATGATGATGAATGATATGAATGTTTTGGCTTTTGATAAATCTTGAATGAGACACTAGGCTTTGGGATTTTGTCCTTGATTTTGATGTTGATTTTGTTTTGGTTTTGAATAAAAGGACCCTAAGATGTTTGATAATGATCTAAGGGATAGTTTTGTTCAAAGGATGATGATTTTGGATATGTGTGAGGAGAAGGATACATCTACCCACACCTATGATAGTTTCACTAAGTATATGAAGAAGGATTCATCCACATACACTAAGTTAGACAAGATGATTTTGAGAACTTTGACTAAGTATATGCAAAAAGATGCATCTACACATGCCTAGCCATAGGTGTTTTGATAAATGTTTTCAAGGACTTGGTCACAATGTTTTTGGATGATTTTGAATTTTTTCCACAAAGCCTAGTATCAAGGATGATTTCAAGATTTTCTAAAAGATGATTTGTGAGATGGATTTGATGTTTTGAAAGATGGATGAAAAGGATTTTGATTTGATTTGATCCCTAGATGAACCTAAAAAAAACCACTTTGTTTGCCTAGATCTAGGTATTGAAGAGCATGCAAATGCTTCCTAAAGACCTTTGTAACCAAGAAATGATTTCATTTGAACATTTATTTTCTGATTTCCAATGATTTTTGCTTTGGGATTTGTGAGTCTCCAATCACACATGAATATTCATTTTTCTTAGCTTTGCTTAATGGATTTATCGTACCAAAAACACTTTCTTTGATTAAGTTTTCAAACTAAGATGTCCAATGTCTTATTTTCTTCAAACTCCACAAGATATGTTATGTGGAAATTTAATGAACTTAAGGCAAGGGTTTCCTATTGTTTACTTAAAGAGACAAATTGAGATATAATCCAATGTTTAGAAACCTCTAAGGATGTGAATCCCAAGGGAAAACAATAACATATGGATTGAGTCAATGGCATTTGTCTCCAAAAGGGTTTGAAATTTGAATGATATTGTTAAGTGTTTGTTTGCAAATTTTTTTGAATACAACACTATGTTTTCAAACCAAAAATGAGCACAAACCCTATGGATGTGTAAGACAATATTTGTTGAATCCCCACTTGGACAAGTCCAGCTATGCTTATCTTTAGCGAATGGTTAGATGCTTGACCCCACTGGCTCCCCTCCACGACACTCACTTATATGGGGCAGCCAAGCATCAACACCCATGAAACTCCCATGGCATGTTTTCCATTTCTACTAAAGACTGTAAAAGTGTGGGGTGGCTTCAGAACGACCGTTCTTGCACCAACAAATAGATTAAGGATTTTGGAAAATTCTAGCACATGGGTTCTAGTAAGAACTTTCCATTCGTAGGAGTTGAGCCAATGTGGCAAGAGTCTCCTTTCGGATCCATCTTGTCAGAGTCAACCACGTGATATTGGTGTTTCTTCCAATATCCACATTTATATCCCAGCTGGAAATACTCTTGGCTTTAGAGTGTTACTGGTTGAGTCATTCCCTTGGGTGAGTACTTTTTCCCCAAGGCAGGCCCTCTGGGATAAAAAAAAGCAAGCAAAGAAAAAATCCGTAACTCGATCAATATTTGATGGCACAAAGAAAGAGAATATACACGAAAATGCCCCTACTCACACTCTCACAAGATATTGTTCAATTTTAAACCCAAATCGAAGTGTGTATGGGAAATTATTTACACAACTTAATCTCACCAAAATCCTTTTGATTCTCAAGATCGTTGTGAGGCACGAGAGAAGCTCATATGTCTTTTGATGATATTAATTTGTGTAAATAATTACAAAACAATAAAGGCACACATTCATTTTTTCCTTCAAAGCAATGATTTGATTCATTTTTTAGAGCACCAAATGAAGTGTGAGAAATTTCCTTGTTCAATTTGTTAATCCCAAACAAAATCTAGTATGTTGTGATCTTAAAGTTCATTTTAGCCTTTGTAAAAAAAAAGTGTTCTTTTTAAATCCAAATGAAAATTAGTGTCCTAAAATGAAAAGATAAACAATTTCATGAAAAAGTGTTAAATAAACACTTAAAGCGTTTAAAAACACTTTGATTTTAAAAATATTCTCCTTCTTTCATTTTTCTTTTGCTAGCCTTGTCTTCCTTGTTTTCCTTCGTTTGTACCTTTGTTTGCTTTCCTTTCGCTTTCCTTTGTACCTATAAACATCATAAAAATTTAGGCATGTATTGCAATTTGATAAAAACATATACAAAATTCATCAATCATTTAATCCAATGATGCATGCCAAATACACTTTTAAATTTACACATGAATTACTTATGATAAACTTGATTTCAAGATACTTTTAATTCATGCATAAACTTGAAACAATGATAGGATGTCAAGACACCATTTTTTGTTTATAATTAAATCATGTATCAAATCAAGCCTATATGTAAAAATAGAAAGTATCATATAATGATTTCTTTGGTTATAAAGAAAACTAGAATATGACCAATTTCTTTATTTGAATCAAGGTAATAAAGAGTCAATTCTTAACAACTATTGAATCAAATTGCATCTATGTTTTGATGTTCATCGTAGATAGGAAACAGTAATATCAAACCACTTTCAAACATCCTTTTCAAACAATGAATAACAAATCTTCCTGTCTTCTTTCCCATGACACAAAGCATCCTTTTTAAATAATAATAAAGAACATATCTCACTGTCTTTTTCCCATGCCATAGGTAGATCCCTACAATCTTTAGCGCTTTTTAAAAAAAAAAAATCAAAAACTTCAATTAGGTATCAATAATGCCAGAAGAATTATTAGAAGCTTTGCATTTAGGTCTGTGGTTCACAAAATTTGTGTATCAGACAGTTAGTACATCAAAAGAAAATGATCAAGAACTACTCTAACAAGGTTGCCCAGAGACATAAGCAAATACGCAACGATTCAAATGTCTAACAACATACTAAAAGACCACCAAAATCATACGATCAGGAACATGTAAATGCGCAGGAACAAGTGGAAGCAGCGACAACAGAACTAAATGCGCAGGAGCAAACAAATACAGTGACAACAACAATAAATGTGCAGGAGCAAGTATTTCAACGTGTATTCATAATGAATAAATCATGAACCGTAGTAACAATGTCAAAGCACTTAAATTTTTTGATAGGACATTTCAAAAAGATATTAAGCTAACAAAAGATTGAAAAAATGTGGTTTTGAAGGCACTCATTCAAACCTTTTAGTTCATTCCTTATTATCTACACACACATCTAGTAGTTGCATCACACTTGTATGTCAACGAGTTTCACTTTGTGTTATTCTTGCCTGCTCTTTTAACTAAACTGAAAAAGCCGATATAAAACAAAACAAAACAAAATTTTTACCAGTGAGTTTATTAACCACATCCTATAGATTACTTCACTCTTTTTGGCTTTAGAATGTCACACCAGAGAGCTTTTTTTTGGCGTAATAAATCATCTCTTCGTTCAAAAACAGCATGGCGTGAACTCTTTCAACATGATGCCTCCACTTGAAGTCAAAGAGCAATAATAAAAGATTGAATTCCTTTCGAGTTGATATCAAAAGATTACCAATATGTACCACAACATAAACTATTCACCATATACAACTACATTTTTAATGCGCTGAAGTGAAAAGAAGGCGATCACATGAGGATGGGTGCAATTGGCATGTGAAAAAGACTGGCGCCCATTGTTACTTGAAAAATATTCAAACTAATACAGCCACATTTTAGCAATGCAAATAAATATTTCATAGATGCAAATAAGATGCTTTGTATACACATTCAGTTCTCTTTTAATCAAATATTTGCAGAGGCTATCACTCGAAATGGGTAAGGTAAAAAATGAATTCAAAGTGCAGAAGCATAGACAAAGCACATGCTCAGCATATCTCACATCTAGTAAACCAAAAATGTGGATCAGTAGTTAGTTGTAAATGGGTCTGCAGCATGTGCGAACAAAATAGTAGCTGATTAGATATTCTATAGAATGACAGATTATGAATTCATGAACTAAGAGTTAGCAATCACACCACAGGCTTGAGGAACTTGGGAAGCGACATTTATTTCAATCACAACTCTATGATAGACATGTATGAAAATGAAAATAACAATGATAGCACAGAGAAATGCATGTGAAATTTTTGGACAGGATGCCTCAGAGAATATTAAAAAAACCCAGGGTACCCAAAATGCAATTATTACAAGATGTATCCCTAATGGATTTGTAAATGCATCTATCCAGTTTGTATATGAAAGAACATTGAATAAATAAAATATCAAGCTAATGAAATTGAAACTATCATCCCTCCTTCTAGCACCAGACTGTGAGCATGCTTTTAAAATCTACAAGCACTAACTTCAAACAAGGGTTAGCACCTACAAATCTCTCAAGAACACTCCTATGAAATACCTTGCAAATGCTTCAAAAATGCAACAAAGTATGAAAGAAAACTAAAAGCATTATGAAAAAAACCATAAGTTACCTATTCCATAGTGGATTGGTGTCACATGTGCTAGTGACCCTTTCCCAACCCTTGCTAAGAGGCCAAAATGATGAAATGAAAATGGAGATGAAGAGCAAGATGAGTTCTCAAACCAAAAGAGTAACCTTGCATAAAATTTGTGGATGGATGAATGAGGATTAAGGCCTTCTTTTATAGATTTTCTTGATGAGAGATTGGCCAAGAGGGTGAATGTGGGACTAAAGATCCACCAATGAGAAGAGGACACTTGTCAAGTGGTGATAGGCCAATGGATGTGCAAGATTTGGGAAGAGTGCCCATGAGAGGGAGAATTTGAATTCAAATTTTGCAATAAATTTAGAGAGGGGGACAAGAAAAAGAGCAATAAGTGCTATGTTGGAGGGACAAATCAACTTGTCATGTTGAGTGAAAATGAGGGTTTTAATAAATCAATAAATTGATTTATTTGTGCAAGTGGCATAATCTAGAGAATGCAAGTGGGTGAGATTAGCATTTAATCATGGTTAGATTAAATTAATGATGATTAGGATGATTTGACCTTTTAGGACTTGGATATTTGATTTATTTAAATTACAAAATGATGTAATATGATTTGGGATTTGATTAAATGGCCATTTGATTTATTAAAAGGTTGATTATAATGTTTATTTGATTTTAAATAAATGACCTTAGGAGATGAGATTGCCTAATGAATGGATGGAAGTGAACACGATTAATTGATGAATGGACCTAATGTGAAATCTAGTTTAGTTAATGAATGAACCTGATTGAATGCACAAAGTTAATTTTGCATGTCTACACAACCTACTCAAACCTCTTTAGTTAATAATGTTTTGCTACTTGAGGAAGATTTTGATGATGGTGTTGATCATCCACCTCCTTTTTATTCACCCACTAGGCCAATATGGGCTCATGTTACTGTTTTGGAGGTTGGTCCTCTTGTTGGTGATCCTATAGACACTCACCACACTTCTTCTCAAACTTCAGGAATCAATCTTTTGATTCATGTTGTTTCAAATGCTTTAGGTATTCTAGAGTGGGATAGTGCCATGGCTGATGAGTATTGTCCTTTGATGAAGAATCATACTTCGGATCTTGTACCTCTTCCTAATAGAAGAAATTTGGTTCAGTGAAAATGGGTGTATGCTACCAGGTATGTAGTAGATGGTTCCACTAACAAGTACAGGGCTCATCTTGTTGCAAAGGGGTTCTCTCAGGTTTAAGGAATTGACTATTCTGAGACCTTTGCTCCTATTTTAAAGATGAATTTTATTCACCTTGTCCTTGCTATAGCTGCATCTCAAAGATGGTCGGTGTATCAAATAGATGTGAAGAGTTATTTCTAGCATGGGGATCTTCATGAGTAGATCTATATGGAGCAGCCACTAGGCTTTATGTAGGACTCTTCACTTGTTTACAATCTTCGACATTCATTGTATCGTCTCAAATAGACAGTCCCTCATACTTGGTATGAGAAGATGGATACTTTCTTGCTCTCTTCCAATTGCACTTGTTTCCATTCCAATCCCATAGTTTATACTCAAAGGCATGGAGAGGATATATTCATACTTGTGCTCTATGTGTATGATTTGATTCTCACAAGGACTTCTACTTCCATGATTCAGAGTACACAATGAGTGTTGATGAAGCGATTTGTTATGACCGAACTTGGTTTTTTGCATTACTTTCTTGGTCTTTAGGTTAATTATACTTCTAAGGGAATCTTCATTTTCCAACAAAAGCATTAGATCTTGATTTGCTTCAAAGATTTGTCATGGCTGATTGGAAGCCTGTCCCCACTCTATTTCATTCAGGTGTTGTTTTGTCTACTGGTTGCACTACTATAGTTGATCCTACCTTGTATTAGTAGTTGGTTGGTAGACTTTTGTATTTGATAGATAGTCATCTTGATATTTCCTTTGTAGTTGGACTTGTCTCTCACTTCTCACTAGGTATGGACCATACCATTGACAACTCTTTACCTTCATGTAGTATGACAAGTATTGAAACAATGGTTACTAGTGTCCCTCGAGGAAACCTAATCCAAATTCATCTAGAATTGGAAAACCTAAAAAACTTGGTGAGTAATGAAAACATTTCCAATGCCACTATTTCTACCATAGAAAACATACACAAAATGATTGAAAGTGAAAAATGAATAGAGATTGCATGCAACTTAGCTCAATTTTTTGTCAAACATCTTAGCTCAATGACTAGTTGTGTATATAACTTTGAACAATAATAAATGTTAAGGAGGAACTCAAATTCCTCCTCTTACAACCATTGCCTCTATTCCTACTTACACCAACCCTCAAGTTACCACAACAATGCGAAATACTAGTAATATCATTTCTACCTTGGGTATTTCCAATAGCAATCCTTGTACCTTTGTGGTATCTCATGTGATATCTCCTCCTAGTTTACCTCCCATAATTATTCCATTCACTTGCCCCTCAAAAACATATACACCTAAACCACATTCAACTCCATCCCAAAACAAAACAAATGAAACCATCCTTAACCAACTTTTGCAAAATGTTTCACCCATTCAACAAAAAATTTTGACCATAAACCAAAATCAAAATGACCAACCTTCATACTATCTCAAAAGCAATCCCTTATCCTTGGAGATATTAAGAACTCCAAGACCACAAGGTATAGAGATTCCTAGGTTTGAGAAATATGGAGGAAAAATAGATCATTCTAACCATGTTTCCACTTACACCACCTTATGCAGTTATCTTGTCCTTGAAGATGAATCCTAAGATCACCTTAGCTAATTTGATGAGATGTAAGAGAAAGGATGATGAAAAGGTTACTGACTTCATTTCATTCTACCAATTGCTTTATTCCCAAATTTACATAAAGATTCATGATCCTCACCTTCAACGAATGTTCATTGAGAACTTACAAACTAAGATGCACAATAGGCTTAGGATGATGAAATCTCCTTCCTTCATACACTTTTGTACTGCCCTTGATGATTATCAAAACACTAGTTAGTAATCATGAAACAAAACCCACCTCTAGCAATCCTAAAAAGCTTGAATTCATAACTCAAAATAATTACCAACCTTTTACCTGAAACAAAATAAAGGCTTTATCCAACTAAATCCCCCTCAACCAACCCAACATGTTGATACCCAAGTGGTTGCTATAAAGAAGACAAAACCTTTTACATTTGGGGATCCGAATAAAAAATTTACTCCCTTACCAAATACCCTCCATAACACCATGTTACAAGTTCTAGAAAAGAACTTTATTTCCTTAACTCCCATTAAAGCTCTTGATCCTACTAAACCATTACCTCAAAACTTTAGATCAAATTCCTATTGTCATTTTCATCGTAAAAATTGACATGATACGAAACATTATAAGCATCTTAAACACATGGTGCAAGGCCACATTGATTCAATTCATATAAAAATTGGTGGTTTCAATTGATCGAGGTAATAAGTTTGTTTCCCCTCCCAACCAAAACGTATAAATCTTTACCAAACCCATGCCAAATTATAATATTTCATTTGTCAAAACTAGTGAAACTAAGAATGATGTGATGAATGTTGACACATATGATGAAAAGATGGATACTAATGAAAAAAGTCTTATGGATAATATGGTTGGAATGATCAAAATTCAACCTTGTAAGGGTAAAACTAAAATTCCTCTTGACATTTCTTTCTCATCAAAGGATATAATAAAAAAGGCACCTAATGGTCCTCTTTGCACAGTCGATCGAATCAATGACAAGCCCACTAATAAGATATTAATTGATTCCATCTATGGAGAGAATGTGATCACTGAAGATTTTTTACTTGTGCATAAAATCTATCAAGATAGATATGATAAACTGAAAGCATGGATAAAAACACATAATGGTTTTGCTTTCCCTATGATTGTTCTGGTCATCCTTCCTTTAAAAGTTAGACCAAAATAATTAGATGTCTCATTCTCCATTGTACTGACATCAGATGAATTCCATGTGAAGCTTGGTTATCCATGCCTATGCTCCATGGAATCCATCCCATTGATTGTGCATAAATGTTTAAAGTTCCCCTTTGACAATGAGATATTTAGTGTACACCATAGTGGCTTTAATCTTATGTCTGGGTATGTGCAGGATCATGATGGGCCAAAAAGTGGCAATATTATGGGTATGTGTAGGGTATGTGCCAGACGACATTTTTTTTACCAAAAAATGATGAAATGAAAAAGGTTTTTAAAGGATATTCTCAACTTTCCACCAATATCAATTATTCCTTACTTTAAATTTAATAAATAATTATTATTCATTTTCTATTTGATTTATGACTAAAGTCTTGATTGGTAGGCTTACTGAAAAACATCTATAGATTTCAAATGGTATCACATTTTTTGAATCTAAAATATGTGTCACATTCTATGCTTTACATACTATACAAAAAGAAAATAAATTTCATGAAGTTTTGACTAAGTTAAGGTGGTTAGACATACGAGCTTTTATATTTTATAAAAGTTGTAATAAAAAATTCATAATTAATTATTTACTTGGGAAAAAATTACAAAAAATTATGCATCACATTTGTACATGAGTCCTCTACTTATGTCTAAAATATTATAAAAAAATATTATCATTTTATTGTGGTTAGGGTGGTCAGATAGACACCTACTTCTTATTTTTACCCTAAAATTTAAGTACTACTACATTTAAATTTCAAATTTTCACCAAATAGATTTAAAAAAAAAAAAAGTAGAAACTACATTCAATTTGATACATATTCTATTCTTACATATTTTTTAAATAATATAGATAACTTATTCAAATTTTTATGTCAAGTTTCATAACTCTGATTTTTCTGATTTTTTTTTCACTTAAGGACCTATTTTTTCCATGATGATCCTGCACATACCCATCTTCCCATGGAAGTTTCTCATTGGATTTATTTTGGCCAAAACCTATTGAACCTATTAAACCTCTTGAAGATTTATTTTTAAAATCCTATCAAAAGTTTAAGGAAAAAAATAGATTAGAATTATCCCTTTGAAACATGTCTCAACCCATGATTGAGCCTCTTATCTGTAAAACAATGATGATTAGATTGGAAAGCCTTCCAAGTAACCAAGACACACCAAAGAAAAATCCTTTTCCTATCTCCTAGAAATAACCAAGAGATTAAAAATACAATCCTGTCATGCCGATTAAAATAAATAAAGTTTACAAAGCTAAAGAGAAAGTGGTTGAACAACCTTCCATGGTTCCTTTCATTCCTCCCCTAAGGGAAGAAAAGAAACCTATGGTTGATAAACCTT
Source organism: Sequoia sempervirens (assembly GCA_007258455.2). Lineage (NCBI taxonomy): Eukaryota > Viridiplantae > Streptophyta > Pinopsida > Cupressales > Cupressaceae > Sequoia > Sequoia sempervirens. The sequence continues at coordinate 212,091,287 of VDFB02000013.1, read as the reverse complement.
CTCCTATGCAAACACAACTTGAAAATCATACCAAAATAAATAGAAATTCTAGAGAGCATAGGCATAGAGTTCATTCTATTTCTTGAAGGTTAAATGAAGAGAACATCAAACAAAATCAACATCCAAAATCAAGTGAAGTAATAAACGACGAGTTTCCATCCTCACTACAACAAAAAGATCCAATATCACAATCACAATAGGGACTATAACCTTCTTTAGAGATTAGCATTCAACCTCCCTTTGTGATTAAGTTAGACAATGATGATGAGATTGATAAAATAAATGAGCAATTGCATAATGAATTGAATTTATTATTTTCTTCTTCCATGAGCTTAAATGATAACAATCATTATGATCTTCCCAAAAAGAGTGAATCAACACATGTTGAAATTGGTGATTCTCCTAGTACCCCACTTGTTGTTGTCTCTTTGGCTAGTTGTTTTCCTTCTTCATATGATGAACAAGATTGGGTTGCAGATGACCTACTATAGGTTGAATCATGTGTGCCTTACTAGTCTTGTCTTTTTTTCCCTTTCATGTTATGTGTGTGATTTCATGTGCATAATGTGATCTCCCACAACATTTTTTTTGATATATCTCTCTCTTTGTAACATTTATTTATTTGTATCTACATTCTTCTATATGTCATAAACATTTTATCTTTTTGCTTGCTTTGTTTTTCCTTTTGGGGATGATGCAAGGCATCAATACATTTAGGTATCTTCCATGTTGATCCAAAAGCTTATCTTTTTTTTCACTTTCTTTGTGTCATTCTTCTCATTCCATGAGTATTTGGGGAATGATGATGTTTCTAAGCTCTCTAACAACATTGTAGCAAAGACATATTGACCTTGAATCCATGGATCCCTTGTGTGTTATTTTAGGATATCATTTTGGGGGTTGTAGACACAAAAAATGTACCGATTGATCCTATACACCTGATCCTAATTACTAACAACACTTCATCCTGAATCATCTCCTTTGCTAGTCATTTAATCGAATAATCTATATTTGATTAAATTCATCACTCTTCATCTCTTAATTAAATAAATCAACTTTATCTAATTAAGTCATCATCTCCTATTAATTAAATAAATCAATTTTATTTAATTAATTTTATAATCCCCCTTTTAATTAAATAATTCATTTTATTTAATTAATCTCTAAAGTTATCTCATTTAAATTAAATAAATTTATCTTTATTTGATTTAAATCTAACACCATCCTCTTTAATTAAATAAATCGAATCTTATTTAATTAAGTCTAAAATCATTTTCCTCTCATTTTGATTTAAATTAATCCAAAAATCTAAGTGAAAATGGTCAAATCAGCTAATCTCCTTTAAATTAATCAAATCTTGATTAATCTTAGCCTTAACCCATCAAATCCTCTAGATTTTGCAATTTGCTCATAAAAATAAATTTAATTGATTTATTAAATCTCTATTTTCATTCAAAAAAGGAATCAATGGTTGGAATATTCCTCAAATTTGAAAAATCCCTCCAAAAAGTCTTGTCCATCCAAAAAAGAATTAAAACCTCTTACATCTCCTTTTCTTGAGCCAAGTGATATTAACTCCACCTTTCATCTCATCCTTCAAGCTATCTTTTGAATTTCAAATTTCCCCCTCCTTGCACATTCTCCAAAATGTGCTCCATCTCTGTTCAATAGCATGTTGACAAGTGGTGCTTTATCATTGGATCATTTTTTAGTCCCACATCCTCCATATGTTTCAATCTTCAATCCTTATCTCTTATAAATAGAGGCCTTCTCTATTTGTTTGAGGATCCACAATAAATGTAAAATCATTATGCTCATTTGAGGAGGAGAATTGAAGGCAAAGTGATTATCTTCAACAAAGTTCATCCACTCTTCATCCATCTTAGCTAGGCTATGCAGGATTTTCCCAAAGAAAGCATCAATCTTCATCAAGATCACCATCAAGCTTGCAAGGGATTGGGAAATGGCCATTTTCCACATCAAAATGGCATCAATTCGCCCATGGGATTGAGAGTTGGATCATCTAAATATGATTTAATAGCTTCTTACATTGTCTTCTTCATTTATTTCTTATTTTTATGTTTCTAACGAATTGCATGGGGAATCTTAGTTCTAACTTTCATTTGGATCTAACAGTGTGTTTGTTTGCTATGTTTTTGTAGGTCTAGGATTTGGGTTCTACATTTTGGTGGTAGGAGGGACAATATCAAGTTCTTAACATGTATTTTCACAAAATTCTATGCTTTTTTCTATTTTTGGTGTCTATAGGAAACTGTGTCATTATTAGTTTAGCAATGCTACAAAATCCAAACTCTACCCCTTCAACCTTCCCACCCAAAAATTCAAAAATTTAAACTGTGACATTATTTTGATTCTTTTGGCACTGGGAATTTTAAACTTCAAACTACGTCGCTGAGAAAAATTGTGCCGCCATCGCACTCCCTATTTTGCTACAAAGCATCGCTCACAGACCTAGTGGAACTATAAAACACCATTGATTTCTTCAAACAGTGCCACATATGTGGGTTGTGTCACTGGGGTGGAGTAAAAATTCAAATTTTAGTTTTTTTTTACATGTGATTTTTTGGTTTTAACCATTTGGAGTTGCTAACTTTTTTTCTGTCTCTGTTTTCTTGAATTAACCAGTTTTGTAGGTGGGAGCAAGGAAGGAGTAAGAAAGGAAGTTTGAAGTATAATGTTATTTTTCCATTGTATCAAGTGTCTTTAGAAACTTTTGGAAGTGATTTGAAATTCAAGGATTTTACCTCTTCAAGCTTTTAGGACTCACCAATTTTCAATTTGGGTTTAAAAAAAACAAGGAAAAAGGTTTAAAAGAACTTTAGACAAACTTACTAGATTTGGTTTAAGGTTAACAATTGAACAAACAACTGTCATCTTTTATTTTGGTGCTTTAAAACGAATGAAATCATTGCTTTGAGGATTTAAAATGAACATGTGCATCTTTGTCTTGTAATCACTTACCCAAAATAATACCATAAAAAAGAGGTATGTGCTTCTCTCGTGCCTCATAGCTATCTTGAGAATCAAAAGGCTTTTGGTGATATTAAGTTGTGTAAGTGATTTCCCACACACTTCAATTTGGATCCTAAAATTGAACAAGTCTTGCAAGTGGGAGTGGATCATATCACATGTTTTCTCTCTTTGTTTCTAAACAAAGATTGATTGAACTATGGATGTGTTTTCTTACTTTTGTGTTATCTTAGAGGGCCTGCCTTGTGGGAAAAAGTAATTACCCAAGGGGATGACCCTACCGGGAACATGTTAAATCCAAGCGACTTCCAACAGTATATAAGTGTGGGTACTTGAGGAAAGGAAAGTATCACAAGGATTGTTCCAACGAGAAGGGGAACAATGGTCTCTCGCCTCATGGATGATCCCCCATGAACATAATGGCCCTACTAGAACCCTTTTTTTAGAAAGGCCAAAATCCTTGATCTATTTGTTGGTGCAAGAATGGTCATTGTAAAGCCACCCTACATTTTTACGTCTTTTAGTAGAGATGAGAAGTATTCCATGGGAGATTCATGGGTATTGATGCTTGGTTGACCTAATAAGTGAGTGCACTATAAGCCAGAGCATCTGTGGTCAAGCATCTAATCATCTGCTAAGAGTAGGTGTAGCTAGATCTATCCAAGTGGGAATTCAACAAATATTTTCTCATTCTATTCTAGGGTTGTGCATCATTTTGGAATGAAAACACTTTGCTTGGATCTTAAATATTGAAAAAAAAAATTAACATGAACATCAAATTTCAAACCCTTTAGGAGGAGCAAATAACTTTGACAAAATCCAAGTGATATTGCTTTCCCTAGGGATCCTATCCTTAGAGGCTTCTAATTATTTGGATTTATATTTCAATTTTCTTTTCCTAAAGTCAACATTAGGGAAATATTACCTTGATTTTCTTGACTTCAACATAATGGACTTTGTGGGATGAAAAGAAATTGAGAAATAGACATTCAATTTGAAAGCTAATCAAGAGAGTGTTTGTGGTAAAAAGAATCCATTAAACAAAGATAAAATCCAAATTGAACCCAACACGTGTGCTTGGTATCTTTTGTTCATATGGTTTTCCACGCAAACATTGGTCTTTTGGTTTGAACTACTTTTTGGGAAAATCATTTTCTTCGATATATGGGTCTTGTAAACAAAGTCCCTCTTAGATTCATTTAGGATCAAATCAAACACTTCATCCATCCCAAACATCAATCAAAATTCATCTCACCAACAACTCATAGAAATCTTGGAAAAATCATTCATACTAGACTTTTGGTAAAATCCTTCAAGTCAACATAAAAAATCACCTTGTTTGGCTAAGTGTGTGTGTATGAATCCTTCTTCATACACTTAGTTAAATTATCATATTTTTGACAAGTTTATTCCAAGAAAACATCTAACCTTTTGGAGTTTATGAGTTCATGATCAAATCCAAATCCAAAAATCCAAATCAAAATCAAATCCAAATAAAGTCAAAATCAAAATTCAAATCAAATCCAAAATTAAAAATCCAAAAGTTCTAAATTCTAGTATCCCTCCAAGGTTCCTAGAAGTTCAACACCCATATCATTCACCACTTTCATCGTATATCTCATCATTGGTCCTAAACACCTCAGAGGTCACTTTTGCAACAAGGTCAAAACACAAGAAGAACATGGAATATAAACTTGATCCATACATTATGAGTAATCCAAATCAACCAAACTATTAAGGCCTTACAATGCTAATTTATTATCGAAACTCACATTTATACAATCCATACATGGAATCATTATCTCCTACAAACCTCAATGGTACAACAAATGTGAGTATGCCAGTCAAAATTTTGGAACACCTTTCTTGATGGTAGATTTAAATCCAAGAAAAACCTATAAATCTATCAACCAAACACCCAATGCACAATTCTTCCACAAAAAAAAATCATTCAACCAAATCCATACATGCCAAATGTGAATATACCAAGTACACATTTTCCAAACATGAACATTCCAAATTCACACTTGGTAAACTTTTGGATAAATATGTTTATGAATCATACAAATGTTGTTCAAAGTCCAAACAATATGTTAATGACTCCATGTATTGATCCAAGTCAAGGTAACACCATGCAAAATCAAAGTTACCTAAATCAAGGCAATGCGATTCTCAACCAGAACAATGTTCAATTTCAACCTATCTTGCCAAATCTAAGCATCATCCCAAATCAGAACATTGTCCAAAATCAATAACCACAAGGTCAATTTAAAATCTCACAAGGAAACAAATTGAAAATACACACCACTTGGGAAACCAATTGAATTGGTCATGCAACAGTTGTTACAAGAAAATATCCTCAAAATTACCACCTATGAAAATTATCAAGAGCCCTTAGTGAAACCACCATGGTACAATGAAAACCACCTTTGTGATTTATCACAAAATAAAGGGACACATAACATCAAATTGTGTTTGACTAAAAAATCTCATCCAAGACTTGATTGATAAAAAAAAAACTATTGGGGAAAATAATCATGATTTGACCACTAGCAATAGCATTGAAAATCTCTCCACCACAATTGTTGAAAAAAATTATCAAGATATATCCATCAATGAGCACCTTGCAGATGTTTCTACCCCATCCAATGATCAAATCAACATGAATCAAGAGTCACTTTTTGGTCATGATCAAAACCCCTCAACAATATTCGACAATGATCTATTTCGAGGAGTGTTAGAATTATTTGATCCTATTTAAATAATCCATGACTCATCTACCAATGATCATGTTGGAAATATCTCTACCTCATTCAATGAGTTTGAGGACATATCTCAAGAAATTATTCCAAAGCATGATCAACATCTTTCACCAAAGTCTAGCAATGGTCCTTCCCAAGGCATATTGACATCCTTTGACCTCATGGTTACAGATACTGAAGGAATCCTCAAATCAACATTTTATCCAAGTCCACTCAAAGATCAAGAGCATATTGATCCACTTCCCATGCCTAATGAAGATATCCAAGAACCCTTTATAAGCAATCCATCCTTCAAAATTGACACATGTCAAGAACTTGATCCAAAGCATGTCAAAAGAAATTCCCAAATCATTCAAGATCAATAATTTGTATTTTCAAGCTACTATAATGATCTAATGGATACTCCCCTATCTATACAATATGATCGTATCCACATAGTACATACTTCTCTATCTACCTATAAGATGCTTTCTATGGATTGACACATAGATGATCTTTATTCAGAATGAGATTCCTTTACTCCTAATATTATTACACAAAAAGAGTAGGTTATTAATTCCTATAGTTAAACTGGGTTGTCAACACCAGGATTAGATATATCCCAAATTCAAACTGAGGACATTATGTATGAAGATATCTAGCATTATCTACTCAAGGAAATAGGTTAGACAGAACAAGATATTCCTGAGTCAATAGAGCGACAAATTGAAATATCATCTACACTAATCATTTGTTAGAGAATGCTTAGTGAACAAGGCATCTCAAAACAAGAAAAATCAAAGAACAAGGGTGCTACTACCATGAAAATAGGGGCAACTTCATGTCAATCAAAGGTCAACATAGGGAGTACGAGGAATCCTCATGATGAAACTGATGCCAATACAACAACCAACCGCCTCATGAATCTTCATCCACCCATCACCCCATCCATGAATTGGGACCAACATCGAAAGAAGGATGTGAATCAAAGCAAGAATAACATCATCAAAGAAAAAGAAGCTGAGAAGCATAATGGAAAAATCAAATATACATGGATACCAAAGAATACAAAGAAATATTATCCTTATCAAACTCCATTAGTCAAAGAAACTATGTCAAAAAATAAAAAATGGAAAATTATCCATCAAAGATGTCCCCAAAGGAAAAAGCAGGCTTCTCAAGCAGTGTACAAAGTATATCAAGCAGTTGGTCCTAATTCCATGTACACTTTTGTATCCACCCATCATTGCTCATCTTCCCAAGTTTGGAGAGTCAAAGGTTCCAAACTATCAACCAATCCATCTTTTATTTCTAAACACACTCCATCCATGCCTCCACGTATGATATCCAATTCTCATATTGACCATGTATTGGCAGCCACCCTTCATCATAAGGATTTAGAAGGAACTCTATCACGATGTGCACACAAAGACAAAGTTAACTCTGGTATTAGCAAAGTAGATCAAGAATATCAAAAGTTGTATTCAAGTGCACATATCTTGGAAAAAAATCTTCTTCAAGTAGGATATCGATGGCACATAATACCTAAATAATGTACATTTAAACCACTAGGTGGTTCAACATGAGCTTAAAATATTTCAAAAAAGAAAATAACCCTCCAAAAAAAATCAAAAAATTTCCTAAAAAAATTGTACCATGATGAAAACCAGGAAAACAGACCTCATGTGTAGACTCAAACATCTATGTGCGCTAGTTCAGGTGGAAGCATCTCATCCCATCCATTATAAATCTAGCTTTCCATCCATCTCATCCATAATAAATCCATTCATCCATAAACCATTGATCCATTGCATTTTCATCCATCTACATCCATCTTCCAAATTATCTTGATCTTGACAAAGTTTGGTGCACACTTTACTCTTGCTTATAGTAAACATCTTGACATAAGTCATTTTCATTTATATTATCCTAACCTAACATTAGCTAAGCCATGAAAGACTATCCAAATGGGAATTCTTTATCCAAATACCTTATCTTATCACAAGATAATCCATATCCCTCCATTTACACACCTATCCAAGCATCCACCCATGACATTCCAAACATTGCTAAACACTAAGGGTAGATATGTACATCTTACTTTAGGAATAAATCTTGATCTATATCCTCCAACTTATGTGGTGATTTGAACATTGGCAAACATAAAATCAAATTGGTCAAACATTTGTGAGCCAAAAATCTAAATCACTAGCCCATGGCATATTTTGACAAGAAGATGTTTCTTATCAAGAATTATCTTTAATCGAACATTGATCCAAACAATCAATATCAGTTGCATTCAATTTACACTTCAACGTCACATCAAATCATTCAAACATATTTTGTTTAAAAAATGAGCTTCAAAATCCTGATCAATCAAATCCAATCAATCCATCATCTCAAGATATCCTTCCCAATCCTTGTGTTGCTTAACATTATCCTTGCATTGTTGTGTATCCTCAACAATGTTATAATCATCAATCTATCATCATCTTGGGATATCCTTCCCAATCCTTGTGTTGCTTAACACTATCCTTGAATTGATGTGTGTCCTCAACAATGTTATCATCATCAATCTGTTATCATCTTGGGATATCCATCCTAATCCTTGTGTTGCTTAACACTATCCTTGCATTGTTGTGTATCCTCAAACAATGTTATCATCATTGATCCAATCAATCATCCTTAGCCTGGTTTTCAACAAAATCCAAAAATAGAGCACTGATATCATCATGCATATCCATATCCAAATTATCAAAATCATGCGAAAATCCAAAAACATTCAAAACATGTCAAAAAAATCCAAAAAATAGGTCAAAAAGTCAGAAAAATGTCAAAAACATTGTATCCAAACTATGTTGTCTCAGAGCTTAAACGTAGGCAAGGCTAATATTTGATTATCCCCAAAGACACAAAAACACAAAAAACATTCAAAAAACACCAAAATCCAAAAAATATTCATAAAATATTAGAAAATCCAAAAATATCCTCAAAACATTTCAAACCACCAAAAACATCCAAATATTTGAAAAAATCCATCTATCCTATTTCACTTTCACCCATAATAATATTATCCATAATAAATCAATCATCACCTTCATCCTTTGGAAAACTAAATAGAAACAACCACAATAATCAATAAAAACAAAATTTCAAATGCAAAATCAAACTCTTGATCATTCGCAAATATGTCAGTCAACCTTATATCAATAGTCTTTCAAACAACCTATCAACTTGCCACCATCCACTAACATGTCCGAGAAGGCATCCTTCCTACAATGGGCATTATCTTTGACAATCACTTTGGATTCTTATCCTAATCAAAACATATCCCTTTGGCTAGCGGTATGAAGAACATTGAATTGTTTGTGTACTTTATATTTTTCTTTTGACTTATATTATTTTCTCTCATTCTGATGACCTCTTGATAATTTCCAAAAAAAAGAATTTAGAAAGAAAGTAATCTGGAAACGGTCATTATCTTTTGTCTACTATGCTTGTTGGATGTTTTTTTAATATAACTTGGTGAATAATTGCTTTGTTAGGTGCATCCTAGCAAAGTTTTTGTATGTCAGGTGTGAACAAGAATACTCCTATCTATTTGTTGAGTCAAAGTCCATGGCAATAGGTACAAGGCCATCCTAGTTATTTATACCTTGATGCATCATACCTATGTGTGTTATCAAACATAAGGGAAATAGCCCTTTTAAAATCCCAATTCCTGATAATCTTTGCATCATCATCATCATCATCATCATCATCATCATCATCATCATCATCATCATCATCATCATCATCATCGTCGTCGTCGTCGTCGTTGTCGCATCGTCCTCATCCTCTCTAATAAAGTATAAAGCTTGTTGGATCCTCTTGTCATCATCTTTTTATTCTTATTCTTCTATCTTTACTAACATTTCTATCCAAGTATCAAGTGTGGGTAATATGTCAAAATAGATAGGAGGCTACCCATGGTTAAAGACTATATACATCATCACATTTGTCTACATCAAACATTCGAGCTAAACTAATCTTGAACCTCTTTGTCGTGAGATCGACCCTCAAATTGAACTTTTCACTAGATCTTTTGAGGGGGTAGTGTACCAGTATACTTTTTCAGCTAGGGCAGCAGTGGGGCATCTAAAAAAATATAAAAAAATTGAATTTTGATCTCAGAAAACTTATTCTTTGAACCAACATAGCAGCTGCATTGCTTCAAAGAGGGGAAAAATGTAAACACATAAAATTTACCAATTGATCCTATACGGGTATGTGTAGGATCATGATGGGCCAAAAAGTGGTGATATGATGGCTATGTGTATGGTATGTGGCTAACGACTTTTTTTTACCCAAAATTGATGAAACGAAAAAAGGTTTTTAAAGGAGATTCTCAGCTTTCTTCCAATATAAATTATGTTGTACTTTGAATTTAATAAATAATTATTATTCATTTTCTATTTGAATTATGACTAAAGTCTTAATAGATAGGTTGATTGAAAAATATATATAGCTTTGAAATGTTATCACATTTTTTGAATCTGAAACATGCATCACATTCTATGCTTTGCATACTATATGATTTAAAAAGAAAGAATTTCATGATGTTTTGACCAAGTTAAGGTGGTCAAACATACTAGTTTTTATATTTTTAAAAGGTTGTAATAAAAAAATCATAATTAATTATTTACTTGGAATAAAATACAAAAAAATATGCATCACATCAGGACATGACTCCTCTACTTATATATAAAATCTTATAAAAAAATATTATCAATTTATTATGCTTAGGGTGGTCAGATAGACACCTACTTCTTATTTTTTCCATGAAATTTAAGTACTACTGCATTGAAATTTTAAATTTTCACCAAATAGATTTTTTTTTTTTAAAATAAGCCTAGTAGTTTAGAAGCTCCATTTAATTTGCTACAAATTGTATTGTTACATATTTTTGAAATAATATAGATAACTTATTCAAATTTTTACGTCAAGTTGCCTAACTCTGATTTTTTTTAACTTTTTGCCACTTAAGGACCTATTTTTCCATGATGATCCAAATCATTTTCCTCTCATTTTGATTGAAATTAATCGAAAAATCTAATTCAAAAATGTCAAATTGGATAATCTCCTTTAAATAAATCAAATCTTGATTAATCTTAGTCTTAATCTTAATTTTGTAACTTGATCATGAAAATCAATTTAATTGATTTATTAAATCTCTATTTTCATTCAAAAAAGGCATCAATGGTTGGAATATTCCTCAAATTTGAAAAATCCCTCCAAAAGGTCTTGTGCATCCAACAAAGCATTAAAACCTCTTACATCTCCTTTTCTTGAGCCAAGTGATATTAACTCTACCTTTCATCCCATCCTTCAAGCTATCTTTTGAATTTAAAATTTCCCCCTCTTTGCACGTTCTCCAAAATGTCTTGCATCTCTCCTCAATAGGATGTTGAGAAGTGGTGCTTTATCATTGCATAATTTTTTAGTCCCACATCCTCCATATCTTTCAATATTCAATCCTTATGTCATATAAATAGAGGCCTTATCTATTTGTTTGAGGAGCCGCAATCAATGTAAAATAATTATGCTCATTTGAGGAGGAGAATTAGAGGCAAAGTCATTATCTTCAGTAAAGTTCATCCATTCTCCATCCATCTTAGATAGGTTATGCAAGATTTTCTCCAAGAAAGCATCAATATTCATCAAGATCATCATCAAGCTTGCAAGGGATTGGGAAAGGGCCATTTTCCACATCAAAATGACACCAATTACCCCATGGGATTGAGAGTTGGATCATATAAATAGGATTTAATAGCTTATTTCATTGTGTTCTTTGTTTATTTCTTATTTTGATGTTTCTAACAAATTTCATGGGGAATCTGAGTTCTAACTTGCATTTGGATCTAATAATGTATTTGTTTTCTATGTTTGTGCAGGTCTAGGATTGGGATTCTACAGAGGTAACCCTTCTTCATAACGTAGCTTCATTTGGAAACATATGATGTAGAATATGGATTTCCAAATAAGCTCTCATGTCTTCTTTATTGTTAGAATTTATCATTTTCTACTTTAAATAAATTGTTCAGAACATGGTGTTTAGAAATTTCTTTAAAGTGGGGGCATACATTGGCATTATTCTTTCCCATTTTACAAATCATGTTTCATTGTGTGGTCTTGTTACTTCATGCGATGGATCTTTCTCTTTGTGATGGAATTGGGTGTAATGTCCTTCAAGAGAGTAATTTCTCTTAGCATGTTATATTCCTCTTAGTGGAAATTCCAAGCGAAGTGCACTCTCTATGTTTTGAATCTTCTATTCTTCATTTGGTCCTCTCTTGGAGACAGGTATGTGCAAGATTATGATGGGCCAAAAAGTGGCGATATGATAGGTATGTGGCTGACAACTTTTCTTTTACCCAAAATTGATGAAATGAAAAGGATTTTTAAAGGATATTCTCATATTTTCACCAATATATATTATGCTTTACTTTGAATTTAATAAATAATTATTATTCATTTTCTATTTGAATTATGACTAAAGTCTTGATTGATAGGTTGATTAAAAAAAATCTATAGCTTTCAGACGGTATCACATTTTTTGAATCTGAAACATGTATCACATTCTATGCTTCACATACTATAGGATTAAAAAAATGAATTTCATGAAGTTTTGACTAAGTTAAGGTGGTTAGAAGTATGAGTTTTTTTTTTTAAGTAATAAAAATTTTATATTTAATTATTTACTTGGAAAAAAATTACAAAAAAATATGCATCACATTGGGACATGAGTCCTCTAGTTATATGTAAAATATTATAAAAGATTATTATCATTTTTTTGTGGTTAGGGTGGTTAGACAGACACCTACTTCTTATTTTTTCCTTGAAATTTAAGTACTACTACATTCAAATTTCAAAGTTTTCACCAAATAGATTTTTTTTTTTTAAATAAACCTAGTAGTTTATAAACTACATTCAATTTACTACAAATTATATTCTTACATATATTTTTGAAATAATATAGATAACTTATTCAAATTTTTAAGTCAAGTTTCCTGACTCTGATTTTTCTAAATTTTTTGCCACTTAAGGACTTGTTTTTTCCATGATGATCCTACACATACCCAAACATTAGGAATGATGTTTCCTAGGTTGAGACCTTACATAAAATAAGCAAAACCCCTTTGAATTTACCTTACACTATTTTGCATTTACAATAACTATTATATGGCTACCCTGCATAACACATTTTTCTTGCCTATGGAGTCATCATGTTTGTTCATGGGTGTTAGCATACGAAGTTTTTCTTTTTAGCATACGGAGTTTTTCTTGCATCATGAATACCATTGTTCATGTTGTGTGGAACCTTATCAAATTTATCAGGAGGTACATCTTTGGTATGTTAGTACGTATGGGATCTGACCATAGGCGTGACTTTCCAATAGCCACTCTCTTATCTATGTGAGCATATATCGGTCATGTACATATGTGTCTCACCTTTCTTGGGGCTCGCTTAGTGGATAGCAGATTCTACTAGCCCATGTGAGCGTGTGTTTTGTTTGCATAGTGGACATCATTTTCCACTTGTAAACATTTTTTGGAAAAAAAACTAAGGTTTGATCCACATCGATTTGGACAAACAATTGAGGCTTGATCTACCCTTTTCTTTCTTTCTTTCTATTCTTTATTTCATTGACAATGTATACTTGTACCTTGTTGTTGTTTCATATTGTTAAATAGGTTGTTTACTTAACTAATTTAATCATATTGATTAATTAATTAAGTTAGTTTTTACTTTATATTCACTTAAGCTAAACTTAGGCACTTTAATAATTAATTTATTAAATGGGTATGTGTAGGATCATGATGGCTCAAAAAGTGGTGATATGATGGGTATGTGTAGGGTACGTGGATGATGACATTTTTTTAACCCAAATTTGATCAAACAAAAAGGGTTTTTAAAGGAGATTCTCAGCTTTCCACCAATATAAATTATGATTTACTTTGAATTTAATAAATAATTATTATTCAATTTCTATTTTGAATTATGACTAAAGTCTTGATTGATAGGTTGATTGAAAAACATCAATAGCTTTCAAATGGTATCATATTTTTTGAATACAAAACACGTGCCACAATTTATGCTTTGTATACTATAGGATTAGAAAAAAAAATGAATTTCATGAAGTTTTGACCAAGTTAAGGTAGTCATACATAAAAGGTTTTATATTTTTTAAACGTTGTAATAAAAAATTCATAATTAATTATTTACTTGGAAAAAAATTACCAAAAAATATGCATCACATCGGGACATGAGTCCTCTACGTATATCTAAAATTTTCTAAAAAAATATTATCATTTTATTGTGGTTAGGGTGGTTAGATAGACACGGGTATGTGCAGGATCATGATGGGCCAAAAAGTGGCAATATGATGGGTATGTGGCTGATGACTATGTTTTACCCAAAATTGATGAAATGAAAAGGGTTTTTAAAGGACATTCTCAGATTTTTAGCAATATAAATTATGTTTTACTTTGAATTTAGTAATTAATTATTATTTATTTTCTATTCAAATTATGACTAAAGTCCTGATTGATAGGCTGATTGAAAAACATCTATAGCTTTCAAACGGTATCACATTTTTTGAATCCAAAACATGCTCACATTCTATGCTTCACATACTATAGGATTAAAAGAAGAAAAATTGAATTTCATGAAGTTTTGACCAAATTAAGGTGGTCGACATACAATTTTATATTTTTAAAATATTGTAATAAAAATTCATAATTAATTATCTACTAGGAAAAAATTTACAAAATAATATGCATCACATTGGGCATGAGTCCTCTACTTATATCTAAAATATTTTTAAAAATATTATCATTTTATTGTGGTTAGGTGTTTAGACAAAACCTACTTCTATTTTTTTCCTTGAAATTTAAGTACCACTACATTGAAATTTCAAATTTTACCAAATAGATATATTTTTTTGTAAAAACCTAGTAGTTTAGAAACTACATTAAATTTCTACAAATTCTATTCTTACATATTTTTGAAATAATATAGATAAATTATTTAAATTTTTATGTCAAGTTGTGAACTCCTGATTTTTCCGATTTTTTCCACTTAAGGGCCTATTTTTTCCATGATGCTCTTGCACATACCCACACCTTATTTTTTCCCTGAAATTTAAGTGCTACTGCATTGAAATTTCAAATTTTCACCAAATAGATTTTATTTTTTTATAAATAAACCTAGTAGTTTAGAAACTACATTCAATTTGGTATAGATTCTATTCTTACATATTTTTGAAATAATATAGATAACTTATTCAAATTTTTACATCAAGTTGCCTAACTTTGATTTTTTTGAATTTTCATCACCACTTAAGGGCCTATTTTTTTCATGATTATTTTGCACATACCCAAATATTAGTGTTCACTTTATGGTTTTGATCTCCTTTATTAAGGATTGATCTCTTTGTAACTATTCACTTCTTGTTTATGCAATTTTACTCTCTTGGTTTGTAGAGCAATATCTTTGCGTTGTTGAAATCTCTTCTATGTGATAGGCTATTTTGCTTGTAGGTGATCAGTGGATTTTGTGAGGTTGGTATTTACAACTTCACAATAGTATCAAAGCTTAAGATCTGTAGCTTCCTATTCATCTTTTCCAGGATTCAGTCCTTGAAAGAGTATTTTTCTTGCATCTTGAGTCAATTTGGACCTCGCAATTATATCCAAAAGGTTTGAAATAGTCAAGATTGACCTTTATTCCATCAATTTTGGTTATACAACACTCAATCTGTGAGGGTTTGATGTTTATGAGGGTTTCTAGATCTACATTGTACCTACAATTTTGGAGCATTTTGAGCGTCTACAAACCTCACCATCATGTTTTGAGTGCCCAAAAACCCCAAAATTGACTGTCAAATCATCAAAATCAGACATAGTGACATTGGGAGGAAAATTATTTTCATTTATGGATCATATAGCCTGGTACGACACACAATCCAAGAATTTTTTTAAAAATAGTGTACACATGTGCCTGCCATTAGTTAACTACTATCGGTTAACCACTAGCAGTCAATGCTAGTGGCTAGCTTAACCACCAAACCCTTTTTGGAGCAGTTTTGGTATTTTGGCCATAACTTTTGCATCCAAACTTGAATTTAAAAAAAAAAAAAAATCACTAGAAAGTTGGTTCTGAGACTGATCTAGCGGTGTAGGTGATTTTTCCTAATTTTGGATTTTTGCTACATTTATTTCTAGTCAAATTCAGATCTTTATTTCTATGCTTCTCTAGTGATAACTTTTGCATACTTAAACCATTTTTTTTTAAATGAAAATGTGTTGGAAAGGTCTTCTTGTGCTCTTTCTAAATGAGTATTTTTTCACCATAAAATTTACTAGGTACATTTTATTCAGTTTTATGTTTTTTCACATTCTTGTGAATTACTTGGACACCTTAGCTCCTGGAAACTTCTCATTTATATGGGATGGCTTCTTTTTGGCTGTTCTACATTATTTACAATATTGTGTCTTTTGTGAACATTATGTGCTTCCATTGTGAGCACTTTGATTTTGTAAACACGTTGAGATAAAGTGCCTATGTATTTCACCTATATTATGGGATCTTGCACATCACTTTGTGCCTTATTATACTCGTACTATGATATAAAGTGCCATAGGGGTTAATGTTTGCCTTTTTTTTCCTTCAAACTTTTCTCATGCATGTGTGCCTTGGTTTCTGCACCCTTTATATTTACTTGTACTTTCACGTTTGCACATTCAAATGTTCTTGGTTCTTTATCATGCACTACATTCAAGCATTTAGTTTCAGTGTACCTATCATAGCTCTCCCTTTTCAGCATTATGGGGGGGTTTCAACTATTGGTGCTAATGCTTCATTAGTTTCACGTTGGAGTGATCTATGTATACAATATTTGTTCCTATGTACTAGACGGATGCAACGGTCAGTTACCCATGCACTTTGGTGACATGGAGCACTTACCATATGGAAACTCTTGCATTCCTAGTTTTGGAGGTGACCTTCCATTTTTCACTTGATCAGTTCTTTAGACTATTGGTACTTGTGTCATTTGTATCTTTGATTTCTTGATTTTTTCCTTCGTTTTCCATCAGATGTGAGTAGTGTCATATAGGGTACTCATGTATATTCTTGTCTTCTTGATCTTGTTCATCATATATGTTTTAGTGGAGGTTCTACATTCAACATTTTAGTAGTTATTCTACAACAGTGTTTGCAGCTTCCTCATGCTTTAGTGGTGTTTTTTATATTCATCCTTTGTTCCTATCTTTTGGGACAATTTCACTCTTGTTGGAGGCTTCTTTAGTCCTTCACTCTTTTTTGGAGGCTTGTTTAGTGCTTCACTTGTTCCTATTCTTTTTCTAACATTCTTTTTTGGAGGCTTCTTAATCCTTCACATGTATTTCTCTCTTTTGGAGAGGAGTTTTCCCCATTAGGTTTTCTCCTTTTCTCCTGTTGTGAGAAATTTTTTACATTTGTACATGGGTACCTCATTAGGTCTAGTTGTTGGGACCCATCTTTGCTTTCATGCATTTTTTCCTTAGTTTTTTAGCTTCTCCCTAATTTCATCTTAAGGGGGATGTTGGAGTAATAAGGTTAAATACTTCATTAATTCAATCATATTGATTAATTAATTGAGTCACCTTTTTCTTTATTTTTCACTTAAGCTAAGCTTAGGCCCTTTAATAATTACTTTTTTTAAATCCTAGGGTTCACTTTAGGGTTTTGATCTCCTTTCTTAAGGATTGATCTCTTTGTAATTATTCAACTTCTTGTTTATGCAATTTTACTCTCTTTGTTTGTAGATCAATATCTTTGTGTTCAAATCTCTTCTACGTGACATGTTTTTCTTGCAAGTGATCATTGGGTTCTCTTATCTTGGCTTTTACAACTTCAACACATGCATTATACTTGGTTATGTAATATATTATAGAATGTAGCTCACTACTAGGTGGACTCATTGTCCAAAGGACTTACTCTCTATAGAAAAATGAAATGTCTCACTACTTGAATAGAAAGGTGTGTGACTTACTGCCAAAGATTGTACTGATTACAATGCATCTACAACATGCTAAAGATAGTTCCAATTAGGCTCAAAAAAATGAATTAACACATTTCATCCTTCACCATAATTACAGTTCACACACCTCTACACTAGATCGTGCACACACACGTACACACTTAATTATATCACAACTTGCATCACATATTTGCACAAGGAATTAATCTTCTATATGTAGTTTAGGAAAATTTAAGGTTAAAGGCATTAATCAATAGAAACTAAAATCCCAAAGACCTAAACCAACAATGAAGCAAAAATAGGCATAAAAGCACAAAATAACAAAGCAATATTACCAAAGTATTCATTCCATGATTGATTCACCTCCATTTTCCTTTTCCACTTTTCTTAATATGCTTTATTTCCCTCAGATTTGAGTATGTAATAATAGCCTAATGAAAATGATCAAAAAATATTGAAGATTGAATAGCTAGAGTGTACTTGCATCAAACACATGTAGGGTCAAAATGACAATGACATGCCTCTTTTATAGAAATCCAAATTGGGATGAAGGGCTAAGATTAAAGCCCAATAAGACATGACAATCAATAGCCAAGATTAAAATATGATAGGGTTAGGGATAAATTAGGCAAAAGATAAGACTTGGATAGTTGAGATTAAATTATAAAATAATTCAATCAAGGGTGGAAATTAGTGAGGAGATAAGAATGACACTAGGAAATAGAAAATCATAGAACAAGAGGTTATTGGACGAAACTAAATAATTCTAAAATTATTTAATTTGGGAGGCGATGCGAATAATTAAATAATTTCAAATAATTATTTAATTATCGAAGAAGAGGGAAAATTTATTTTTCAATTAAATAATAATTTAATTCAAAAGTGGGAGAAAAAAACAAATTAGTAAGCCATTAAATAAATAAAATTCATTTAATTTATGGAAGAAGAGGATAATGAATAATTAAATAATTGAAATAATTATTTATTTATAGTAGAAAGTGAAAAAAATTAAATAAATAGAAATTTATTTAATTAAGAAGAAAAAAAGTCATTAGTGATGTAATTAAATAAATAAAATTTATTTAATTAATCAAAGAGAGGAAATAAAAGAAAAGAGATGAATTAAACAAATAACTAAAATTATTTAATTATTAAGGAAGAAAGGGGATTGACAGAGAAAAATAGTGTTTGCAGGTGAAGTATAATTTTTATTGTCTATAGTATATATACCAAAACCAACAAAAACATGAATATAACAATCCCATTGTTCCACTCCAAAGAATTTTTAATGTTTTAACTACAAGTGAAATAATATGTGATGCCATCACATAGCAATAATTTTTTTCTTGTAATTCAAAGACTATATGCACATCTAAAATAAAACATATTCTGAACTTTCCATTTGCATTTATAATTGAATATTACAATCTTTCCAAAATAATGACATATATTAAATCTCAAGATAACATTTCTTTCATTAAAAATTCCATAAAAATGGATATAAGAAAAATACATAGCTCCTTGATCTTCATTAGAACTAGTAACAAATGGTCCAAGAAATACCTTGCAAATCTTAGTTGTCAACTAATGAGGAGAAGCATCACTGAAGCACTTTTCTGCCAACCACAGACTCAAATGCAATCCCTTGCACATCTGCCACATATGGAAAGATGGAACTACCCTTCAACGAAGAGATTGGTTGGTAAAACCCCATAACAAATAACCTGCTTGAGCTTAGCGTTGTGTCCTACAATCTATAACCTAATCATATAGTAGCTAAAACTATGCATATGAAAATATTGATCTAGAATTATTTATACTAGAACACAGTGCACTAATAGTGTAAATAGTGGCTACTTACACAACTTTGGCCAAAGTTTCATATAAAAGTGTCATCTATTCACCCACTACCCTAGCTCGATTTGTTTAATGACCATATATGTACTATGCATAGGAAATTCCCTCCATTGGGTAATCTTTAACCCTAGGAATAACCTACAACTATAACATTCCTACTAAGTAATTCAACTAACTCCTACTTATCAAGTAACCAAGTAACATAATGTTACATCATTGAATGACTCTAGAACCAAATCTATGATCCCAACTATAAAAATCCCCAATCAATGGTTTATCTAAACATTAAATGACTCCATTGAAAAGTACCAATAAATAACCTCATACTAATAGTACAACCTTCAACAAGAAATTACTTTAGTCAAAGTATAATATTATCAATAAATGACCTGAATCAAAAGAATAATCATATCAATAAATGATTCATTGAAAAGTATAGTCTCAACAATAAAATACTCTATTCAAGAGTGTATTCTCATCAATAAATGACTATCTAAAAAGTAGATTTTCATCAATAAAAAGACTTCACGTCAAGAGTGTAAAGCATCCAATCAAGTAATAGTTCCAACTTAATATGGTAATTTCACTTATGACTCCAATCAAATAGTAATTCATAAGGTTAAGTGATCAACTTAATCACAAAGGTAAATTTCAACCTTAGTTTACCCTAATCGCTAGATAATATCATCAATCAATGAATAGTCTAATCATGTAGGTTAACCACAACCAAGGTGCTCTGGTATCAATCAATAATAAAGTAAATATCCCAACCCACTAGATTATTCTTTACTTGGGTTTTTATTCAATAATCAAGTAAAGTAATGATCAAGTGATCATTCAAGAATAATCCAAATCTTATGGCTCAACTACAAGAATAACTCAATAATAAATAACTAAATGAGCTATATAAGGTCCTTCTTTTGTACTTGTAATACAACCACTCATTAATATGGAGTATATACAAACACCCATATAAAATCCTTAACAACACAATATTTCTTTTTCTTTCTTTTAACAAGCTATCTATTCTATATCAAATTAACCTTCTATTTTTCCATGTAAATCAAACAATCCATACAATCTTTCCCTAATAATGATAATATAAGAGAGTAGAATCCTCATGCCTATAAATGCAATCAATCCAACTGATTGGACTTGATTCCCTAGCTTAGTCCCTTCCAAGATCAACTTTCAACACTTCTCTATCTCTCCAACCCAACTTTCTCAATATTACCTCACACTAAACTCACAATTTTCCTCATAAAAGGCTCATAGCTCAAAACTAGAATAAGTCAAATAAAAAGCAACAAAACACAAGCGAAATGTGTGTCCAAATGAAGTAATCTCCATCCCTATATAAAAATAATATGAGACTTAGCTACCTACAATCAAGCTATGTTCAATGATACTACTCAGCATATTAAGATCGACTCATAAACTAATATGAATGGGTGGAAAAATTTAAATCAATACTCATCAAAATAGAGCAATGGGTCGATTAAAACAAAGACAACAAGAATGAGCTCTAGAAATGCAAGGTAAAAGATCAACAGGTTGACTCCTAATATGTTAGCTTTTTAATTGAATTTTTCTACATTTTACTTTGTCTTCCATCGTTGGACAAACCTTATAGTTTAGATTTCTATTTGTAATGCAGTTTTCATATTTGGGTGCCACCTAAAACCTTCTATTGTTCTTTTGGTGTTTTTTTTCATGAATAAGTCGGTGTTTAAATGCTCTGCAAATATCTCTTAATAACTCTTGACTGAGTCTTATATCCTTCCCATATATATTGTGTTCCATTTGCAAGTTTAATGATACATATTTAATGTCCCTAATGCTAATTTTATTTCATATTCCACTAAGTTGTATTCATATCACATTTGTAATGTATGAACTTAATCCTTTTCACCATGTATGGCTTATGACTTAGTTTAACCACTGCATTCACTGATAAAAATATTAGTTCATATTTTAATCTTGCAATGTTATAAAAGTTATAGAATTAGACCTTACTTTATGCACCATCTCTTAACTTATTCCTACGTTGGTTTTATGCATAAAGACTTAGTCTATCCATAATTTATAATTCTTTGACTATTATGGATATGTGTAGGATCATGATGGGCCAAAAAGTGGCAATATGATGGGTATGTGGCTGATGAGATTTTTTTTACCCAAAATTGATGAAACAAAAAGGGTTTTAAAAGGAGATTCCCAACTTTCCACCAATATAAATTATGCTTTACTTTGAATTTAATAAATAATTATTATTTATTTTCTATTTGAATTATGAATAAAGTCTTGATTGATAGGCTGATTGGAAAACATCTATAGCTTTAAAATGTTATTACATTTTTTGAATCCGAAACATGATTCACATACTATAGGATTAAAAAAAGAAAAAATGCATTTCATGAAGTTTTGACAAAGTTAAGGTGGTCATACATACAAGTTCTTATATTTTTTTAAAGTTGTAATAAAAAATTCATAATTAATTATTTACTTGGAAAAAAATTACAAAAAAATATGCATCACATCGAGAAATGAGTCCTCTAATTATATCTAAAATATTATAAAAGAATATTATAATTTTATTGTAGTTAGGATGGTCAAACAAACACCTGCTTCTTATTTTTTCCCTGAAATTTAAGTACTACTGCATTGAAATTTCAAATTTTCACCAAATAGATTTATTTTATTTTTTAAATAAACCTAGTAGTTTAGAAACTACATTCAATTTTCTATAGATTCTATTCTTACATATTTTTGAAATAATATAGATAACTTATTCAAATTTTTATGTCAAGTTGCCTAACTCTAATTTTTCTAAATCTTTTGCCACTTAAGGGCCAAAAATCAAATGGCATGACCTTTAGTGCCAAAACAAAAGGGAAATTTGAACTTTCTAGAATAATCTAGGGAAGTTATTGGGTAAAATAAAAGAGTTAAGTGGGGATTGTAGAAGGTGGCTCTAATAGTGTAGATTGTGCCTCTGAATAATTTTTTTTTTTTTAGAGTTGATTTTGTTGTAAAGAATCAAGCCCATGAGGCTATAGCATGTAAGTTTTGAATATGTAATTTCATTTCCTAAAAAGAATTGAAGGTGGGTTATTTTTTTGTCCTACATATTTTGTGTTGGTATTTATTGTTGTGATTTGTGTGGTCTCAGGCATCTTGGCCCTCATCAAGTGGTATCAACGCAGGAGTTCCTAAGCTTGGAATAGAGCATCGAATGTGAGGAAATTACAATAGGACATGTGAGTGTGATTTGAGTTCAAGATTCCTCCAAGACTTGCCCAACACGATAGAGGTAGAGGCCAAGGTGGTGGAGGGAGAGATCCACCTAGAGATGAAATCAGAGCCCTTAGAAGGAAATTAGAAACCTTGTAGCAAGAGCTTCAAAGAAGAGACGTGCAATGAGAAAGAGATTACAATGAATATGAAATGGAAGAGGGAGAGCAAGATCCAATGGATCTTGGAGAAATAATATTGATGCAAGTGATCTCAGGCATTGGGATGAGACCTAAAATGGAGGTTTCAAATTTTAGTGGAAGTCTGAATCCTAAAGAATTGATTGATTGGATCAATGACAAAGAGGAATTTTTCAATTTTGAGGATATTGAAGATCCTCACAGAGTGAGGTTTGCAAAGACAAAAATTAAAGGTCATGCTATTGTATGGTGGAAATAGGTCTAGTTAGAAAGAGGAAGACTTCCAAATGGGACAGAATGGTATCAAAATTGAAGAAAAAATTTATTCCAGTCAATTATGAATTGGAGCTACTAAAGAAGATGAAAAACTTGAGGAAAAGAAAAAGGATAGTGAAAGAATACACAAAGAAATTTCATAAGGTCTTGATTCATAGAGGACATTTTGAGGCAAACAAAGAGAATTTTTCTTGTTATATTAATGGGTTGAAGCCAAGCATATATGAAGAATTGGCATTGGTAAGAATGGCCACCATTGAGGATGCTTATAATTTTTCTCTAAAGGTTGAAGAATGGTTGAACAAGAGGTTTGAGAAAAAAAAATGAGGTGGATGCCATGGAAGAAAGACCAGTGGATGGTCATATGGATGTCAAAATGAAGATCAAAATAAGGGTGAAGACTCTAGTAGCATCTAGAACCAGAAAACAGATAACACCTATCATCCTCATGATTAGAATAATGGAGACCAAAGAGGAAGGGGAATATCTATATGAGGATCAGAAAGAAGAGGCTTGTGTGGAACCTGTTTCTAATGTGGAGAAGAAGGACATAGAGCCTATGAGTGTCCTCAACATCAATAAAGAACAAATAGAAGACCCGAGGATAATGCACAAGTTGCACATGTAGATGAATATGTTGAGTCTTCACATTATAAGGATGTAGAAGGAGGAGATGTTCTTGTTACTAGAAGAGCCTTTTTCAATGAGGAGAAGGAACCAACTCAAAAGAAGAATTTTTTCTCGCACAAGATGCAAGTGTGAAGGTAAATTTTCCAATGTTATTATTGATGGAGGTAGTACTGATAACCTTGTTTTAGAAGAAATGGTTATTAAATTGTGGTTGGAAAGAAGAACGAATCTGAACCCATACCAAATTGCTTGGTTGCAAAAGGACCATAAATCCTTGGTAAATGAACAATTTCTGATAAAGTTCGAGATTGGAAATTACCATGATTAGGCATTATGTGATATTACATGCCTATGGATGTTTGTCATATGTTGTTAGGAAGAACATGGTAGTTTAATTGAAAAGTAGTACATGATGGACATGCCAACACCTATTCTCGAAAAAAGGATGGGGTTTGTCATAAGTTGAGGCCCTTGAAAGAGGTAGATGAAAAGGTATGTAGTAATGCAAGAATTTTTTTGGTTGATGGAAGAAAGTTCCTAGAAGGTATGAGGCATGTGCATAGGTGTTTTGCATTGATCTCTAGAGTTGATAAAGAAGATACTACTACGGTACTTATAGAGGTTTCAGATTTGTTGAATGAGTCTTAAGCTATTATTTATAATAATATACATAATTTTTTCCTCCAATAAGAAAGATTAGTCATCAGATGGACTTGATTCCTGGAGCTAGTTTTCCAAATAATGTAGCTCATCATATGACTCTAGTAGAGAGTGAAGAGTTGAATAGACAAGTGCAAGAGTTGTTATGAAAGGGATTTGATAAGAGATATTTTGAGTCCATGTACAGTACCTACAGTACTAGCACTAAAAAGGATGGGGAATGGCATATGTATAGATTCTAGAGCCATCAACAAGATCACCATCAAGTATAAATTTCCCTTATCGAGAATGGATGACATTATGAATTGTTTGAGTGGAGATGAGTACTTCATGAAGATATATGTGAAGAGCAGATATCATCATATTTGAATTAGAGGAGATGAATGGAAGAAAACCTTTAAAACCAAGGAGGGCTTGTATGAGTGGTTAGTCATGCCTTTTGGGCTAACCAATGCACCAAAGACATTTATGTAGCTAATGAATGATGTATTGAAATAATTTTTAGGAAATTTTGTTATTGTTTATTTTTATGATATTTTTATTTTTAATAAGACATTGGAGGAGCACTTGATGCATATTTGAAGAGTTTTTGAGAAGCTAAGGGAGGATAAGTTGTTGATTAATTTAAAGAAATGTAGTTTTGTGAAGAGAGAGTTGGTGTATCTGGGATTTTTTGTCTCAACATAGGGTCTTAAAATGGATCTAGAGAAGGTGAGAGCTATCATTGAATGGCCTACTCTGAGGAATTTTATAGAGGTAAGATCATTTCATGGTCTAGCAAGTTTTTAAAGAAATTTTATTAAGAATTTTAGTAGTATTTTTGCACCTCTAACTAAAGCGATGAGAGGGTTTAGGAAAGAGTTTAAGTGGACTATAGGGGCAGAAAAGTGTTTTGATATGTTGAAGAATAAAGTTATAGAGAAACCTATTTTTTCACTTCCGAATTTCAATAAGGTCTCTCAAGTAGATTGTAATGCTAGTGGCACTACCATAGGAGTTGTTTTGAGTCAAGAAGGTAAGCATGTTTCCTATTTTAGTTAGAAGATAAATGATACTAAGATGAAATATTCTATCTATGATCAAGAGTTTTATGCTATAGTTCAGGCTTTGAAAAAATGGAGACACTATTTGTTTCCAAAATATCTTTTTTTATATACTGATCACTGGGATTTGCAGTATCTCAATAGTCAAGGAAAGTTAAATCAAAGGCACTTAAAATGGGTTGAGTTTTTGCAGAGTTATACCTTTTTTTTGAAGCACATGAGTGGAAGGTCAAACAAAGTTGTAGATGCCTTGAGTAGAAGGAATTTTTTTTTATAGAAATGAATATAGAGGTTGTGCTAAATGAACTCAAGAGTTTGTATCCTAAAGATCCAAACTTTGTAGAAGATTGGAAGGCTTGTTTAGAATGTATTGCATTGGATAGGATGAGATGGTTGCATTTCTTAATCCAAGATGAGATGTTGTTTAGAGGAATTCAATTGTGCATTCTAAGGAGTTATATGAGAAATAATCTAATCAAGGATAAGTATATTGGAGGATTGGATGGACATTTTGGTCAAGATAAGACCATTTCTCTTGTTAGTGAGAATTATTATTGGCCACAGTTACAACAAGATGTGAAGAAGTTTATACAAAGTTTCTGAGTATGTCAGATGGTGAAAGGAATAATTTAGAATAATAGATTGTATCAGCCATTACCTGTACTTGAGAGGCCAAGGGATGATATTAGCATGGATTTTGATCTTGGCTTGCAAAGGACATGAAAATGGTATGATTCCATATTTGTGGTGGTGGATAAATTTGCAAAGATGACTCATTTTATTCCATGTCATAAGACCAATGATGTTGTTCATATTCCATAACTATTTTTCAAAGAGGTGGTGAGACTACATGGTCTACCAAAAAGTATAGTTTTAGATAGAGATACCAAATTTGTTGGTTATTTTTGGAGGACATTATGGAAGAAGTTAAAGAAATATTTGAAGTTTAGTTCTACACACCATCCATAGACTGATGGAAAAATAGAGGTGGTGAATAGGAGTTTGGGTAACCTACTAAGATGTTTAGTATGAGATAATCTGAAGGGATGGGATTTGATTATACCATATGAAGAATTTTCTTATAATAATTATTTCAATAGGGGAACTGGTATCACCATTCTAGATTGTGTATGGGAGTAGTCCAAGAACTAATTTTGAATGTAGAAAGATAGATAATGGGGAGAAGAGTAGTGTCAA
This sequence comes from Sequoia sempervirens, assembly GCA_007258455.2. Classification (NCBI taxonomy): domain Eukaryota; kingdom Viridiplantae; phylum Streptophyta; class Pinopsida; order Cupressales; family Cupressaceae; genus Sequoia; species Sequoia sempervirens. The sequence goes on along the minus strand of VDFB02000013.1, from coordinate 212,064,393 downwards.
GGATGAAAATTTTGTTGAGCACCTCAATAATTTGCATGAAGAGGTGAGGAAACATATCAATAAGATCAACTCACAATATAAGGCTAAGGAAGATCAAAAAAAGAGGTATAAGGAGTTCCAAGTCAGAGATGAATTCATGGTTCATTTATGAAAGGAAAGGTTTCCATTTGGTACATACAAGTTAAATATGAAGAAGTTTGGACCATGCAAGATCCTGAAGAAGCATGATTTAGAAAATCCTTATGAGTTTAAGTTTCCTAGTGGAATACACATTTCTTCTATGTTCAACATTACTAATTTGAAAAAGTATCATGAAGTTGATATATAGGAGGGAATGATAAAATAAAAATGGAAAATTCCAACACGTACATCAGAGAAGGAAGAGATAGAAGAAATATTGGATAGTTGTGTGGGTAGAAGCACAAGAAACAAAAAATATGCAGAGTACTTGGTGAAATGGAGAGGAAGGCCTATTGAAGATTAATCATGGTTGTTTGAGGCTAAGGTTAACCATTTTGGTTTCCCTCTAACTCCTAAGAAGGGATAGGGTCACTTTTCAAATTACCCTAGGTGTTTGATGTAGGAGCATCCAGTAGTGTAGGGAAATCTTGCATCACCCAAAAAATTGTTTTCTATATTTTCTTTAGTTATTCTAGTTCCATGATAACACTTAAGGGGTGTAAGACAACCAAGAATTAAAAATAGTGAAAAATAGGCACTTACTATTTCTACTAAGTCAACCTAAACATACTCATATGGACTTTAAAATTAACCCTAAGGAGCATAACTAAAAAACATTTTCGGTCACAAAAGAATCATGTCAATAGCCTGCATGTTTTGGGAGATATGCATACACACTGAGCAGAGCGATTGGAATTATAATATATGGCATAAATTTCCACTTCTCTTGGATTTGATGGGCATCCATAATTGAAATCTTGAGGACTCAAAAGGTACTAGAAAACATTATAGAGACGTTGACTGAAATATTATCAATATGGTTTGTAGTGTCTTTAGTTGCACACTTCCATCACTCACATCAGCTTGCTATTCCATGGCTTTGTCATATCAACAATGACATATTTTAAAAACTCTAAAATACTTGACATGGAGAGGTAGGGTTGTCAGGCCTTTTTAAAACTTTTGAACCATAGATTCGGTAGTTTGGGAGTTCTAAAAAATCCCAACTCAATGACTTCTTAAGAGCCTTTCACTTCATAAATTTCTAAAATTAATGTGACCCTTGACAACAAAGGGGCAACTTATTAAAATTTGAATTTTATAAATCTCTCTTCCTTTGAAACATTAGACTCTAACTGCCTTTAATAAAATCACTAGACTTTATATAATATTCACTTTTCCTAATTCTTCGATGGAGGGATATATGAACTTTATGATTAATAAATTTTCCAACCAAATGGGGAACAATTTGTGCCTTGGAAGAAGTATTTTAATAACTTTGTGAAAAATCAAGACTCGAGGCTTTGAAATTGTGGTTTTGGCATTTTTATGGGGAAAATTATTGATCAAAATTGGGAGATAACAACCTTAAGGGGGACTAAGACGTCCTAGGTGGCATGTTAGTCCTAAGATATGAAACTCAGGGCATAGACTCCAAAAGGGGGCCCATTTAAGGAACACTTGAATTTAGGGCCCCAATAGCTTTGGATGACAAAGATGTCATAGGTGGCTTCTTAGTCCCAAACCAAAAATTAGGGAAACACAACCAAAATCATTAAATTATCATTTACCCTTTGAGGTTTGTTGGGATTAGACATAAAAATGATATAATTCATTAGGCTTGTGGAAGCAAAATAGGACCAATTAAGACATAAATAAGGATAAATAAAGCAAGAAGGGCCTAAACACATGTGAAAATGCAAGGGTATGAATTTTCCTACACTATAAGAGTGATGGAGGGAGAGATTGGTAAAGAGAGAGAGAAGTGAAATAAAGATAAATAAATGTAGAAGTTGAAAAACCAACTTCACAGTCACCAAGAATCACCTGCAAGCAATCACCTATCACATGCAACAAATATTCAGAGAAAAAAAGAAAAATGTTCTATAAACCATCAAAGCCAATATGTGCAACCAAAAACTAGAAAAATGATTATATGAAAGTAATCGTTTTACAAATAATACAAATTCCTTGAAAAAGGAAATCATGCACAACCCTAATCTTATCTTGAGCAAAAAGATAGCTCAACAAGATAAGGATAAGAATTAACCTAGGAAATAAAATATGCCTATGTAAACTTATGCTAAAGTGTAATTAAATAATTAATTACACCAACACCCCCCCATAAGTGCAACTTAGGGAGAAGAAAATTATTATGAAAAGATGAGTCCCGGCAATAAAGCCTGATCAAGTACCCATTTACAAATGCAATGTAAACTAAATCAAATAGGGTAAAGGAGAAAACCACATGGGAAAAAAACTCCTCCCCAGAATATAATGCAATAAACTAAGTGATGAAAGATGGAGGACTCCATAAGACCCCCCAAGGACACCATCCATCACAAAGATACATGAAAGAACCCTCCAAGAAGAGAGGAAGAAAGAGGCCACATAGCCCCCCCAGAATGAAGTAGCTCCAATAAGACTGAAGAAACCACATCTCCTAAAAGAAGTGAGAGGGAAGAGCTAAATGAATGCAATCTCTTAAGGTGAAGTACGTGTAGCCCAAGATTTCTCCACAAAAGTAGGTGTGATCTCAACCAATGAAGAAGTCAAAGTAGGTGAAGACTCAAGAGTAGCCTCCAGAGATGGAAGATCAACAAGATCCTACTACACTGAAATAGAGGAAGCCACATCAGTAGCCACAAAAATAGCAACAAAAGGTGGAGGATATGAAATGGAAGGCTCGAGAATAGGATTCAAAGTGAGAACTCCAATGTTCAAGAAGCCAAATCTCTCCTCTAAATGATGATGCACACTACAAGTGTGAGGAACAACTGTAGGAATGAAATCACCATTAGTAGAAAAATTGGTGAAGGAATACAACCGAGATGAGTGATCTACTATCCCAGTAGTAATAACTTCTCTACTCTCCAAGTCTCTAATGATAACCGAATCAGGTGTGAACTCCACAAATCTCCCATTTCCTCCATGTGTGATCTGATAAATGGAAAGGAGGTTTTTTGTCAAGTGAGGGACACACAAGACATCCTTAAAGGAGTAGTCCCCAAAACTAATAGACCCCTTCCCTATAATACTCATGTAAGTGTTGTTTCCCATAAAAATGGGAGACATAGTGCAAGGCTCAAAGAAAGTGAACATAGGTTGTGAAGATGCCATATGATGAGATGCTCCTTAATATAGAAGCCATCTCCCTAATCCAATACCTAAAGAAGCACAAAGAGAATGTCCCCTCATATCAGATGAAGTATGTAAACTAGCTATTCCTATGTTTTGTTGTTCTAAAGAAGAAGAATCAGGAGAAGAAGATGATGCAGACATCCTAGAAGGAAAATCAATCTGATGTTTCTAAATAAGATGTTTTAGCTCATCAATGTCCTTCTTGTAACAATTATGTTGTGTATGTCGTTCCCTATTGCAATATGAACATGTAGTCTTCTGCTTCCTAGATGATTTCATCTTTGAAGAGGAGGATGAATCTGAGGGCTCCTTCTGCTACTCATGAGGTTTGGAATCCTTTTGTTTCTGTTTCTTTCCTTTTCCTGTAGAAGCCTTCTGATCTCTAGGCTCCTGTGATGCAATAAGTGTCTGTGATGAGGAAGAAGGTTTCACGGTGCCCATGCTAGCTAACTTATCTCTCTCTCGAGTGAGAGATGAAGTAAAGTCATCAAGAGATGGCATAGTGAATCTCGTACCAAGTTTATCCCTAGTGGCATAAAAGGTAGATACAAAAACTGAATAATCTAGTCCAAGCTTAGAAAGAATGGGCAATATCAACTGAGAGTCTTCTTTCTAAACACCACACTGTGACAACTGCAATCTAAGAGACTCAAGAGTTTGGTGAAAAACTCCTAGATGCTATCAACATCCCTAGGATTTAATCCAATCAGCTCATTCTCTAACTGAAACCCTCTCATAGTATCCTACTTCCCAAACAAAGACTCCAAAGTAGTCCATATCTAATTCGGTGTAGTGCAAGACTCAATATGAAAAAGAAGGTCAGATGAAAGAGATAGATATAATGTACCATAAGCTTCATCACATCTATTAAACCAATTTATCTTTTTAGTAGCACCTATAGGTTAAATTTTTGTACCCATGGTTACCTTGTACAACCCTTTGTGTTTCAAATGAATCTCCATTTTTTTTTTCCAACCAAAATAGTTGAATGGAGAAAGGGGTGCAATATTATGTGTATCCATGACAGAGAAAAACAATATATACTCTTAAATAAAAAACAATGCTCGCTGATCTAAAAAAAATAGCCAGATTGCATGCTTCCCAAGAAAATATCTAAAAAGGTAAAGGCTAAGATCAAAGAAGAATATCAGATACCTAGTAAATTTTTTTGAAAAAATAGGGCTAGTTCTAAGATCTGTGTAGAGCACTGAACCATCTTTCCAACACCTATTTTTTTCTCAAAATGGAGCCAGGATAGAAAAGTTACGCCTCTCGGAGTGAAAACAACTTCTGGCTTTAATAGGCGAAAAAAGCATCAAAACTAAAAAATTAGGAAATCAAACCTCCACCACTAGAAAGAGCATCAAACCAGCTTTCTGACAATATATTTTTTTTGAAAAAAGGCCTCCGTTTTCAAAAGGTATGAGCAAATACACGTGCAAAAAATCAGCACCCAGGGGCTGGTCCTTAGTCTGCCATGTGACCATCCGCTGCAGGGTCTAAGAAAAAAAACCATCAGTTTGAGTGGGCATTGGACCCTCCTCTTCAATATGACCATGACTAAAGTATTTAAAGTTGGGGCCGAAGCCCTCAGTCACATATGTGACCGTCAGAGGGGCTGGAGGTCGCTGGTGGGGCTGAAAAGACTCCTGGTCCCCACGAGACCCAGGTTGAGTGGAAATAAGCCTGCGGGGGCTCTAGTGGAGTAGAGCGGTGCTGGAGGAGCGAGCCACCAGTGGCGGTGGTGCATGTGATGGCCACTAGGTGGAGAACTGGTGGCATACTCTTTATAACTGGCAATACAACTTTTTTAAGTGCTTTTTTATTTTATTTTTTATTTTTTTGAAATTTCTAGCCTCGATCTACGTGCCCTGGGACCGTACAGCCTTGGGGCAATTTTTGTTTGCCTTTTTTTCAACTTTCACCAAAATTGATGAAATGAAAGGCGTTTCTAGGGTTTTTGGGCACTCTAATCGCGATGGTAACGTCTGTTTGGCCCAAAAATGCACAAAAAATTAGGCTACCCCCAGATCTACAAAAAATTAGTCTGGCTTGGAACCCTTGCACATAAGAAAATATTGTGAGAGAATATCTTCAAAACAAAAATAAACAGCTATAGATCTGGAGCTCTGATACCATGTAGAAGCTAAAAAACCAACTTCACAGTCCCCAAGAATCACTTGCAAGAAATCACTTATCACATGCAATAGATATTCAGAACAAAAAAGAAAAAATGTTTTGGAACCCCTCAGAGCCAATATGTGCAAGCAAAAACCAGAATAATGATTATATGAAAGTAGTTATTTTACAAATAATACAAAATCCTTCAAAAAGGCAATCATGCACAACCCTATTGTTATCTTGAGCAAAAATACAACTCAACAAGATAAGGATAAGAATTAACCTAGGAAATAAAATATGCCTAAGTAAACTTTGCTAAAGTGTAATTAAATAATTAATTACACTAACAATAAAGAGGGAAGGAGATGTAGAGAGAGATGATAGATAGAGAGAAGTAGAGACTGGAGATATGGACTGAGAAGAAAGGAGATAGAGGTGATTGTGAGAGAGAGAGAGTGAGAGGAGAGAAAATGAGGAGAGAGAGGAAGGGGTGAGAGAGATAGAGAGTAGAGAGGGAGGGGGAGAGATAGAGAGTAGAGAGGGAAGAAGAGAGTAGGAAAGAAAGATGGGGGAGGGAGAGAGAGAGGTAGGGTGCCATAAACAAATGGCCCCTTGTCATTTTCATGGCATTTTAGGTCTTGTTTCATGGTGTTTGATATATTTTGCTCTAATTTTATGTTGTTACATGGCTTGAACATGCATATTTAGGTACTAAAATTCAATTAATGTCATCTTGTGAAGGATTTGTGAAGTTTTGTAAGACATTTCTACATTCTTCTAGACTCTATTTATTGTAATTCACCTAAAAATCACCTTTTCATCACTAAACAAGTCCTATTTTGAAGTGTTGTAAAGTCTTGGAACAATATTTCATGCTTTTCTAGGCACAACTTCACTATTTATCCCTTTCTCATTCTTTATTTGACCCATTTATTCTGTCATGTGTCTTAATTAAGTGCATTTTTGAATGTTAACCTGACAAATAACATTAAATACACTAAGCATGATTAGGAAGCAGATGACTTGTTAGATGGTTGACATGCACTTGCCTTATTAGCCTTTTTGCTTTTCTCTTTTTATTTTCCCTTTTGTTTTCCTTTCATGTGTGTCTCGTGTTCCCCTGTATCATGTGTTTGATGTTCCCTCTCTTCGTACACTTCTTCTATTCATATCTCTATTCTTCTATTTGTCATACATTGTCTTTTTCATTTTTGTTTTTTGTTCTCCTTTTGGGAATGATGCAAAGCATATAAATGCCTTATGTATCTTCCATGTTGACCCAAAAGGTCCTTATCTTTTTCATTTTGTTTTTTTTTTTCCTTTTGGGGATGATACAAAGTATAGAGATGCCCTATGTCTCATCCATGTTGACCTAAACGGTCCTTGTCATTTTCATTTTTGTTTTGTGTTCTCCTTTTGGAGATGACACAAAACATAGAGACACCCTATGTCTCTTCCATGTTGAACAAAAATTTCTTTGTCTTTTTTACTTTTGTTTTGTGTTTTCCTTTTTGGGATGATGCAAGGCATCAAGACTAAAATTTCTCCTTGATGTTGACCCAAAATTTTTTTCACTTTTATGTCACCTTTTCATTTTCTTTCTTTTCATTTGTGTTTTCCTTTTGGGGATGATGCAAGGCATTGAGACCACAATGTCTCTTCCATTTTGACCCAAAATAGACTTTCTTTTTCTTTTCTTTTTTCTCTCTTTTTGTCATTCTTACAGTTCTATGTGCTATAGGGAATGATGATAGTTCTGAGCTCTTTCATAAACACATTGCAACAATGAACATACTGACCCCAAATCCATATATCCCTTATGTGTTTTGTGTGCTTTCTCTTTTGGGTGGTAACTCCCTTTCTTTGTTTTTATTTTCCTTGACATGACATAACCTAACTTCAAAACATATGACTTGGCATAGGGATTTCCAAGTTGGTTCTCATGTCTTTTTATCTTTTTTATTTTTCTTTTCTTCTCTACTTTAAAGAAATTGTTCACAAAATGATGTGTCACAATTCCTTTAAAGTGGGGGGCATAGATTACCATAATTCATGTGCATTCTTGGTTCTTAGTGTAGCCTTGTCATTTATATGATGCGTTTGTCACTTTGTGGATGACATTGGGTGTGATTTCCTTCATAAGTGTGATCTATCTCAACATATTGCATTCCTCTCAGTGGCCTGATGTGATGCACTGCATCCCCTAAGTTGTGAATATACTATTCTTTGATTGGTCCTCTCTTGGATACATTAGACACAATGTCGCCTAAGTGACTAACCTTGCATGAACTGAACAAGACTCCTTTGAACATTTTACATTTAGCACTTTACATTTTTACTCTTGACATTTTTTCATTTTACATTTTTACATCTTTTTGCCACCATGCATAGCACAACTTGCATGACTATGGTACCTTTCTTTGTTTTCATGACATTTTTCTTTGTGGCACCTTGTTAAATTTATCAGTGGGTTTGACTTTAATATGGTTAAGCGGGAAGCCCACCTAGGGGCATGACTTTTCCCCATAGCCATCTTTGTGTTTGTGAGTGCATACCAACTAGCAAATGTATCTCACCCTTTTGGGCTTTCTCACCTTGTGAACAACCAAAATTTCCATGGTCCTAGAGTGAGTATAGTTGGGCTTTCTCACCTAGTGGATCATTATGTGTTTTGTCACCCTAGAGTGAGTATACATTCTCTTTTTCATACAATTAGCCTATATCTAATCTAAAACTAGTTGGATTGACGATCAAAGCTTCATTTAATTCTTTCCTTTCAACACTTGTGTGTTCCTTTTTTCTTATGTCTAGTTTTCCATGGGACCTTCATCCTGGGGGCTTGATCATCCCTCCTAATTGTTTACATTCCATCTTGCAAATGTAAGTGCATTTGAACCCTCCTTTCAATGTTCATAGCAACTTTGGTTTGAGTTTGAAGCAAATTCATCCTCTCACTAAAGTGGGGGCGAAATGTACCATATAAATATGGCCCCATGTCATATTCATGGCCTTATAGGTCTTGTTTCATGGCGTTTGATCTATTTTTATTTGATTTTATGTTGTGACATGGCTTGAACATGCATATTCAGGTACTAAAGTTCAAATAATGACATCTTGTGATGGTTTTGTGAAGTGTTGTAAGACATTTCTACATTCTTCTAGACTTTATTTATTGTAATTCACCTAAAATCACCTTTTTATCACTACAAAAGTCCTATTTTAAAGTGTTGTAATGTCTTGTAACAAGATTTCACGCTTTTCTAGGAACATCTTCACTATTATCCCTTTTTGATGCTTTATTTGGCCCATTTATGCCCTCATATGTCTTAATTAAGTGTATTTTTGAATGTTAGCTTAACAAACAACATTAAATACATCTTAATTCTAGACACATATTTTCATATCCTAGGTGGGACCCATTTGCCATGGGTGGTGAATGAGTCCCCCTTGGCTCCAAATTCAATTTTTTTTAATTTTCCTTTTGGTTTTTTATTCAAAAACACTTGATGTAAGCATATGATGAGGTATGACTAGTTAACTAAGGCACAAGTGTGTATAAATATGTGATTTTCACCTCATTTTGTATCCCCTACAATTCTCCAAAATTCATACATCATATTCAAGTATTCAAGCATTCTACAACATACATTCAAGATATATTCAAGCACTTTGGAGCATCCACAACATTCTAGATTCATCAAACATTTCCCAAGTGCACTCTGTTTCATCTCATTTCTTTCTATTCTACATCATTTCTTCATTTAGTTCATTGTTTGCATATCACAGTGTGTTTCCAAACATAGTTTAAATCTTAGTTTTGCATTTAAATTCATTCATTTAAATCACTTGATTGCATTTAGTTTACTTAATTTAGACAACATTCCACATAAAATTATTTGAATGAATTAGTTAACATTTTTGGCCCTACCTCTCTCCTTTTAGGTGAAAAACCCTAGAAGAGTTAGAGAAGTCCTAGAGAGCCAAAAATCAATGCTTCATTTTCGTGAACCTGTATTTTGAAAACTTTTCATTTCTGATTTCATTTTCATATTCCATCTTAGATTAAATTTGCATCAACATTCAATTAGGACATTATTTTTTTCTCACATTCTAGGACTTTTCATATTGCATTAGTGAAAAATTCATTTAGATTTCATTGTTGCATTGCATCTTATTAAAAAAATTGAAAATATGCATTCTACATCCTTGATTGCATTCTTTAGAGCATTAAATTCATCTTCAAATTTTTGAAAAACACAAAAAATCATCATACTGGGACTCATTCGCCACCCTAGGTGAATTAGTCCCTCTACACTTTTTACACACCATTTTTTGCATTTTTTTCGCATTTTCTTGCATTTTTGTTTTATGTGGTTACATTTCTATTACAATTAGTAGCATTTCTTTTCTTTTCATATTAGACACCTTAGATTACATTTCATTTGCATTCACCTCTCCTTCATGGTATTTGTATGAGTGTTTGATGCCCCATTGATAATACTTTAGTGAGAAAAAGTTCTAGACTATTGGCTTCCCATGATAGCACTTTCGTTGTGGACCTTGGGATCTCATGTTTTCTTACTCCTAGTATGGGAAGTGGTGCATTAGGCACTAACAATACCACATCTATTCCTTCACCTTTCCATCCAATGAATGTTGACATCTAAAATAATTCCTTCCCACAAGAAAAGGTCATTAATATTCATGAGTATTTTACACATTTACAATAATATTTGTCACTTGAAAACATTTCCACCACTGCCATACCTACCATTGACAATCTTCATCATTTTATTGCAAGTGATGATTGCTTTCAAGTGATGAAGAGAATTGCTAATATTTAACATAAACATGCCTCTTCTAATGCTCAATCCATAAACACTTTTGTAAGCCAAGGAGGGCCTCAAGTTCTTCCCTGTTCAACCATAGCATCTATACAAACTTATACCGATCCACAAGTCCACACAACTATGCATAGGGTTAATTATGTGGCTACTTTCCTGATTCCACCTAGCATTCCTAGTTCTCTTGTGGCATTGCAAGTACCCTCCACCAACTTCACGCCTCATAGTATTCCTTTCACTTCATAGGTATGTGCAGGATCATCATGGAAAAAACAAGCCCTTAAGTGGCAAAAATTTAGAAAAATCAGAGTTAGGAAACTTGATATAAAAATTTGAATAAGTTATCTATATTATTTCAAAAATATGCAAGAAAAAAATATATAGCAAATTGAATGTAGTTTCTAAACTACTAGGTTTGTTTAAAAAAATTCTATTTAGTGAAAATTTGAAATTTCAATGCATGGTACTTAAATTTCGAAAAAAGAAGTAAGTGTTTGTCTGACCACCCTAACCACAATAAAATGATAATATTTTTTATAATATTTTAGATATAAGTAGAGGACTCATGCCCCGATGTGATGCATATTTTTTTGCCTTTTTTTTCCAAGTAAATAATTAATTATGAATTTTTTATTACAACTTTTTTAAAAATATAAAAACTCGCATGTCTAACCACCTTAACTTGGTTAAAAATTCATTGAATTCAATTTTTATTTTTTTAATCCTATGGTATGTGAAGCATAGAATGTGATGCATGTTTTGGATTCAAAAAATGTGATACCGTTTGAAAGCTATAGATGTTTTCCAATGAGCCTATCAATCAGGACTTTAGTCATAATTTGAATAGAAATTGAATAATAATTACTTATTAAATTCAAAGTAAAGAATAATTTATATCGATGGAAAACTAAGAATCTCCTTTACAAACCCTTTTGTTTCATCAATTTTGGGTAAAAAAAGAGTCGTCAGCCACATACCCAGCATATTGCCACTTTTTGGTCCATCATGATCCTGCACATACCCTCACATAATATCACTTACACTCCACCATTTTCTCTTCCACCTCAACCCACTTACCCTGATCCTATTCTTACACAACTCCTTAATCTCATTTCATCCATGTAACATCAACTTTCCACCATTAGCCAAGGTCAATCTGCTCCAACCACATATCATGTCTATAGCAGCCCCTTATCCTTAGAAATAGTGCATACCCCAATTCCACAAGGGATAGAAATGCCTTAGTTTGAGAAATACAAAGGTAAAGAGACCCTATTAACCATGTTAATGCTTATACAACTTTTTGTAGTGACTTTTTCCTTGATGATAAATTGCTAGCCAAACTGTTTCCAAGGACCTTGAAAGATACAACATTAGAATGGTTTTCCAACTTTCCCAATCATTCCATTTGTTCATTCAATGAATTGGTGGATGCTTTCATTAGTCACTTTCAAGTTCACATGACCCCTAAAAAGACAATGACTGACTTCATGAGATGTAGACAAAACAAAGATGAAAAAGTAATGAAATTTATCTCATAATACCAATCCTTGTATGCTCAAATTGATGTCAAGATTCTTGATGGACATCTGTAAAATATGTTTATCAAAAACTTGAACACACACCTTTAGGATAAGCTAACAATGATGAAATTTCCTTTGTATATGCATTTTTGCACAAGCTTGTGTGAATACCATAACTTTGTTTCAAGTTGTGATTCCAAATCCACTTCTAACTGAGCTAAAAAAAATGAACACAACAATCAAAATCAAAATAATACACAAAAATTTTGCAAACAAAATAGAAGATTTTTACATTTCAATCCACCTCCTCCTTCACAATCACAACCAACCAAACTATCTCAAACTCAACTAGTAGCTATTAAAACAATGGTACCTTATAACTATGGGGACCCAAAGAGACAATTTACTCCCTTACTTGATACCCTTCGTAACACAATGAACCAATTAATTCAACAAAGCATGCTCACTTTCCCACCCATCTGACCACTTGATCCAAATCAGCCATTACCACCCACCTTCAAACCTAATACTTATTGTTAATTTCATTTCCAAAATGGTCATGACACTGAACACTGCAATTATCTAAAAAATTTAGTTCAAGACCTCATTCATTCAATCCATTTGTCCATTGTGGGTGATAATTATCAAGGAAATAAGTCCATTGCACCCCCTAACTAGAATTTATAAATTTTCACCAATCCTATGCCTAAACACACTACTTCATTTGTCAAGGCTACAGAACCTTCAAAAACTATTGTAATGACTATTGATACGAACAATGAACAACATGATATACCTCCACTTGTTACTTAAGATAGTCCTATGGATCAACTTGTGGCTATGATAGACATTATCCCTCATAAGGTCCAAACCACTAAATCTCTTGATATCATTTTTTCTACTAAAGACATACTATAAAAGCTTCCTGATGGTCCTCTCTACATAGCAAGTAGAATCTATGATAAGCCCACTAATGGGATATTAATAGATCCCGCTGTGGTGATAATCTGATCATACAGGAGTTTCTAGTCTTACATGAGCTATATAAAGATGATTATAATAAACCAACTGCATGGATTAAAAAACATACTAGTTTTTCATGCCCTACGATCAAATCGATTGTACTCCCTTTATAGATAGGGCCTAAAAATTTGGAAGTAACATTTTTAATTATTGCACAATCTGACCAATTTTTTTTGTAGTTAGGCCACCCTTGGCTTTTCTCAATGAAAGTGATCCCATCAATTGTTCACAAGTCTTTGTAGTTTCCACATGGCAATGAGATATTTACCATACACCATAGTGGCTTTAATCACTTATCGTCTAAAGGTAACTTTTCATTCGAAGCCTTTTGGCCCGAACCCATTAAACCCATCACACCTCAAAAGGACTCATTTTTCATAACCTACCAAAAATTTAAAGCCAAAAAGATAGCCTAATTGTCTCTTTGTAATGCATCCCCATCTACTTCCACACCTCCTGTCATAGATGAAACCATGCTTCAAATTGAGTCTAACATTGAGAAAACCATACAACATTATGAAAAACCACCCCTAGACACTTCCCTACCATCATTTAAAGGACCAAGGGAAAATGAACCAACTCCTGTCATGCCTCCTTGTATTAAAAAAGTGTATAAAGAAAAAGAGAAAGTGGTTGATCCATCCTCTTTTGTTTCTTATTTTCTTCCCTCTTCAGAATTCGAAGACCCTATGATGTCTCAATCCACTCTTACACCTAAAAAACTCCAAAATAGAATTAAACAAAACCATGGTGCTAGGGAACGTAGGCGTCATCATTGTTTCCTTGCTTGTTAGTCTCACATGGAAGAAAATAAAGAAAATCAACCTTTACCTTTGACAAAATTAATATATGACCACCCTCCTTCTCCTAACCTACCACAAGACATTCCAATGCAACAATCGCAACAAAATGAACAAATACAACAACCAAAATTTTTGATACATCCATCCTTAGAAATCACTCTTCTTCCTCACATTGTCATTGATCTTGATGATGATGATGATGATGCAATGATAGAAAAAATAGATGAAGAAGTGAATAACGACTTAAATTCTCTGTTTTCATCTACCATGAGCTTAAATGATAAATCCTCTCCACCAAGTGAAGAACCTGGTATGACTCCTAGTTCGACCCTTGCAATTATGGCTTTGTATAGTGAACCACATTCCCATTACACTGAACATGATTGGGAGGTAGATGACTTGTTAGATGGTTGACATGTATTCACCTAATTAGCATTTTTTATTTTCCCTTTTGTTTTCCTTTCATGTGTGTATCGCGTTCCCCTGTATCATGTGTTTGATGTTCCCTCTCTTCGTACACTTCTTCTATTTGTATCTTTATTCTTCTATTTGGTGTACATTGGCTTTTTCATTTATTTTTTTGTTCTCCTTTTGGGTATGACACAAAGCGTAGAGATTCCCTATGTCTCTTCCATGTTGACCCAAATGTTCCTTGTCTTTTTTGTTTGTGTTTTTTGTTTTCCTTTTGAGGATGATGCAAAGCGTGGAAACACCCTATGTCTCTTCCATGTTGACCCAAAAGGTCTTTTTCAATTTATTTTTTTTTTCCTTTTGGGGATGATGCAAGGTATTAAGACCGAAATGTCTCCTTCATGTTGACCCAAAATATTTTTCACTTTTATGTCTCCTTTTCATTTTCTTTCATTTTGCTTGTGTTTTCCTTTTGGGGACGATGCAAGGCATTGAGACAACTATGTATCTTCCATGTTGACCCAAAACATACTTTCTTTTTCTTTTGTTTTCACTCCCTTTGTGTCATTCTTCTAGTTCTATGTGCTTTGGGAAATGATGACAGTTTCAAACTCTTTAATCAAAACATTGCAGCAATGAACATACTGACCCCAAATCCATAGATCCCTTCCCTTTCTTTGTTTCTCATTTTTCTTTACATGACGTAGCCTAACGTTGAAACATATGACTTGGCAAAGGGCTTTCCAAGTTGGCTCTCATGTCTTTTTTTCTTTTTTCTTTTTCTTTCCTTCTCTACTTTAAAGTAATTGCTCATAGTACAATGTGTAGCAATTCCCTTAAAGTGGGGGGCATACATTACCATTAATTCATTTTAATTTTTGGTTCCTAGTGTAGCCTTGTCATTTATATGATGTGTTTGTTACTTTTTGGATGACATTGGGTGTGATGTCCTTCATAAGTGTGATCTATCTTAGTATATTACATTCCTCTTGGTGGCCCGGTACACCACACCACATCCCCTAAGTTGTGAATATACTATTCTTTGGTTGGTCCTCTCTTAGACACATTAGACACAATGTTCCCTAAGTGACTAACCTTGCATGAACTAAACAACACTCCTTTGAACATCTTTCACATTTTACACTTTACAATTTTTCACTTTACAGTTTTTCCACCTTGCATTACGTAACTTGCATGCATGTTGTACCTTTCTTTTTGTTCATGAAATTTTTCTTTGTGGTGCCTTGTTAAAGTTATCAGTAGGTGTAACTTTAATATGGTTGAGTTGGAAGCCCGCCTAGTGGTATGAATTTCCCCATATCCACCTTTGTGTTTGTGAGTGCATACCAACTGGTGTATGTATCTTACCCTTTTGGGATTTCTCACCCCATGAACAACTAGAAGTTTTGTGGCCCCAAAGTGAGTACAGTTGAGATTTTTCAAACAATTAGCCTAGATCTAATCTAGAACTAGTTGGATTGATGATCAAAGCTCCATTCAATTAATCTCAACACTTGTGTGTTCCTTTTTTCTTATGCTTAGTTTTCCATGGGATCTTCATCTTGGGGGCTTGATCATTCCTCTTGATTTTTGTCATTCCATCTTGCTAACATAAGTACATTTGAACCCTTCTTTCGATGTTCATGGCTACTTTAGTGTGAGTTTGAAGCAAGTTCATCCTCTCACTAAAGTGGGGGCTACACATTTCGTAGAAAAATGCCCCCTTGTCATTTTCATGGAATTTTAGGTCTTGTTTCATGGTGTTTGATATATTTTCCTCTAATTTTATGTTTTGACATGGCTTTAACATGCATATTTCGGTACTAAATTTCAAATAATGACATCTTGTGTAGGTGTTGTGAAGTGTTGTATGAAATTTCTACATTCATCTAGAATCTATTTATTGCAATTCACCTAAAAATCACCTTTTCATCACTAAAAAAGTCCTATTTTGAAGTTTTGTAAAGTCTTGTAACAAGATTTCAAGATTTTCTAGGAACAACTTCACTATTTATCCCTTTCTTATGCTTTATTTGACCCCTTTATGCCTTCATATGTATTAATTAAGTGTATTTTTTAATGTTAACCTAACAAATAAAATTAAATACAACTTAATTCTTAACACTTATTTTTAGGTCCTAGGTGGGACCCATTCGCCATTGGTGGCAAATGAGTCCCCCTTGGCTCCAAATTCAAATTTTTTTAAATTTCCTTTCGGTTTTTTATTCAAAAACACTTTATGTTGGCCTATGATGAGGTATGAACGATTAACTAAGGCACAAGTGTGTATAAATATGTGATTTTCACCTCATTTTACATCTCAGTAATTTAAGCATTCTGTCTCACATTTCAAGTATTCAAGTAATATCCAAGCACTTTGGAGCATCCATTGACATTACTTCATATTTGCATTATCAAGGGTCTAGAAAGTTGATAGCTATTGCATGTTATTATTTTATCATTCTCTTTCATTTCATTGTTTCATTAAGGGTTTGATTACCAAAAGTGGGGTTTGACCAAGGCAAACCCCTCTTTGCTAACCCTCAAGAAATTTTCCCCTATTGCATGTGTGTTTATAGACCTGGGTATGCATATTTAACAAGATTTTTGGTGTTGAAGATTTGTAAACAAGTCAACTAGGTGCTTTAATTCAACTCATTCATATTTCAAGCTTGGAGAAGGTTTTCTATCTGTTTCCTATAGAATTGACTTCGACAACCTGACAATCAAAGATTTCCAAATCTAATGTTGCAGAGTTGTCTCCTGATTTTCCAAAAAATTGGGAGAAGACTGACTCACCACTAGTGGTAAATGAGTCCCACCTTAGGACTAAAAATCCTAAATTTTGTCAATTCCCAAATCCTGATAGTCAAAAACTAGTTTTTGACACTTTTTCACTAGTAGGAGGATTAATTCACCAGCCTAGGTAAATGATTCCCACTATGAAAATTCAGCAATTTTATTCAACATCCACAAAATTCTAGATTCATTAGACACTGCCCAGGTGCACTCTGTTTCATCTTATTTCTTTCTATTCTGCATCATTTCTTCAATTAGTTCATTGTTTGCATATCACAGTGTGTTTTCAAACATAGTTTAAATCCTAGTCTTGCATTCATTTTCATTCATTTAAATCATTCAATTGCATTTATTTTAATTCATTTAGTTTATAAAAAATTCCGCACAACATAATTTGAATGAACTAGTTAGCATTTTTTGCCCTGCTTCTCTCCTTTTAGGTGAAAAACCCTAGAAGAGGTAGAGAAGTCCTAGAGAGCCAAAAATCAATGCATCAGGTAGAAAGAGTGGTAGGTAGTGGAGGGAGAGGTAGGTAAATAGGAGAGGAGAGAGGGAGGGATAGGTGAGAGAGGGAAGGAGGGAGAGTGAGATGGAGAGAGAGTGGTGAGATAAAGACTAGAGAGGTAAGGAAAGAATGTGAAAGATAGATAAAGAGAGAGGGAAGTTGGAGGGAGGGAAAGGTAGAAAGGGATAGGTGAGATGGAGAGAGGAAAGGAGGGGAAGTGGGATAGAGAGAGAATGGTGATTTGAAGAGGAAGAAGTGAGAGGTAATGAGGGAAATTGGGAGAGAGAGAGAATGGTGATTTAGAGAGGAGGGAGTGAGAGGTAGGGATAGACATAATGGTGATAGAGAGAGTGAGTGAGAGAGAAAGAGAGGGATGGAGAGACAAAGAGATAGGTAGGTAGAGGAAGGAAGAGGAGAGATAGAGAGTACAAAGGGAAAGAGGTAGGGAAGGATACATAGGTGAGATAGAGAGGGATGGAGAGAGAGAGTGATGGAGGGATAGGTAGGTATAGAGAGGGTAAGAGAGAGGGGAGATAAAGAGTAGAGAGGGGAGGGAGGGAGAGGTAGGGATGGATATATAGGTGTCTATGTGTGTGAGTGAGAGAGAGAGATAATGTTGAGATAGAGAAAAGGAGCAATTTAGTAAGAGACACTAGTGAGAGAGATTGAGAGGAGAGACAAAAATAAGGGGAGGGAGGGTGAGGTGGAGAGAGGGGGGAGAGGGGAGATAGAGAGAAGAAGAGAGGGATGGAGGCACGGAGGGAGAGTTAGGGAGGGAGATAGAGGTTTGTGAGAGAGAGATATATATATAGAGAGTGAGAGGGAGGGATAGAATTATGAGATAGAGAGTAGAGAGATAGAGAGAAAGAGGAGGAAGAGAGGGACAAACTGAGAGAGAGATGTAGGTAGAGGGAGGGAACAAATAGATAGATAGTAGAGAGGGAAAGATGTAGGAAGGGAGACATAGGTGAGATACAAAGTGATGGAGGGAGAGAGAGAGAAGGGAGATAAAGATAAGTAGAGAGGGAGAAGAGAGAGAGAAGTAGAGAGGGGGGAGGGAGGTAGATGTAGGGAGGAGATAGAGGGGTGTGTGTGTGTGTGTGAGAGAGAGAGAGAGAGAGAGAGAGAGAGAGAGAGAGAGAGAGAGAGAGAGAGAGAGAGAGAGAGAGAGAGAGAATGGAGAGAATGAGGAATGGAGAGAGAGAGAGGGACTTAAGAGATAGAGAGTAGAGAGAAGGAGAGAGAGAGAGAGAGATGATACAACTTGCTGACTACTAAAATTTGACCTCCTAATTACTAAAATTTGACATGTTGATTTTTGAAATTTTACTAGGTTTGAAATATTTAAGATCTTCCAAAACCTAGAGTTTGCATTATAGCTCCTAGAGATCTAAAACCACTCTCAAACATCCTGAAACTATACACATGAAGTATAAATTAAAGTATAAGAATGTAAACATGTTTATATATGTAAATGTCAACTTATACTTTATGTCCACAAGTAAATATAACTTAAATGTGTATTTCATGTATATAGTCTCCCTGCTAGAGAAAGATAAGAATAATGAATTCACAAACATTCATTGCAAAATCCAAGACATTTGGTGAGTGCCAAATTTAGCACCTAGAAAATGATAAATCCTATTTTCCGAGCACCAAATTTGGCAAGCACAATATGGCTTGTTACATGTTTTTTTTTGCAATTTGGCACCATTTTTGTGTCATAGATTGATGCACACACCCTTTATGAAGTTTTCCATGTTGTCATCATCTTCTCTAATGATCTCATCACAATGAGGACATGCATCAGGAGTTGATTGAGCATGGGTAAGTTCAATTTCATTCTAGGGTCATTTCCAAAAGCACAACTTGACACATCCACTAATAATTCCAAGGAAATCCAAAGTTTACCAAAGCATATATCCATGATGAAATGAAAATGTGATAATCTAGAATGAAATGTGTAGATTCAATTTTTGAAATGAAGCAATGCACAAAAAAGAAATGAATTAGGCTAGGTGCAATGAAATGAATAAAATAGAGGTTCTGCAAACTAAAACAAAAATCTAACAACATCAACTAGAAGCAAAGAAATAGGATTTTCAATGCTAGAAAATGCAATTTTGAATCTAAAAAAAGACTAAATCACCTAGAGGGGCATATGCGTTCCAATTAGGTATTTTCAAGGGTTTAAATACTACAAACTAGTCAAGACAAAATACTTGGAAACTAGGAAAAACAACCTATACTAGGACTAAATTATCTAGAGGGGTGTATGAGTCCCAAATGAGGGTTTTGACACTAATTTTAGAAAATTATGAGTGAATGTTAGGATTTATAGTTTGAATGATGTCTAGACCAAGTGTAATTATATATTTTAAATGAATTTTAATGATGCAAGATGCAAAAATGCAACCTATATGCACTTTCACTAATGCAAGATTTAGAAACCCTAGATGCAAATTAATTAATGAAAGATCAAATAAAACGTTAATGTAAGATAGATATAGGACTATGATGAACTCCAAATAAAAAATAAGGTGTTCTAAATGATTGGTTCATAAAAATGAAACAAAGAAAATAAGTTTGGTTTCTATCTTTTAAAAGATGGAACACAAGGTATTTAGGACCTTTCCACCTATTTCCTTCAAGTTTCATTAAGGAAACCATAGTGATACCAATCTAGGGATGGAAATAAGGGAAAGAGATCTACAATAAGGTGTCCTATGGGTGTGATTAAGGACTAAAAGGGGGTTCACCACCAAGAAAAGGATTGGAAAGAAATAAATAAATTGATATGTAAACCTAACTATGCAACTCAAGTTATGAAACTAAAAATCAGAGGAATGAACTGAGAAATGCTAGAGAGGCACCTATAAAACTAAAGAATCTTGAAACAAGGTCTGAAATCCTGAAAATCTGAATTTTAATGCACATTGGGACTTATACACCAGTAGGGTTGATTTAGTCTCAATTAAAGGTTTCAGGCTAAAACTGGAATGTGGAACTGCTAAACAAAAAATGCTTGAATTTTGGTGTACTAGGACTAATAGGCCACAAGTTGAAATTTAGTCTTAGTATCAGGGTTGATCTAAAACCAATATATCCTCTAATGTTCTCCTAATGCTTCTCTCTTGTCAAATCTCATATTCTGAAACATTGAATTGCTACCTGTAGATAACTTTTTGTGATCTTCCAATGTAGATGACAACTTTGACAACTTGAAAAAATTTCTCCAATCTTGCTCTTTAATGGATCTTCAACCTAGATCTGCAAATCATACATCAAAGAGAGGGAAACATGTTTTTTTGGTTAGTGGATAAGGGTTTTCCTTGGTAAAACCCTTTTTTGGTAATCAAACATTGAAATAAAATCAAATAACATGAAGGAATATTGAATGGAAAAATAAGAAATTTTGCAACTCACTAAACCCTTGTAACAAAGGTTACAATCTTGTAAGTAATAGCTAGCATGAATTTGGATCTTGAATCTTGACTTGAATACTCTATTGAATGATAAGAATTCACATCACAAATGTTATCTAAAAAATAAACATGATGCATGATGACTTTGAGATGATACTTAAATCTTGAATATGGCTCCAAAATGCTTGATAAACACTCTTGAATGATCTTCAATTTCTATAATTCTTGAATTGCTACATCACACTTCCTCATTAAAAAATTTTCTAAGAGAAAATATGTGAAATAACCTTGTATTTATACTTGTTTATGCCAAATTTCCCAAAATTACAACACTACAAGCCGACATCAAATCTATGAGAATAAAATCCCACCAAGAATTTGAATTTAAAATAGGTCCAAGGTAAGTGGGACTCATATTCTAGTTTGGGAATATGAGTCCCAGTAGGCTATGCTTCAGACATAAATTTCAAGAATTGTTTAGTTTAATGTTATATTTGGTTTAGGCACCAAAACTTAGATGGGACCCATATGCCAAGGTGGTGTATGAGTCCCAGATCACTAAATTTGATCCATACAAACCAAAATCATTAGATTATGATTAGTTATTTGATATGTGTCAAGATTATCCTTGGAAAGATGCATTAATTAAGGCTTGTGGATGCAAAATAGAACCAAATAAGACATAAAGAAGCCCAATTTTAGTTGGAAGGGACCAAAAAAGAGTGAAAATGTAAAGGGCTACATTTTCCCACACTATAGCAAGTACAATAAGATTTTAAGGGGGGCATATAGTCCCCCACTTAATCTTTGTAGGAAATTGCACCTTTTTAGTGATGATAGTGTATAGCTTCTAGGAAGTGTAACCTTCTCAGTGAAAGTGCCACCTTATTTATCTATGTTTGAACCTTAGTGGTAATATTGTGGCTAGAATTCCATTAGTGTAACCTTTTTTTCCTTGACTTTTCCTCTCTTAGTGTTTGATGCCATGTGTGATATTCCCTAAGGTGTGACCATTCATGTATTGAGGAAAAACACTTTTTTTATAAATCACCTTTTGTGGTGGTATTTTCATAACACCCCTTGACATTTTTTCCTTATATTTTCATCATTTATGCACCTCCTTAGGTAATTTTGTGCTCCTCCTTAGGTGGGCTTGGTATATTTTTCTTCTTTTTCACATATGTTTAACTTAGTGTTGCATTATCATAGATCATTTTTAGCACCTTTCAAGGTTATCATGAAATATAACTCTTCATATGGTTGACATGGGTGGACACCTAGTGAATAGTGGGCTTCACTAGACCTAGTGTGTTTCTCTTGTTGCTACCTTGTCTTGGGGGGTCACCTAGTGAATATTGGACTTCACTAGCCCATGTTGCCTTCTTGTTTGTGATTCACCTAAAAAATATTAGAATTTTATATGGTGCAAGTCATGAATTCCTTAACATGGCCTATTAGCATAACACACATTTCTTTCTAGTGGACCTATTTATTTCACTAGTGTCTAGCATAACAAAACTTTCTAGACTTGTGAAATTCATCATATTTTATGGAAACCATCAAGAAATAGCTTTATATTCAGCCAACACTTTGGGCTCATGGGTTATTTTCCATAGCGGATCTTGCTATTCGTCATCCTAGCATCTCTTTAACTAACATTTTTTTTATGATGACATTCAATAGTTGAGACAATTTAAGATTGAGGTCTCTTTACCTTATTGACTAAAATCCTTTTAGTACTAACCTTGTTTTTTGTTGTGTGTATTGTATATGTTTTTTTCATTTTTCTATTGTATTTGCTTTGTGTTTCTTTTCATCTATTGTCATCTATATGTTATGTCATATTTTTTTGTCGTGTATACTTCATGCTTTTTGACATGTATGTTTGTGTATGTTTTCCTGATGCATTTCATACATGCGTGTGTTTCTTTGTGCCTACATTGTCTTGCCACATGATCTTGGATCATGGGGGCTTGTGCTATCCCCATTGATCCTTAGTCATCTCATCTCTTAAAAATTTGGACAATCAGACCCCTCTTGACATATATTTTTATTTTAGTGTGAGTTTCAGTGTATGTTAATACTCTCACTAAAGTGGGTGCTAAATGTAGCATCATTAATTTTCACCCTTGATAATTTCACATTTTTTTTAATCCTCCCTAACTTATTGAGCCCAATAGAGTCATAGATTTCCTAAATTATGCATTATATAGACTAATTTTATTGTTTTACAAGAAATTGCAAGCACTAAAAAAATTCAATTATTTAATGGTATTCCCCCAACACCCTAAGTCCTAGAAAATAGGCCAAGGATTGGGATGCCCTTGCGTATCCTAGTCCCCCTATTTTCTAGGATCAAAATTTGAATATTTCGGTGTTGGAGTTTTAACATTTGAATTTTAACTTGTAAATGTTGGCTATTACGATTTATTTTATTGAAAATTATAATAAATTCCTATAAATACCCAATTATTACATCATTTAAAATCCATCTAACCTTGACAAGAATTATCAAGCAAGAGGTGAACATCAAGAGCAAGTGAAGCGAAGCATTTTTAGAGCTTTATCATAGTAATATGAGATCCAAAAGCCATACCAAATCTTATGTCAGTTTATATGTGTTTTTGTTATCATTATTTGTGAAGGCTAAGCCTTGTTGTAAGTATCCAAGAAATTCAAGAAATCAAGAAAAAAATATCTAATACCTTGAAGTGATGTCCATGAATTCACTCCTTTAACAAAGCCATTGAAGGGTGGTTAGTTTTATAGCTTTTTGATTCATCATTCCTTCCTATCATTTATCCATTTTATCATTGGTATTACCATTGTGGAAGTGGAAACACTCACATAGGGTTTGAATAAGGAAAGCCCCTAAATGGCACAACATGTATTCTCTCTTTGAATGTGTAGATATCTATTATTTCATTCAAAGGCCCGCACCTTGTCAACTCACAAAAACTCACCTACAAAATTATCAAATAGTGATTAACAAGTCTACAACCAGAAAAATAAATCTCATATCTTGCATTAGAAAACTACAAAAAAAAACTAAGACACCCCTACAAGGACTAGGATGCCTTTGGGAATCTATTTCCTCCTATAGTGACAAAATCCAAATTTTCAGGATAGGTACACAACACTCTACCATTCCCAAATCTACTTGCAAATATATCTTTTAGTCTATCAATTGTAGGGATCTTACAATTTTTATATTAGAATACATAGTCTAATTAGGTTAATCCAATAAAATTAATTCTAATCCATTCCAAGACTCAAAAAGATGTAGATCTAGGTCTAATTGGCTCAACTTCATGGCTA
Organism: Sequoia sempervirens; assembly: GCA_007258455.2. Lineage (NCBI taxonomy): Eukaryota > Viridiplantae > Streptophyta > Pinopsida > Cupressales > Cupressaceae > Sequoia > Sequoia sempervirens. The sequence goes on along the minus strand of VDFB02000013.1, from coordinate 212,040,300 downwards.
AAATTCAATATAAATACCTTGTTGATCTCCATCTTAATGAACTCCTAGGAAAACGCCTTGAATCCCATTATACTAAGCATTGAAACTTAATGAAAACCTTTTTATATATTTCAATAGATAACAACAACTATGCAAACCTTAACCAAGTGAGATGCATTTGGAAGTATCTTAGATTCATTTTTTGTGATTGGATAAACATGGTCAAAATGTATAAGTGGGCATGAATTAGCCAAAAAGGAAATAATTAAAATGGGTTGCCAGAAAAATAGAAACTACAATGGGGAGTAATTATATTATTATATAAATTTAAATCTTTTTATATTTAAGAAATTTTTAATTTCTAGCATAGTTTTAAATCCAAAAGTGATCACTTAGATATCAAATTTGCATGAAAAAAAATATGTTAATTATCTTAGAAAGACAAACGTTTAGAGAACATAATTTTCAATAAAATATAATACCCATGAATTCTTTCTAATTACATAAGTATACTAAAAATAATATTAAAATTTGATTGAGATATATATAGTGAATAGTTTTTCTTAGTAGTGTAATGTCTTTATGCAAGTCTATGATTTAATTGCATGACTTGTAATATGTAGAATGGTAATGGAACTGTAATTTTATTTTTTCATAGTTGAATATTGATTTATTGTCTAATATGAAGTTTTAGATTGACACAATCTTTTATGTTAATATTAAATTAAGTATTCTATGACCAAGGTTATAAATATATAGTTTCCTAAACTTTGATCAAATAAATTTTTGAATCTCTTTGTCTATAAAGGGAATTTTATAATTGAAAAAATATATTTATGTAACATATATAAATAATCTAACCAATGCCTTGAAATAGTATTATTAATATGTAGCCATCAACAAATATTTATTGAAAAGAGATTTTAAACTCAAGAAAATAATTATCACAACACATTCTTATAGTTGAATGGATAATGATAAATATGGTTTGATTTTGAAGACTATAATATATAACCCTTAGCAGGAATTTCATTCTGAAATATGATAACATGTAAGCTATCCTAATAGGCTTTCTTTTACATTTATACATACACACACGAATATATATTTGGAATGGTGTCCTAAACTTGCGTCCTAATTTTAAGAAGAAAAAAAATTAAAATTTTTGCACTAAACAAAGAAACTCAATTTCTAGAATACAGAAGTCCCTTTTGGTATCAAAAATATTCTTTGATACGTAAGAATAAAAATATTTATTTTGTGAAATGTACCCTTTCATAATAAATAATTAAAAAATAGGGGATCAATCATCTTCTTAAATTAAATTTTATGGGCTTTAGAATTTGTGCCTCCAACATTAGAAACGTAAGAGCATATATGGACAATATGAGTGAGTTTCTACTATTTCATGATTTGTGACATGATTTAGAAAATATCATAATACAATTTTGAATGGAGATAGAGGATCCATTTCATGTTAGTGAGTGGATTATGACAATTTTTTGATAATTTTTGGTTATGTTTAGTTTATGGACTCCTCTTGGTCTGATTCACACACTATATTTTTCACTAAGGAGTTAAGTGCAATGTTTTGGGCTATTTTGGATCATGAATTAAAGAATTTATTCACATAATTAATGTGTTCTTGAGATGATGGTTTTGAAAGTGAGTTTTCCAGGTACTACTATTCTACTAGAATTGATCTAGATATTTTACTAATTATAAATATAAAAGGTCTTGTATTTTTTAGTTTATTGTAATTGTTTATTACTAGATAATACATTGAGTTACTTTGTAATGCATAATTTTCATCTTGAAAGTGTTTCCATATGTAAATCGTTATACTCTAGCATATTAGTTTTGAAATTATTTCCTTGTAACTATATTAATTTAACACATATGTCATCTCATATTTTGTAGCTATGATTTCTATATTGACTTATTTTATAGTAGAGTAATTAATGTTATATAATGGTTTAAGAGAATAAACCAAAATTACAAATCATCACATATAAAATTGAATTTAGATGAATAAAAATACTATTTATTTTCCAATGTAATAATATTATATATGTTGTAAGAAAAGGTTCATGGATTGATTATATGACACATATTTTTATCTCATGGGTTGAAATTTAGGTAGCTAGATTATGGTAGTGATAATAATAAAAAATATTGTTAAATTATTATAAATGGTCAAGTATTATATAAATGGATAACTCCTCTAGTTCCACTAGCTAGCTATAACACTAGAAGAGTGAAAGTAAGAGGATTAAATCCTACAATCTGGAATAATATATTGAATATGGCATGAAAAAGAGCCAAGAATATGTAACAAGAACATAGATATTTAGTTTTAGGCTAAAATAAGAAAGGAATTTATAATATTAATATAAAATAATTTAACTATTTATATGAAATTCATAATAATGGATACTTGAGAGGTAACATGTTTGATTGGTTAGAGATAGAAACTTGTTGAACACACACCACAATATTGAGAGGGGGGTTGAATTAGTATTATCAGATCTCAAACCCTTCAAAGCAAATTGAAACTTAAAATTTATATCAAAAATAGTTCAACATGAGAGATGAACATAATGCAGAACACCACACAACACCATATGTACATGGAAAACCCAAAAGAGGAAAAACTAAGGTGAGAAATTATACTAAACGAAATTGTACTAATGCATCCTCACAAATTAATAGCATTTGTAGCTTTGTTTTAGGGCTACAACCCAACGAAGCTACCATTCCATGTAGAAATGATTTAGGGTCACTCCTAAGTAAGCTACAACTCCATGAGAACTTTGTTTTAGGGCTACAACCCAAGGAAGAAACTACTCCTTGAACTAAGAACACATTAAAAATAAATTACAACATAATAGTCATTCTACTACCTAAATCTAACTATTAAGCTCCTTTTGATGATTGCAATTCTTCTCTATCCCTTCTCTTTTGATGATTGTAAATTTTCTTTCACAACTTCTGAAACTTCTTCAAATGTCTTCTTTTCAACTTACTACCTATGGACATTGATTTTGATACCCTAATACTCTCTTACACTTCTAGGGTTTTTTTCCTAAAAGGAGAGGAATTGGGGCCAAAATGCTAATATCTACACTCAAAGATTGATGTTATGAAGGATGCAATATGCCTAAGTATGATTTCAAAATACAAGAAAATGATAAAATAAATGACTTATTAATGCAATATCTAAGAAATGCAAGTTGTTTGAAAACATGTGATATGGAGAATGATAAAATGAATGCAATGAAGAAAAAAATAAAGATTTTAAACTAAAATTTCAGAAAAATAGGTTCACTGGGACTAATTCACCACTATTGGTGACTTAGTCCACTTTTTAATTTCTAAAAATTCAAAAATGGAAACACAAACCCTCAGTTTGCACTCCGATTCATGACAAGTGTCTGGTTCTGAAACTTTGATTTTTAGGTTTGAAAGTGACTTTTGTTGATATTTTTGGTTTTGAAAGCAAGGATAGGTCTTCAACAATTCTTCAACCTAGTCATCAAAGATCTTCAAAACCTCAGAGTGTCTAAATATACAAACACAAAATGAAAGAGAAAGAAATGGTGAATGTTAGGGCATGGGGGTTTTCCTTGGTCAAACCCCTTTTTAGGTAATTAAATCAAATGAAGAAAGAATTTAATGAAGCATCCAAAAATGGAGTTAATACCTTTCCATGATGTTTGATCTTGAATTTTTGCATCAAAACATGAAGAATCTACCCTTGAATGTCCTTGGAAGCTATCTCGATGACTTGCAATGGTAAAACCCTAGCTTGCTTGACTTGAGAACATTATGAATGATGGATGAATGATGATGAGTTATTAATTAGGTCAAATGAGATTGAAAAACCTATATTTATACACAATTATACCCTGATTTCTAAAAATACCTCATCACAAGTCAACCTTAGCTCTTAAGGAATAAAAACCCAAAAGAAATTTTATTTATTTGATTTTTAAGTGAAATGGGACTAAGTCGCCACCATTGGAGACTTAGTCCACTTGGGAATTTTTAAGTGGATGTTGGGAATTGTGATAATTTAAATAATGTTTATCAGGTTCTTCTTCAACAAGACACTTAAGTAAGGCCTGTAAGTGTATAAAGGGGACATTTAAAGGATAAGAAAGGTGTAAATATTGATGACAATCATAGGAAAGTATGAAAGTTTGTTACAAGACTTTACAACACTTTGAATAAAGTCTTATTAAGTTTATTTGGGTGAATTATGATATTATGGTCATAGAAAAGTGTGAATATGTGTTACAACACCTTACAACACCTTTTTGAGACATCAATAAATGCATTTTATTCAATTTGCAAGGGATCAAGACCTAATGTGGATGTGTGAAAAACCTCACAACACCAAATCAATGCCACATTAAGTCAAATTTATCATTAATTAATCCCAAATCAAGCAAGAAAAAAGGGATACTTTTTGCATGTCCACAGTTAGCCCCCACTTAAGTGAGAGGATTAACTTGCTTCAAACTCACACTGAAGTAGACATTCAAGAGGGGTCCAATTGTATCAATACAGATGGTGTAGGATGACAAAGATCAAAGGAGGTTTTGTGAGCCCCCAAGATACAAGATCCTAAGTCAAACCAACATAAGTGCATGAGGACACACACAAATTGAATGACTTGCAGCAAAACCAGATACATAGTCATGCAACAACAAGAACTAGAAAGAAATAAAAAGGTGGATAAAGCTTCTTGACCATTTGTCCAACACATTTTCAATTAGATCTAGGTTGTTTAAAAAATAAATGTATACTCACTTTGGGCCAACAAAACTCTTGGGTATCCACCAGGTGAGAAGGCCAAAGTATACTCACCCTAGGGCCATGGAGCTTCTGGTTATCCGCGGGGTGAGAAATCCATAAGGTGGCTATGGGAAAATTCATGCCTTAGAATGGGATTCCTGCTTAACCATACTAAAGTTATACCTCCCGATAACCTTAATAAGGCACAACAATGAAAATGATTTTTGAGCTTTATGAGGTAAGCAAAACTTTGTATGCTTGACACTCATAGACATTGTAAATGCATGGTAGTGTTGGGAATGTTCACAGGGATTTTTCTTAGTTGGTGCAAGGTCTCATCTTAGGGAACATTATGCTTAACATTTCCAAGAGAGGAAAAGTGCAAATGGTCTCATCTTGTTTCTAAGAGAGGACAAGTGCAATGTCTCATCCTGGGCAACATTGTACCTAATGTTTCCAAGAGAGGAAATCGCAAGAAAAATAAAATCACACAATGAAATGTGAGTGACGATCTATACCCCCACTTTAAAGTGGTTGTGAACACTAGTATTGTGAGAAATTTTTTTAAAGTATAAAAAGAAGACATGAGATCTTACTCAAAAATACCTATGCCAAGTCATATGTTTTTGATAAGCTGCGTCATGAAAGAGGGGTAGTATGTCACATGAGATCCAACTTAAGGCATGCCATCCACATCCCAAGATTACTCTTATATGTTCATGAAAGGTTAATTTCTAGCCAAAAGAGGCAATGATAAGTGACATACGAGGACAAGGCTAGCTAACCCCTTGCCCCCATTTAGTGCAGGACAAAGGTGAGCCAAAATGATTAATGAAATGCATGCTAGAGTAAAAATTGGTATCAATTAGAGGGATTAGGTGCTCCCATATAAGGAAGAACACCAAACTCCTTAAGATGTTGGATTTTATTACTCAAAGCATTGCATTTATTAGTGGAATGACCATGAACTCTATGATAGGTCCAAAATAAAGTCTTGTAATAGCATTTCTTTTGAGTTCTTGGAGGAAGGGATATCAAGTGATCTTGGAGGAGTCTCGACAAGATACCGTCTTTATCTATGGTATAAGATGGTCCTATGGGCTGTTTGAAAGATACATATTACTTAGTATGAGTTTTCAAACTGATGCAAGACTCTTTAGATTGCAATATTTTGTTCTCTCCTTTATAGGATGGTGTAAAATCTAAAAAAATCATTGCATTAGTGTTTTGCATGATGACATTAACATTAAGTGAAGATTTTGTTGTTTGTTTAACGTTGTGTAAAGGATGACTTTTAAGACCACCAATTTCAAGGAGTTTAGGATGCTTTATAGTTAAAGTGGAATTAGAAGAATGTTGTGTGAGAGTGTTGACATTGGGTGAAGGCTAGGAAATTTCTATTAAAGGACAAATACCAAGACCATGAGCTATTTGTTGTGTGATAGGATCTATAGGGTTGCAGATACCTTGTTTGTTAGAACCACATCATTTTCCATTGTATCCAAGTTGTTTCATAAGTTCATACCCTTGTCCATAAAGATTTTTCATTACTTTTTCATTGTGTAGTTGTTTGTTGTTATGTTTTTCAAAGGTTGTTGTGTAATTTATTATGTTTTGGTCTAAAGTGGTTGAAGCAAATGCTTTTGGAGGGTCATCCAAGTTTTGCATTGACATGACTAATTTTTCATGTCCCTCAATCAGGTCTTTCTTTATGATCTTGTACATGAGTGTTGGTGTGAAGTCCAAGGAACCCCAATCATCACCTAATAGCTTTGAATGTTGTCTGGGTTCCATGTGTGTAGTGAATATTAAATGATGCACATTTCTTTTCTTAATGTTCAAATGACTATTTGGATCGGGGTTATCTTTAAGAACGTGCACTTTGTTGTTGTAGATGTATTTCATTTTTTGATCAAGAGTAGAAGGCACACCATTCATTGCATGAATCCATGGTCTTCCTAAGATAAGATTACATGAAATTTCATGAGGCATAACATGTATGGGTGTATTCAATGTGGCCACTCCAGCTATAAGAGGTATAATGATCACCCTAAGCGGTTTTGTTTTGACATTTTCAAATCCCTTAATGGATAAAGAATCAGGTTGAATGTTCAATTGATCAATTCCAAGCCTATCTAGAAGGCTCACACGACACACATTAACCCCTGAGCTAGTGTCAACAAGGATTTGTTTTATCCTTTTTGTTTTGTATTGAGATATGAACATGAAAGAATCATTTTTTTTTTGCACTTCCAAAGGGGGGAGTTCACTTTGGTGGAAAATAATGTCTGTGTTTAATCCTTGAATTATGGATGCTATGTCATTTGGTTGCAGATTAGAAGGGATAGGAAATTTTTGTAAGGATTTTTGAAGCATAGTGTGATAGGTAGGTGAATTTTGAAGAAGGCCCCAAAGTGATATCATGGAAGGAGTGCTTTTAAGTTGCTCCACAAGATCATACTCCCTTAATTAAGGAGTAGAAGGAAAATGAGGCAAAGGTAGGGAAGTTGGGGTTGGTTGTTGTGGGGATGGATTGTTTCTATTGTGATATGTATGAGCAATGATAGTATGACTTGGATGCTGCGATACATTATTCTGAGGTGGATAGAGGGTGAATTATGGTTTGTGTTGAGTTGAAGGTTGGTGGGATGGAATCTAAAGGATGAGTTCATGTTATTTTTTGAGTTTGTAGTTTTTGTGAAGGGGGATAAAGGATGAGTTGAGGTTGAATGATATTAACATCCCGTGGAAAATCATATTCTAACATGGGCTCTTCATCTTCTTCTAAGGGCATAATATCATTATTGTCAATATAATCCTTGTCAATATTGTATCATGATATTCTCCCTAGGAGAATTTTTAGGAGAACTACAAACCACATGTTCTTGAAAAGTAAGGATTGGTTCTTCCAAAATAAATTCATCGTAAATAAGGGAGTTATTAATGGTTGAATATGTTTGATTATTGATAGTGGAGAGGTTAGGGGAAGACTCTATTTGATTGTCCATTGTATCAAAGGTCTCATTCTCTTGTTCCATATTATCTACCCTAATAGGAGATCTTGCAATATGGTCATCCAAGTTTGTAATGTCATCACAAGTGGGGGAGGCATCAAGAGAAGGACCACTATGGTTGTCAAATAGATTGTCCCAAATAGTAGGAGCATTAGGGAAGGGAGGTTCAAGATTCTCATGACTCTTAATAGGTATATCTTCTAACACCAACCTATCCTCGTGGAAAGGAGGAGGGATATTCCTAGGAGAAGGGAAATTTTGATGCTCACGGTTATGGAGACTAGGTAGGGTGATGTTTAGGAATTTTTCTATGATCCCATGTTCTTGTTGTCGAACATCTTCCAAAGGGAATGAGGAGATGGACAATCAAGACTCTCAATGCTTGTATCATCCTTCACAAGATACCTTCATCACTAATAGAAGAGGTATTGGGAGAAGAACAAGTATGATTGGTATGATTGTCTACACTACCATTCTCACCAATGGGCAATGTAATATTAAGGATTGTGGCAATGGTTTGAACATTTTTCTTAATGACCTCATTGTTGTAATCAAAATGGAACTCATAAGAGGGGATGTTGTATTTATGCAATCCATTTTTAACCAAATTAAAACCACATCTCTTGAAAGAAAAAACTATTATCATGGAAATTGCAATGCATGGACTTAAAATGAAATGTTTAAATGCAATTTTCAGATGTGAAATAAGCTAATTTTCTGATTACATTATGCATCAACCTAAAAGATGAAATGTTGGAAATGCAAATTTGAAATTAAAAACAATGCATGAAATGAGATAATTTAGACCAAATCTAATGCAATGCATGTTATAGAAACTCTGCCAATTGATACAGGTAGTTGATGGCAGCAAACAAAAGCTTAAAAATAGGGTTTTTAGCTTTGTAAAAGGTAGTTTCAGGGCTGAATAGGGACTAAGTCACCCAAAGGTGGTGAATTAGTCCCAGTAGGGATTTTTTTGAGAATTTTTAATTTTTTTTTTATGTATTTTGATATTTTCTATGTTGTATGATGCAAAGCTAAGATTCCAATGCAAAACCTCATAAAATTTCAATGATTTAAGATGTAAAAATGCTCGTAATTGAAATGATTTCAAAAATGGCTACCCCAAATTGATGTTTTAAACCTAAATGCTTAAAAAAAATGTTCCTAAAAGTTTCCATATTTATAGTATATGATACTAGGAGGCTTAGGAAGCACATAAATGAGGTTTCAAATGTTGTAACAAACAGTTAAAAATTTGGACTAGGACTAAGTCGCCTAGAATTGTGAATTAGTCCTAGATAGGGTTTTTCCAAAAAAATAGATATTTTTAATTGGTTTTGATGATTTTTAGAATGTATGACCTGAATACTAAAAGAAAATGCAATTTTTAGATGTTTTGCAATGATTAAAATGAAAAAATGTAAAGTATATGCACTGTCACTAATGCAAAGTTTTAAAAGCATAGAATGCAAAGCAATGCAAAACATAATGCAATGTTGATGCAAGATATATCTAGGATGATGAAGGAATCCAAATAAGAAAATAAAATTATTCAAAATTTTGGTTCACCAAAATGTGGGCAATGATTTTGGCATCCTAATACTCTCTTACACTTGTAGGGTTTTTCACCTAAAAGGAGAGGAATTGGGCCTAAAATGCTAATGTCTAAACTCAAAGATTGATGTTATGAAGGATGAAATATTCCTACATATGATGTAAAAATGCAATAAATTGATAAAATGAATGACTTATTAATTCAATATCTAAGAAATGAAAGTTGTTTGAAAACATGTTGTGATATGCAGAATGATAAAATGAATGTAATAAAGAACAAAATAAAGATATTAAAATAAAATTGGGTACCTATAAATTGATGAAGAGTAGAATGGAGATTATAGAGACCTCTGAAATTGTAAAAAATCTAACTTTTGAGCCAACTGGGACATTTACGCCAAGCTAGGTGACTTAGTCCCAGATCGGTGAAACTACTATGTAGCCCATTTCAGCCAAATGGGTATCCAAATCTACAAAAAATTCTAAAAATAGGTTCAGTGGTACTAAGTAGCCAACTTAGTCTACTTCTAAAATTTTTAAAATTTGAAAGTGGAAACAAAAGCCCTCAGTCTGTACGCTAATTTTCAGGCCTGAAAGTGACTTTTTGTTGATATTTTTGTCTTTGCAAGCAAGGAGAGATCTTGAACAAGTCTTCAACCTAGTAATAAATGGTATTAAAACCCTCAAATTGTCTAAATCTACAAAAAAAAAGGAAAGAGAAATAAATGGTGAATGTTAGCGCATGGGGGTTTGCCTTGGTCAAACCCTTTTTTAGGTAATTAAACCAAATGAAGAAAGATTGTAATGAAGCATGGAACAATGGAGGTAATACCTTTCCATGATGTTTGATCTTGAATTTCTATAGCAAAATATGAAGCATCTACCCTTGAATGTCCTTGGAAGCTATCTTGATGACTTGAAATGATAAAACCCCAGCTTGCTTGACTTAAGAACATGATGAATGATGGATGAATGGTGATGAGTTATGAATTAGGTCAAATGAGAGGGAAAAACCAATTTTATACATAATTATGCCCTAATTCCCAAAAATACCTCATCATAGGCCAACCTTAGGTCTTAATGAATAAAAACCTGAAAGAAATTTTATTTTATTTTAATTGTTTAGCCAAATGGGACTAAGTCGCCACCAATGACAACTTAGTCCACATGGGAATTTTTTAGTGGATGTCAAGAATTGTGATAATTTAAATAATTTTTATGGGGTTCTTCTACAACAAGACACTTAAGTAAGGCCTCTAAGGGTATAAAGGGGCCATTTAAAGTAGAAGAAAGGTGTAAATATTGATGAAAAGTCTAGGAAAGTATGAAAGTTTGTTACAAGACTTTACAACAATTTGAAATAGGTCTTAGTAAGGTTATTTAGGTGAATTATGATATTATGGTCTTAGAAAAGTGTGAATATGTGTTACGACACCTTACAACACCTTTACAAGACATCAATAAATGCATTTTATTCAATTTGCAAGGGCTCAAGACCTAATGTGGATGTGTAAAAAACCTCACAACAACAAATGAAGGCCTCATTAAGTCTAATTTATCATTAATTAATCCCAAATCAAGCAAGCAAAAAGGGATACTTTTTCTGTGTCCACACTAGCACACTTCTTTCAGCATTTAGGAAGTTTTTCCTTTGGTTCAATACATCCAAAAATCATTTAGATGCACTCTTCACTTCCCTTCTATCACAAAAATATGATCAACTTGAATTTGGACAAGATCTTCCACTTATGGTCTTTCTCTTTCAATTGCTTACATATACATAATAATGCATTACACATCCTCATTCAACTCACTCGACCTAGATCAACTAGGTTTATAATATTGTAGGGTATGTGCAGGATCATCATGGAAAAAACAAGCCCTTGAGTGGCAAAAAATTCAGAAAAATCAAAGTTAGGAAACTTGACGTAAAAATTTGAATAAGTTATCTATATTATTTCAAAAATATGTAAGAATAGAATCTGTAGGAAATTGAATTTAGTTTCTAAACTACTAGGTTTTTTTAAAGAAAGAAAAAATCTATCTGGTGAAAATTTGAAATTTCAATGCAGTAGTACTTAAATTTCAAGGAAAAAATAAGTAGGTGTTGTCTGACCACCCTAACCATAATAAAATGGTAACATTTTTTTATAATATTTTAGATATAAGTAGAGGACTCATGTGCCGATGTGATGCATTTTTTTATTTTATTTTTTTCCAATAACTAATTAACTATGAATTTTTTATTACGTATTTTAAAAAATACAAAAAAATCATATGTCCAGGACCACCTTAACTTGGTCAAAACTTCATGAAATTCATTTTTTTTTAATCCTATATTATACAAAGCATAGAATGTGATGCATTTTTGTATTCAAAAAATGTGATACCGTTTGAAAGCTATAGATATTTTTCAATCAGCCTATCAATCAAAACTTTATTCATAATTTAAATAGAAAATGAATAAAAATTATTTATTAAATTCAAAGTAAAGCATAATTTATATTGTGGAAAGTTGAGAATCTCTTTTAAAAACCCTTTTTGTTTCATCATTTTTGGGTAAAAAAAAAGTCATCAGCGACATATCGCCACTTTTTGGCCCATCATGATCCTGCACATACCCTGTAGTGTAGGAAAAAGTATCACGTTTACACACTTAATTTGGGAATAATAAATAATAAAATGAGCTTAATTATTCCTTAATTTAGTGTTGTAATATTTTTTTCATATTCACACTAAGTTTTTACAGCCCTTTTTAATTAAAATGGACTTAATGATGCCTTATTTTTGGTGTTGTAAGGCGTACCTTTAAACTTTCACATTAATTTAGAGCGTTATTAATTGATTGAGAATAATTTTCCTTAATTTTCCTCTTTAATTCAAATCCAAACCTAATTAAATAAAAAATTTGAGGGATAAAACCTGACATTCATAAATGCCATTTCACAACACTTAACTTTGGAAGATGTGTGTCCAAGGTAAGTGACCTAAGACCCATTCACCATAGGGAAAATGGGTCAACACTTAGATCTAGGAACCTATTTTTACATAATGTTTAACACTAACCAATGTGTGCCCTAAGTAAGTAGCCTAAGACCCATTCACCCTCTAGTGAATGGGTCCTCACTTAGACCTAGGACCCCCCTTTAAAATATTATTTTGGTAGTATTTTAATTATTTCAAATCTATAATTCAATTTCAGCTTAAATTATATTTTAATTTTGGGAATTAATCACAAGATATGTATAAAAAAGAGGTTATTTCACTATGCTTCACCTTGCAATTTCAAGCCTTCAAATATTGTAGCAAGTTTATGAGCAAGTGTGATCAAGAGCATACAAGATAATTTTCAAGGAATTCAAGGGTAGATTTATTGAATATTACTATAGCAATCAAGATTCATTTGTCATGTTAAATATTTCTTCATCATGCACATTGTTTGAGCTAAAATGGTGATGTAGTGTTCAAGATCAATTCAAGCATATCAAAGTAATTGTTTCACACCAAGTTTCATGATCAAGATCTACATTCAATTTGGCTACTTCATGCTAGTTTGCATATTTATACTCCAAGGTTTCAAATAAGCTTTGGTGAGTTGTTACATATTATTTTCCATTCATCATTCTATCAATCTTTTCTATTTCATTTCAAGGTTTAATTAACAAAACGGGGTTCGACCAAGGAAAAACCCCATTCACCTAACAAACAAAATTTTCTCTCCTTGATGTGTGATTATATATTTTAGGTTGAAGATCATTTAAAGAGAAAATTTGAGGAAAGTTACAAAGTTGTCAAAATTATCAAATCATGGAAACTCTTCTATAGAGTTTATTTTTGTCTATTCAAAAGTGAACATCTGGAATCTAAGAGTGTAGTATGAGCATAGTAGAACCTAGAAATAAATTTATAGAAACCATAGCAAGGACCCATTCACCATAGGGGGAATGAGTGCTTAGTGAGTTTCAAAAGGTGACATTTGGTGAAATGTAAACAACAATTTCCCTTTTCCAGATCTACCTTTTGATTACTATTACTGCCAAATTTGATTACTATTCTTCATTTGAATCTTATAACACACATTTTAAATGAAACTAGGGAAATAGGTCATTTATAGTTCACCAATCCTATTTTGGTGTACATATCTCATTTTTCTTTATGTTTCATTTTTGTGAGCTTGAGTTTGATCCTTGTATTTTCTAATTTGGAGTCCTTTTTCATCCTAGATTTAGATCTTGCACTCATTTGCATCTCTTTGCATTGAATTAGGTCTCATTCAGGGTTTCTTGTTTGTATTCAACTTTGCATTTCATTTAAGGGTTTTAGTATTGCATATTTTTCATTCTTTAAATATGAAAGATACAAAAAAAATTAGTCATCTTGCATATCATTTAACATAACATTCATTCACATTTGAAAATTGAAACAAAATTTGGATATAAAAATAGGTTTTCTAGGTTGTAATTTTTTCACATTTTACATTTGCATTTAATCATTAAATTTCACAAAAAAATAAAATTGAAACTTGTATAAAACCATAATCTTGAAATCACCAAAAAAACTCAAAAATCTATAAGAAATTATTTCAAAACCCTCACCTAGGACCCATTCATCCTAGGGTGAATGAGTCCCTGATTAGGGTCATAATCTAATTTTTTGGGCATTAATACATTCATTTCTACATTCCTATTTGTTGTTTTCACATCTTTGTTTATGTTTGTAGAATTTTTGTTTGATCAATTTGATCATATATAGCTTATTTTGATAAAGTTAATGCATTGTGTTGTTTCAAAATTCCATTTACAAGACTTCATTTTCATATTTTTACATAGTGTAATTAGAAAATTACCTTATTAGAATCTGAAAAGTGCATTCTAGGTCATTGCATTGCATTTTAGCCTCTTTCCATCTTGGGTTGGCATTGATTTTGTAAAACTTGTATGAGATTCAGAACTTGGTTTCCTATTAGCAATACTATTTTGAGACATAGTTCAAGACTCATTTTATCTCATGATACACTATTTTTCATGGATCTTAAGTTTTCTAACTCTCTTTCTAATAGTGTTGATAATCAACCCTCTATGGATCATAGCATGCATACCTCATTTCCAATGAGTTCCTTACCTACAACCAATGTGAATGATGTTGTTCATATCATGCAAGAAAACATAAAAAGAATGGATGAAGGCCAAGAAAAATTACAATACTTTGTGCTTATTGAAAGGATGAACATTAGTATCATTTCTACTTTACAAAATCCAAGGAAAATGCTTAAAATTGAACATGGAATAGAATGTTTTTGTAACCTCGGTTGCTTCCTTCATGAGAAATTAAACAATCAAAAGAAAGATAAAATACATGCCTCAGTCAACTTTATTGAAGCTAAACCTCCTACAAGAAAAAACCAAAATTCCCCTCAATATTTCTCTATCACAAAATGACATAATCAAACATGCACCTGATGGTCCTCATCCCATAGTTGGAAGAGTAAATGAGAAGCCTACCAATGGGATATTAATTGATCCCATATGTGTAGAGAATGTAATCACTAAATAATTTCTCTTTGTACATGAAATTTATCAAGATACATATGATAAAAAGAAAGCATGGAACAAACAACATAATGGTTTTGCTTGTCCTACAATGGGCTCAATAAATCTCCCTCTAAAAGTTGGATTGAAAAAATTAAATGTCTCATTCACCATCATCCCATCATCTCACCATTTTTTTGTGAAGTTAGGCTATCCATGGCTTCAATCCATGAATTTTATCCTATCAATTGTGCATAAATGTCTAAAGTTTCCCTTTGGAAATCAAATCTTTACTATGCATCATAGTGGCTTTAATCATGTGTCTTCCTATGGGAAATTTTCATCGATTTATTTTGGCTGATTGTATTGAACCTATTAGACCCCACAAAGACTTCTTTTTAAAATCATATAAAAAATTTCTTTACTAATTGTAAAGCACATAGAACAATTGTTGCTTAGAAATATGCCTCAACCCATGATTGAGCCACCTATCCTTGTTGAAACAATGCTTGAACCAAAATCCCTTCAAAACATCCAAAAGCAGCCTACCATTTCATATAAGAGACCATCAGACAATCAAACCAATCTTGGTGTGCCTCCTAAAAGAAAACATGTTTACAAAGATAAAGAGAAAGTGGTTGAACAACCTCCTATGGTTCCTTCCAGTCCTCACCTTAAGGGAAGAAAAGAAAACTATGATTGAAAACCCACTCCTACTCAATAAAAATTGACAATATATTATAAATAAATCAAAATGATAGAGAGTGTATGTTGGAAAATCAAGGACAAAAAGCTGAGAGAGGGGGGTGAATCAATTGTCTCAAAATATTTGAACTTTTTCAAAATTTACTTTACTTAATCTCAGATCTGATTAATGAACAATAAACCATGAACAAACAACACATCAAAAGCACAAAGAACACCAAGTTTTTACATGGAGACCCTATTAGGGGAAAACCACCGCGGATGTTAGTCCACAATATTATACCCTTAAAAGTATAAGAAAAATAATGGGAATGCACATCCATTCAGGAACACTACCTAGAGATCACTGCTCAAATACAAGAGGATTACTTCCCAACAATACAAAACAATGATTAGATCTGCGGGGTATGGTGAGGAAATAACTTCTTCAAGCTTGATTACAGTTCTAGTTAAGCATAGAAAAACTTCTTCACACTTCACTCAAACTTCTTCTCACTCTAATATGCAATCAAATGATTAGAAAACTATTCACACATCTACACTTTCTCTGGCATAAATTTTCTCTCTTATGCACACTAACTTCACTCAAACAATCGCTCTTATATATCCACGACATGGAATTACATCAACAACCTTGTTGGCCAAAAAATATAAATCATATTTACAATGTCGGCCCAAATTTACAAGTAAATTTTCAATGTGGATCAAACACCATCAGCTAATATTATGATATGACCCAAAACAATATCCTCGAGGGTGCCAAACATTCAAATTTAAACTTCAAGGATCTACAACACATTACAACCATTGTGTCGACCAAGAACATGAAAACCCAAACATACCAAGAAAAATATTCAACCATAAGCACACCAATCAACACAGACATGCAACAAAGATAGAGAACAATCTAGAAACATCCACAGGCACCAAGAAACAATAGAGAAACATCTGCAACAAATAGAATTATGAGAATTATACCAAATTTAATAAAGAACACTAACAAAGACCACAAAGCCACTGTCAAAACATAGATCTTCATAACTTGAAAAAAATTTCATGTGGATCTCTGAAACTTTTGGTGGATGGACTAGATACACTCAGCAATAAACCCTTTAGTCTACAGTAGTTGATTTTCAACTTACAAAACAAGACACCTTCATGACCTTCATAGTTCCACTAGGAACCTGGAACTCTTTCTTTAACAATTTTCTCAATATCCTCGACTTATACAACCTTCAATACAATAATGCTAATAGTGTTGACATCAATGACAACCACATATCAGCAACACAATCACAACATCCAACAGTGTAGGAACAAACATCGTGTTAATGCTCATATGTTACAAACTAAAGAAGAAAAGAGAAAAATAGAAAATAAAAAATTTGAACTCTCCTGAAGCAAAGTGTGATGATTCTATACCTTTGCTACAATGCAAACAAGAACTTTCCAGACACATTATCATTTGACCTCCTATTGTGATTAATTTAGATGATGACACTAATATTGTGAAGATTGATGAACAAGTGGCTAATTAGTTGAATTCATTGTTCTCACCTTCTATGATCTTAAATGACAATTCATTGTTCCTAGTTCAACACTTGACATTGTCTCGTTGGCTAGTTGTTTTCCTTCCATGCATACTAATCAAGATTGGGATGCAGACAACTTGCTTATAGGTTGAATCACATGTTCCCTAGTAGTATTTTTCATTTTTTTCCTTTTCATATTTCTTTATGTGGTTGTGCATACGTAATGTGATCCCTCATAATGTTCTATTTGATTTATCTCTATTTTTGTGCATTCCTCTATATGTATCTACATTCTTCTCTATTTTGTAAACATTTTATTCATTCCTTGTGTTTTCCTTTTGGGGATGATGCAAGGCGTCAAAAAATTTAGGTCTCTTCCATGTTGACTCAAAAATATTTTCTTTTTTTTCACTCTTTATGTGTCATTCTTCCCATTTTATGAGTATTTCAAGAATTATGATGTTTTTGAGATCTATAACAATGTAGCAAAGACATACTGAGTGCAAATCCATAGATCCCATTTGTATTTTTTGGGCCATCTCCTCTTTCCTTTTTCATGATGTAGCTTCATTTTAGAAACATATGACTTGGAAGAGGGCATTATGAGTAAGCTCTCATGTCTTAGGATTGAACATTGGCTACTTTAAAGCAATTGCTCATAGCAATGGTGTTAGCAACCACTTTAAAGTGGGGGAATACACTAATAATATCATTTGACATTTCCATGTTTCATGGTGTGAATTTATTTTTTCTATGATGCATCCTTTTCTTGGTAGTGTCATTGGGTTTGATGTCCTCTAAGAGTGCACTATTTCTTAGTGTACAAATTTCCTCTTAGTGGTGATGTGATGCACTACATTACCTAAGTTGTGAATATTTTACTCTTGAATTGTCCCATATTGTAGACATTAGGCATGATGTTCTGTAAGAAGGAGACCTTACATGAACTAAGAAAAACCCTTTGAAATAAAACTTTTACTAGCATTATTGTTCATAAGTGTTAGCATAAATCAGCTTGTTAGCCTTATGATGCTTGAGACACTAAATTCAAGGCCACCAAATATAACACACCTTTCTTTCCTAAGAATCCTTTCCTTGTTCATACATTTTTAGCATAATGTAGCTTATTAAGCCCTATGAATCTTCAACTCTAAATTAAAGGCCACCTATCATAACACACCATTCTTTCCTATGGATCCTTACCTAGCACTTGGTGCCTTATTAAATTTTTCAAGAGGATAGCTTCAATATGTTATGGGAGCCTAATATGATTCTCTCATTTTCCACCCTTTTAGGATACTCAACTAGTGGACATCCTAAGGTTCCACTACCTCAAAGTTAATGCGAAAAAAAAGAAGTTGATGCATTATATGTGTTTCATGCTGATCGGACAGTCTAGGCTTGATCTTCCTAGTTTGTGATGTTGTATGACTGTGTGTCTTTGTCATTGTTGCATACATAAGTGTCTTGAATGTCTACTTTAGTGTGAGTTTGGCATGGGATCATTTTCTCACTAAAGTGTGGGAAAAATGTCATGTAGGAAAAAGTATCCATTTTTTCACACTTAATTTGGGAATAAGTAATAATAAAATGAGCATAAATATGCTTTAATTTTGTGCTGTAATATGTTTTTCATATTCACACTAAGTTTAGGGCCCTTTTTAATTAAAATGGACTTTATGGTGCCTAATTTTTGGTGTTGTAAGGTGTATCTTTCAAATTTTACATTAATTTAGGGCTTTATTCATTGATTGAGGTTAACTTTCCTTAATTGGCCCCTTTAATTCAAATCCAGTCCTAATTAAATGTAAATTCTTATGGATAAAACTCAACATTCATAAATGGTATTTCACAACACTTAAATTTGGATGATGCGTGTCCTAGGTAAGTTTCCTAGGACCCATTCACCATAGGGAAAATGAGTCCTCACTTAGAATTAGGATCCTATTTTTACATAATGTTTAACACTAATCGATGTGTGTCCTAGGTAAGTGGCCTAGGACCCATTTGCCATATGGAAAATGTGTCCTCACTTAAACCTAGTGACCCCGTTTAAAATATGTTTTGGAAATATTTTAATGATTTCAAATCTATAACTCAATGTCAGCTTATGATATTTAAAATTTGAAAACTAATGAAAATTTGTGTATAAATAAGAGGTTATTTCACTATGTTTCAGCTAGCAATTTCAAGTGTTCGAGAATTGTAGAAAATTTATGAGCAAGTGTGATCAAGAGCATTTTCAAGTCATTCAAGGGTATATTTATTGAAAATTATTGCAGCAATAAAAGATTCATTTTTCATGTCAAATATTTCTTACATCATGCATGTTGTTTAAGCTAAAATGGTGATGTAGTGTTCAAGATCAATTCAAGCATATCAAAGGCATTGTTTCACATCAGTTTTCATGATCAAGATCTATGTTTATTGAGGTACTTCATCCTAGTTTGTAGATTTATACTCCAAGGTTTCAAATAAGGTTTGGTGATTTGTTACAAATTGTTGTTCATTCATCATTCCTTCATGCTAAATTCTATTTCATTTCAAGGTTTAATTATCAAAATGGGGTTTGACCAAGGAAAAAGGCCATTCACCTAACAAACAACATTTTTCTCTCTTTGATGTGTGACTACAAATTTTAGGTTGAAGATCATTTGGAGAGAAAAATTGAAGTGGCAAAGCTATAAAAGTTGTATGAAAAATTGTCAAATCATTAAAACTCCTCTACAAACTTTATTTTCGATTGTCCTATAGTGAACACCTAGAATCTAGAAGTGTAGATTAAGCAAAGAAAAACCCATAAAGGATTTTCTAGAAACCATAGCGAAGACCCACTCACCACAGGGAGAATGAGTTCTTAGTGAGCTTCAAAAGGTGACTTTTGGTGAAAGGTACACAAAATTTTCCCCTTTCCAGATCTTCCTTTTGATTACTATTTATGTCATACTAGATTACTATTCTTCATTTGCATCTTATAACACACATTTCAAATGAAACTAGGGAAATAGGTCATTTATGGTTCATTAATATTATTTTGGTGAACCCATCCCATTTTCCATAAATTTCAAATATATACATGATATTACATTGATTACATTACATCTCAACCAATAACACCAAGAATGCTATAATTACAATTCAACCAAAGATCAAAAATATAATATGAAATGTGTAAGGGGAAAAACAAAAAAGGACTACATGCAACACTAAGAAGAGGATCATTCCTTGTGAATTCTAATGCATTCTTAACTTGGTACTAAACATTCTTCACAACATTGGTCTTCAAAGAACAACATTTGTATGCTTCACACATTCAAATTAGGTCATCCTTAAGTTAGAAAAAATGAAACCTATAGCATGTTGACCATTACAACATTTGCAAAACTCACAAAATATTAAATATTACTTATGCTTATCCTAGGTGAGTCAGTATTACCCATACAACACCTCCAACAACTCCTTGAAATCCATGAAATCTTGAACTTGTGGTGCACACCTTCAACATACATTAGACGACCAAGCAAGAGCATAACCTACCAACAACTCCATTCTAGACCAAAAATTGTTTCATAGAAACCAAAAATACCTTGAATTTTTTTAAAAAACATCACATGAGAATAAGGAAATCTCTCATACAACCATTTCACAACTTTAGGTAGCAACAAGTTGGTGCAAACCAATGGACATTGAAACCAATCACTAGAAAACATAGCCCTAAACATTGTCACTTATAACTTTCTCTATAGAAGGATAATTGATATGAAAATTTGGATATAGCACCTTCACAACTTTATTTACTTTTCTAAACTATATAGTCATATATACAAATATGGAGGAATGCAGAGTGAATATTTGAACCACAATGAGCATGATCAAAAAAATAACATCTCCTTCATACTGTCACTTCCAAAACACCTTTCCTATAACTCAAATGAACTGAAACTTGTACCACACATGCCCTAGCACACAAAGGATATATCTTCCAAAGCATAGGATCAAAGCATCACAAATAGAGAGATAAAGACCATCTCTTAGAGACTCTCGCAAACAATCAACCAAACAACAAAGTTCACTTTTGACAACACTAATAATTGAACTTATAAAGCTACAACAATCTCAAACATAATTTTGACATTAATGAAAACCAAACTGCAACAATGCTAGATAGTTAAGAAAAGACCTCAAGATGGTCAAATACCCAACTAAAATGATGACTTGGTAGAAGTGTAAACTAGTACTTGGGTAACTAGTCTATAAATCCAAGTAAATTGTATTCTATTAATAGTCTAAATATTTGATATCTAATTTTTTCTTTGACAATAATTTTTAAAATATATGCAAGAGGACTAATGTGGTAATGCTAATGGGTTTCTTTAATAATTACACTATATAAAGTGGGAAGTATGCTTGTACCTGTATAATGGATAGATACAACATGTCTACGCCTAAGCATAAAAAGAAGGGAATCAAGACCATAAGTTCTTAGAAGGAGGATACATAATCTATGAATTTTAATTATGTAAATAGGTTTAGGAAAATTATGTTTAAATAATTTGATTCTATGTAGTCTAGAAAAATACATCAGATATGTTGGGAGCTAAAATTCATAGTTAACTTATGTAAAATTCTAGTATAAAATACTAAAAGAAATATTAAGATGCTTGCAATTTGCAAGGGTCAGAATCACCTAAATCATTTAAATCGAGTAAGGATCATATGATTCTTTTGATGAAGCACCACAGTAATTAATCAAAATATTATCTATAGCATAATTATCATGTGTAATAATCTAACCAAATTATTTGATATGTGGGTATGTGTAGGATCATGATGGGCCAAAAAGTGGCGATATGATGGGTATGTGGCTGATGAATTTTTTTTACCCAAAATTGATCAAATGAAAAGGGTTTTTAAAGGAGATTCTGAGCTTTCCACCAATAGAAATTATGATTTACTTTTAATTTAATAAATTATTATTATTCATTTTCTATTTGAATTACGACTAAACTTTTGATTGATAGGTTGATTGGAAAAATCTATAGTGTAGGATCATCATGAAAATATAGCCCAAGCAAAAAAAAAAATCAAGTTAGCAACTTGACATAAAATTTTGAATAAAGTTATCTCTATTATTTCAAAAATATATAACAATAGAATCTATAGAAATTGAACGTATTTTCTAAACTACTAGGATTTTTTAAATAATCTATTTGGTGAAAATTTGAAATTTTAATGCAGAGTACATAAATTTCCGGTAAAATATAAGGAGGTGTCTTTTGACCAATCTAACCACAATAAAATGATAATAATTTTTTACAAGATTTTAGATATAAGTAGAGGACCTCATGTCCCGATGTGATGCATTTTTTGTAATTTTCTTCCAAGTAAATAATTAATTATGAATTTTTTATTACAACTTTTAAAAAATATTAAAACTCATATGTCCGACCACCTTAACTTGGTTAAAACTTCACAATTTTTTTTTTTAATCTTATAGTATGTGAAGCATAAAATGTGATGCATGTTTCAGATTCAAAAATGTGATATTGTTTGAAAGCTATAGATGTTTTCCTTAGCCTATCAATCAGACCTTAGTCCTAATTCAAGTAGAAAATGAATAATAATTTATTAAATTCAAAGTAAAGCATAATTTATATTGGTTGAAATCTAGGAATCTCCTTTTAAAAACCCTTTCATTTCATCAATTTGGGTAGAAAATAGTCACAACCACATACCCCCACATACCCATCATATTGCCAACTTTTGGGTCCATCATGATCCTACACATACCCTATAGCTTTCAAATAGTATCACATTTTTGAATCCAATACATGTGTCACATTCTATGCTTTGTATACTATAGGATCAAAAAAAAAAATTGAATTTCATGAAATTTTGACCAAGTTAGGTGGCCAAACATACTAG
Source organism: Sequoia sempervirens (assembly GCA_007258455.2). Classification (NCBI taxonomy): domain Eukaryota; kingdom Viridiplantae; phylum Streptophyta; class Pinopsida; order Cupressales; family Cupressaceae; genus Sequoia; species Sequoia sempervirens. The sequence goes on along the minus strand of VDFB02000013.1, from coordinate 212,017,260 downwards.
TTTTATATTTTTAAAAGTTGTTACAATAAAAATTCATAATTAATTATTTACTTGGAAAAAATTACAAAAAAATGGATCACATTGGGACATGATTCCTCTACTTATATCTAAAATCTAATTAAAAAATAGTATCATTTTATTATGGTTAGGGTTGTCAAACAAGCACCTACTTTTATTTTTTCCCTGAAATTTAAGTATTACTCCATTGAAATTTTAATTTTTCGCCAAATAGATTATTTACAAAAAAAATAAAACTTGTAGTTTAGAAACTGCATTAAATTTATTATAGATTCTATTCTTACATATTTTTGAAATAATATAGATAACTTATTCAATTATGTCAAGTTGCCTAACTCTATTTTTTTTTAATTTTTCGCCACTTAAGGGCCTATTTTTTCCATGATGATCTTGGACATACCCATGTTTAATGTCTACAAATTTAATGAATATAAGGTCTATGAAAAAATTGAAGATATTTAAGAATTATAGTAAAATTCTTGAAGTTTAATAAGTTATTAAATAATATTTCAAAGCTAATTCCTCAATGTATGTTGTTTATATCCTCCATAATAGTCAAAAAAATTCTCAATATTATTTAAACTAATTAAATATTAGCTCTATACATCCAAATAAAATCTACTAATGGAAACCATTAAAAAATGTTGTTAGAGGTCATTGGAAGACCTAAACTATGCTAGTGATTTACTAGGATTTGCAAGCATGAATGAACTTGAGATAAGTTGAAATATTTGTGAAAACCAAAATATCCTTAGAAATTCTACTCTATGAATAATTGTGTTATGAATATACCTCAATATTGTGTCGCTTCTATCTCTATGAAATCTACCTTCCACTCAAATTTTTGAGGTTAGTAGGTAATTATGGAGGATATTTTGATTGATTCATCTATTAGGTTCAAACCTCTTAACATTGATTGACTTGAGACAACGAAAAATTGATATGCCAACCTCATATTTTTTCATATATATCACTTGTTTAACTTGGGATTAAAATTGAATTAAGTTAAATGTAATATGATGCTTCAAATCTAACAAGAGTCATATCTAAATAATTTATCCCTAAAGTGTTAGGATTCAGGCAAATTGGAGCGATAAATATTAACAATTATATGTAGTTTAAATAACCTAGAAACAACAATGAAGAATAAAAAAAGAGACCAACACAAAATTTAATGTGGTTCACCCAATATGGGATACATCCATAGAAAACTAGTCATTCAATGATTTTGTTATCTAGTGCAAAACATATTACAATCTTGTGAACATAACATACATCCTAGCCACTTATAATAAACTTTTTAGAACCTTCTAGAATTAGGGTTTTACAAGGTGATTTTTCATTTGACATGTTAACGGGAAAAACTTGATATGTAAATAGGAAGAAAACCTTGATGTTTCAATAGGGGAAAAAAACCTTGATGTGTTAACAAATTTTCTTTTTGAGGCAATGTCGTAAACCCCATTGATGTGGTACAAGTTTATAGTATTTGCATGATCAATCATCTTATACCTACATAAATTAGGCCTAAATTTTTTATTATGTTAGACTAGTTAGAGCATGTCACATGTATACTCTAGAATAACATAATTCTTCAACAGGCTTGAATTTTTTCATCAAGAATTGAATTTAAATTATTTTATCCTAAGCATGGAGTCACTGAAAAAGTAACCCTTCTACATTTTATGACTTGTCCGGACCCTCCTTATGATTTTGGCTTAATATTTCCTTTATTTGGTGTTGTAATGTGGATAACACATTCAAATTAGGTCTTGGGCCCTTGTGAACTAATGGAATTTAATGGTTCCTTGCAAAAGTGTTGTGTGTGATTTGCAGGGCTAGGTTGCAAAGTTTTCAAGAAGCAAGGTTGGAATTTTTTTTTCAAGTTTTCAAAGTTGCTAAAGTTTTCATCAAGCCTTGAAGAAGCTTGGAGAAGGTCTACATGTGGATTTTTGTAGTTTTAGATCTGGAAACCAATAAAAAAGAGCAGAGCAGACCAAGATGCACATAATACAATTTAGAACATCCAAAAAAGTAAAAGTGCACTGAGTCACCACTATTGGTGAATGAGTCCCATTGTCCAAGTCTGATAGAGATTTTTGCACATTTGGATACCGTTTTGGCTTAAACCTGTTTCTGTATATTTTCCCCAAAACTGGGCTGATTAGCCTAGCTTGGAGATTGAGTCCCAATCAACTCCAACAATAGATTTTTTAGTGATCCAGAGCTCCATTCTACCTTCTTTAGCCTTCCAAGTGTACACTTCCAATCTCATAACCTTTTGTTACACTTTTTTCACATTCTTAGGTCATTTAGAGTTAGTTTGCATATCACATTGTGTTTTCCAATTCATTATCTTTTCCAAGTTTATACTTGGTGGTGAGCCCCTCATTAGCTATCATTCAATCTCTGGGATATCCCTATTGCAAGATTTCAATCTTCTTTGCATTGAGTTCTCTAGGTTTATCCTTGAGTGGAGCCTCTTTGAAAGTGGGTGTGAATAAATCATCATCATTCCCACACCTATTTTCTTTAGTTCCATTTTGGTGAACATGCATTTAGGACATCATTATTCTGATTTGAAGTGCATTTACATCCTAGATTTAGCTTGAATTAACATTTCATTATATTTTGCATTATTTAATTTGCATTCTAGGGTTTCAATTTTTGCATTACTGAAAAGCTCATTTAGCTTGCATTATTGCATAAATAATTTCATTGAAAATCAATAAAATTCTACATTTGCATATGAAATTTGAATCATAAAATGTAATATCCCCTCTGCACTTCGTCTTGACCATGAAGTTGTATGTGCTTTGGTCTCTCCTTTAGAGATAATTGCTTGATAGTATGATGTGAATAATGTGATTGATTAGTGTCCTTGTTTGATTGTTTTGTTAACTAGGAATCAGAGGATTTAAAAGGGCTCATGATAAGCTCTTATATGAGTGAAGGATAAGTTAAATTTATAAATTATTAAGAGTAACAGAAGCCATTATAGCAAATAAATTTGAGGGATATTTGATATTCTCTTGATTTATTATCATCCCGACCTTAGCACTCAATAAATGATATTGGATTTAGTTTAGAATTGTAGTGGGAGCAAGGGTTTCATCGATGACCTGATAATGTCATAAGATTTGAATTACTTGACCGATCCGATGATAATATAGTCTCCTCAATCTCTGACAGTCCACAAGTAATAGTTGTTGCATGCCTACCTTTTTGGGCCTGAGATTTTGCGTAAGCTTTTAATTTAAGTCAGTCTTGGATATTGGTAGTTTAAGTAAGAGAAAAGAAAAATTATGGCATGTCGAGTTGAGTGAGAGTTTCCTCCTTAATTTTTGGTTTCGGTTGCCTTGCATGGAGGAAAAGGACTTTTAGTTGGTTATGAATTATATTTGCTGCATGTTAATGTGGTGGAGGAGACCGCTTCATAGGGAGTGTGGCTGCAAGTGGAAGGGACTGGGCGCTGCATGGCGGATGTCGCAGTTCTAAACAAAGTCTTACTCCTAATACAAAAAAAAAAAGGTTCATTGGATATAGCATAAGGGAGCTATCGCTGTGAAGGAAGATTACAACAATTGACTCGGGGATCCAACAACCTGGGGATTCCATGAGATCACATTTCTTGGAGCAAAATCCTTGGAGAGGGTGGTGAAGAAATAACTCCGAAATTTGTTATTGGAGGGTTGTGAAATCTTACTGTGGTGTCAAAGTTGAAGGGTTTGAAGTCGGGATTGAAGCTTTGAAAGAGTTTCGAGCTGCAGCTAGAGATTTGTCCTGACAATACTTTCAGCTCAGAGATTTGTATCTACCCAGGTTCCTTTGTTCTTTAAATCATTCTTCTATTAAGTTTATTTGAAGTAATTCATTAATAGATTCAAGATTGAGATCCTGGAATTTAGCTCTGTATGTTCTTGTTTGCATTTTTGCCTGGTATTGTGCTCGAATTAATTGTCTTAGTAGGAAATATTCCTTGTCATAATTTTGCTTTAATGTTATTTGCAACTGGCGTTGAGTCCGACTCTTGAATTAATGAATTTCATCCTTGTTAAGAATTCCTTCCATTTTAATTGGCCCTATTCTCTTCCTCTTGGAAAACTGAAGCTCTTCCTGTGTCATCAGTGTAGCCCCTCTGCTCTTTTGAATCCTTCTCACTCTGTATATCGCTGTGAGATTTAATCATCTGTATCACGGGGTTTATGTGCTTTGAATCTTTAATACAATATTGGACTGTATTTGGCATTAAGCTGATTCCTGGAACATTAAATTTATTTTCTTTTAAGAATTTTTCCCCATCTTGTAGGCTCGTAATGTTCTTGTTGGTGACTATATGAAATGGAACGATGATGCCATAGATGGCTTCAGAACAATAACAATTCTTTCTTTTAGTTTCTACGCCTTGCAACCATGTTCTATGCAGCCTTGTATTCTAGTCACTCAGTAATGGCATTCCACGTATTTGTACTTGTTCTGCTATCTGGTGGGTTGTTTATCCTCTTAAGCTGGTTTCTAACTCAGACATGAATTGTTTCAGTAGAAGAACAAATGAAAGACATGAATGTACCAAGCAAGCAAGAAATAACAAAGAAAGAAAGATGAGATGGTTTTCTTGAGAGCTATGCCAGTTTTCAGACCATGGTATGCAGTCTCTACACTCAGAAAATTTAGTCTTAATTGCAAAGAGCTTAAAACGAAAAATTCTATTCAAAACAGCAGATTGCGTATCAGTACACTAATCTACAAACACAGTACTACTGAAAATACGAACAGTGAATATTCACAGATCTGACTGAAATCTCAAGCACTGCATCTATTCTCTATTGAAACTGAAAAGAAAAGAGACTCTATATAGATCATGATTAAAATTAGAATATGTTCCCTTTAAATAGGCAAGTGCACTATCAATCTGAATAAGAGAAACTAGATGAGGTGTCAAGTAAAGCGTTGAGTTAAGTTTACAACTCACTTGAGTGACTTAGTTTGACCGAACAATCAACTAGTTCAATATCAATCACCCTTCACTGAATTAATATCAGACTACATTACATCCACAAATTGCTTGAGTCTCAAGTTGTTGAAAGGGTGCTAATCTCAAAGAAGACTCTTTACATGGTTGGGACTTATTCTCCTATATAACTATGTCCTCTTTATGCTGATCTCTCAACTGCATGGGAACCAAGGTGAACTCTACCATCACTGCTGCACCATGCTAATGCTAATGCTAGCCTTTGTTGTGCCTTCAACACACCTGCGAACAGATCAAGATTTTTGCTGGTCACATTTTTGTTGTTAGGGGGAAACTGCAGCATACTGTTGCATTTCTGAAGGAAGAACACCTTTAGAGCAACACAGGGAAAGCTGGAACACTCCCTCTTTATGATGAAGGTGTTCTTCACCAAGTCAAGATTCTATCATAGCATCTTGGACCTCCCCTCAGGCGTATTTTCATCTTGTTGACTATCTGTGAACTCAAAGAAATATATTCTTGGATCACTGTCCCTTCTATACTATGAAATCTCTTTAGAATCTTCAAGGTGTATATCCCTTGTACAAGGAAAACTTCAGCACCAACTTGCTAACTGCCTTTGTGCTTCGTGTTAACTTCATGGACAAAATTCTTCTCACACCACATCATAAATTGTTCAGGACTAATTGAAATAATAAGCTCATCTATATACATGGCCTAGATAAGTAGATCAGATCTATCAAATAAAGAATTAAAATTTGCAGACTTAGACAAGCCTAACTTGAGTAAAAAAATAAAATTCATCAATCCTGAAATACCAAACTTGTAGATCATGCATTGGCCCATAGAGGACCTTTTTCAATCTGAGTTCATGGGCATCTTGATCATGCATCTCAAAACCATTGACAACTGAAGCAAAAGCCTCAACAAAATCAACTTCGAGTTAAACATTTTTTTGAATTGAAGTTGTTTGGTATTGATATTGAGGTGAATTACGTAACTTGAGTTGTGAAAGTAATATTGCTTCGATTTTGAGTTTGATATTGTTTTTGAGAACAAGCTTTGTTGTCACCTTGTTGGGAAACCCTTGATTTAGTGATTTATCAGTCTTCCAGAGAAAAGGGAAAGAAGGGTGTTGCTTTATTTTGGCCTTCATTTATGGTTCTTTGTGAACTATTGCTCGTATGATTTATTTGATGATTATGAGTTTTGCCTTGCACTTGAAAATATTTTCGTTATGAAGATTTTGTGTAGGGTGGAGTTTGCCTTGTTTAATGCAATTTATCATGAGGCTTTACATGTTGTGCATAGGGCTTATCCTGATGGTGTCTTTTGAGATTTGTTGTTCATAAGGGGAGTGGCTTTCAATGGGGGCCGAGACCCGGAAGTGGTCTCAGGGTAACTCATTGGAAGTTTGTTAATCAAGTGAAAACGATAATATTTATTTAGGGGTTTTGAATAGAATCACACATTAACAAGATATAAGTGTATGCCTCACTCATGGCTCAAGTGCTTGTATGGGCTTGAGATGAGTTGAGAAGGCCTGGAATGGCAAAATCATTGTCTTGTCCTTATGAAAGACAATCGATGCCGCATAGGATTGCATGTGGGGCCGGGTTTCGTAAGAGGTCACCAGGGTAACCCAAGTTGGGGGCCGGGACCTAGGAAGATTCGCCAGGGTAACCAATGCAACATTGCGATGACACTCTTCCCTAAACAACAATGTTAGTTTTTGTTTCCCTCTATGTTATTCTTGGGTCTCTGGAAGCACTTGTTGGCATTTGTATGTTGATGTTTATTTGGTTATTCCTTATGTTGGACACATCATGTGTTGGTTATATTTTGTGCTGAGATATCCTTATGTTATTGTGGATTTTGTTGTGAAGTCTTGTACCCTTGTTTTGTATGATGGTTATTGTTGGGGATCCTTCTTGTCATCTCTTAGCACGGGGGGTGGGCCTTCAGGTCCACGTGGTTGGGTGGAACGTGCTATGCACCCCATTGGGTCCCTAGTTGTCGATCGGGAAGTGCGAAATTGTACCTTGCAGTGACTCCTGAGTTGTACCAGAGTTGGATCCAGTGTAATAGCTTTGTACTCCTTCATTTTAAATGTATCATTCTATATTATTGTATCTTCCCCATTCATGTTGGGAAGCGGCATTGTAATATTGTTACTCTTGACTAATATATTGTCCATATACATGTTATATTATGGTTACTGGTGTATACATACCATCTATGTGATGTAATGATGTTGTTGTAAAAGTAATGCAGTCTTGCAAACCCAAGGGAATTGTTATATGTAGTTTTTGTTTAGTTTCTTGTCATGTGATATATGATTATTATGATGTATGTTAATACTTAAAAAAAATTGGTACCATAAATGCTTGATGTAATGTATCCTTTGGGCTTGCTTGGCGGGGCATTACATAAAAAATTGTAGTCACTCAAATAATACTAACATTACGCATCTAAATCTGACTAATTAACATCAAATTCCTTGATTAATCAAATAAAGTAATTTATTAGATTAATTCACCAATGTTCATCAAGTTGATTTAAATAAATCAACTTATTTAATCAAATCCCTAAAGTCTTCTCATATGATTTAATAAACTAAATCATTTAAATCAAATATTAAATCCCCTAAATTCCTCCAAGTTAATTAATTTTGGATTAATTAACTCCTAATCCTAATTATCCATTCTCTATCTTTTGAATCAACCTTGGTCAAACTCAACCCCTTACTAACCCACCCACTTCACATGAAAATCAAATCTTTTAATTATCTAATTCTCATTTTCCCTCACAAAGGCATATTCTAAGCGAATATTCCTTCATTAACTCCATTTATTTGAATTTATTTCCCAAACAATTTCCCTCCAAAACATCTCAACTATATTCATTTAATTCCTCTTACACCTCTCAAATCCTCAACCACAAGCATCAACTATGCACATTCTCTGAAATGTCCTCCAACTTCACCCATTAGATTTGTGACAAGTGTCACAATCTTATTGAATCTCCTTTATTCCCACATTCCTCCCATTCCTCAATTCTTCAACCCTTCAATCTATAAATAGAAGCCACAATCTCATGCACAATCTTAGCATTTGCATCTTTGTATCTTCATCATTAGAAGCTTATCAAGGGGGTGGGAAAGGGAATCCTTTTCACATCAAAGGAGAACCACTCCCACTATTTGATAAGGTATGAACATGCTTTCAATTAGTTTCTTTTATCGTTTATTGTTTTGATTGCAAATTATCAATTTTGTTTGAATATCTCATAGGGATGCTTGATTTGGTTTGCTTAGTTTGACTAACAAATGCTAATGCTTGTTTGTTTGTGAGCAAGTCTAGAAATAGTATCCACATATTTGTTCCCACCATGGGGCTCTCTATTCCTATCTATTTATGAGAAATGCATTGTACATGAATAAAAAGTATTTATTTTTGTTCTTAATTGGTTTGAATGCATTAAAACAGAATAGAAATTCTTTATTTATGATCATAATCAATTTTCAAGATACCTAAAGTTTTAATATCAATCCATTCCATAGATAGGAAAGTACAATCTTTATTCCTATCTGTAGATGCATAAAATTGGTCATATCTAATTAATCGTGGCATTTAATTAAATATTTATTATTGAATTAATTTCTCTAAAGTCTTCTACATATGATTAAATTTAATTAATTTAATTATATTGTTCATTCAATTTATTCTTCTATGATGATTAAATAAATCAATTTTTATTTAATTATTCCACATCCATATGTCTACTTGATTAATTAAATAAATACACTTTATTTATTTTAATTAATTATCACTTTTTGAATTTAATTAAGTATTTTTTATTTAATTAAATTTAATTATTTTTCAAATCTTTCTTTTGGTTAATTAAATATCTTATTTAATTAATTTCATTTACATACCATTTCTTAAAGGTTTAATTAAATATCTCTATTTAATTATGAAATCTTCCAATATTCTTCAAATCTAGGGTAAATATTCTATTTTAAGAAAAACCTCTGTGTCACCCATAAATAAATAATTGAATTTTATAATTCATTATTTATCTTCTTCAAAATCTTTCCATAATATTACAAAAAGATGATTTTTAACAAATCATCTTCGTCATCTTATCTTACCTCTTTTAGAGAAAAGAAAAAAAATCTTGCTTTATGTTTTCTTTTGTTTTTCTCCAGTCTTATCCATCCTCAACCGTTCGATCTGCCAAGAATTTTCACAATCATTGATCATATTAGCCAATCAAAAGCTTTTGAAAAACTCTATAAATAGCACAACCAATCCAAGTAAGGGTGACACAACACACATCTGAGTAATTAGAGATTAATTTAATTTTAGCAGTATAGCGTTATAGTTTCATTATTCATAGCATCATCATAGTCTGTCATTTTCAGCAATCACATTTAGCTTTAGGGCAATCATGTCTTAGCATTACATGCATTTCATAATCAATCTCATTCTTTAGGAGTGTTAAAACTATAAAATTCTGAAAAATTTGCAAGTTGTTCATACCCATGAGTTTTTGAATGAGTCCTTACCATAAGCACAAAATCCTCTCTTCACAACATTTTGCTCATATTTTTCCATGTGGTTCCTATTAAATCCATCAAGTCTTGAATATCTCATAGTATAATTCTTATCAGCATGATTTGATGAGGGTCCCCCTGATCCATAATGCTTTCTTTTCCCAATATACATCTATTGTAGTCTATCAACAAGACTTCTTTGATGTCACACCGATCGGAATTTATCTACAGGAACCTATAGGAAGGACACAACTTATTGTCTCAGTGACAGAAGGTATATTGACCAGATAAGGTCTCGGAGTGATGTCTTACTGAACACTTCATGTCTTACCAACCGGCAAAAGAAAGAACATATCGGAGATAAATTTTTCATTGGAATAAGTCATAGCGACCCATATGTCACACCAATGAAGATATACATATCGGTAAGAGTCAAAGCATCAAAGTGAAGTCTTATCGAATTTTCCAGGTCATGCCGATAAAGCATAAGGGGATTATATCCAATAACTATGAGAATGAGCTCATGCTGTCTTACTGACCCATATGTTACACCAAAATATTGCTTCATCAATGAGGGAAATATTATGTCTTAGCAACCAAAAAATATCATGGGGTATATCAGTAACACATAATGTAATCTATGAGATGTCTAGCCTACTCAGATTTGTCATAGTGATACATAAAGACCAAAGGGATGACTATCAATGAGACATTGGAATTCGGTATGATTGTAGGATGTCTTGGTGGGTGTTTAGCAAGTGTTAACAAAATCCCAAATACAACTAATTGCTGACATTTGAATGCGAAGCGATGTGTCCTTTCAAATACTGATGTATAAAAGCTCATTTTCAATTGTAAAAGAAAGGGTAGATAATATAAGTAGATAGGATAGGAAAAGAATTTTCACAAAATAGAGACTATGATGTATGATTTCAAAATGGAGATATTAATGAGAATCAGTTGATGTGGCAGCGTATTTCTGGTGTCAATTGTCTTTTGTGCTAATTGAAAGTATTACTAAAGTTGTCTCCAAGATTGATGCTTTCTATTTATTTAAATTGATGTAACAAGTTTATATTCAGTTTATTAGTGCACATTTGTTGTATCTGTGTGGTTGATTGATCGATTCTTTCAAGAAAAGATTAAATCCTTTTAATTGATTACAGTAATTAGGGAAATTCATCTGGATCAGTAAGAATAACTTGGTATAGTCACAGTCTTGCATGTTTATACAAGTTATAAACATAAACATATGCCAAACAATTTGAGTGTTTTCTAGAAAGAAGTTACCCATTTAGATTTCATTTGACTCCGCATACCCAATAAGGCACTAGTCTCTGCATTTTTCACCATTTAGTTTCATTCATATTTTTCACATTTGTTAAATAAACATATTAGGATTTATTCTTTAATATTGCTATACAATTTATACCAAATTTGATTTCATTTGTGCACTCCCACTTGCCATTGTGGGAAAAAAATTTCAAGAGAGATAAGCAAGTCAAGTTTGCCCCACTCATATAGGTACACCCACCTAGGTCTAGCAGCACCTGAAGAGTAGAAGTTCTAAATCTTTTGACCTTGTCTGTTACCCTGAAACATACCAAGAGATTGGCAACCTCTTGAGGTATTTCACCCACGGTTTTTTGAGCTAGCAAATTGGCAACTCCAGTGGGGACTAAACTTAGAATTAGGGCCTTAATCATATAGTCAAAAACCTTGTACAGAACCCACTGGGAATAAGAAATATCAAATACTTTTTCACTTTTGAAAAAAAAAGTGAGTGGCAACTCTGGAAAAAACATTGCATCTGTTCAAACATGAATGGAAGAATATCTCAATACAAGGGTTGTCATACTAGAGCTCTTGCTGGCAACAGTAAGTGGACACACACGGATGATAAGGTTGATAAGGGTAAAAGGATAAATGAGGACATGTGCATGAAGAATAAAGACAAACCATTAAGACCACATTGTGATACATATGATGGTTATGATACATGGAGAGATAATTCAAGTGCAGAACTTTGTACCCCTGAAGAGCAAAGAAATTCTTTTTATGATCCTTAGAAATAGGCTGAGTTTGAAGCTAAACTCAAAGTTGAACGAATCAGATATTAACATGAACATGATCTAAAAATGGAGGGTAATCAGAATGGACCTATTGATCATGAAACTCCTTAAGAAAATTATGAATCTTTAACTTATGAAGAAGTAAAAGCACAGTTTGAATCTCAAAGAAAGGAGATAGAAGAATAGGAGAAAGCCTAGATGATACAGGCAATGAGAGACTTCAAATTGTAGAAAGCTCAAAATACTACTCAGACAACTGGTTTCCCAAAGTATGTACCACCTCATAAGTAGGGTAATCATAATGCGGGGCCTTCTGATCCATCAAAGGTTCCTCACCATCAAATCAGGAATCAATACAGAAAGCCAAATAATCCACCTCATATTCCCACACAATATACAAATATACAACCACCTCATGGTGAACATTATGTGCCACATCATCATACACAATAAAATAATCTGATGTATCAGTATCATTGCCCACCTAATCCTCCCCCTCATCAATACACAACAATGATCAGACAATTCAACTTGGCAGGGTTTCAATTATATCCTTACCCAATGGATGGCAGTTGGAGAAGTCTTGTTCCAAAGTTTACAGGGAGTAGTGCAATTACTGTTGAAGATCATTTAAGGAGTTTTAATGCTTTCATCCAAGATTTGGATGTGCCTTATGAGGATTTGCATATGAGGCTATTTATGATGTTGCTTACTGAAGAAGTTAGAGATTGGTTCAACAGCCTAACAACAACCTCTTTTGATTCTCTCCAAATATTTCAAAACCAATTCCTTAAGCAATATGGGAATCTAAGTGCACCAGATGTGACTCTTCATGAATTGATGCAAATTTAGAAAAATCAGAATGACTCAATTTATGATTTTAACTAAAGATTCAATAAATTGTAGAATAAAATACCTCCTAGATCAAATTTTCCAAACTCTATAGCATTGAGTGTTTATTGAATGCATTTGATCCAAAAACAAGGTATGAATTAAGAAATAGGTTCCCAAGATACTTGGCTGAAGCCCAGAAGATAGCATTAACAATTGAAAACAATAGGAGGGCTGCTAGGATAATTGACAAAAGAGACAATCTTAGGGTTCCTTAGCAATCCAATAATTATCAATACAAACAGGGGAACACATATAGAAATGAGAGGCCTAGGCTGCATGACATGCCCTATAATACAATTTGGAAGGATGGAAAATGTGTAACAAATAGGCCTAGAAACAAAGAAACTCCCGATCCATTAAGGAAGAAGGGAACCTATATGGTAAATAAGAATTATTTCTGTGAATTTTGTGATAAGTCACATTCCCCAGTTTACTATGTTGTAGCCCAAAGAATGCAAGAAGAAGGAATGTTGATGGGAAACATTGGAGAAGATCACATAGTGTATTTGACTTCAAGTACTTTTCACTGTGTTTAGGAAAGGTACTCATCTTTCGAGGATGAAGGTTATGAGTACGATGTTTCAAATTAGAGGTACAATGTCCACATGGCTAAACATTAGATTCTTTCAGACTCAGCAAAAGATTATATAGAACCACATTCTATTGAGGTGCCTACTCAGTGCAGTATGAGGAAACTCATTAAAGAGGAGATAGAGAGATTAACTATTGTTGTAGTTGAAGAAGCAAAGAGTAAGTACTGGTTGAGAAATAGGACAGTGAATGAGAAGGAAGGTGTCCCCAGGGGAATATTTGTGAAGGATCAAAAGGTGACACAAGGAATTGTGAAGAAAACAAAAGACAAACAACATGATACTAAATGAACAGAGGCTTGTCCAAAAGGAGGAAATTAAAGGGCTACGCAAATAAATGCAAAAGACTGATCAAAAGGAAGAAAACAAAGAAGAAAAATTGGAGCAGAAGAAAATGATTAAGGTTGAAGGCTCCTCTTTTGACTTCACTCAAGCTTTATGCCAGGTAAAAATGTATGTTCCATTGCTTAATATGATGAAAATTAAGGAATATAGAGACAGTGTTGTTCAATTGATAACAAATTCTGAAAATAGGATGGCTAATAAAACAATTAATAAGCAAAAGAAAGTAAGTATCCCAGAAGTGTGCCTCAATAATGCATTGTTAAATCCCCCACAAGTTGATCCCTTTTTCACTACGTTACTTATTAACAACAAATTGCTGAGGAATTGCATGATAGACTCTGGCACTACCATAAATAATATGCGAGTAGGAGTTATGAAGCAGCTTGGCATGTGGGTGGATACTAATGGAGGGAAGTGCTGTGCAATGGATAATAGACCTATTCCTGTGGTAGGTATAATGAAAGATGTTGAGGTCAAACTAGTTGTGTATCCACATATGGCTTATAATATAGATATAACAGTAATTGATACCCCTCCTCAGTTTGGGATGCTTCTATCAAGACACTGGACAACAACAGTTGGGGGAAATGTCTAGTTTGATTTTTCTTATGTAACTATTCCAGTGAATGGTCAGGAAGTTAAGTTGTATAGGGAGCCAAGGATGAACCAAGTTGTTGACTGTGTACCTCAAGATCAAATCAATTGTTTATGTGATGTGGATCTTGGGAATTTTAGGATAGAACCAGCCCAGCCAGAATTAGTCAATGCTGATCCAATTGAAAAACATGTGGCACAAGACTACAATGGTGTGTGGAAAATGTAATTTAATGGAGCATGTAGCCAAGAAGGTAATGGCCCAGTAGGAATAGTATTTTTTTCACCTAAAGGTGCTACATTTAAGTATTCATTTTTGCTAGCATTTGAATGTACAAACAACGTGGCAGGATATGAAGCTTTATTAACAGGCTTGAATATACTTGTAAAACAAAAAATCAAGTTGCTAGTTGTTCTGGGGGATTCTGAGTTGGTGATTTCACAAGTCAAATCAAAATATGTAGCGAAACATAAAATATTGAAGCAATACATGAATGTTGTATGGGACATGATCGAGCTACTTGATGCATTTTCAATTGAGTGGATTGATAGGTCAAAGAACATAATGGAAGACTTCTTCGAAAATGTGGCACTAAAAAAGGATGATATCACACTGGTTGGAGTGTCACAGATTGAGTTCAAGATGAGGCCTATTGTGCATGATAATATATATAGTTGGCAGGTTTTTAATGATGATACTGACCTTCTAAAATTTATTTACTGTATAGATCAATATGAAGCCCAAGAAATTAATTTCAATGCCTTTGTTGAAGAAGTGGATGGGAAGCAGACAGTATTTGGGAAGGAGATCTTATAGCTTAAAACTAATAAGCTTCCTAGAGGACTTGTGGCATTGGAGAGAGTATATGATGGTAGTTATTGGTCTCTCATGAAGTAGACACCAGTGAATAAGGAGGACATTGAAGAGATCAACTTGGCGAGTGAGGTGGCACCAAGAAAGGTGTACATAGGGAAGAAAATAAGCCCTACAATTAGAAGAATGTTGATAGCATTACTGAGAAAATATAAACATGTGTTTACATGGTCTTATGAAGATCTAAAAGCATATAGGGAAGACTTGTTTTAGCATGAAATACCATTGAAGCTAGATGCAAATCCATTTAGACAAAAGCAAAGAACCATAAATCCAACATTGGAGACCAAAATATAGGAAGAATTGACAAAGCTCAGGGATGGAGGCATCATCAAACCAATTAGGAACTCAATGTGGGTCTCAAAGTTGGTCCTTGTGAGGAAGAAAAATGGAGATATCAGGCTATGTGTAAATTTCAGAAATCTAAACATGGCATCCCTCAAAGATAATTATCCACTACCCAATATGGAGGCTATATTGCATAAGGTAACAGGTGTGAGCTGTTGTCTATGATGGATGGGTTTTCAGGTTATAACCAGGTCAAAGTCAAATAATTTGAACAATATAAGATGGATTTTACAAATCCTTGGGGAACATATGTATACATAAGAATTCCATTTGGTCTCACAAACGCATGAGCAACATTCCAAAGAGCTATGGATGTAGCATTTGCAAATTTGATCAATGCTATCATGGTGGTGTATCAGGATGACCTTACTACTTATTCAAAGAAGGCTGAAGATCATGTACAACATCTAGAAAAGGTATTTGTTAAAGCCTTAGAATATGGTATTAGCCTGAACCCTAAGAAATGTCATTTTACAGTCACATAAGGTAAGCTCTTGGGACATATTGTCTCAAAGGAGGGGATTAGGATAGATCCTAAAAGGGTTGAGGCCATAGATAAAATTCATGTCCCTAAAACTATTAAGGCTATCCAGTCATTCTTTGGACAAATCAATTTTGTTAGGAGGTTCGTTTCTAATTTTGTTGAGATCATTAAGCCCATATCAAAGATGTTGAGGAAGGGACAAAAAATAGAATGGACTGCAGAAGCCTTGGAAACTTTTATATCCATCAAAAGGGCCATCAAGGAGGATCATGTCCTTAAGTCCCTAGATTTTTCAAAACCTTTCTAAATATTTTCATTTGCCTCATTACACACCATAGCTGTTGTCATGTTATAGAAAAATGAGGAAGGCCATGAATAGCCTATCTTTTTTTAGTAAGTCATTGCACGGGTCAGAATTGAAATATTATATAATGGAAAAATAGGCTTTTGCATTGGTAAAAGCTACAAAGTCCATAGCTTGTTGGAGCTAGGGTGATTGCCTATGTCCCTCATGGAGCTGTTAAGGAAATTCTAACACAGTCTGAGGTAACAGGGAAAAGATGTAGATGGATTAATAAAATCCAAGGGTTTGATATGGAGATACAAATCACTAAATTGGTGAGAGGCCAGGGTTTGGCTAGGTTAATGGAAGAATCGAATATTGAAGTAAATCAAATTTTTAATGTAGAAAAGGAACGGAATGTAATTGTGAGCATTGGGCATACTCCTTGGTATACAGATATCATGCATTACCTTAAATACATGAATTTCCCAGAAGGATTGAGTGATAGCCAAAAAAGAACTTTGAAGCTGTAGGCATCTAAGTATGTATTCATGGAAGGTGACTTATTATGGAAGAACAGGGACAGGATATTATTGTTATGTCTGGATGAATCACAAGCTAAGCATGTCTTAAGAGAAATGCATGAAGGGGTCTGTGGAGGCCATTACTCTATAAAGACAACTGCACATAAAATTCTTAGGGCAGGTTATCACTGCCCAAAGGTTTGTAATGACTCCTTTTCATATATAAGAAAATGGGAAGCCTGCTAGAAATTCTCTGGGAAAATGAAGTATCAGGGAGCTTTACCACTTCAACCCTTGCAGGATGATGCCCCTTTTCATTAGTGGGGAATTGATTTCATTGGGGGGATACAAGAGAAATCGAGTGGAGGACATAAGTGGATACTGGTGGCTACATATTATTTTACCAAATGGGTAGAAGCAGTCCCAACCAAGCAGGCTACAAGTAAAGTTGTGACAAATTTCCTAATTGATAACATCATTACCAGATTTAGTACACCACTAAGACTGGTTACTGATAATGGGAAGTGTTTCAGATCTGATGAATTCAAAAAAATTTGTAGCACATATGGAATTACCATTTCTTATGCAGCTCCTTACCATCCACAAGCTAATGGTTAGGCAGAGTCAAGCAATAAGAGTCTTCTTAAAATCATAAGGAGAATGTTAGGTCAGAACAAGAAGGCTTGGGATTCAAAATTAAGAATGGTTGTGTGGGCTGAAAGAATCACTGTAAAGAAGGAAATTGGAAAATCCCCATTGCATTGGTGTTTGGAACACAAGCCAGGATTCCTTTACAAAATTTGTTACCAATCTACAAGTTTATTCTTCAAGAGGATATAAATATTCAAAAACCTATTGAGGAGAGAATGGAACAACTAGCTGAACTTGATGAGATAAGAAGAGTAGCTCAAAATTAGAACATAAAGTTGCAGGCACATATGAAGTATTTGTTTGATAAAAAAGAAAAAGATAGAAAATTCTAGGAGAATGATCTGGTACTAATGTGGAATGCAAGGTGTCAAGAGAAGAGCAAGCATGGGAAATTTGAAGCCTTGTGGGTGCGACCTTTCGTGATCATTGGTAAGAAAGGAGAAGATTCATATTATTTGCAAAACATGGCTGGTGAAGATTAGGAGTTTCCTGTACATGGGATATTCTTGAAGCATTTTTTCTCTTGAGTAACACAAAAGATTAAGGGTTTCCAGTGCATGGACAACTCTTAATAATCCTCTTAAAAATTATTTTCCATGCACAGTAATTTAGGGTTTTGTAAATCTCCATTTCACATTCATTTCCATTTCCATTCATTCCATCTTGCTCATAGGTCCATCACCTTGATTCTGGTCTGCTCACCCAGAAATTTGGATCCTTGCAATGATCTCACAACCATTCATCGCTAGACGGAGCAAATATTAGAACTATAAAATTCTAAAAAATTTGCAAGTTGTTCATACCCATGAGTTTCTGAATGAGTCCTTACCATAAGCACAAAATCCTCTCTTCACAACATTTTGCTCATATTTTTCCATGTGGTTCCTGTAAAATCCATCAAGTCTTGAATATCTCATAGTATAATTCTTAGATCAGCATGAGTTGAAGAGGGTCCCCCCAATCCATAATGCTTTATTTTGGCAATATACATCTATTGTAGTCTATCAACAAGACTTCTTTGATGTCACACCAATCAAAATTTATCTATAGGAACCTATCGGTAGGACACAACTTATTGTCTCGGCAACAGAAGGTATATCGGCCAGATAAGGTCTCAGAGTGATGTCTTACTAAATGCTTCATGTCTTATCGACCGGCAACAGAAACAACATATCAGTGAGAAATTTTTCATCAGAATAAGTCATAGTGACCCATATGTCACATCAATGAAGATATACATATTGGTAAGATTCAAAGCATCGGAGTGGAGTCTTATCGAATTCACCGGGTCTTGTCAATAAAGCATAAGGGGATTATATCAAATAACTATCAGAATGAGGTCATGTCATCTTTTTGACCCATAAGTTACACTAAAATATTGTTTCATCGATGAGGGAACGATAATGTCTCAGTGACTAGAAAATATCACGGCATATATCGGTAACACATAATGTAATCTATGAGACGTCTCCCCGACTCAGATTTGCCACAACAATACATAAAGACCAAAGGGATGACTGTCAATGAGACATTGGACTTCAATATGACTACAGAATGTCTCGATGGGTGTTCAACGAGTGTTAACAAAATCCAAAATACAACTAATTGCTAACATTTGAATGTGAAGCGATGTGTCATTTCAAATACTGATGTATAAATGCTCATTTTCAATTGTAAAAGAAAGGGTAGATAATATAAGTAGATAGGATAGGAAAATAATTTTCACAGAATAGAGACTACAATGTATGATTTCAAAATGGAGATACTAATGAGAATCAGTTGATGTGGCAGTGTATTTCCGGTGTCAATTGTCTGTTGTGCTTATTGAAAGTATTACTAAAGTTGTCTCCAAGATTGATGCTTTCTGGTTATTTAAATTGATGTAACAATTTTATATTCAAATTATCAGTGCACATTAGTTGTATCTGTGTGGTTGATTGATCAGTTCTTTCAAGAAAATATTAAATGCTTTTAATTGATCATAGTAATAAGGGAAATTTGTCTAGATCAGTAAGAAGAACTTGGTAGTCACAGTCTTGCATGTTTATACAAGTTATAAACATAAACATATGCCAAAAAATTTGAGTGTTTTCCATAAATAAGTTGCCCATTTAGATTTCATTTGACTCTGCATACCCAATAAGGCACTAGTCTCTGCATTTTTCACCATTTAGTTTCATTCATATTTTTCACATTTGATAAATAAACATATTAGGATTTATTCTTTAATATTTCTATACAATTTATACCAAATTTGATTTCATTTGTCTACTCCCACTTTCCATTGTGGGAAAAAAATTTCAAGAGAGATAAGCAAATCAAGTCTGTCTCACTCATATAGGTACACCTTCCTAGGTCTAGCAGCACCTGAAGAGTAGAAGGTCTAAATCTTTTGACCTTGTCTGTTACCCTGAAATGTACCAAGAGATTGGCAACCTCTTGAGGCATTTTGCCTACATTTTTGAGAGCTAACAAGGAGGACTG
The DNA here is from genome assembly GCA_007258455.2 of Sequoia sempervirens. Taxonomy (NCBI): domain Eukaryota; kingdom Viridiplantae; phylum Streptophyta; class Pinopsida; order Cupressales; family Cupressaceae; genus Sequoia; species Sequoia sempervirens. Next base: position 211,997,569 of record VDFB02000013.1, on the reverse strand, counting down.
TTCATTGAACCTAGCATACAATCTGAGAGCTAGCTGGAATCAATGAAAATACTGGAGATAGAGGATGATAGGATGACATTGATAATAGGATACTGAGTTTGCAATCTCTATTATTTTCATATTTTGTTTTTGATATAATGTCTTATTGGTTTGTTTGATTCATTTATTTTATATATTTAACAACACATAAAATCAACCACACATTTTTGGCATCCACCTTGGAGCCTTGCCCCATTTTTAACATCTACTTGCAGATTTTCTGACAGGATCTTGCATTGTGGTATTTGGATTTTTGACAAAAAAATTTGTTTTAGTGCATACAAATATTTTTGAAGTGCATCCATAGGTTTTTAAAGCGCATCTGTGGCTTCTTTCAATGCCTTTGCAGGTACTTTGGTGCTTCCAAGGACTGTTGCAGCACATGCAAGAACTGTTTCGATGCATCTACATAATAGAATGGTGCATATGCTCGACTTAGTTTGTTAAAATTTTCTAAAAAAAAATAAAAAATTTGTAGTTGCATTTTGTTTTAGCGCATTTAGGAATTTTTGTAGCGCATTTAAGACTTTCTATAGTGCATTTACTATCTTTTTTAGAGCATTTACATTTTTTTCTAGCACATACATGTTGTAACTAAATAGGTTTTTGAGTCTAACGCCTTCTGCAGACAGAACCTTTTTCTGGCTTAAAAAGAACCAATCTAGGATAGTCACAACTAGTTTTAAAAGGAAGCAACCCTAGGATAGACATGGATTTAAAATAAAGCAATTTAGGATAGTCACCACACACTGATTTTGTAGTTAAAATGAATCCCATTCTTTCTGTGAAGCATCATCTTCACATAGTTTAGATCATTGTGATTTGGTATTTTAAAAAGAATAGTGTCTATTGTGTTTGTGGCAATAGGTCTATGCTCTCCCCTTAACTAGGTGACTAGAATACCAGACTTTCCTTTTACATTCATGTAATTTTACTACTTTATTACATCTTGTAGAGGGCCTGGTCTTGTGGGAAAAAGTAATTGCCCAAGCAGAACGACTCAAGTGGGTTCAAGCCAAAGCCAGGCTATTCCACCCCACTATAAAATTTAAAGAAAATTAGGAGAAATCCTCTTTTTCTGGTAGTGTGCAAGATAACCATCCCCAAAGAAATTTTTCTAAAGGTTGGGAGGTCTCCTGAGGGAGTTTATTATTGCCGCACTGAATGGAAACCCTTACTATGAACCTAGTGTAGTATCTAGCTGAAGTTAGTTTCCGAACATCATAATAATCATAGTGCAAGGGAGGGAAGAATATACCCCTGGCAAGATACTCACCATATAATTTCCAAGGACCGTTTGCTCAAGGGATCCGGTATCCACTTCTGTCACTCTAAGTACCCACCTAGAAAAGACAAAAACATGGGCAGCCCTTCAGGGGTGACATAGCTATGTGAGTTGACGTAGTTCTAAGATGTGGGTTGTTGATTATTATGATGACCTACTTGAGTACTAAGAGTGAGTCTGTCTGAATTGTCTATCATGTATAAAACCCATGAAAACACTTTTTGAAACTTACACTTGATGTTTAGTATAAGACTTAAAACAACTGTTTTCAAAGTGTTTGTTATGTTTTCAATCACACTAATTTAGATAAAAGATCATCCAAAATGAACACGTCAAATTTTAGCTGAAATTGTTCATAAAGTGTTCAGAAAAGTTATCTTGGAAAACCTATTTTAGCGTATCTAGGGCATATTCTGGTGCATATAAGGTCTGTTCTAGCACATTCACTGGTTAATTCAACACTTTTGGGGTTTGTTTTAGTGCATTGAGTCTTTTAGTGCATATGCTGGCTATTCTGAAAACAAAACTTTTCAGTCACTGTCTAAAACATTTTCTGTAGCGCATATAGGATACAGAGTAGCACATTTGGGACATATTGAAGTGCATTTGACCATTTCTCTGGCACACATCCCTATTTATAAAGTGCATATAAGCAATAGAAAAGTGCATCTGTCATTTTTCTCGAATCATTGTTTTTGACAAATCTAAGTTGATAGCATTCCCGGTCTAGTAGCATATTTTCTCTCATGCTTAGGGAGTGGAAATCTACCAAGTTTGTTAAGAAGTCAATTACTAATAGGATCAAGAAACCCAAGAAAACTCTAGGCTACAAGAAAAGCTTACAACGAAGGAAGTTTTTATACAAGAGTCAACACGTCTTGCTCCATTATCACAAATTTCTCCATAGATACCAAGATTTTGTCAGAGGATTTACTGACGAATATGTTGTGGACCCTCTAGATTCATGAGCCTATTTTCAAAGAAGATCCCTCTCTCAACAACATAATCACAATCAACCTCTTGATTTCAACTACATACCATAACCTTCTATCGAATATTCAATGCATGGTAGTCAAATAATTCAGTGAGTTGAAATGGGCTATTTGATATATTGATCATTCTTTGAAAAAAAAGATCAAATCTTACAAGTGCATATTTCATCATAAAACTTCTAAATTCTTGGTTCAACTTCTCACAATAGGATTCTAATATCCTTTATCATTGGAATCCACAACCACGAATTAGGAAACATAGTTTTGATCATATCATAAGATTTTCATCTTATCAGATGAAAACATCATCATTGATTGCACTCATCAAACTATGATCTAAGTTTAGGAGAACATCTTAAAATCATATGCCTGTTTTTACATGATTGCAATACAATAAACTGAAGGAAGATATTCATACATCAACAACTCAAGAATAAGGTGAAAATAGTTATCCCCTTTATAGTGTAAGTCGAAATCCCCTTTTTGAAGACAACATGATGGAAAGAGAAAAGAACTTGTTTGCTTCTGACAGAGATCTAAGAAAAACTCTTGAGGATAGTGAAGATAAACAAGAAGAAGAATGACACCTTAAAGAAGTCGAACAAGATCCTAAATTTCTCAGAGTAGTATAAAGGCTCGTAGAATGAGACAAACAAAAATATTTCTTGTTTCTGGCTGATAAAGGAGCTAAACTACCTCATGACTTTAACACTAAAAACATAAAGAATAATCCTGATGAAACACCCTTATTTGGTCTTACTGCCTTAACTCAATATGTTGAAACATTAGAAGGAAAAATTAAAGATCTACAAGGGGGTGCCACAACAAAGACATACACTCTTGATGATATTTTTCCATATCCTTTTGATCGATGTCTCAACATGATTCTATTTCCTAAGCATTGTGAAATTCCAAAGTTTGATCGTTATAATGAAAAATCGGATTGCATTGGCCATATTAGATACTTTCGAAACATGAAGTCCTTTAGAATTTTCTCATGAGGATACATACTTAATGTGTTTGTTCCCACGAAGTCTTGGAGGACAATCTATGGAATGGTTATCAAAAATTACACTGCATGTCAAACCATTTGAGGAATTGATCAATGAGTTCATCTCTCAATATTCCTATAACATACAACACCAAATCACAATGATTGATCTATGCAAGGCTAAGAAAAAACCTGGTGAATCGTTCATCACATTTCTTCAAAGATGGAGAAGATTGTTTGCTTGATATCCACATCATGTTCCTAAAAAGGAAAAGATCACTAAATTCATAAATAGCTTGGATCAAGAGATGAGTTATCATCTAAATCTTCATTATCCTCCCTCTTTTCAGAAAATGATTGAAAATGCAATCTTGATTGAAAATGCATTAGTCCGGAGAGGGATAATCAAACTTAATAAAGACAATCCTAGCAACTCAAATCACTACAATGGAAAACCTAGATTTTTCACTCGCAACAAAAACATGGTGAATGATGGTGTTGTGGATACACATCATGTCTTAGCTAAGCCAGTTATTCTTAGTATTCCTCGCAACAATAACTACAACAATGTCAACTCGATTACAAATTAAGGAAACAACTCTCCTCCTCCTCCGAGGAATAACCAAAATCCAACTTTTGTTCAAAATCAAAATAATACCAAAAATCAAGGGTATCATGGAAAAAACAATAACAATGCTTTAGGAAATACATCAAACATGAATCCACAATGATCTTCATTTTTTTCCAACAGAAGAACTTTTACTCCATTAGGGAAATCTCTGGAATCGACCCTTAAAGACTTAATGGCAAAGAACATTATTGCCCTATCACCTCAACGTAACTTCAAACCTAGTGTGAAGCCACCATCATGGAATGATGTGTACTATTGTGAATATCATAGATATAAAGGCCATCATACGAATAATTGCCAAGCTCTGAAAATTGCTATTCAGGATTTAATTGACAAAGACATTGTCACAATAGAAGGGAACCAACAATCAAACGAAGACCACCAAGCATTTCAAAATCCTTTGCCCAACTATCAAAAGGTTGAGTCTTCTGGAAAGAATGTGAATCATGTCAATGAGCATATAATCAATCATATCTACATTGATGACGAGGGGGTTAATGTTATAAAAGTCAAAGAGAAAATGGAGTATCAAGAAGTTAACGTAACAACAAGGGCACAAGCTAAAGTTATCCTAAAAGGTACTCCTTCAAAATCCATTGTGCCACCACCGTCACATCAATATAATTTAATCAATCAACTTGGAAAAACTTGTGCTCAGATCTCTATCTTGGAACTTCTGAAGATTTCCCCTGTGCATAAAGAAATTTTAGACAAAGCCCTCATTGAGACAATTGTATCTGATGATCTGAATGTGGATCAATTTCAAGCCATGGTAGGACATTTTTCCTCACTAACATTCCTTTCATTCTCTGAAAAATACGATGTTTCCATGACACATCCCCATAATTCATCATTATAATTAGAATTCATGGTCCACAAGTTTCGTGTCAGATGTGTACTAATAGATGGAGGTGCTTGTTTGAATATATGTACCATGAAATTAATTTGGGCTTTCATATTTTCTGAGGATTCCCTTGATCCCAAAAGGAAGATTACTATTAAATCCTATGATGATGAGGAAAAATAATCCAAGGGTTTAATCATGCTATCGATCAGAGTAGGACCTGTTATCAAAAATACTTTTTGTCAAGCATTAGATTGTGATCTCGCATACAACATCTTGTTGGGTTATCCTTGGATCCACAATATGCAAGTTGTACCATCTACATATTATTAGTGTTTTAAATTTCCTTATGATGGACAAGAGAACATGATATCAGCTGATAATTCTCATAGTCAAACTTGTGCTACTATCAAAGCTAGTCAAGACACTTTGGTTCCTAACAATCGAGAAGCAACTATTAGCGCTTCTCCAAAAGTTGATACACAAATCACTCAACTAACCAAAACCTTTGACAAGGAATTACGGTTCAAGGATAATGGAGTAGGAGAATATTCTCTCTATTTGGCTAATCTTCCTACATCACCTCTGTCACATGGACAACCTTCTATTGTACACCATCAAATATCTGTAGCATCAATGTCAACACAAGCACCGACATAACCAATCACAAAATTCAATGGATAATTCATCAAAGAGAAATTCCCGATGGAAGATTCTGAGGATAGTGAAATGTTAAATTGGATCTCTAGATGAAGATGAAGATGATACAATTATAAATTTCAAGTTACCAACTGATAAATATGGTAAGGGATATTGAATCATGCAAAAGATGGGCTATGAGGGTAATGGTCCTATCAGAAAAAGAAAATAAGGAGTAGTTGTGCCTATTGATCCTCCAAGACTCGCTACAAAAGATAAAATAGGACTAGGATATGGTACTATGTTGAAAGAAACAACATCCAAACAACTGAATGATATTGTACTCACATTGCAAGAAAGTTCTAATCCAAGGGAAGCATGCTTGATAGCAATTCAAAATTTCTGCGATAATAACTCTGACACAGACTCTGGAGAATATGAATGTGATACCATCCATAATGATGAATTATGGAGGGATAAACAGGTTGATGTGATACACAAGTATACGTCTACTCTAATCAAAGGAGAAGGTTCAGGGATCCAACCACACAAATCTGAACTACAACGCAACTATGATTCTAGTGATACTGAGTTAGATTTAATCGAACAAGACTATTGTGAGGACAGTACCAACATTGATCTACCTCCTACCTCGGGTCCTATTGATACCTCTGTTATGACCATAACCATAGCTGATTTCACTCAACCTAATGACCCGATACCGCTAATACATATCGATCTCTTTGACTGGGATCTATCTGAACCTCCCGATATACCTATGTTTCCAACTGATGAATCTATCATAAACTTATTTCCACAAATGATGTAAATGATTGTTCCACTGGCAATTTTCAGCATGATATCCTTAGTCAAGAGAGTGTCAAGTTTCCTAGCTGCAAAAGTAAAAATTCAAAAAGAAATATCTAACGGTGAAAACCTGAATCTCACAGTGTTAGATCAAACAAAAGATAAAAAAAAGAGTGTATCAAATGGTGAAAACCTTTTTAAGACACCAAATGATGGGATTCTTGACACTCTCCCATAACACTATCATGAGCGATCACCTATTTTGATTGAGCCTACAAAAGTAGTTAATCTTGAAACTTCAGATAAACTGAGGATTCTATAGTTAGCAGCATCAATGACAGATAAAGAAGTACCTGAGTTCATGGAATTTCTCAAAGAAAATCAAGTCAATTTTTCTTGGTCTTATGTAGACATGCCAGGTCTTGATCCAGATCTTATAATGCATCACTTGTAAATTAAACAAAGAGTAAACCTATAAAACATAAACTTAGAAAGATGCATCTTCATGTGGCACTACTAGTTAAAGAAGAACTTAAGAAACTCCTCGATGTGGGATTTATAAGATCAATTGACTATGCAGAATGGATCTCCAACATTGTTCCTGTATCCAAACCTGACAAAAGTGTTAGAGTGTGCACAAATGTTAGAGATCTTAATAAGGCATGTCCTAAGGATGATTTTCCTATTCCAAGCATTGATACTATAGTTGACCTGATAGCTAGCCATTACATGTATTCACTAATGGACGGTTTCTCTAGTTATAATCAATTCAAGATTACACCTAAAGACCAGGACAAAACAACTTTCACATGTCCCTGGGGGACTTACTGTTGGAAGGTCATGTCTTTTGGTTTAAAGAATGTTGGGGCTACATACCAAAGAGCTATGACTACAATTTTTCATGACATGATGCACACATTCATGGAATATTATATCGATGACATATTAGAAAAATAATACAAAAGAGGACATCTTGAGATATTATCTAAAATATTTGCAAGGTTGGAAAAGTTCAAAGTTTGTCTCAACCCTAAGAAATGTGTTTTCGGAGTCACATTGGGAAAACTCTTGGGATACATAGTTTCAGCAAAAGGAATTGAAGTAGATCCTGCCAAGGTACAAGAAATCATGGAAATGCCTCCACCAAGGAATATCAGTCAGTTGAGATCATTGGAGGGATGACTTCAATCTATACGAAGATTCATTGCACAAATAGCAGACAAATGTCTACCTTTCACACATCTACTACACAAGAATTTTCCTTTCAAATGGGATGATAAGTGTGAAATGGCCTTTCAACAAATCAAGTAGTATTTAATGAACCCATCAGTTCTAATACCACCAAATCTAGACAAACCACTCATCTTATACATTGCTACCACAAAGACATCTTTGGGGGCATTGTTAGCACAAGAAGACTCTATAGGAAAAGAACATGCAATCTATTATATCAACTGAACATTAATAGGTCATCAACTCAACTACACCTTCATCGACAAGGCTTGCCTAGTTGTGGTCTTTGCCTCATAGAAGTTTCAACACTAGATGTTAAATCATACAATCAATCTTGTTGAAAAGATTGATCCACTCAAATATTTGTTGAGCAAGGCCACGTTGATAGGAAGGTTAGCAAAATGGGTCATGATCTTAAGCGAATTCGATATTCATTATATTGATCGCAAAGCAATCAAAGGATAAGCTATTGCTAACCAACTAGTAGAAGCACCCCTAGAAGTAGAACATCCCATGCACATTGAATTTCTAGATGTTGATGTCTTCATGACAGAGTCAAAGCAACCTTGGTCATTATATTTTGATGGCTCATTTACTCAACATGGATCGGGGGTAGACATACTCTTTGTCACCCCTCAAGGAAATACCATTCCTTGATCATATTGGCTAATGTTTCCATGCACTAATAACATATCCGAATATGAAGCTTTAATCAATGGACTCAAAATAGCATTGGAATGGAGAATCACAGAATTACAAGTCTACGGTGACTCAGAGTTAGTCATTAACTAGATCAGTGATGACTATCAAACCAAAGATGACAAATTTTTTTCATATAAAAAAATGGTTGATGATTTCAAGAAATAATTTTTAGACATCAAGTTCATTCAAATTCCAAGGCTTGATAAGAAGGCAGCTGATGCTGTGGCCACAATTGCTTCATTGTTACAACTCCCAGAAACTTAGACTCGCTATGAATTTCTGGTGGAACAATCATTTATGCCTACTTATGACACACCTGAAAATCAAATCATTTGCCACTTAGTAGGATCTAATTCACCTTGGTATGGCAAGATTTATGCCTACCTAAAAGACGTTATCTTACCACTTGACTTATCCCATAACAAAAAATGCAACTTTATTGGACAATCTTTCCTCTATACCCTTATTGCCGACACTCTTTATCACGCCAGTCTTCATGGTACTTTATTTTGATGTCTTGAACATGATGAATTCGATAAGGCTTTACAAGAAGTTCATGGTTTAATTTGTGGTACTCATTCAAGTGGACTAACCTTATCCAAGAAATTGATTAGAATGGGTTACTACTAGCCTACAATGGAGAGGGAATCATTCACTTTTGTAACAAAGTGCCCTAAATGTCAGATACACAAAAATCTCATTCATGTACCAGCACAGGAACTACAACCATTCATACCAACCTAGCCATTCTCTCAATGGGGGTTGGATTTAGTTGGTAAGATTCATCCTTCATCCTCAAATGGACACAAGTTCATCATCACAGCAATAGAGTATTTTACCAAGTGGATTGAGGAAGTACCTCTCACTAAGGTCACTAGCAAACAAATCTCATCATTCATACTCAACTATCTTATTTTTCAGTATGGCATTCCCAACTCCATCATCAAAGATAATGGACGGCCATTCAAGAATCAGGATGTTGACAAACTTTGTGAGAGATTCCATATTCAACATAGATATTCAACACCTTATTATCCACAAGGAAATGGTCAAGCAGAGGCCTCAAATAAAACAATATTAAAATTTTTGAAGAAGACTGTGAATGATGCAGGGAAAGATTGGCATTTTCAACTCAATCCCGCATTGTGGGCTTACTGAACTAGTATCCAAAGGCCAATAGGAGCAACACCATTTGCTCTTGTCTATGGAGTAGAAGCCATTTTTCCCCTAGAAGTTAAGATCCCATCACTTTGAGTATCACTAAAAGGCCTCATAACAGATGATGGATATAGAGTTTCCTGATTGCAAGAATTGGAACTTCTTGATGAAAAGAGACAATGAGAAGTTGATCATTTGAAAGCATATCAACAAATAATGTCTCGCAGCTATAATCACAAAGTCAAACCACATACCTTTCAGGTTGGTGATCTTGTTCTAAAAGAGAACCCACGTAATCAGCAGGATAGAGAAAAGAAGGGAAAGTTTGGACCTAATTGGCTGGGTTTGTATGTGGTCATAGCAGTATACAGTTTAGGAGCATAAAAGTTGTCAATGCCAAAAGGCAACCTGTTTGACAAACCTATCAATAGCATGCACCTGAAAAAGTATTATGTCTGAAGAAATTATCATCATCAGAAAAAGTCCTTAAGAAATACAAAAACATCAGAAAAAAGTCCTGAAGAAATAAAACATCAGAAAAAGTTCTAAAGAAATACAAAAACAACAGAAAAAGGTCCTGAAAAAATGATTACCCTAGTGAAAACCTGGCAAACAGGCATCTCGATAGTGACAAAAAAAAATGCAATAAAAACAAATAGTGAAAATATGGCAAACGGACGCTATTTGTAGCTCTCCATCTATTAGTTCATGTTTTGCACTAGGCTTTATTTTCATGAATCTTTCCTTCATCTTAGGGTCATACCAATATCTTGTTGCCATCATTTTCCTAAGAGTGATAATGTCTTACCATGGCTCGATTCTTGTACATATCCATTTCAACAAGTTGTGTCAAATACTGGGGGAAAACGTTGACATACTCTGGGGCAACCAACTTTCAGGTTCTACAAAAATAGCTTGACAACAATATAGAACTCAATCATGCGAACAAACAAACAAAACACATGAACAACTATCCAACCATTAACCCATATCACATCTGTTTTTCAGCAAAATACCATATCATGACTCATATATGGATGATCTAAAATCTGAATAATGATTCGAATATCAGTTTTTCATTTTGAACAATGGTTGTTTTATTTTTCAATATCATGTTTCTAGAGCACACTCAATGATGTATTGAACTAGAGTGGCAACGAAGGAGGATGATTTTTCTTTGTCTGTTGTCTTGAGGTTAACTATTAGTTTGATGTAAATATGTCGTGAAACATGATTTCCAAAGCATATCATTGACGACAATTCCACATTTGCATTAGAAGGTGGTTAGTCTTTTTCTGTTTATGCAAGAGATGCTCATGTCATCTTAGTTCAATTATACCTCGATGCTTGTGTTCTCTTTCTATATCAAAAATCATGAAAGTTGTACTCAGGTCATCATTGGTGCTAATCTCCCCTCTGATGCTTGTACATATATCCAACATTTTATAAGGCTCAATGAACAGTTGGTTTTATTTAGTTGCATTTCATTTAGATCAATGTATATATTTTCCATACTGGATTCACATTACAGTTTCAAACAAAGCTAAACAGATAAATCAATGGTTGTCATGTCTCTTTGGATTATATGTGGAGGACATTTGGAAATTTGTTTCATCCTTGATTCATTATCATTTCATCTTGGTCGTGTGCCTATCATATAGTTTAAACATTCATCATTTGGGACATGTCTCAATCATTTATCCTTCATGATGCATTATCATTTCATTGCATATCATAGGACATTCTCAATTTTATCATCTTGGTTTCATTCTCGTACCATTTCGATTCTTTATCATTTCATATCATTCATTTATTTTTCATTCTTATCCTATCCATCATTTTCATTTTACATTTCATCCTCTCATACCATTGCACATCATCTCATTTAAATTCATTACATTTCATCATCACATATCATATCATTTCATTCCTTTCATCCCATATCATAGTATTACATTACATTGCATATCATATCATCCAATTTTCCTTTCATTTTATCATTCCACTTTTACATTGCATATCATATCATTCCATTCCTTTCATTCCATATCATTTTATTGCATTACATTGCATAGCATATCATTCTATTTTCATTTCATTTTATCATCCCATTTTATTACATTACATTTCGTATCATATCATTATATTACATTTCATTTTATCATTCCACATCATTTCAATTTTACATTTTATCATCTTCTTTCATTACATTTTATTTCAATACATTACATTACATTTTTCATATCATTTCATCTCATTTGATTTTATCATTTCATTCCATTGCATTTCATTACATTACATTGCATATCATATCATTACATTTCATTTTATCATTCCACATCATTTCAATTTTACATTTTATCATCTTCTTTCATTACATTTTATTTCATATCATTACATTTCATTTTCATCTCATTTTTCATTTCGTCATTTCATATCATTACATTTCATTTTCATCTCATTTTTACTTCATCATTACATTTTCCTTATCACCTCATTTTCATTACATTTCATATCATTACATCTCATTTTATCATGTCATCAATCATTTTCATATTCATTACATTTCATAGCATACGTATTAATCCTTTCACGTCATTTATCATTCACATCTTTTCTCATTTTTCAATACCATTTTATTTGATGCATTTCATAGACATAACATCCATCATATCATCATCATTTATAGCATTTGAAAAATTCAAAACCAAAAGAATTCCATATAAACATTACATTTCCACATCATTAACAATTCATATCATATATCATATCATCTCAACATGTTGCATTTTTTTTACCATCATCATCCACCTGGATGAGATACTTAGTACACATCATATTGCACATCATCATATCATAATCATATCACATAATCCTGCAAAACAGGTTAGTCAGAGATCATATATCAATATCCATATCACATAAGCAAGGAAATAAATGCATATCTATCTCATATCATCACAACAAATGCAACACATCATCAAAACTCATTGACACTGCATATCATCGCTCATCAAAATATACATACAAATGTCCAATAGTCCAATGACACTAAAAATCTAACAAGATACATGAGATATGATCAAAAATCAATGTACATACTCCAAAGAATATGAGATACATCACATAAACTCCTGCATACATCAAGGCTGGCTGGTAGAACCCCCTGATGGAGCTGGTCTCGCAGATGGTGGCCTACCACTGGTCTCTGCATCCAGATCCCGTCAAGGCCTAGTAACCCCCAGACTCTATGTGTCTGTCCATGTCCATGTCCTGGTCCTAGTATGGGACCGTGGGAAAGGCTCTCTGCATTCAGGAGGACACAACTCCTCGTATCTGACCTGCTAATACTTAGCCTCTCTGGCCATCTCAAAGCCCTCGACAATGGCCTCTCACAATGATGTTCTCTCCATGGTGCCCATCAGCATCTGTGCAACACCCTCGGCCTCTACCATCCTCCGTCTCAATGCATATCTCTATGTAATCAACTAGGCTAATTATGGATCTAGGGTAGGGGGATGTTCTTGTGCCTGTGTATGTGCCTATACTAGCTGTGCCTGTAGCTATGCAACCAATCCCTATGCCTACACCAATTGACTCTGTAACTGCACCTATTGTCCTTGCAATGTATGTACTTGGGCCTATAGGGTATCTATTTGTCCCTATTGTGACGAGTAACCAACCCTGATCATTGTCCTCCACCCAATTCCAGTCCTTGGCCTCTGCATGATCTGGATACTGCTCAAAATATCTAGCCTCGGTCTCACTGGAACCTATCCCTCATCTCTGCCATCATCCCCATCTGAGCTCTCCTCCTCTCCACTTTCATCATCATCTCCCCCAACTGCTGCTTGCTCACCACCGGCCACATCCTCCTATCTCCCTACCCCTAGCTACAATACCACCAAAATGGGTGTTGGCTCATCAGGACAGGTAAATCATGGAAAGGGATGTGTATGATAATAAACTAAGTACTCGTCAAACATACCAACATCAACAATATCTCGTCTATCATCCCATGCCTCAGGCGCTAAAGCCATATACTTGGTATATGCTATCTAATATGAAATACATGGCCCCCATCCCACCTCATCCTTGCTTTGTGCACAATGAGCAACCCCCTGCAGCATCCCCTATGTAAAACCGAACTATCACTACAGCCGCAATGCCAAGAACCTCTCTAGAATGAAGGGACTACGGCCTATCAAAAATTGAGGAATACCTATGAATGGAATCTCTAGATGATCTATATCCCATGGCTCACAATCTAGGTATGGTCGCCATATCTCTTGCATAAATTTTTCAAATATTGCATTCACTAAGACTACATTTAGATGTCATGACAAATAGTTCACATGCTTAGTCAATGCTTTTACATTTTCCTTTTTATGTAGGGATTGCTCTAATACAATTGTATCAAATCTTTGAGAATAAGGATAAAATTTGAGTATCAAATATCTTCCATAGAATCTACTATTTGTTTTTTTTTAAGGTTGCATCATTATTTACATCATGTTCTGTATCTACCACAATTTAGTATATGTAGGATGTTTTACAAAGCAATACATAGTGCATAAATAAAAGATTGGAGACACTTAAGGGAAATGTATGCAACAATATAAGTGACTCCCTGTTTCATATTTTGCTTCGTTGAGAAAAGAATATGCACTTTTCTATCCCTCTATAGCTCGGTTTTCAGTCCCTTTTTGTCAAGGAATGTTTATATACCTTCTTTATGTGCCCACATCCTTTCTTCATTCTTTCTTTGATGGATTTCCACACCCTATTTCAAAGCTCCCATTTTTTGCAGGCATGCAACATGGATGCTAGTCAAAGGTTGTGGAATTTAATTTTACACCTACCAATCGCATTATCTTGAAAGTTTCTAAAAGCCTTCTCATCCAAAGATATAAAGTCTGGTTCTTTAATATTCTAACATTATTGTTTAGTGTGGGTTTAGTCATTTATTCACTAACATTGTTTCTTTAATATTTAGGTGCTAATATCTTTGCATTTGGTAGTGGTGCTATTGACAGTGATAAAATTTGTGTTTGAGAGTAATGTTAGTTCATTTGATAGTGATATATATATATTTTTTTCTAACATTATATGTTTGGGCTCCATTGATGTAAATGCTATAGACTAGTTGATCTATCATTTTTCCATGCCATTGGCAAAGAAAGAAAGTGAATGCACCCACATATAGCTAGATTATTTGATTTATTTAGAGGAAATAAAGAGCCATCATTCACTCGATTCGAAGAATTCAAATGTTCCCTATGGGCCATTCCAAAGGAATCAAAATGCACATTACCCAATCCTAGATCTGCACATTTATCTCACACACATGCATTTCTTGTGTAAACCTATGGATGTTTCTTGTGGTATAAGCAACACTCTTGCCAATCACATTTGTTTGTAGAGAGGCCGTAGGAAAAGGCTATGGAACTTAGTTTTACACCTGATAGTTCCATTAGCTTGAAAGTTTCTAAAAGCATTTATTTGTTGTATTTTTTAAATGGTCCATGTCTCCCACTTTAAAGGTAGTGTAGAAATATGTAACTCTATCTTGTGAGATCCACATGATTTTAAAGAGTTGTAGTATTTCTAATGATTATGTTTGGAGGGAGTCTCGGGAAAGCTGATGATTTTTTTGACTTGACTACATTTATTGAATGCATTTCTATCAATTGAATGATTGTCTCTATATTTAATACTGCTACTCTTAGTAATTGATTGGCTGCATAGGGTAGTAAACAAAGTCTTTCACATTTATATCTTTAGAGAAGCTTTTCATATGAAATCTCATATTAGTGAGATTGAATTATTGGCAGGAAAAAAATTTCTCGTTGTTAGAAAACTCTCTATTTTTGGTTAAAGATTTTCTTTAAAGTCTATGGAAATCAAGATTCTCATTAATCCTTCATTTATTAGTTCAAAATCATTAGTGTAGACATCAAAAAATTGTCATCTTACGATACCTTGTCACAACATTGCATCATTTAGACACCTTGTATCATGTTTTTCCCTAGGTACCCATGTCATCATCTAATTAGTTAAATAAATCTTATTTATTTGACTAATTTCATTTATTCCCTTCCTAGATGCATAATTCATCAATTCCTTTGATGTTAATTAATTAATATTATTTAATTAATTAAATCATTTTCATCCATTCCTCTAATGCTAATTAAATAATTTATATTATTTAATTAATTAAATCATTTCCATCCATTCCTCTAATGTTAATTAAATAATTTATATTATTTAATTAATTAAATCATTTCTATTAATTCTTCTAATGTTAATTAAATAATTTGTATTATTTAATTGATGAAATAATAATCCAGCATTAATTAAATAAATCAAATATTTATTTAATTAATAAAATCTTTAAAATATCTTCTCGCTTTCTTTCCAAAATTGAAACTCATGTGCATCTAATTAATTTATTTAATTAGATAATTCATCAATTATCTTTCTCATCTTTTTCAGATTTATTTCCTTTGAAAGATAATCAAAATCTTTCTATTTTTTTCACATCTTATCTTATCTTGTTTTAATTCCTTTAAAACAATAAATCAAAATCTTTCTATCTTTCGAAAATCTTATCTCATCTCATTGTTTTTCCTCTTTTGACAAAAATCAAATCATTATCAATCTTATCAAATCTTATCTCTGTCCACATCGAAAATCTATAAATCAAACCTTTCACAGGCCATTTGCATCGAATCTTCAGACATCCTTATGCTGTCAAAATCATTCTTTGATCGAATCTTCTTCTAGCATCTTCACTCTGTCAAAATCAGTCTTCAATTGCCATCTATCATCTTCATCAAGTTGTTATGCTACAGAATTGAGCAACCAACATTCCTCCAAAAATCAACCTTTGAAATCTTGAATCCTTGTGCAGGTGGAGAAGAGCCATGGAGATCAATCAACACTAGTTTGAAAATCGGTTTGCAGTTTCTTTGTTTACTATTTTTATTTTCATTCTAGTTTG
Organism: Sequoia sempervirens; assembly: GCA_007258455.2. Lineage (NCBI taxonomy): Eukaryota > Viridiplantae > Streptophyta > Pinopsida > Cupressales > Cupressaceae > Sequoia > Sequoia sempervirens. The sequence goes on along the minus strand of VDFB02000013.1, from coordinate 211,981,245 downwards.
TACTTCATGGAGCTTGATAGGATTTAATTTGTTTATTGTCTTCAATGCATTTAAACTCTTGGATTTATCTACCTATCTACATTTTGGAGCCCACCGTGGGGCCTTGCCCCATTTTTAACATTTATTTGCAGGTTTTATGACAGGATTCGCGTTCTAGAATTCAGAATTTTGGAAAAAATTTTTGTTTTAGCGCATCTGAGGGTTTTTGTAGCACATCCAGGGTTTAATAGTGCTTTTACAGGTCTTTTGGCGCATTTAGGAGCTGTTTTGGTGCATCCAGGGACTATTTCGGCATTTATAAGGAACAAAATGGTGCACATATTGTTTCATTAAAAAAATTGAAAAAAAAAAAAATTGCGCATCCGAGATTTCTTTTAGCACATATGGGACTTCTTTTAGCACATATGGGACTTCTTTTAGTGCATCTAGGAATTATTTTAGTGCATATGAGGTCTGTTTTAGCGCATACACTTTTGTTTCAACATTTTTTTAGTCAATCTTAAAATGGTCGTATCTTGGTCATTTTTTGGTCTTTTTCAGTGCTTTTTTTTATGATTTGGGGTAGAATTTCATAAGCTATCCAATGGTGCTGGTTTTTATCAATTTTTACAGAGTTAAAGTTCTCAAATTTTTATATATTCTTCAGCACATATGACTTTTGTTCTAGCAGATTTTTAATTTGTTTCTTTTGTCCTTGTGACTTGTTGGTGAATCATACGGAGCTGGAAAAGTGTTGGAATCAGTCACCATCAATTTGGAGAGTGAAAATAACCAGGTTCACTCATTTCATCCTTCATCTCTTAATCTTGTTTGTCACATCTTTCAATTTGGGACATAAAATCAAATCTTGTTTGATCACATCATTGCAATTGGTTTAAAAAAAATCTTGTCTTCAATCACACTTCAAAAATTGGGTCTAAAATTAATCACTGTCTTCCATCAAATCTTGATTTGAGGATAAAAAGAACAAGTGTTTAAATTTTTTTATAAACATTACAATTTTTTTAAGGGAAATTAATCATTGTGAGTGTGAATGAAGTGTGTGTGTGATCACAAACACCTCACTTGGTTTGCTTTTGTCAAACCCTTTCTAGGAGGCCTGCTAGGGGATTTCATCACCCCTGGGGATGACCTCAATTGAAGTGTGAATCGAAAGACATGCTTGTTTGGAAGTTAAATTTTTTGTCACTCTTGGCTAAGCCCCAAAGAACTTTATACCTTTGGGAAGTGAAGGTGAAGGGTGGGTCACCCCTTTCTCCTGGCTGTGTGGCAAGATTTTTCTTTCAAATCATCCTTAGTCAACCTTGTGTAGACTAGCTTGAGACCTAATTGGCCATACCACACTTGACTAGTCATAGGGCTTGTTGATGTGTCTTCCATGTGTGCTTGTTTAATAATCATTATTACATTATTCAAAATTCAAAATTCAAACTTTCTTATGTGTCTTGTGTGAGTGATTTATGGTTGTGCATGTGTGATTCATTTAAACATTGTCCAATCAAGCTAAAAACCAAACACATAAAGTCACTCTACACATTCTTCCAACACATTCATATCCAATCACCATCAACCCTAATCAATCCAAGTCTTCCAATCTAATCATTCCACATCATCACTATCACCAACCTAGTCCTAGTCACCAATTATAAAAATGGTCATAATCATAAACAAGCCCAAATTCATAATCCAAGGGGGCACAACTAAGAATTCCTTTGATGGAAATATGAATGTAACCTCTTCTCCAAAAACAACATCATCCAAATTCAATATTTTTGAATTTTTTGAGAAGCCCAAATCTAAGCCATCAAATAAAATTGACCAATCTAATCGATCCACTTCTTCACATGTTAATGCCACATCAACACATCCATCAATATCACTGGAAGAACATAGGAGCCCAAGTCTACCTTGGCAAAAAAATCAAGAGCCTTTAAGTCTTAATTCCACCTTTGACAAGGGAAAAACCAATCTAGCACATGCACCCTATAACTTTATCATACCATCATCCAATCAAAATCAAAACCATAAGCCAACACCTTCTACCTCTACACCTCCAACAGATGTCACCCAAGGGCTACAAGCAAGGAATCAACTGTTGCCATGTCATTCAACACATATACCTGAACATACAAAAGAATCCTCAAACATCATTCCAAATCCTTCAAGCCAACCAATTCCACAACCCCTTGAGCCAATTCCAGAGTCTCCCCTCGTAAGTCCAAGTCACCCTCTATCATGCTCCTATGTTCTTGACCATCAAGAACATGACAAGTATCTCCATGAGAAATCCCCTTCCACCTCCATTCAGATAAGTCATGAGGTATGTCAAGAGCACAATCCTAAACATGAGAAAACATTACCCCCTCATCCACATAAAGATCAACACCCTTCTAATGATTCCATTCATAACATACCTAATACTATCCATGATCAATCTTTCATCTTTGATCAAGACCCCTTTTATGATCAAGAAGACCATGATGATCCTCTTAGCCAACTTTATGCATTCCATGGTCAAGATCTTTCCACCTCACCCATCCATGATGCACAAACATCCACTTCTCATGATGAGACATATGCCTCCCAGGCACACATAGAAGATCAAACAAATACATTGGCTCTAAGTGAACATAATGCTAATCAAGATCCTAATGGTCCTCCATCACCCACTATCGACCCCATTGCAAGTCCTCCATCATATCGTAATGGTCTTTCCACCCTCATTCATGAATGTTCCTCCTTAGAACAACAAAAACCATTATCTTCCCTTGCTTCATCTTCTCCATCCAATAAGGAACTCATGTCTAGTGTTCTACCTACACCTAGTCTCATTGTCCATTGCACACTCCAAAACATGAACCACCAAGATAAAGGTTTATACCTTCATGAACAAGGTATTTTGGAGCCTATCCATGTCAAAGTCCCCCCACACTCTTATGGTCGTGGGAATACATCTCAAGGACACCAATCTCAAGATGTTGATATTTTCTCCATACATCCCAAGTCCACCTCCTTTCATCGTAAAACCTATCGTATCCCTAAAACATATATTGCCATCCTCCCTCCATCATCCTACAAATGCTAAAAGCATGTGACCATACACCTTCCACCATCAAATCTACCACCATTGCTTCCAACTCCTAATATCCCTCCATCTAATCTACCTCCACTTCTCCCAACACCTAATATCCCCATTATCCAGTCCCCTTATCCCTCCATGCATAAATACCCTAACATTCCTAATCATGACCAACAAATGCACACATTGTATAAACATGAAGCTTCCACCCATTCCACCATACCCATGGGATTCAAAAGAAAGAATTTTCAATGCCTCTACTTGTAAAGTAAAAAATCCTAACGGTTCTCATGCCTTAGGACATCAATACAAAAATTCAAATCAAAATACATCCAAAAAGGTATATAAGCCCATACCTCCAAAAGTAAAGACCAAAACTAAAATGGTTTGGGTACCTAAGAAAAAAGAAATCAAGTTAAATGAGGCATTCACATCACAAAAATCCCAACCATCCACTTCCTTCCCACATTCTCATTCCATTCAAAAGTCTCAAATTCCTAAAAACCACAAGAAAAATAAAAATCATAAAAATACTAAGTCTATGTGGGTACCAAAAGCACTACACCCTCCACCTCCTAAGAAAACATCTTCATTGCTTCCTACACCCCATCCACATGAAAAGATTCAACGTTTATCACAGTGTGTGCAACCATTGGTCATGGTTCCCTTCCATTTCACAACAATTCCACATACCTCCATCTCCCCATCCTTCACGCATTATCCTACATATCTCCCCCACCATCTTCCTATGGTCCATGCTTTTGCATAAACCTTTCATCCATCCTTTTGCACAAGTCTTATTCATTCCACATCATCATCCACTATTCCCCATCCATTCTTACATAAGACATTCATAATCCATTATCTACCTACTCCATTTCTCTTTCATGTCATCCCTTACCAACATCTATGAGCATAATGACATTTGACATGGTCAATGCAATGAAATAAATATCTAGTTGGACTATCACCTTTCATGGAACTAGACACTTGAGTCCCTCCTATCCATATTCGCCTTCTCCTATCCAAAAATGAAAAAAAAAGTAAAGACAAATCCCTTCATCCAATGGTGAAAACCTAGTAAACAGGCGCCCTGGATACGTACCATGATGAAAACCTAGCAAATAGGCGTCATGTTTAGGTTGATCTTCTATGCCACTTACACTTGGGGGCATAATGTCTTATCTATCCAACCTATCATTTTCATGTCATATCATTTCCATCCTACCTACCATATTTAGCCATCATATTAAGTCCATTCATACATCCCTATCATATTGAGTCCATCCATCCACCCTTCTTCTTTTGATTTTGGTGAAGATATAGGGGCAAAGGTTGAAACATGTTCTGGGTATCTCTTGACATACCTCATCCCATCTAAACCAATCATGTCATTATCCTGTTGTCATACATTTTGTCTAGAAACATCCTAAGTCTTGTACCTAGAATGGTACATGTTATTCCTATGCGGCATAGTCTTTGGAAATCACATCCTTTCTCTCCTATGATGCATACATCCATTCCATTCACTATGACCTATCCTTTATATCCATCCATCTATCATGCCCCTTTATCCCATCACGCACCCTTTCATCCATCAATCGCATCTATCTCCTTGCACCTAGACTTGGTTTTCCCCTTGTCATTGGTCTCTAGCACAAAGGCTACTCAAATTTTCATCCTTTGACACATCAAAACATCTCAAAAGTCCAAAAAAATAAAAACATCTCAAAAGTCCCAAAAAAAATCAAAACATCTCAAAAGTCCAAAAAAATCAAAACATTTCAAAAAGTCCAAAAAAATCAAAACATTTCAAAATTCCAAAAAATAAAACATTTCCAAAATCCAAAAACATTAAAACATTTCAAAAATCCAAAAACAAAAAATGAAAACATCTCAAAAATCCACAAAAATCAAAATATCCCCAAAAATACCAAAAAAATCAAATAGCCAACAAAAAATCCAAGCAATAAAATCAAACCACATCACTTATTCTAATCAATCTAATCATTATCATCAAATCAATTCATTTCTTCATCAATCCAATCAATCAAAATCATTCCAATCAAATCAATTTCTCAATTCAATCAATCAATCATCTAATCAAATCACTTCAACCTAAATCATTCCAATCACATCAATTCTTCTATTCAATTCATCACATCCTATCATCCAATCAATCATCTTCATCTAGACCATTTCATCCAATCAAATCAATCAAATCAATCCAAGCCATAATCCAAATGCAATTCAATCCTTAATCCATACCAATCAAGTTGATCAATCTTGTCAAATTATCCAATCACATCCTTTGGTCTTGATCCTAATCTTGTCGTAAACCAAATCAACCAATCAACCAATCAATTATCATCATCCTTGTGTTGCTCTAGGGATATATCGCTTCCCAACAATGACAACACTATCAACATCATCAATCAATCAATCAATCAACGGTTTACAGCTTGACAGGGCAATACCTTGTTTGTTTTTGTATCATTTGTGCATGCTTGCTTGCTTGCTTGTGTGTGTTATCATTTTATCTTGCATTTGTATCAAATCCATATCATTCTAGCTAATATTCATATCTTGTGTGTGTTGGAATATCTTTTTGCACTATCCTTACATCTAAGGTCACATAATACCTTTTGTGCATTAGGACTTTAATGCTCTAAGTCTACTTCCTCATACATCTAGACAAGGTTGTATTATGCTAGGGGCATGAGACACATCGTCACCTTGGTCCTTATACCTTGGTGCATAACGTCTAGTGCTATATCAAACATCATGGTTGCTCATCTTTCATTGCAGCATAACGTATCATTCATCTCCTTCATCCACTTTCTATCTTGCATCATCCTATCTATCCTTATCATTTCATTTCGAGAGCCTACCTGTGTTTGTTCAACCCCCTATCCTCTCGAGGGGGCATCATCATTCCATCATCATCCTATCTTTATATCATTATCCATTTTCCTCTATCCATACCTTAACTTCTTTGAAATGATGTTACTCAACACAAATCTCATCATCTCGAACATCATCTCAAAGAGGGGGAAAATGTAGACATCAAAAAATTGTCATCTTACGATACCTTGTCACAACATTGCATCATTTAGACACCTTGTATCATGTTTTGCCCTAGGTACCCATGTCATCATCTAATTAGTTAAATAAATCTTATTTATTTGACTAATTTCATTTATTCCCTTCCTAGATGCATAATTCATCAATTCCTCTAATGTTAATTAAATAATTTCCATCCATTCCTCTAATGTTAATTAAATAATTTATATTATTAATTAATTAAATCATTTCTATTAATTCTTCTAATGTTAATTAAATAATTTGTATTATTTAATTGATGAAATCATAAATCCAGCATTAATTAAATAAATCAAATATTTATTTAATTAATAAAATCTTTAAAATATCTTCTCGCTTTCTTTCCAAAATTGAAACTCATGTGCATCTAATTAATTTATTTAATTAGATAATTCATCAATTATCTTTCTCATCTTTTTCAGGATTTATTTCCTTTGAAAGATAATTAAACTCTTTCTATTTTTTTTCACATCTTATCTTATCTTGTTTTAATTCCTTTAAAACAATAAATCAAAATCTTTCTATCTTTCGAAAATCTTATCTCATCTCATTGTTTTTCCTCTTTTGACAAAAATCAAATCATTATCAATCTTATCAAATCTTATCTCTGTCCACATCGAAAATCTATAAATCAAACCTTTCACAGGACATTTGCATCGAATCTTCAGACATCCTTATGTTGTCAAAATCATTCTTTGATCGAATCTTCTTCTAGCATCTTCACTCTGTCAAAATCAGTCTTCAATTGCCATCTATCATCTTCATCAGGTTGTTATGCTGCAAAATTGAGCAACCAACATTCCTCCAAAAATCAACCTTCGAAATCTTGCATCCTTGTGCAGGTGGAGAAGAGCCATGGAGATCAATCAACACTAGTTTGAAAATTGGTTTGCAGTTTCTTTGTTTACTATTTTTATTTTCATTCTAGTTTGTACTTCATGGTGCTTGATAGAATTTAATTTGTTTATTGTCTTCAATGCATTTAAACTCTTGGATTTATCTACCTATCTACAATTAGTATTTTTATTTGAAATTGTCCAAGTTAATTCAAAAAATAAATTTAATTAAAGAACATGATCTTCGTATGATTTGTCTTTTTTATCTTGCAATGGTTTCATTTTCACAAGGAACTTGCAACATTGAAGCATAGGAAGTAATCTGTGAAGAATCTTTGAGCTGGAAATGGGCATTGAACTTGAAAAAAACATTTTTAAATGCTTATTGTAATAGCTTGAAGCATCCATTTCCTTCTTTTTTATTCTATTTTAGGAGAACTCACTTCATCTTTTTGGCTTAAAATTTACAAAACAACTCAAGCTTTGTAAAATTTGGTTAAAATTGAACATTAGGAACTTACTACACTTTGATTTTGGGTTAAAAATGAACAAACACCTTCACAATTGGTTTTTGATGCTTAAAAAAAACTCATCATTTCTTTGAGACTTAAAACAAACTTGTATTGTCATTGTCTTGTAATCTTTTTTGCAACTTGTGCCATTCTAGTCTTATATTAGGATCTAGGACTATTACATGTGAATAATAACTTTTACAATGATTAAATTGAAGATCTTGAAAACATAAGTCAAATTCTTAGATAACATAACCAAATTAATTTGAAAATTTTCACAAAAGAGAGAAGAAAAAACACAATTTGATAACAGAGTTCACTAAGATGGCTACGTATCTAGGTCCCTCTCTAATAGAGCGACTGATCCTTGATTATGCTCCAAAAAAAAATACAAGGCTTCAACTGATACAAGTCTCATCACAGCTATCAGATGATAATGAATTACAAAAATCCTCCTACACAAGTACAAGAAGCTTGACTACGAGCTCCAAATGCACAAAGATTACAATTCACTATCAAAGTCCTAACTTCAATTTCCTCATCTCCTAGGAATTCTCCCTCACCATTCTTCAAAAAGCATAAACTAAATTCTGAATTAATACACTTGCACTCTCACCCCCTTTTTATACATTTTTTTTCCCATTTGGGATAAAGCCATAAAATTTGGACATTTCCCCCTTAAGGTTAGGATTTAAACAATCCCCATTAAAAACCATTTTAATTTTTTTTTTAAGCACTTATCATTTTTCATTCATGGGCTATATTGGCTTGGGTGTTTATTTTTATACATTAGATTATTTTATCTTTTATTTAATAACCATTAATGGTTATTCTAGTTATAAAATTGGGCTTATTCAATGTTGTTTTAAAGGGGTTAATTTTTTAATATTTAGGAGATTTGGTTTTAATATTTTTCCTTTAAATCCCACCAAATCCACTTGCGATCCCACAAAATATGATCTCACCAAATCTACTTGGGATCCCATAAAATCTTATCCCACCAAAGCCCACAAAATGGATTTTCTGAAATAAAATAAACCTCCACCACTTTATTTCTTAAAAATAAAGCATGGTGTTGTGGTCGTACATGAATTTAGTGAGGGGGGTCCACATTTTTTCCACATCACCTGCACTTTCCATGTCAGCATCTAGTCAACTACCACATGAGCATCCAATCAACCTTCAACTTTGATTGGCCATATTTTCATTGTACTAGCTCCATTTTTTTCCTGTTCAAGTTGTGTTGAGTCCAATTTTCTAATCTATTCATGATGATGCTAAATAATGGAGCATTAGATACACTTCAATTTTTAGTAACAAGTATCCCCCTTGATCAGTCCTCCCCACTAGATAACTTTTGGACCTCCAAAATTTGCATTTATTTAGAAATTAAGTGAGGGCATGGACTCCCCACTTGTCCTATATCCTCTGCCATCTAAACACCTAGCTTATCACCACAATTAAGACTACAATAATTTTGTTAAACTTATGCATCATTCCATCACTTCCATACACATCTGCATCAACTATTACAGCCATTAACCAATAACCACTGACAAATATCGAGTTGAATAACAATGCAGATATAAAGGAAAATGAAGCAACAACATGCCTATCTTTCACAACAGGAACATTTTGACCTAAGGGAACATCAATGCTTTCATTTACCACTTCCTCATGTTGTGATATCGGTGTATCCTACAACATCTGATTTGTCTTGGTTACCTCAAGTTCATGTCTAGAAACACCTTACTTGAAAAACATAAGAGATAAGTCTTTACTTACATTAACCACCCTTTTCAACTGCCCTGTGTTTGCAAAAGATCTACCAGTCTTGATCCTGTGAGAATGTACAATATGCCTGATTCCAATCTTTAAATAGAGGATAATGATTAAGTTCCCTCTATAAAATAGTTTTTCTATCATACAAATACGAGCTTCCCAACACTATCCCACAAACATCTAGTGGAACCACATCAAATTGCGCCTTATCAACAAACTCACTTGTAATCATAAATCTTAAAGTACGCTGCCTTGTGAATTGGAATTCATTATTTTCACAAACCCAACCTAGTGGATAAGTTATCTGATGCAGTGTAGTTTTCAATCCCAAATTCCTTACAACATCTTTTGAGATGAGGTTAATTTGAGACCCACTATCTATGAGAGTATAAATTTTAGCGTGCTTAGCAACCACTTATGTGAAATAGCTCATTACTTTTCTTATCTTCAAAAACATCATAGACTTGAGAAGAAGAGGTACAACTAGCAATAGAAACATTGGTAATAAAATTCTTACCTTTCAATCACATTGTTATTATCTTAGTTTCATCTTTAGACTCTGAACCAAGATCCATAACAACATTTGTGGTCTCCTTTCCTTTCTATTTACAAGCCCATTTCTACTTCAATTATGGATCCAACTTCTAGTAGTGATCTGCATCATGACCTTCCTTATCACAATGAGAGAATATGACCTTATCATCCTTCTTTTTAATGGTATTTGTCTTCTTCCCCTTTCCTATATCTTCATATTAACCTTTAGGCTTAGATTGCTTCTTGTTAGGCTTATCAATAAAAGTACTATTTCCTCTTGACTCCAAGTGTGTGGCTTGAACACATGCTTCATCCAAAATATTAGGATGTAAGACCAAAATAGAATGCCATAGATGTGGACAATGATTTTGGATTGCCCAACTGCTTTAAGCTCCTAGGGTTTTTCAACTAAAAGGAGAAAGGGATGCGGTCCAAAATGCAAATGTCTACACTCAATATTAATGTAAATGAGATGTAATGTGTCTAATTATGATGTACTAATGTGATGAACTAAAAATAAAATGATTTATTGATGCAAAACCTACAAAATGTGAAGTACTAGAAAACACAGTGCGATATCCAAAAATACCTAAAAATGCAAGTAAATGATGAAATAATTGAACATAATTAGAGAGGTGCACCTGTAATCTGAAATTTAATGTAGAGAGGTTCTAGAATCTTAAAAAATTAACTAAAAATGTTGACAAGGACACTTACACCAGGTTAGGTGACTTAGTCCCAGTTTTAGGAAAAACTTGTCAGAATAGGAATCTATCAAATGGGTGTCCAAAAATGTAGGAACCACTTTTCAGGCCTAGCAATGGGACTAATATACCACTAGTGGCAACTTAGTCTAGCCACAAATTTCTGAAATCCTGAGACAAGATCCTATAGCTTCAGGTCTACACTTGCTACTCTGACAAGTGCTTGCACTTAATTCTACAAAAAATGGGATAAAAAGTGTCTCCAAGCTTGAATTAGGGTTATGTTGACTTGAATAGCTTTTATGACTTGTTGACCACTTTTCAACACCTATTTCTTTCAAAAATATTCCTACAAAGTCTACAAACACACATGCAAAGAGGGAAAAATGGTTAACGGTTAGAGTATAAGGGTTTGCCTTGGTCAAACCCAACTTTGGTAATCAAACCCTAGATAATGAAATGAAATGTGAAGAGAATGATAAATAAACACCATGCAATTTCATAAACTTTCCAAACCCTTGATGTAGAAATCTGAAGATATGCAATGAAGTGCTCCAATGAATGACATGATTGTGCTTAGATTGTTTGAATACTTGAGAATGATTAAGTTATTTGCTTCAGTGAATGCTTGAATGAATAGGCCTTAAAAATGAGAGAAAAAACCCTTATTTATACATGATCTTACTAAATTTCATGAAAATAATACATCAGAGGCCGACCTCAAGGGTTAGACAACAAAATCCTGCCAGAAATTTGAAATAATTTTGAGTTTTTATCAAAAAGGACTTAGTCACCCTATTGGTGACTTAGTCCCACTTAATCAACTTAAGTGGGTGTCAGGAATTATAGGGCATTAAATGTGGTCTAACAAGAATATCCTCAAAAACACACTTAAGGGAGGTTGGAAAGTGTATTAAGGGGACATTTAAACATGAGAAGGGTTAAATTAGTGATGACAAGTCTAGAAAAGTGTGAAAGTGGGTTAAAACACTTTACAAAACATTGAAATAAGACTTGGTAAGTAATAAAAAGGGGTTATTTAGGTGAATTATGATGAAAGGGTTCTAGAAAAGTGTGAAAGTGAGTTACAACACTTCAAAACACTTTTACAAGACATCCTAGAAGTCTTAATGATTCACAAGGGTCCAAGACCTAATGTGAACATGTTGACAACAATACAACATTAAATCTATTCAAAAATCAAGCCAAAGTACACTAGGAGGGCCTAAACATGAGAAAAAGTAGAAGGGTTACTTTTTTCATGTCCACAATTAGCCCCTACTTTAGTGAGTGGATGAACTTGCTTCAAACTCACACTAAATTAGCTGATCATGCAACCATGAATGGTTCAAATGCGCTAATTCTTGATAAGATGAGAAAATGATAATTAGGAGCGATGATCAAGCCCCCATGATCACAATTTGAAGGAAAACCAAACATGAACGCAAAGGAACACTCATGACAATGAGAAAGGATGAAAGAAAGCTTTCATTGTTTTTCTAGCTCATTGTGGATTAGATCTAGGTTGTTCATTTGGAAAAAGAAATATGTACTAAATCTAGGGTGATGGAACTTATTGTTGCCTATTTGGTGAGAAAGCCCAAGTATACTCACTCTGTGGACATGGAACTTTTGGTTGTCCATGGGGTGAGAAGTCCCAAAAGGTGACAAAGATACGCTTGGTTGGTATGTACTCACACAAGCAGGTGGCTATGGGGAAAATTCGTGCCACATAATGGGCTTCCCACTCAACCATATTAAATTTATAACTCCTGATAAATTTAATAAGGTGCCACAAAGACAATGTCATTTCATGCTTCATGAGACAAGCAAAGCTTTGTATGCTCAAAACTCATGAAAAAATGCAAAGGTACCACATGCATGCAAGTTGTGTTATGCAAGGTGGCCATGTAAATGCAAAATAAAAAATGTGAAAGAAATTTTCAAATGAGTCTCAAGTTAAGATCATGTGAGTTCAATAACTTAGGGAACATTGTGTCTAATGTCTCCAAGAGAGGACCAATCAAAGAATAGAATATTCACAACTTAGACGATGCAATGTGTCACATCTAGCCACCAAGAGGAATGTAATATGCTAAGAGAGATCACACTCATGAAGGACACTATACCCAATGTCATCCATAAAGTGACAAATGCATTGTATGACGTAACAGGGATGCACTAAGAACCAAGAAAAAGGAAAATGCAAATGAATAATGTCAATGTATGCCCCCACTTTAAAGGGATTGCTACACACCATTTTGTGAGCAATTACTTTAAAGTAGCAACTGAAAAATGCAAAAACAAACAAGACATGAGAGCCAACTTGGAAATCCCCTATGCCAAGTCATATGTTTCTAAACAAGGATGGATCATGCAAATGGAAAGGGAACAAAATAAAGAGGGGTTTCATCCAAAAAAGGAACACACCAAACACATAAGGGATCTAAGGATTTGAGGTCAGTATGATCATTTCTACAATGTTGTTATTAAAGACCTTGGAATAGTCATCATTCCCCAAATACATAAAACTAGAAGAATGACACAAAGAGAGTGAAAACAAAAGAAAAATAAAGTCCATTTTGAGTCAACATTGAAGAGACAATGTAGTCTCAACCCTTTGCATTGTCCCCAAAAGGAAAACACAAGCAAAAAGGAAATAAAAAGGAAAATCTTTTGGGTCAACATGAAGGATACATTTCAATCTCAATGCCTTGCACCATACCCAAAAGGAAAACACAAGAAATAAGGTGAAAAAGTAAGGAAAATGATCTTTTGAGTCAACATGGAAGAGACATAGGGTGTCTCAACACTTTGCATCATCCCCAAAAGGAAAACACAAAATAAAAGAAAAAAAGAAAAGGACCCTTTGGGTCAACATGGAAGAGTCATAGGATGTCTATATGCTTTACGTCATCCCCAAAAGGAAAACACAAAAAAAAAAGTGAAAAAGAAAAGGATCTTTTGGGTCAACATGGAAGAGACATAGGTTGTCTCTACGATTTGCGTCATCCCTAAAAGGAAAACAAAAAATAAAGGTAAAGGGAAAAAGTAATTTATGACATATAGAAGGAAGGTACAAATAGAGGAATGTCACAAAGAGAGAGAGAGAACAACAAACATCACATCACAGGAAAACACAATACACACATGCAATCTCACCAAAGAAGAGAAAATGAAAAAGGAAATGTAAAAGGATTTAGTAATGCAAATGTAATTCACACTATAAACAAGTCATCCACCTCCCAATCTCAATGGGTATATATGGAAGAGGAATGACATAGCTAAGGGAGAAGGACAAATGAATTACAAGGATAAGGCTAACAACTTCATGACCCCATAGAATGTAAGGAAAGAATGATCCAAGATGGATGATTTGAAGGATCATGCACTAGTGAGAATGGAAAATTCTACAACTATTCCATGATAAG
>VDFB02000013.1:211911562-211959173 GCA_007258455.2 Sequoia sempervirens | reverse complement strand
CATGAATGTGCACGGTGCATTGGTTAGCCCAAAAAGCATGACTAACCACTCGTACAAGCCCTCTTTGGTCTTGAAGGCAGTCTTCCATTCATCTCCCTCTCGAATCCGGATCTGGTGATATCCACTCTTCAGATCAATCTTTGTGAAGTACTGAGCTCCACTCAAATAGTCCATCAGGTCATCCATCCTTGGCAGGGGAAATCTGTACTTGATTGTTATCTTGTTTATGGTTCGGGAATCTGTACACATCCTCCACTCCCCATCCTTCTTTGGTGGTAGTACTGCAGGTACTGCACATGTACTCAAACTCTCCCGTATCAAACCCTTTCTCAACAACTCTTGAACTTGTCTATTCAACTCCTCATTTTTTGCTGGAGTAATTCTATGAGTTGCCTTATTTGGCAAATTGGCTCCAGGAATCAAGTCAATCTGATGACTGATCTTCCTTAGTGGTGGTAAACCCTTAGGTACATTATCAGAAACAATATCTTGAAACTCATCCAACATCCCAGAAACTTCTTCTGGAACCTTCTCACTATCCTCCTTACTCACTCTAGGAATCAATACATAACACACACGCTCATGCTTCATACCTTCTAAATTTTTTTTTCCATCTACATAACAAATTCTAGCACTACTGTATACCTTTTCTTCGGTCTCCTTTAGGGGTTTCAACTTGTGACAAACCCCATCCTTTGTCAAGGAATAAGTGTTTGCATGGCCATCATGTATAGCTCGCCTATCGAACTACCACAGCCTCCCCAACAACATGTGACATGCATCCATGGGGATGATATATCCGCAGTACACCTATCATGGTATCCCCGTCTTGAACTTTACTAAGCGCTCGATGACCAAAACTTTGTGGGTGCTTTCTACAACCGGGCAATCCAATGCCGGATCGCGAGGGTGCCTTTCCACCCTTTCAGCTTCAACTTTGTGACCATCTCCTCTGACACCAAATTATTGGTGCTCCCACCATCAATAATGACATCACAACATTTTCTTTCACACTTGCACCTTGTACGAAACAGATTCTTCCTCTGTTCTGGCTCCTTTTCCTTAGTCATCAGAAACTTCTCCTAATCACTAGGGCTTCTCCCGCTTTTCGACATCATCGAATGTTTGGGCCTCCTCATCTCATGTGCAACCCTTCCATGACCTTCTGGCCTTTTGTCGCCCTTCCTTGGTGTTGTGGACATTCATAGGCTCGATGCCCTTCTTCACCACACTGGAAACACGTTCCTTTGAAACCATCTCTTCCGGATCCTTGTCCATATCTCCCTCATCCTCTACCTCTTTGATCACCACTATTTTGATCACAAGGGCGGTAGAAGTTGTCATTTCTTTGGCTTCGGCTGGTACCCACATCTTCACTTTTCTTTTCATCATCATTTCGGCTTCTGAAGGTCTTCCATTGCCCCTTCGCTTTGACCTCCTCATCCTTTTTGCTTGCCATCAAATCTTTTGTTCAACTTCTCTTCCACCCTTAGAGCAAACTGATACACATCCTCAATGGTGGTCATTCTAACTAGGCTTAACTCCTCTTGAATACTCGGCTATAACCCATTAAGATATCGGGCTACCTTCTCCTTATTGGCCTCTGTGTGACCCATTCTGATGATTATCTTGTGAAAATATTCAGTATATTCTTTCATAGATCTGCTTCCTTACTTCAACCCTTGTAATCTCTTCAACAGATCTAACTTGTAGTCCACTAGTATGAACTGCTTCTTCAGTTTCTCTACCATGCGATCCCATCTGGTGATCTTGACTTTTCCTCTTCATTTTCTTTCCAACTAGACCTCTTTCCACCAAATACTGGCATGGCCCTTCAACTTCATTTTCGCAAAATTAACTCGATCTGGGTCCTCTATTTCCTCATACTCAAAATATTCTTCTAGCTCGTTGATCTAGTCGATCAACGCTTCCAGGTTCAGACTTCCGGAATAACTGGGGACTTCTGCTCTGAGTCTTTTCCTGATCTTTGAAATGGCCCTTATTAGCTGCATTTGGTCTTGATCAATTGCTTCTTCTTCCTCTTCTACATTTGAACCTTCTTCCTCTCCTTCATCCTCACTTTCCTCCCTCGGGTTTAACCCTCTTCTCAATTGCTCTTGTAATGCGTCAATCTGTCTCTAGAGGGCTGCCAGTGCATCTCTTCCACTAGCATTTCTACCACCTCGACCACCTCTGGCACCACCATGCCTACCAGGCATCACTCTTGGAGGCATCTTTCTTGACCTCGACCCACAACCATGGTCCTAGTGTGAACTGCCTCACAGTCGGTGATCTGTCCACATGCTCAAGAAAACCCGCTCTGATACCACTTGATGAGAGCACAGCCTGAGACACATAAAATAACCCAAAAACAAGAGAATAATTTTATTATCTAGAAAATGGAGCTTCTTACATGCAGAGGATCCGATCCCCAAGTTCTACAACACATGCAAGTTACAGAAAGCTATAGAATAACCCTTTCGCAATATGTGAGCTTGTCCCCAAAAAGTTCCTCAAAAATTAGAAACCCGCCCATAAATAGAGCTCCTCATTAGTTTGGAGCCAAAAAAACATTCAAATTTTAGTTTAGGCAGTTTGGTGCCAAAAATTTACAACATGAAGTTCAAATTTCAAAAGAGCATTTGCAATTGTATCTTCTAGAAAGTGTGCCAACTTTTTGGGGCCATAACTTTTTATCCGGGACTCCGATTCGTGAACTGTTTGAACCATTGGAAAGGTCTCAAAGTCAAGAATGTGCTCAAAATTTGGTATGCCAATTTCACCAAGTTTTGGGGCCGTTCCAGGAACTCTAAGTGCCTCAAATCTAACTCAGAAGATTTTCAGGTGTAAATCTAGGAAACTAAAATGGCAATATCTTTCCATCCATGAGTTGAAAATAAAAACCATAAATTGAGAATTTCATTATGACGAAAAGGGTATCCAAAAATGTAAAAACATCTAAAAAATCAGAAACTTGAAATTTAACTATTTTTGGATGATGCAAGATTTCCCTTACACCATTAGATGCTCCTGCATCAATTGGCGACTTAGTCCCACTTAAGTAAATTAAGTGGTTTTCAGGAATTATAGGTCATTAAATGTGGTCTAATGGGAATATCCTCAAAAACACACTTAAGAGAGTTTGGAAAGTGTATTAAGGGGACATTTATACATGATAAAGGGTTGAATTAGTGATGAAAAGTCTAGAAAAGCGTTAAAGTGGGTTACAACACTTTCAAACACTTTGAAATAATACTTGGTAAGTAATATAAAGGGGTTATTTAGGTGAATTATGATGAAAGGTTCCTATAAAAGTGTGAAAGTGAGTTACAACACTTCACAATACCTTTACAAGACATCCTATAAATCTTAATGATTCACAAGGGTCAAAGACTTAGTGTGAATGTGTTGGCCACATTACAACATTAAATCTAGGAAAAAATCAATTCAAAGTCCACTAGGAGGACTTGAACATGAGAAAAAGTAGAAGGGTTAGTTTTTTTGTGTCCATAGTTAGCTCCCACTTTAGTGAGAGTATAAACTTTCTAACTAACTAGATCTTAGAAGCATCATCTAAGATACTTTGGACTATACAATAGACCTCTACTTGTTGAATTGAGTCATCTAATTTCTCAAGATTTAGTTCCCCACAATACTTAGGTAGATCAAATTTTACATCCAATTTAATTTTAGGCTTATGTGCACCCTTGAAAGGATTACAAGAAGTAGAATTAGTAGAAGAAGAAGGAGAAGATGGAGAAGATGGAGAAGAAGGAGTTTTTGGAGGCTCATCAGCTCCTGAGATTTTCCCTTTTTCCTTTTGATCTTCACAATTCTATTGCTTCAAAGAATCTCCTTTTTCATGCATCTTCCATTCCTATTTTTCCTACCTTTCTTGAAAAGAAACTTCTACCATTTCCTTCATTTCGTGAAATTTTTTTAGAAAAATATTCTCATCAAGTTTTGGACTTTGTCCAGATTTCGATCCTTCCATCTTCAAAAATTTTCTTCGTTTACTGATCTCAGGATTGTATTCGTGAAGCATTCCTTCACCTCACTAGCTTTTGGATCATGTTATCATTCACCTTTATAAACACTAGTCACAAGAAATCTCTGATACCACTTGATATAATGTTAGGATCTAGAACTATTGCACCTGAATAATAACTTTTACAATGATTAAACTAAAGATCTTGAAAACATAATTAAAATGCTTAGATAACATAACCAAATTAAAGTGAAGAATTTTACAAAAGAGAGAAAAGAGAGAGAAGAAAAAACATAGTTTGATAACAGAGTTCACCAAGATGGATACGTCTTTGGGTCCCTCTCCAATAGAGCGAAGGATCCTTTATCATGCTCTAGAAACAATTACAAGGCTTCAACTGATACAAGTCTCCTCGTAGCTCTCAAATGATAATGAATTGCGAAAGTCCTCTTACACAAGTACAACAAGCTTGTCTACGAGATCCAAATGTGCAAAGATTACAATTCACTATCAAAGTCCTAATTTCAATTCCCTCATCTCCTAGGAATTCTGTCTCACCATTCTTCACAAAGCATAAACTGAATTCTAAATGAATACACTTGCACTCTCACCCCCTTTTTATACATTTTTTTTTCCCATTTGGACTAAAACCATAGAATTTTGACATTTTCCCTCTAGGGTTAGTATTTATCCAATCCCACTTATTTTACAAATGAAATGATAACAATCTCCACTAAAAACCATTTTAATTTTTTTTTTAAGCCCTTATCATTTTTCATTGATGGGCTATATTGGTTTGGGTGTTTTTTCCTATACATTAGATTATTTTGTCTTTCATTTAATAACCATTAAAGGTTATTTCCCTTATAAATTTGGGCTTATTCATTATTGTTATTTAAAGGGGTTAATTTTTTAATTTTTAGGAGATTTGGTTTTAATATGTTGTCTTTAAATCCCACCAAATCTGCTTGGGATCCCACAAAATTTGATCCCACCAAATGCCACAAAATGGATTTTAGGAAATAAAATAATCCTACACCACTTTATTTCTTAAAAATAAACCATGGTGTAGTGGTCGTACGTGAATTTAGTGAGGGGGATCCACATTTTTTCTACATCACCTGCACTTGCCACATCAACATCCAGTCAACTGCCACATCAACATCGAGTCAACCTTCAACTTTGACTGGCCATATTTTTTTCATACGAGCTTCATTTTTTCCCACTAAAGATGCATTGAGTCCAATTTTATGAGCTCTTCACGATGATCTTAAATTTTGTAGCATTGTAGACACTTCAATTTTGAGTGACAAGTATCCCCCTGGATCAGATTCAAATGCATATGCACTTCTCTCATGCTTCATGGTGATCTTGAGAATCAAAATCAAACTACTAACATTGGTTTTCTAAAAAATTACCTATAAATTTCAAGTTTGCATTTAAAATTGAATAATCATGCTAGTGTGAGAAAGAGACATTGTGTATCTTCCCTCTTTATCCTTTATTCGAACTAGATGGTAAAAATACAAGTGTACTCCCTCACTTTTGTTACCTTTAGAGGGGCCTTCATAAGAACAACTCAAAGGTGAATCCAACCTGTTTTTCACTTAGGTCGGTCTATAAATGGATAAGACTAAATTGTCAATTCCTCATGGTATGTAGGCCTTAGCCATAGAGTGTCTCTCAAAATGGGGTACTATTGTAAAAATTATAAGAGCTCCTAGTAGGATTGATTAAATCCTTTAGTGGCTTGTTGGATGCTCGCAAGGTGCCATGTCCTTGATTACCCAAACTAAGAACCAAT
Source organism: Sequoia sempervirens (assembly GCA_007258455.2). NCBI lineage: Eukaryota > Viridiplantae > Streptophyta > Pinopsida > Cupressales > Cupressaceae > Sequoia > Sequoia sempervirens. The sequence goes on along the minus strand of VDFB02000013.1, from coordinate 211,953,381 downwards.
TTGTTCAGATGCCAAATCCTTACTATTTGTGAGTTAAAGAACAATTGTTTTGAAGCTTCCCCACATTTGTACTATTCAAAGTAGAAACAAAATAAATCCTTTTGATCTTCGGATTTTAAGGATTTTGAGATTTGGTGGTCTCAAGAAGTGTGTACTTTGAAGGGAATCTAGTTTCGCCAAATCTCTAGTTGTTCACTTTGTCTTAGTGTTTGGAGAATTCCAAGTGGGGACTCAAAAAATATGTTCTTTTCTATCCTAGGGTTGTACAATTTACAAATCATTCAAATACATTACTTTGATCTCAAAACTTTGAAACAAACATTCAACAAGTCATCAAAATTTCAAACCCTTTAGAAAGAAAAAATATCCTTGAAGAGTCCAAATGTTACTACTTTTCCCTAGGGATTTTATCCTTAGAGGCTTCTAAATATTTGGGCCCATATCTCAATTTTTTCTCTATAAAGTCAACCTAGGAAAACTATGCCTTTAATTATTTGATTTTCACATAATAGACCTTGTGAAATGAAAAGGACTTAAAACATAGACATTCAGTTTGAAAACTAAGCAAGAAGTGTTCATGTGGTAAAAAGAATCCATTTAATCAAGATAAAAGAAAATTGGACCCCACATATGTGTTTGTTCAAATGATTTCCTGCAAAGTAAAAATCCCAAAACCAAAGTCTTTCAATCATCATAAGCATCTTAGTCCAAAATATCTCAAGAAACATCATTCAACACTTTACAAAGTTAGAGATAGATTGGTCTAAAATTTTTACAAAAACTATTGAAGAACTAATCCAAACTTGTATTCCTTCTATTATTGTCAAAATATAGATCTTTTCCAATGTTTTGAGTATCTCACATTATAGGGTTGAAAATTTTAAAGGTATAGCATGTTCTTCAATAGCTTGGTCTTGTAAACAAAGTCTCTCTAGGTTCATCTCAAATAAAAAACCAACATATTCATTTCTCACCATCACCAATCAAATCGCATTTCACAAACAACTTTTCAAACCTTGGAAAAATAATTCATACTAGGATTTTGGTGAATCCTTCAAATAAAAATCAAAATCACTTTGTTTGACTAAGTATATGTGGATGAATCCTTCCTCATACACTTAGTTAAATTATCACCTTGTGGATAGGGTTGTCCAAAGATAACGTCTAACATCTTGGGGTTTATAAATTCATTATCCAAAATCAAATCAAACCAAAATCCAAACCAAATCTAAAATTCCTAAAGTCTAGTATTTCTCCAAGGGTCTTAAAATTACAAACATCCATATCATTCATCCTTCATTTATCTCATCACCATCATTTGATCCTTAAAATCTTAGACATTCTTTTTTGTACCTAAGGTTTAGATTAGCCAAGGGATTTATAGATTCATCTTCCATATTCCTAAAATTTGATCCTAATTTTATAGTCCAAACGAGGTGGCGACACAAGAAGATCATGGAGAAAAACAAAGAAACATCCATTTGAAGTGATTTGAGTCAAACCGAAATAGAATTCAACCCTAGGATATCCATCGAACTTCCACTTAATCCTCCTCAAATACCTCAAAATCCTCAAGAGGGAGGTTTCCAAGTGGAGGACGCCACCAACAAATTTCAAGGGATGAGCTAAGATGAAATAATTGAACTAGTCCAAAATTGTAAAACTCACAAGAATGTCAACACTATCATGAGACTCAATCACACACAATACATGTTAGCATTAGAAAGGGAAGGGTCTAAAATCCCTTCAAATTTTTATGTGAGCACTACTGTGGAACAACCTTTTGGGAATATGTTGTCAATATCATTCACACCTTCCTTCCAAAACATCATCCAACCCATCATACAACTAATATGTTCTCATGCTCCAAGTCAGCCCATGATCATCAAGGGGAGTTCATTATTCCAAGCTCTTCAAACTCATCCCCTTGTAAAAAACCAAAAAATTGGATGCAAGCACCATTTTTGGTATGCCAAACACCATCCCGCAAGACCCAAAATATTTGTATGTCCCACTCATTTTCCATGACACGAACAATTTATCCACCTTCTCCGCATCACCAACATATTCTCTTGATACACAAGTCTCTCTCCGCATGATATCACAAGGACAAGTGGGTTTATTTGGAAAAGGAGGAACTTTTCACACATCATCATCACTTTTGCAAGGGAACACACCTCCAATATTCCCATCATTTCCTCTTTTGACATCAACATCCACCCCTTTACCTAACATACCAATCCAAAACCAATCAATTCAAATCAATCCACCAATCATGAATCAAATCAACACATCAATCATACCAAATCCTTTGAGCATGCCACTGATATCACAACACCAAGTGGCACCAATCCAAACATCTCATCCAATCATCATTCCATCTACAACACCTCAAACTCTCCAAAATGTGGTCTCCCAAGGACCTATCTACCACACAACCTCTTGTCATCACTCAACAAGCACCTCCCCAACCATCTCAAAAAAATATTTCCACCTCATCTCACACCATTCCACCAAATCCCCCATGTCCACCACCAAATCTAAATATGGTAAATAAATACGATATCACATTGCAAGTAGTCTAGTAAGACTATAAAAAGGAACTTCAATAATTCCAAATGCAACAAGCCATACATGTTTTGCAACAAGTTGCACAAAAAGCACAAGAAAAACAAACCACACAACAGGCATAGTAGGCTTCCCAAGCACAAGCGCAAGCTTTATTGCAACATCAACAAGATGCACAGGCTGCATAAGTTTCACAGGCTGCACAAGCCACACAAGCTGCTCAACAAGCCCAAGCACATGCCTTGTTACAACAACAAGCTTATCAACAAGCATTGCAACAATACCAATCACAACAACAAGAAACTTAGCTACTAGCCCAAGAACAAGTATTGTTAGCACAACAATAGCAAGACCAACAACAAGTGTTGTTGGCACCACAAAAACTACAGGTATATCAACAAGCATTGCTTTCACAAAAAAAATTACAACAACCTCCCATGAACAAAAAACCAATTTCCTTGAACTGAAACACACAAGTCAATCCACCACTCACTCCAACAACAATACCACCCCAAAACACATTAATCCTAGCACCAGATCCACAAAATGATTTGTCAGCACAAATTAAACTACTCTCACAACAAGTATTGGAGATATAATCAAGAAAGACAACAAAATCACAAGGGAATTTTTTCCCCTATCCATTTTGATAGAATCATTGTGATGGTTCCCCTCCCACATGGAGTCAAGATACTAAAATTTGACAAATATCATGGGACTAGCAATCTTGATGATCACATGAGGGAATTCCATGCACATTGTATGGAAGTTGCATATGATGATTCTTAACTAATGCAACTCTTCCCTTAGAGTTTGGCTAGTCCATCAATGGAATGGTTCTCCCGCCTTCCCCCCAAAATTAAAATGTTTCAAGAAATTATGGACTTATTCATATAGAATTACTTCTTTAACATAGGCATGGATGTGTGTGTGGATGGGAGAAACATTTGCATCCTTCTTGAAATGATGGCGATCCAAGGCCAATAGGAGCAAGTGGGCTATGCAAAAAGAACAACAAATTGGGACTATCATCTCCAACCTTGAAGGGACCTTGTCTTTTCATTTGAAAATGCAATGCATAACAACCTATGACCAATTGATTCCCAAGGTGCTCAACATCGAAATATTCCTGATAGCATAGGGGGTACACCCACGTACCAAGAAAATAGACCATCAAGAAGTTACAATGAGAAACCTCGTACATGGAAAAAGAACATAAATGTAACCAATGATGGTGTCGTTGACACAAAATTTGTTACTAGTGCTCCAAGACAAAATGTGCAATAACAAACATACCAACAACTACAAAACAACACCCCAAACACTTTGCAAACCAACACATCACAACAACAACCCAACAATCAAATTGTCAACAAGCTAAATGCTCAAGTGGACCACTACCAAAGAAAAGATACCCCCCTAAATGAAAATACACACCACTTGGGGAACCAATTGAATCTGTCATACAATAGCTGGTACAAGAAAATCTCATCAAAATCCTTGTTTATGAAAATTATCAAGATCCTCATGTTAAACCACCATGGTATAATGAGAAACATCTCTACAATTTTCACAAAATAAAGGGACCCATGATATCCAACTACATGTGACTTAAAATCTGATCCAAGATCTCATTCATGACAAGACCCTAAACATTGGACAACCCACAGGGAATCAAGATCTTAACATATACATGATTCTAATGCCCGATCACAATAAAAGAAAAATAATGGTCAGGGAAAGTGCAATAATGTGAACCATATTTATGACCATGTTGTTGCATCCTTGAGTGGGTAATAGTTTTCAATATCAAAGGATCTAGAGCCGAGTGTGGAGTCACCACACGTAGTAGCAAAATTACCATTTTAGGACCTTCACCACCACCCAAAGCACCCATCACAAATCCAAATTTTCTCCTTAATGGCTATAATGTCCTAAATCAATTGAAAAAGACCCCTTCCCAAATCTCCATCATGGAGTTGCTAAAAATCTCACCTACACATAGGGAAATCCTACAAAAGGCATTGGCTACATCCTTCGTCCCCATAGATCTTGATGTAGACTAGTTCCAAGCTATGTTCAAACATATCACTACATTCAATCTCCTCACATATTTTTAGCATGATCTCCCAACCTAGCCATCTCATAGTTTTGCACTCCATCTTGAAGTCATAGACCACTGAGAACAAAGTCAAACGAGTCTCAATGGATCGAGGTGTAGGTTTGAATATTTGTACTTTACAACTAATAAATAATTTTGGATTCTCTAAAGATTTCATTGAGAAAGGTAAAGGTATCACTATTAGGGCTTATGATGATCAAGAAAGGGTGTGTCAAGGCACAATTTAGCTCCATATTCAAGTATGGAAAACAATCATGGAGACTACTTGCCAAGTCCTTGACCTTGAACTCCCTTACAATATCCTCCAAGGGCACCCATGGATCCATAGGATGCAAGTTGTTGCATCCACATTCCATCAATGTGTATAAGTTCCCTTATCAAAACCAAGAAGTCATAGTCCATGGTGAAGTCGAACCATTCTGTTATTGCAAAAATTTGGAGGCCAAGTATTATAAAATCCCTCAAGTGGCAAAGAATGATGAGAGACCCACATCTTCGTATATAGACCCATCTACCCTAGCCTCCACTTATGAGACAAAGACACCCTCCATTCTAGACATACTCGATATTAAGGTTATTATCCAAGATAATGTTTGTGGAAACTATAAAATGAAGAAGAGTGCCTTTGTGATAGGAGGATTACCTTAGTCTCCTAGATCCTATGGGAAGCCACAACCAATTGACAAAACATCCCAAACCTTCAAAGTAGAACCTACAACCTTCATAAAATGGAGAGACCTATGTAAAGTGGTGGTAGATGAAAAATATGTATAAATCTTGCTATATAATGACATAAGACATGTACCAGACGTCCCTATGGAGAAAAGAAACAAAGGTCTTTAATTAATGCATGGATGCAGGCTAGAACAAAAATGAGAAACTTGGGAAAAATGAAAATAGCCTATTAGAACCTATTATTATTAATAAGTGCATGAAGAATCTTGGCCTTCAATGTACCCCTATGAAGATAGCCATTCTTGGCAAAGATACCCCTGTTAAAAAAGTCAAAGCTCCTTGTCACCTACGAGTATCCATAGGTCTACCTCTAGATAAATATACCATCAATATAACTGATGTGTGTGAGGAGGATCCCATCACTAACCTACCCATGTTATTTAAGGATTCCTCCCTTTTTATGATCACTACCACATCTTTCTAGTTGAGTAACCAAACCATTGAATTAAAGCTTGTCTACCCGCAACTACTAGACTATAACCAATGAGGACCATTGATCTTAGACACATTCAAAAATGATAAGGTTCTCTCAGAATTCATGGGACTATAAGATACTATACCTATGAATGGTTTATCTAGACCTATATAAACATGAAAAAAAAACACAATATTAGTCCATTATGCAAATTAAAACCATCTTTCCCCATAAGATTTATTTAAATGTCAAGAACAAGAAATAAAGCAAATAAACCAATTCAAAGCTATCTAATCTTGCTCAAAAAAATAAATTTCTCAATCCCATGGGGGAATTGGTGCTATTTTGATGTGGAAAATATCCACTTTCCCATATCAATCCTATTGATCCAACTTGATGGAAATGAGATCAATGGTGGCTACCATGATAAAATTTGTGACCAATGAGGACCATTGATCTTAGACACATTCAAAAATGATAGGCTCTCTCAGAATTCATGGGACTATGAGATACTCTACCTTTGAATGGTGGATCTAGACCTATACAAACATGAACAAACAACACAATACATTATGAAAATTAAAACCATCATTCCCCATAAGATTCATTTAAATGTCAAGAACAAGAAATAAATCAAATAAACCAATTGAAAGCTATCTAATCTTGCTAAAAAAAATAAAATTCTCAATCCCATGGGGGAATTGGTGCTATTTTTATGTGTAAAATAGCCCTTTCCCAATTCCTTTCCAACTTGATGATGATCAATGGTGCTCCATGATAAAATTTTCCATAACCTAGCTATGAAATTGATGAAAACTATGAAACCAAAATGAAGATAATGATTATGCATAAAGTTGTGGATCCAAAATTAGTAAAATATCTCTCCATTTATAGGAGAGAAGGATGGAGGAATGATCCAAAAGGATGAATGTGGGACAAAACATCAACCAATAGAAAAATGTCACTTGTCAACATGTGAATGGAGAGAGGTGGAGCACATTTTGATGAATGTGCACATAAATGTTGTTAGTGGATATTTGAAATTGGAGAAGTGACATGTTGGAGGGAGATGAAAGAAGAGCTAATGCCACTTGGCTCAATAAAAGGACATGTAAGAGGCCTTTAATTCCTTGTTGGATGGACAAGTCCTTTTGGGAGGGAAAATTCAAATTTGAAGAATATTCCAACTTGATGCCTTTTTGAATGAAATAGAAGAATTTATAAATCAATTAAATTGAATTACTTTCAAAAGTGGAAAAATCTAGAGGATTTGATGGATTAGAGTTAGGGTTAATCATGATTTGATTAACTTAGATGAATATTTAGTTGATTTGACATTTTGACTTAGATTTTTACATTTATTTAAATCACAATGAGAGGAAAATCAATATGAAACTTTATTAAATTAAGTTTGATTTATTTAATTAAAGGGGATGATGTTAGACTTAAATAAAATAAAGGTTGGTTTATTTAATTTAAAGGAGATGAAATATGATTTAATCAAATAAAGTGATTTCTTTAATTAAAAAAGGAATATTAGGATTAATTAAACAAAATGATTTATCTAATGAATAATTGATAATGATTTAATTAGATAAAATTGATTAATTTAATTAAAAGATGAAATATGATGAATTTAATCAAATGAATATTATTCGATTTAATGGTTAGCAATAGAGTGATTCAGGATGGACTAGTGTTAGTAAATCAGGATCAGGTGCACGCGATCAATCAATGTATTTTACATGTCTACATTTTTCCCCTCTTTGAAGCAATGTTCCTGTTGTGTTGGTTCAAAGAATGAACTTGCTGAGATCAAAATTCAATTTTTTATATTTTTTGAATGCCCCACCATTGCCCCAATGGAATGATTACATTGGTATACTACCCCCTCGAGAGATCAGGCAAAAAATTTGGATTTTTGGGTGATCTCAAAAAAAAGAGGACAAGTTGCTTGACAGGTCCAATAAGGCTCCAAGATGAGAAAAACATTCCAAAACATAAAAAAAGGACCTAAAACAAACCTCAAAATTGTGGTCGAGGGCACAAAACCCTAGGTTGATGGCTAAACAAGGTAAAAAAACCCTAATTCTCATGCTTAAATAGCCCTCAAGTGGTCACTTTCAGTTCATTTTCACACTCAAGCCTTTAGAATTTCCTACTTTGGAGCTCTGACCTTCATGTGAGATGGAACAAAGAGTAATTTCCTAACATATTTTTGAGCGAGTGTGAGTCTACCAGTGACTTCCAGGCACAGGGCCACCGATATGTGATCCTAACCCAACTTGCATTTTCAAATGTTGCGTACATTAAATAGGGTTTAAAAGTCAAACTTGTCCATCAGTGTTGTTTAGTTCCACTGAAAAGGTAGAATCAATGTTGCTCGGCCTCAAACTGTGCCACTATTGTGATCTGCGACACTGCATCATAGTTTAGTACTTAGGGTTCAAACTTTAAATGACATCACATATGCAAATGGTGCCACTACGGTCTAGTTAGGAGATTAGGGTTTATGGGTCAAACAGATGCACAGTCAAACATGGATGCCATGGTTTAGTTTACAATTTGGGCCTTCCAATGGCATAATTTGGAGCTTCCAAATAGTGATTCCTTCGCAAATAGCGAAGCCTATGTTGTTTAGATTGCGAAAACTTCAAACGGGATCCAGATTTTTTACAAAACTTGATGTTGTGGCTTTATTAGGTTTAGAAGGATAGAGAGCCCATTCATTCACATGAGCACCAGTCCTTGATGCTTAGTAGATTGACTAGATTGCATTAGTTTCTTCAAGAGCACCTTGGAGCGATTGGTTTATGGTACGTTGCATATGCGCCTACTATCAGGACACACTTAGGCATGATGACCACGTTGGAAGAGAGATGGCACACCAAGACATCCTCTTTTCATCTTCCCAATGGCAATGCGACTGTCACATTGGAGGAAGTCTAGTGGACTCTTTGATTTCCCATCTGTGGTAAGAGGGTTATATATGAATTGGACACTGACATAGTTGTGTGCTATGAGATTATGGGGCTAGATGAGATTATCTTCACCGAGGGTCAGATTAAGCTTGAGCGCTACAGAGGCTGGGTGTCCACCTTTTGATTGATTGTGGTAGAAATTATTTGAGGACTTGTAGCTCCAAATCAATAGCTAGTAGGTACTTCAGTCCAGAATGGTGTCTAGCTTGGGAGTGGATGCTCTTTTGAAGATGCTATTATGCATGGGGACTAGTGATGTTGGCCTCACTTTATCATGATTTGCATGAGTTTGCATATTGCAACAGTAGAGCCATTGGTGTCGGGGTTACTATTTTGCACATTTGGGCATGGGAGCACATTGTTATGCTTCAACCGAGAGTGATAGTGGTCGATGTAGAGCTCGATGACCTGGCGGTTTGGTGATACAGGGGTGGTCTAACATTCACTCATACAAGATAGGATGACATCCTTCACTAGAGGAGGATTATTGATGAGATGAACTCATTTACATGGAGGTCATGGCTAGGGATGTTTGCATGGTATGATGATGTACACCGACTCTTCTTTGTGAGGCTAGATAGACTTATGTAGGGACGAGAGCACACTATGATTGAGTGCTACTTGCCTAATCAGGTAGTGAGACAATTTGGTGATGTTAAGGATAGGCTTGATGATCAGTATGTGGCCATATTTTCCTAGACCACCAAGGAGACCACATGGTGTCAAATGATCCCACCAAAGGATGTAGTCGATTCATTTAGACAACTAGTAACTAGGTCATGTGCATATGATCAGGGATAGGAAGACCTAGGTACCACACAAGCTTACATTGACTGGTTCAGGCCACCAGTCTAACTAATAGTGTCAGGGAAAATACTACCACACTAGAGACCTCAAGGCTAAACATTAGGGTGGGGGAAAGGTCGAGGAGGAGATGAAGCAGATATAGAGGAGGAGGTAGACCACCTCCGTGCCAGCCATACCGGCATTAGGATCATAAGGGACTAGGAGATCAGTAGAGAGATGCTCCCAGAGATCAGCACTTGCCTCCGAGGGACCAACAGCCACCACAGAGAGATCAGCAGCCACTGCCACCACCTCCACCACCTCAACCTGATTAGAGAGATGCTTTTATACAATAGCTTTGGGCTCAGTTTTAGACACTAATAGTAGAGAGGGACCAAGCTAGGCAGTAGGTTCAGGCCCTTATAGTAGAGCGTCATCAGGCTGTACAACAATGGCAAGCTACAAAGTTGTAGCTGGCACAAGAGGTGGGTAGACGCTAGCAGCTAGAGAGTATGAAAACAAGATCTTAGGGCAAGATAGTACCAAGATGGATGTACTAAGATGTAGTGAGAGAGGCCGAGTACTACAAAGTTCACTATCGGTAGGTAGTGCCTTTAGTGGCTTGGGTGCCAAAGTTCTCCTAATAGACAGGATAGAGGTAGGATCAACTTGAGAGGTAGGAAGGTGAGGTGAGTAGCCACAAGAGCTAGCTCACACAATTTTGATCAATGACACTATTCTTTTCGAGATCCATGGGCTCCATTTTTTATAGCCCCATGGGAATTTGTACCATAAAAATTATATTATTGATATATATATGATATGATTGATTGGATTTATGAGATGTGTCATATTTTATTTATGCATGATGGATGGATGTATTTACTTTCTATATGTGATGTGACTTCAATGTATGTATGATTCTATATTATGTGATGTATGTTTATGCAGATGCTTATGGATGTATGAATGCATTTCCTTTTTAGTATCTTTTCTATGTACTTTGTATAGATGGGATGAATGCAAATACTATGATATGCAAAATGATTTTAACATTCTTAGACTAACAGATCTATATTATGTGCCTAATAGATAATGATGTATGTTTTGATCATGAGATGCTTGACATGTTATGACATATTCCTTTTCTTTTTCAGTATCTTTTCATGTATGATATGATGATGCATGTATGGATGACATGGATGCAAATGTGATGGTATGATGCATATGTGTAGATGATATGGTAATTATTATATGATGATACTTTTATGATTATGAAAATGGATGATATGATTATGTATATATGGATGATATGATGATACCTATATGATAATATTTTTATGATTATGTAATGGATGCAAATGTAAAGTTTATGAGATACTTAGAATAGCCAATCTATATTATGCAATGATAAAATGCAATGCATGTCAGATGATCAGTGTTTCCTATATGATATGATATGGATGATATGTAGCATGTTGATGGTTTGTGGATGTAGGATGGATGCATTAGTGATGTTATTGATTAAGTGTCATGGTAGCATGTTAGCACAAAGAGAAGAAAGACAAAATGAGATGAAGACAAGAGGATCCAAGAAGTCCATGATATACAAGACTTTATTAGAGATGATGATAATAATGATGATGATTTTCTTCTCAGGAATTGGGATATTAAAATGGTTTCTTACCTTATGTTTGATAACACACATAGGTGTGATGCATCATGGTATAGAAAACCAGGATGGCGTTGTACCTAATGTGATGGAATTTGACTCGATAATCAGATAAGAGTACCCCTATTCACACCTGGCATAAAAAACCCTATTTAGAATGTATTTTATATATTCCAAACATCTCAGACCAAAACATAGAAAGGAAAGCTTTCCTATGTGGTCAATAAGACACCTAAAATATCCTCCCTACACCCAAACAAAGCATGCATGACCAAAGTTATATTACAAGAATATCCAACAAGCACAACATACAAAAAGATAATGATCATTTCCCAATTCCTTTCTCTCTAAATCCCTTCATTTGGACATCATCGAGAGGTCATCGAAATGAATGCGATAAGATAAATCAACAAGAAAAAGATCAAGTAAACAAATGAGCTAATGTTCTTGATACTGCTATCCAATACTAAACTATGGTGATGCTTGATGTTGATGTCCATTGTAGCAAGGATGCATCCTAGGACATCATTAATTAGATGATTTGGGATTGACTGGATGATAGGCTATTAGTACCAAGTGTTGAAAAACTTGTTTACCTAGTGACCTAGACTTGACACCTTGACGCTTAAATTCACTTTTGAACTACTAGACTTGTTTTTGACTGTTTCACCAAAGGTTAAGGATGGTGATGATTTATTATGAGTGATATTTATTGTGGGTGAAAGTGATATGGGATGGATAAATATTTTTGATTTTTTGAATTTTTTTGAAGTTTTTGAAATGTTTTGAGGCTATTTTTAGTATTTTTGTGTTTTTACGAATGTTTTGATTTTCCAATTTTCCAATGTTTTTCATTTTTTCTAAGATTTTGACCAAGAGACTAACCTAAAGACCTATCCTAGGGCCTAGAGGGTTGATCAAAGATTAGAATTTTCTATGTTATACACATAGAGACCTCATAGTTTGATTGAAACAGACTTGATACTTGATGAGATATGAACAAATGGATTGTTATTTTATTATGATGGACTCCAAAAGGACTAACCTTAGTGTCTTGGGGGATGATCCAAGATAAACCTTGCCTATGTTCAGGGCTCAAAGACCCGTAGTTTGTCAAGATGACTCTTTTTTTTTAATTTTTTAATTTTTGACCTATTTTTTGGGTTTTGATATGTTTTGAATGTTTTTGGATTTTATGATTTTATGAATGTTTTTGGATTTTTTTATTTTTTGATGTTTTTGGATTTTTGGACTTTAGGGAAGACCTTCAAAATATACACGAATCTGATCTAATGAGAACATGCCACCAACATGGTGCAATAGACTACTCTGATACAGGCAGGACAAACTGACCTTAAGAATGGGCCAAGTAGTACTTGGAGGGATCATGATATGAACACATGACCAAGCTATGATGCAGATGTGGATGGGTGATGGATGGAGATATGGAAGTGCGATAGATGGATGATGTAGAACAAGCCACAAAGATCATGGTGGATGAAAAGTGCTTATTTACACAAGGCATTTGTTTGCCAGGTTGTCACCAAGGTACTTTCCCAAAGTTCCATCGAAGTGGTTTTCACTAGAGGCCAATTTTTCTCTTTACTATTTTTAATCCTTTTTCTAATTTTTTTGGATTTTTATATTTTCTGATTTTTTTGTATTTTTGGTTTTATACCTTGGAAGATTAGGCATAAACAAATTTTAGATGGGAGTTATTCATGATCTCTTACAGAGGTTCCCCTTTGAGCATTGATAATTGATATGCCCTTGAATTGTAGCTCGCTATGATGATGAAGTGTCCCAACCAATTGGGTTCAAACTTGCCCTTGCTATTTGGATTTTGTACATTTTCTTGATTCTCCTTCAGCATGAGCTCTCTGACTTGAAAACTTTGACTCTTGATCTTCTTGTTGTAACTCCTCTATAGAAGGTTTTGGTAGATGTGCAAATGGTTTAAGGCATCCATGCACCTCTCATCTAGCAGTTCCAGTTCGTTTAATCTTGACATCTGATATTCTTCATCTATGATGAGATTCTATAATGATATCCTCAAGGATAGGAGCTTGATCTCAATAGGGAGGATGGCTTATAATCCATAGACTAGGGAGAAAGGGGTGACACCTATTGGTGTGTGAATACTTGTTTGGTAAGCCCATAAGGTGGGATTCAACTCCAGGTGCCAATCACGGCCAACATCATTGACTGTCTTTATGAGGATTTTTCAGGATGGTCTTGTTGGTAGCTTTTTCTTGGTCATTTCCATGGGGGTAGTATGAAGTGGAAAAGTGATGTTGGATGTTGAACTTTTGGCATAGGTCTCAAACATCCTAGTTTTCGAAAGGTGTCCCATTATTTGAGATAATGGCCTGAGGTACACCGTAGTGGCATATTAAGTAGTCTAGGATGAACTTGGACATCTTCTTTCCTATGATATATGTCATGGGAATGGCCTCCACCCACTTCATGAAGTACTTTGTGGTGGTGATGATGAACTAATGTCCACTAGATTAGGTGGGGGTAATTTTTCCAATGAAATCAAACCCTCATTGTGAAAAGGGCCAAGGTGTAATGATCAAATGGAACTGCTGAGCTGGTGCATGGATGAGATCCCCTTGCTACTGACACTACAAACACCTTCAGACATAGTCATGAGCTTCCCTTTCAATTGTAAGCCAATAGTACCTAGTCCTCAATAGTTTCTTAGCCAAGGTCATACCACTCTAATGTGAACCACAAATGTCATTATGTACCTTAGTTAAAGTGGTCAAAGCTTCTTCAAAATTTAGGTATCATAAAAGGATTCCTTTAATGCTTCTATGGTATAGGGTATCTCCTAATATGACAAAACAGGATGACTTCTTGACAAAGGCTCTTTTAAGATTTGGGGTTATATCAATGGGGAGGACTATTCTCAAGTAGGTGTATATATCATGATACCAGGGATCACTAGGACCAATGACTTCACACACAAATTAAAACTTTCATACCTCAAATATTGGTACGACAAGATTCTCTATGAGGAATTCTTTATTTGTGATGTTGCATGGGATATCTAGTAGTGATACGATCGTTGCCATACCATTTGCTACTCTACGATTTTCTTTAGGTAGCTGCTCAAACATGATATCCATGAAGAACTCTTTGAGGCTTTCCACCAATTTTTTATAAGGGGTCAACTTGTCATCCTTCATTTGATATTCATCATTTACTTGCTTGATTATGAGTTGTGAGTGCCCATAGACTTTGTGTGCTATTATTTTCCATTGCACTGCAATCCTCAGCCCTATGACCAGAGCCTCATATTCTACAATGTTATTTGCACAAGGGAATGATAGCTTGTATGATTTAGGTATGCAATCCCCTTGTGGAGTGATGAAGAAGATTCCCACTTCTAACCTGTGTTGTGTGTAGGATCCATCAAAGTACAATTTCTAGTGATCTAATACACTTAGGTTGAAGATTGATTCATCAGCGAACTTTGATACAAGTGGATTCTCTACATATATCATTTCCCCTACCAGTTGATTTGCAATTGCTTGTCCTTTAATAGCCTTGCGTTCCACATACTCAATGTCATGCTCTGTCGGGACCATAACCCATTTAGTTGTTTTCCCTATGAGTTTTGCTTTAGAAAGAAGATATTTGAGGGGGTCTTTCTTTGCAATGAGTTTTATTTGATGTGCCAACATGTAATGTTTGAACTTCTATCTAGAAAACATGACTACGAAGTGAAATATTTCTCAATGGATTTCTAATTTAATTCATGCCCCACCATAGTTCTACTGATGTAATAAATGGCTCTCTCTTTCCCATTTTCATCATGTTGAGCTAGCAGAGTGCCAAGGACTACTATTGTTCCTGATATGTATAGGATCAAGGGTTTTCCTAGAATTGGTGTCACAAGTACTAGTGGTGTGAGCAAGTACTCTTTGATTTTTTAAAAATCCTGATCACACTTCTCATCTCATTGTATGCTACCCCCTTGTGGAGTAGATGAGAATATGGAATAGCCTTACCTGCTAGTTGTGTTATGAATCAACAGATGGATGGGAGTCTTCCTTGTAAGCCTCTTATCTATTTCAATGTTTTCAGTACCTCCATTTTGAGGATTTATTTGACTTTGGTGGGGTGGACCTCGATTCCTCTCATAGATACAATGTACCCTAGGTACTTGCCTAATTGTACCACAAAGATACACATTTTTAGATTTAGTTAGACCTTGTACTTTTCTAGCCTATCAAAGATGGAGCTTAGAGTTGTTATGTGATCTCGAGATTTCTTTGATTTAGCCAATATTTCATCCACATAATCTTCAATATTTTTGTGAATCATATCATCTAATATTAGTGTCATGGCCATTTGATAGGTAGCTCCTGCATTTTTTAACCTAAACAACATCATATTCTAGCAATATGTCCCCATGGATAGGTGAAGGCAATCTTTTGTTGGTCATCCTTAGCTATCATGATCTAGTTGTAACCTAAGAATCCGTCCCTTAGTGATAGCATCTAATGTCCTTTTGTCATATACACAATCATGTCAATGTTTGGGAGAGGGAAATCATCCTTGGGACATGCTTTGTTCAAATCTCTAGAGTCCATGCAGATACGGATGCCCCAGTGGGCTTTGAAATAGGTACAATATGTGAAACCCACTCTGGATAATCAATCAACTATATGAACCTAGCATCTAGGACCTTTTATAATTCCATTTTGACCAACAATGTATCTGGGGATGCATTTTTCTTAGATTTTCTCACTGGATTTGCTTTAGGATATATAGCTAGGTGGTGAACCACAACTTCTAGATCAAGCCCAGGCATGTCAGCATAGGTCGATGCAAATTCTATCTTCCTTTCTTAAATTAGGAATGCCGCTAGGAGCTCATGTTCTTCTGTTAGAAGTGATTCTACATAGAATGCTATATGTGGTAGTTCTTATGTTCCCAGGTTGAATAGATTGAATTTCTCTACTAAGAATATTGACTTCTTCTAATGAATAGCACTAAGAGGAAGATTGAATCCATCATCCTCTAGTGCCTCAGAGAGGTTTTCACCATTGGACGTGTCCTTTATTTTTACTATTTTTGGGTCAAAGAGTGCCACAATGTGGTTTTCACTCAAAGACTTAGAGATTATTCTCATATTTTCACTTTTGTGACTAAGGGATTCAATTATTTCCCCATAATAGGCATGTGTGTCTAATATGATGTTGAACTCGACCTTGTGATCTCTGTATGGTATCGTATCCCATAATCCCATGAATACTGAGAGCACCTCATCATTTTTGAATGTATCTAAAATTGGTGGTCATCATTGGTCATAATCAATGAGTTGGGGATAAACTAAGTTTATTTCGTGGGTTTGAATGGTTGACTCAAAAGATAGGATACTAATTATGAGAAGGGAGGAATCCTCAAGTAGCATGGGAAAATCAGTTATGGGATCCTCATCACTACACACATCAGTTATGTCAAAGGTAAAGTTATCTATGACTCAACCTGTGGATACTGGTAGTTGTAAGGTAGATGTTGATAGCTTAGGGGGATTTTTGACCCTTTTAACTAGGGCACCCTTTCCAAGTATGGTTACCTTCAAAGGGGTACATTTGAGGCCAATATTTCTCATAAGCTTCTCTAGAATGAGAGGTACTAGAAGACCATTGTCATTTTATCCAAGTTTCTTGTTTATGTTTTAGCCCATACCAAGCATCATTTACAGTCCTTTGTTGCTTTCATCCATGGGAAGATCAGGCATGTGCCTTTCATCTTGGTACAAAAATCTTGATATGTATTTCTCATCTACTATCTCCTGACTTAGATCTCCCCAACATCTGAATCTAGATAGTTCTACTTTGAAGGTTTAGGATGATGTTTCAGCTGATTGTGGTTGCTTGTGAGACCTAGGAGATTAAGGTAACTCTCCTATTATGAAAGCACTTTTCTTCATTCTATAATCCCCACACCCATTATCTTGGATAATGACCTTTATTTTGGAGATATCAAGAATATCGGGTGTCTTTGTTTTAGAAGTAGAGGCTAAAGTAGCTAGGTCTACATATGGGGTTGAAGGGCCTTCATCATTCTTTCGGAGTTGGGGGATTTTATAGTATTTTTCTTCATAATTGAAATACTAGTTTTGATTATGCAAACTATCTTGTTGATATGCTTGCATTTGTTGTTGTGCCAACAATGCTTATTGTCGGTATTCTTATTGTTATACCTATAATGCTTGTTGTTGAGATAGTAATTGGGTTGCTTCTTGTTGTGCTTGGTACTATTGCAGGGCTCGCTGATATGCTTGTTGTTGGGCAACTTGGTACTATGCTTGCACTTGCGGTTGATGAGCTTGATATTGGGCTTTCACTTGAGCTTGAGCTTGTTGGGTAGCTTGTGCAACCTCGGTAGCCTATGCAGCTTGTGTGGCTCATGCATCTTGAGCTGCTTGAGCTTCTTACACAACTTGGGCAGCTTGGGTGGATTGTTGTTGTTGTAATAAGGTTTGAGCTTGGGCAGATTGTTGCTCTCATTGCAGCTTGTACATTTTGTGCTTGTTGAACCTGGAACTACTGAAGTTCCTTTTGATAGGTCTATTGTGCTTCTTGCAATGTGATGCTATATTGGTTGGCCATGTTTTGTCTTTGTTGTGGTGGTAGATTTGAAATGGTGTTTGTTGTTGTGATGAGAGGTACCGTTGGATTGATGATATCAGTTTGTGTGGTGGATGGTGTGATTTATGTGATATGTACTTGAGAGACCATGTTTTTAGGTATCCTAGATGATGTGTCAATTTCTTGTGTTGTTTGGATTGTTTCCACCTATTGTTGTGATATCGATGGAATGATTGGAGGATTCAGTATGATGGTTTGATTTACGACTGGGGGATTATTTTTATTTTTCTATTTGAGGTTTGGTAAAGGGGGTTTCCCTAAATTGAGGAGTGGCATGGATGTTAATGGTGGGAAGATGGGTGGTATGTTACCTTGAGGAAATGATGATGATGAGGGTTCAAATATTCCCCCTTGTCCAAATAATCCATCCTCTCCTTGTCAGGTCATGGAGAGAGAGTCTTGTGTGTTGAGAGGGTATGCTAGTGTTGTGTGAAAATAGGATGGATAATTGGGGTCATGAGAGGTGAGTGGAACATATGGGTGTAATACATTTTGATGAAAAAATTCACTCAAGATATTGTTCGCATCCAAATCTTGGTTATTCACAAGGGGGTGTGTTTGAAGAGAATGAAGTAATGAGTGCCCCTTGTTGACAATTGGTTGATTTGGAGCAATGGATGATATGATTTATGGGATGGTTTGAGTGATTATTTGAAAGGATGGTGTGAATGAGATCGGTGACATAATCCCAAGAGGTTTCTCCACAAGAGTGCTCACATCATAGTCAGAAAGGAGTTTAGCCCCTTCTTTTGCCAATTATAGCATGTACTATGAAGGATTAAGTTTCATCATGGTACTGACAATTTTGTGAGTCTCAAAATTTTGGACCATTTCAACGATTTCATCTTGAGTCATCCCTAGAAAATTGTTGGTGATTTCCTCCACTTGGCCACCTTCTTCTTGAGAATCTTGAGAAGTGGAGGAAGATTGAGTGTGGGATTTCTAGACCCAATGGGAATGATTTCAGGTGCGGTTTGACTCAAGTCATCTTGAAGTGGATTTTTCTTTGTTCATTTCCATGTTATTCTTGTGTTGAGATCTAGTTTGGACCATAAAATGAGGATCAATTTTCAGGAATGTGGGAGGTGAACCTCTAACTCCTTGGATTGATCTAAAATTTAGGTACAAGAAAGAAGTCTAAGATACTAAGGATCAAAGGATGATGATGAGATAATGAAAGATGCGTGTTTGGTGGAATGATTGAACTCTTAGGGAGCCTTATAGAGGATACTAAACTTTAGGAATTTTGCTTTGATTTTTCATTTGGTTTGATTTGATTTTGATTGGAATTGGTTTGGATAATGAACTCATAAACTCTAAGAGGTTGGATGTTTTCCTAGAGTAAACTTGTCCACTAGATGATAATTTAACTAAGTGTGTAAAGAAGGATTCATCTACACACAACTTAGTCAAACAAGATGATTTTTATTTTTATTTCAAAGGATTTTCCCAAAGTTGAGCATGAAGGATTTTTTCAATATTTCCAAGAGTTGTTTGTGAGATGATTTTTATTTTTATTTTTTGAGGGATGGGTGAAGGTGTTTTGATTTTGATCATAAGAGACTTAGAGAGACTTTGTTTACTAGACCTAGGTGTTGAAGAACATGCTAATACTTCCTATGTGAGATACTCAAACCTTTGAAAAAGTCTTGGATTTTGATAATAGTAAAATGAATACAATTTTGGATTGTTCCTTGATGCACCTTTGTAAAAGTTGAATGCCAAGGTTTCTCTAAATTTGTAAAGCATAGACAAACGTTTCTTGCAAGCTTTTTGACTAAGACCTTTGGACTTTGGTTTTTGGATTTTGATCTTTCAGGAAATCATTTGGAAGAGCACATGTGTGGGGTCCAATTGTTTCTTATCTAAGCTTAATGATTCCTTTTTACCACAAAAAATTTCTTGATTAGGTTTTCAAACTAAATGTCTAATGTCCCAATTTCTTCTCAACCCAAAAAGTCCATTATGTGGAAATCAAGGAAATTAAGGAAACAGTTCCCTAATGTTGACTTTAGTGAGAGAAAATTGAGATATAAATTCAAATGCTTAGAATCCTCTAAGGATAGAGTCCCTAGGGCAAGCAATAGCACTTGACTTTTTTTCAAAGGTATTTGTTTTCTCTAAAGAGCTTGAAATTTGATGATTATGGTTGAATGTTTGTTTTCCTATGTTTTAGATCCAACCAAAGTGTTTTGATTCCAAAATAATGCACAACCCTGTGGATGGAAAGAGACAATATTTATTGAATTCCCACTCAGATAAATCCAGCTGTGCTTATTCTTGGCAGATGATTAAAACCTTGACCACACTAGCTCCCCTCCATGACACTCACTTCTATGGGTTAGCCAATATTTAGTACTCATGAAACTCCCATGGCATACTTCTCATCTCGACCAAGAACCACAAGAATTTGGAACGACTTTAGAATGATCATTCTTGCACCAACAAATAGTAAGTATTTTGGTCTCTAAACAAATTGGTTCTTAGTGAGGGTGATTGAGGATCCAACAAGCCACTAAAGGCTTGGATCAATCCTACTAGGGGATCTTATACCTTTTAAGGTAGTACCCCATTCTGAAAGACATTGTATAGCTAAGGCCTAAATACCATTAGACTTAATAGTTTAGTCTTATCCTTTTATATACTGGCTCAAGTGAAAAAATGGTTGGAGTAACCTTTGATTTCACCTTTCAAATGTGTCTCTTAGGTAGGCCCCTCTTAGGGTAAACAAAAGTGAGCAAGCACATTCATATTTTAATCAATCTTTGTTTGCGTGAACAAAGAGAGAACACACGCGATATGCTCAACTCACACTAGCAAGAATTTGTTCAATTTTAAGAGCCCAATTGATATTTTGTTTAATAAATCCTAATGTTCCTCTTTTAATTAAATAAATCACTTTATTTTAGTAAATCATATCTCATCTTCTTTAAATTAAATAAAATAACTTTTTTTTGATTTAAGTCTAACATCATCCCCTTTAATTAAATAAATCAAACTTTATTTAATTAAGTCTCATATTCATTTTCCTCTCATTTTGATTTAAATAAATCTAAAAATCTAAGTCAAAATTTCAAATCAGCTAAATCTTCATCTAAGTTAATCAAATTGTGATTAATCCTAACTCTAATTCATCAAATCCTCTAGATTTTTCAACTTGTGCAAGTAAGTCAATTTAATTGTTTTATAAATTCTTCTAGTTCATTCAAAAAGACATCAAGTTAGAATATTCTTAAAATTTGAATTCTCCCTCCAAAAAGGACTTGTCCATCCAAAAATGCATTAAAGGCCTCTTACATATCATTTTTCTTGAGCCAAGTGGCATTAACTCTTCTTTCATCTCCCGCCAACATGTCACTTCTCCAATTTCAAATATCCACCTAATAGCATTTATGTGCACATTCATCAAAATGTGCTCCACCTCTCTCCATTCACATGTTGACAAGTGGAATTTTTCTATTGATTGATGTTTTGTCCCACATTCATCCTTTTGGCTCATTCCTCCATCCTTCTCTCCTATAATTGGAGAGCTCTTTTACTAATTTTGGATCCACAACTTTATGCATAATCATTATTTTCATGTTTTGAGTAATTTCATCCATTCTCATTCAAGTTTCATAGTTTTCATCAATTTCATAGCTAGGTTATGGAAAATTTTATCATGGAACACCACTTATCGTCATCAATATTGCAAGGAATTGGGAAAGGGATATTTTCCACATCAAAATAGCACCAATTCCCCCATGGGATTGAGAATTTGATTGTTTTGAGCAAGATTAGATAGCTTTCAATTGGTTTATTTTCTTTGTTTCTTGTTCTTGACATTTAAATGAATCTTATGGGGAATGATGGTTTTAATTTGGATAATGGAATAATATTATGTTGTTCATTCATGTTTGTGCAGGTCTAGATCCACCATTCACATTTTTTAATTATTAGAAGATAATTATTTAATCAGATAAAATTGATTTATTTAATTAAAAGATTAAATATGATGAATTTAATCAAATATGGATTATTCAATTAAATGGTTAGCAACAAATTGATTCAGGATGAACTAGTGTTAGTAAATCAGGATCATGTGCATGAAATCAATCAGTGTATTTTACGTGTCTACACTACCATATGGATATCATAAAATAGGGTTTGATATTAAGCTAGACACACACACATACTATGGGGAAATGATTGAATCTCTTAGTTGCAAAATTGAAAATCTAAGAGTAACGTCTAGGTCTTTAAGTGAAAACCACCTTGTGGCACTTTCTGATCATAACATAGTAAAAAGAAAGGATGTATTTGATGGTGAAAACTGCTCTGAGGCACCAAAAAATGAGGGATTCAATATTCGCCTTAGTGTTATCCATCAAGAAAAATCAGTAGTAATGGCAGAAAAATGCAACCTATTCAATCTAGGAACTGAAGAGACACCACACATCATTTTCTATGTAGATTTACCTTTTACTAAGGAACATGCCCAGTCTTGATCCAGAGGTAGTGGTTCATCATCTAGCGACCTATCCAGGGGAGAAAGATGCACTTGTAGATCGCATTATTAGTCAAACATGAATTTGCAAAAACTCCTTAGCGTTGGCTTCATACAGACCATTGGATATCTCAAATTGGTTTCTAACTTTGTACCTATTTTTAAGCCCATTAGGGGCATATGCATCTGCATATACTTTAGGGACTTGAACAAAGCATGCCCTAACGATGATTTTCCTCTTCTCAACATGGACATGATTGTAGATATAACAATAGTGCATGAAATGCTATCATTGACAAATGGATTTTTAGGGTACAATTAGATAATGATAGAAAAAGATGGTCAACATAAGAAAAATTTCACTTGTCCATGGGGCACTTATTGTTGAAACATGATGCCATTTGGGTTCAAGAATGTTGGAGCTACATACCAAAGAGTTGTGATGTTGATTTTCCATGACATGATTCACAAATTTGTAGAAGAATATGTTTATGACATACTAGCCAAATCAAGAAAGCATTGAGACCACATAGCAACTCTAGGATCTATCTTTGAATACTTGCTAATGCCACTAGTTCTCATGCAACTGATCCAAAACAAACCATTGATACTCTACATATCAACAATAGCAGCAACACTTGGTGCCCTTCTAGCTCAACATGACGAAATAGGGAATGAAAGATCCATTTAAGTTATATTAGTAGAACCATGGTGGGACATGAGTTAAATTACAAATTCATTGAAAAAGCTTGCCTTGTAGTAGTGTTTGTTGCATAAAAAATTCAGGCACTACATGTTGGCTCATCTGATAAAGCTCATCGCTAAGATAGACTGCCTCAAGTATCTACTTTATAAAGCAATACTCATAGGGTGAATGACTAAGTGGGTCATGATCCTAACAGAATATGACATTGAATATGTAGAATGGAAATACATCAAAGGACACATAATTGCAGATCAACTAAAAGAGGCACCTATATATGCATAGAACCCATTAGTATTCAAATTTCCAGATGAGTCCATTTTCAGCCTTAATGCAGTAGATCATTGGAAATTATATTTTGATGGATCCTACACATAGCATGGATCAAGAGTGTAACATCATGCTATGCAACCCCAAAGGGTAAGAGCCAAAAGAGGACAAGATAATTTTTATTTAACAAAAAAAAAACATGAAGAATAACCTATACAAAAAGTAATTGCCAATACAATATATCAACAACATACATGGCCAAGCATGGCCAAATGTACAACCAAGAGGATATGATTGATTTACCCTTCAGAGAAAATCCAAACATGAGAAAACATGATAGCTCCAAAAAATTTTCTCTAAAACTTCCTGTCTCAAAATTTTTTGTGCCCATGCTCTAGAAATTTCTACTCCAAAACTTTCTATGCCAGTGCTCCACAAATGTTTGTGCTGGTGCTCTAGAAATTTCCACTTTGATGCTCTAAAACTTTAGAAATAGCAACACAAAACAATAATAGAAAGTTGTGTTGCACCGAAACTTTTTTAGTTTGTTGAATGAAGGAAATACATAGCCAAAGCTTTGATTTTAGAATAATTTTTTTTGAAAGAAAGGCTATAATGATCATCATAGTACAAGTGAGTCTAATAACAATGCCAAAATGCTTAAGAAAAATATAAAAAATTACATTTATTCTCATTAATTTATATGATTACATCTTCTCTCTCAAAAGATTACAATGTACATAAAGGAATATACATGAGTACAATGGCATAGCCATGAATAAGATACATCAACTAAAGAGATAACTATAGGAGAGATCATCTCCATCTAGTACTCTAGTAACTTGTACACTGGTCCCCAATGGTAGTGGCAATGCCTCCCTACCATGTGGGATCAAAAGAGACCACCCCACCATGCTCAGAGGTAGTCAAAATGCCTAAACATAGATAACAGTCCAAGGGTAACATATGGCCAACACTCACATCAGACACAAAGCAAACACATAATACAATGCATTAAAAACGAATGTCACAACATGAAGATTCTTATACAATAACATGTTAAGTACTATTAACGACTACTAAGGTATGAGGTACTTGAGTGTAGATTGGATGGAATGTCATCATGTGTGCACGAAGGGATAGCACTACATGGAATCAAGTACACCTCTCATACAAACGAGGAGACTCAATCATGCCTAAATCAATGCCTCACAGATGGATAACTCAATGTCTCACTAATGAATAGGCCTTCTCACATTCATCCTTAGCCTTCACAAGTGCTCAAGTACATGCACAAAAACTCATTATCTTATTAGTGTCCCACCCCATTGATTCTATTTAGTTATCACATGTTTACTATAACTCTGCTACTAGTTCCATTGGTAGCCACTTGGAGCCCTGGGCCCATAGAGAACCACTCCATAAGACCACTCTAATTACCTATACATAACCTCATCTCATTTAACGAAACCAAGAACCCATAGAAAATATGAAACAATGAAAAAGCCACTAAAATACATCATTAAAACCTTTTAAAACAGCCAAGCAAACATTGTTGTTATATCATTTAAAAAACTGATCACATGCATTAACAAATAGATAAAATACCATTTGAGAATTCATAATTAACTTAATGAAAAGAAAACGATCATATAATCAGTATTAACCTCATTAAATCATCCCGAAAAACTACTTTTAATTCAATTAAAAACTACTAAGTGACGGTGGCACAAAACAAGGTTCCAGTTGTTGCTCAATGGAATGAAAAGAGGGCATAAAAATTCAAAGTGCCCAAATTAAAAATATAATCTTGAACCAATTCAAATTTTGACATTTCCAGTTGGATTTTACCCTTGGTTTTAAAGTTTATGACCAAAAGTAAGGTATTCTGAAAAACACGTTTTTAGCCAAGCTGCACAAAAACATGAAAAATGAAAGTGCCCAGATTAAAAATTAGACAATGACCCAGTTGAGATATGGGAGTTTCTACATGAAATCCACCTTTATTTTTTATTTTTAATAGTTAGTTAATGATCAACAATAAAAAATGTGTTTTACCAGGCAACACAAATTTTGGTCAAAAAAGAAAGTATTCAAAATTCATTTTGGACTCCAACCCAATTGAGATTTGGAAATTTTCAAATGAATATCATAGTTGTATTTGAGTTTAAACTAATATATTTACACATTTAGAAAAGAATCAGACTTTCCCCAAAAATAAATACCATCACTAGGCTGAAAAGAAAACTCAACAACCAAAATGCCATGAGAACACCTAGAGCAACCAAGACTCCCCAGACATTTAAACACACTCATTCATACATTTATAACTCAAAAATTCAAGGAAAAAATAGAATAATACCTTAAATATACCCCAAATGTGAAGTGAAGAAATGCTCTGTTATCAAGGCGTAATGAGATTCCAAAATGGAGCAACAAGACTACAAGGCTATGCTGAACCTCTAGGGCCACTACCCACAAATTTCTTCTCAAAAATTCTCCATGTTTCTTACCCAACTTAGCCACCTAAATCATGGGGTTTTCTCCTCCTTCCCCAAAACTAATTTTTTTCTTCTCCAAAAGGATAACACTCCCAAAACAAAACAAATAAATAAGTATATACATATATATAAATGACAAGGCTACCCATTTTCTTTTAACTAAACTCCTCTATGCAATAAATGAAATAAAATATTTAATTAAATAAACTATTAAAGCTCTCCAAAGCAATTAACAAAAATCAATAAACATCCAACATTCTCTATTACACATAAAAATAATAATTTGTTGGAAACAAGCAACATTGAGAAGGGGGGTGAATCATTGTTATAAATTTTTTAACTCTATTATCCTTATTTTTAACTTTTCTAACACATTCAATTAATAACAATATGCAGAAATAGAAAGTAAGTAACCACACAACCATAACACAATCATTTTTTTACATGGAAACCCTGTAAAGGGGAAAACCACAATGAATGGCCAATCCATAAGTAATTTTGAGTATACTCAAGGAGAATATTACATAAGGGGAATGCACTTGCATTCAGGCTCATTGCCTTTACAAAAGAGATTGGAATAGTTCCAAAAGAAAGTGAACTGATATAATAGCATCTACAAATGTCTAATTACAGTTCCACTTAAGCTCTAGTGATGAACTTCTACCTTGATGACTAATGAAGAACTTCTACCCTGTTCTACTCAAGTTCGTCCAAAAAAATCTTTATATGCAAGTGAAACTACACATGAAATCACTTAATCTCTTCTTAGACAATCATAAAAATTACACATACACCTCTCACACTTGTCCAAAAGATATGGCCAAACACACACACACACACACACACACACACACACACACACACACACACATATATATCCACTTACAAGGATTTCATCACCACAAGTTGGCTTCAACAAAAATTAACAAGATTAGCAACTAGTCAGCCCATATGATGGATAAATTCTATGTGGACCTGAGCAAGTCAGCCAAACAATAGCTGGGACCAATAATTGGGCAACCAAAAAGATAATAAAAAAATAATTAACCTTTATACATCTAGTATACAATATTTCACTAAGTCAGATTGACATAGCAAATAGATAGAAAATGTCCAACCAAACCTATAGCCACAAGAGTACTCTTGCTAGATTCAATAATTGTATGCTCTCTGTTCCAAGGAAAGACATTCAATGTTCCACAACCAAGAAAAATGATTTGGTGAGACCTCACAACCGAATATCCTATTCTGCTGATAATACTGTCAATAACATACATATTTCACTTCTTCTTTCGGTACGATTGAATACAAAATTGTGGACCTCAGAGATAACTATGGTTACCATCAATGACAACACTAGAATACAAAAATCACGTCCACAACCATCATATGCCAACATAATTTAAATCCAACATTAAAATACACACAAGCTCCCCAATAAGATTTAAATAAGACTATAAGAGCTCATAAAAAGGATTAATAAAGCATTTAAAATTACTAAATGAGATATATCATTCTCTTGAATGATCAATAAAAATCACTTAAAATAATTATAGACATGCAAAATTGGCATCATGCATTTAATTAAGTCATATTCATCCATTCATTAAATAAATCAATTTTATTTAATTAACCTTCTAAAATACTTCATTTAATTAAATAAATCCAATTTATTTAATTAAACCACTAACATCATCCTCTTTGATTAAATAAATCAAATCAAGTTATCATTTTCCATCTCCTTTTGATTTATTTTAATCTATAAATCTAAATCAAATGGGTCAAATAACCTAACCTCCTCTTATTTAATCAAATCATGATTAAATCTAATATTAATCCATGTGACATCCTCTAACTTTTCCCATCTGCACAAATAAATCAATTTAATTGATTTATTAATTGCTCCTTTTTCATTCAAATGTGGCATCTTTAGGGAATATTCCTCCAATTTGAATTTTCCCTCTCACATGTCTTGTCCTCCAACATAGCATTAACTCCTCTTACATTGTCTCTTACATGTCTCCCACTTGGCATTTAAGAATTTGTCTTCTCACTCCAACAAGCCATCTTTTGAATTTCAAATCTCCCCCTCTTTGGAACATTGACCAAGATGTGCACAACCTTCCTACATTGGAATGATGACAAGTGGCATAGTGCCATTGGATTATCTTTTATCCCACATTCCTCCTATCTTGCATTCGTTCATTATACTTTCTATAAATAGAGACCCTCTCTATTGATTTAATCCTCCATAACTCCACGATCTTATCCACCATCTCAAACATTTGAATCTTGTTCATCATATCATCTAGGAGCTTATCAAGGATTGGGAAAAGGCTTCTTTCCACATCAAAGAAGCACCAATCCACTATGATATAGGGGTTTGATCATCTTTTCATATGCTTGCAATTAGGTGTTTTTGTTCTATTTAGTTTGCACATTTTAGCATGGTTAAGTATTTCATAGGAATATTGGGTTTGCTTATTTTGAATTGAATAACTAAGCTAATTGAGGTCATTGTTTGAAGTAATGCAAATTTAGGGTTCACATTTTGGCACCCACCGTGGGGCACAAACCCACAACCACATCTTTTTTCATATGTTATTGACATTTCTAAATCTGATTTATGTTTCATTATATCATCTATTGATTTGAAGTCAACCAAGGATATAGATTATGGTACTATGCATATGTAGTAAAATATTATAATTGAGCTTATTTCTTTTGCATGTGAATGTTCAATTTTATGGAGTTGGAAATCTGTAGCTTGGTGTATGAAATCATAATTCCTTTTTCTGACTGATAAGTTTCTCTACATTTTATGCTTTGTTCGACATTCATACCTTATTCCTAAAAGTTCCCATTTTGGCATAGGAAGAATAGACGTTGGGAAAGGTTGTGAAATCTGGTTGTATTTTTTAAGTCAACTTTAAAACTTTCATTATATTTGTTTAAAATTTTCTGAGGTGTTTCCTTAAATACATTTTTTGCATGTACTACAAATATTGTGTTGCATGAGGCCATAGGGAGGATGTTCGTAAAGGTTGTTGGTTCTGGTTTTAAAGACAACCAATTGCATTCTCTTAAAAGCCTCTTCAATAAATTCATTTGAGCATATCTAGCAATTGCTACAGTTTTTGAGACCACACTCTTTAATGCATTCTATCAAACAATTCGCATACCCTATCTATGCTTATGCATTCTACATTGCCCCACCATTATCATTCTCTCTTTCTTCCTTTTTTTCCAACTCTTTAAATCCATCCATGAATGCATGTGGAAAATCCAACATTCCCCCATTTCCTCCCTTTTGGGTGTCCACACAATGCCATTTCCCCACCACTGGCTCATCCCTAGTGATTTGCGGACCACCATCTCCATGTTCTTCAAACCCCTTTAAATTATGTTCAAGCTTGTGTCTCTTCGCAAAACCCTGATAACACATAGGCCAATCCACTAAGGATGAACCCCGCTTTGTATAGAAATAACCCCCATAGGCCTCAAAAAACTACCCATTCAAGCTGAAACTATTTATTGAATCCTTTTTCTATGAGGTCTTTGTAGCTACTCCTAAATAAAATACCAGTGAGGGTAGTGGAGTAATTCCTTTGAGAAAACAGATGGAAATTAAGGACTCATTGTAGAGGATCTGATGGGATTTGAACATACATTGCTAGTTTGATAGTATATTTTACCTTAGAAATTTCCCGATCCAAGGCACAAGTGTGATTGCATGGTACCTAGTAGTTTGTTGTACTTTGTAAGACTAGAAAATCTCCTTCGTCAAGAGTTCCGCTTTTGTTGAGCCGTCTAGATATTTTAAGACTAGAAATCCCATTTTATGAACTCCAGGCTTAGCGCGCAGTTTATGAGTAGTGAATTGACTGCATTTGTTGGAAAAAAAAAATAATTTTTTTTTATCGTGTTACCTTCTCTCTATAGACGAAGATAAGTCATGGATATTTGATCAAAGTCTTTCAGGTTCCTTTTATGCCCACATAATGAAGTATTTTCTACACTTCTTTCTATGAATGATTTCTTTGTAATTCCTTTGATGTCCACGTAATGAAGTATTTTATGTGCTTTTTTTTCTTCTATGTGCACAGACAAAACTCACCCAGAAGAAACTCAACAGTCACACAGTCCCCTTTGCACTTATTGGGATAGTCCTGTGTGTAATCCTCTAGTGTATTGTTCCATTCAAAGGCTTTCACTCCTGCTTGGGTTGTTTCTGAGTTCTGAAGATCTAATAAATCTTCATGGTTTTGAGCACTGCATAAATCAAATGAGAGTAACAATAGAACTAAATATAACAACTTCATTTTGAAAGCTTTTGAAGAGATCTTATCTGATTGCTCTTAGTTTCTGAGAGTTGCACACATTCGAGTGTACTGGGTTTTTGGTATTTATAACTTTGATGTTATGTTTGTTAGTTTGTTGTTATCATGTCTACATAACTTTGATGATGTGTTAGTTGGTTAGTTTGTTAGTATTTTTCCCATCTTCCATTAATGCTCAGTGAAGGATCTACACTATCTTGCATAGCAGACTCCAGATCGCAAAATGTTACAAATCCATAGCCTTTAGATTGCCCTGTATTCTTGTCTGTGATCACCACAACCTTGAGAATTTCTCCAAGCAGCTGAAATTAATGACGCATTGTGAATCTTCCTTATAATCAACATAGATAGCATACATATACATGCCAATACTCTATTCTTTGTGCAATAATAGCTAATCACTGATGATTTGATATTTATAGTGTTTGTGCAATATTTATGGTGATTTGATACCTTACATTAACATGCCAAGTAATGCGTATTTGCTATAGGTAACATTTTGAATGTACCCATAAATCGATATAGATAGCAATATTTATATAAATATACAGTTCGTGTGACTTGTCTGCATGTCCATTAAAGTTGTTGCACTGTTTGTAATATCGCCATGCCTTTGTTTCCTCAAAGTTGTTGCTGCCTTAGCACCATTGGAATTTGCTACATATTGAATTCTTTGGTGAATGTTCAGTGATTTTAAATGCTTTGCATGTCATTTACATTTTCCAATACACAATATTAATTTCTAGTAGATACTTATAAATTGCTCATCAATAGAGATCTTTTTATAAAGATACTGTTCACTCTATATTTGACATTGATTTAAAACTGAATCAAGTGTTGTGCGTCATCATTATTTATGGTTTGGAGGTTAAAAATATTTGCATTGCCTGACAGATCTGTACCTACAAAGAGGACATGATTTGATACGTAACTTACAATGCATACTTAATGCATTCATATTCTTCAAGGATACTCAAATAATTTGATATGCCATAGTCTTGCCATCTTCATAATTGTTGTTGCGTGGGGGATTAGTGATTGATTGCAATTAGGAGGCATTGTTATTGTTGGAAAATTTCAAAAGTAAAAAGATCAGTGAATATAGATTTAGCGCATTAAAAGCCACTAAGTTTGAGGTTTGCTGGAGAAATATCTTTTGTAAAGTAGGTTTTTTTAATTTTCTTGGCTTAGATGGCATTAATCATAGCTATATTGGATAAAACTTACAGTCATTATTTATCAATCTTCAAAGCTCTAGGAATATAGTGATAAATGATTTTCATATCTTTAGCTTTTTTCTTGAACATTTAATCCATGTGTTTCTTTGTATTCTTATTACAGATGCAATATTATGGTGTACCAATGCACAGAAATCTAGAAAAACTAGCAAGCAGACTCAAATTGAAGAAGTGGGTCTTAAATTGGAAATTGAAACAACATTTTTAAATGCTTCTTGTAATCACTTAAAACATCCAATTGGTACATTTTTTTCCTATTTTAGGCAAACTAGATCAACTTGAGTTTAAAATTAATCATTGTTTTGACCTTTTTTTTCAAAGTTGGATTAAAATTGAACATTAGAAACTCATTAAACTTTGATTTTGGGCTAAAATTGAACAAAAAAATCTCACTTCAAATTTGATTCTTAAAAGAATTCATTTCTTCTTTGAGGATAAAATGAGCATATGCTTTCATGTCTTGTAAACTTTTTTGCAAAGTAATCTCATTTAAAAAGGTGTATGCACTTCTCTCGCACTTCATGATGATCTTGAGAATCAAAAGTATTTTTGGTGACATTAAGTTGCATAAAATATTGCCTCCACATTTTGATTTGGGTTTAAAATTGACAAATCTTTGTGAGTGTGAGTGGAACATATTGCATGTGTTCTCCCTTTGTTTCTAAATGAAGGAACTGATTGAACTACAGATATGTTTTCTCACTACTATTTATCTTAGAGGGCCTTCCTTGGGGAAATGTACTCACCCAAGGGAATGACCCAACTGGTAACACACTAAATCCAAGTGTATTTCTAGCTGGGATATAATAGTGGGTACTAAAACAAAGGCCAGTATCACACGGTTGGTCCTGATGAGAAGGGCGACAATGGTCTCTCACCACATAGGTCAATCTCCATGAACATAAAGTATGAATTAAAACCCTTGTTTAGAAAGGGTAAAATCCTAATCTATTTGTTGGCACAAGAACAATCATTCTGAAGTTGCCCCACACTTTTATAGCTTTAAGTAGAGATGGAAAGTATGCCATGGGATATTCATGGGTACTAATGCTTGGCTGAATCTAGAAGTGAGTGCACTGTAAGGGGGAGCCTTTGTGGTCAAGCATCTAACCATTCGTTGGAAGTAAGCATAGATGGACTTGTCCAAGTGGGGACTCAACAAATATTGTCTCAAATATCCATAGGATTGTGCATGTTCTTGGAATCAAAACACATTGCTTGATCGAAAACACTGGAAAACAAACATTCAACATGAGCATCAAATATCAAACCCTTTAGGAGAAGCAAATAACCCTGAATGAATTCACATGCTATTGCTTTCCCTTGGGATTCTCATCTTTAGAGGCTTCTAAGCATTTGGATTTCATCTCAATTTTCTCCTACTAAGTTCAACATTAGGAAACTTTTTCTTGATTTTCTAGAATTCCACATAATGGACTTTGTGGGATGAAAGAGAATTTGGACATTAGACAACTAGTTTCAAAAGCTAATCAAGTGTGTGTTTGTGGTAAAAAGAACTCATTAAGAAAATTAGAGAACAATTAGACCCCACATATGTGCTTGGTATCTTTTGGTCATATGGTTTTCATGCAAACATTGTTCATTTGGTTTGAACTACTCTTAGAGAAAATCATGTTCTTCACTATCTTGGTCTTGTAAACAAGGTCCCTATTAGGTTCATTTAGGATCAAATCAAACACTTCATCCATCCCAAATATTTATCATCTCCATCTCACAAACAAATTTAGAGCTTTGGAAACATCATTATCTAGACTTGGGTACATCCTTAAAACCAAATCAAATTCATCTGTTTAGTTAGGTGTGTTTAGATGAATCCTTCCTCACACACTTAGTTAGATTATCACCTCTTTGAAATTTTTTATCATAAATATCACATCTAACATCTTAGGTTTTACAAGTTCATTATCCAAATCAAACAAATCAAAATAAAATCCTAAAAGTTCAACACCCATATCATTCACCCCTTTCATCCTTCATCTCATCATTGGTCTTGAACACCTTAGAGGTCACTTTTGCAACAAGGTCAAAACACAAGAATAACATGGAATACAAACTTGATCCATACATCATGAGCCATCTAAACCAACCAAACTATAAAATCCTTACAAAACCAATTGATTATCAAAATTACAATCCATACATTAGATCATTGGCTCATGCAAACATCAATGATACAAAAAATGTGAGTATGCCCAATCTAAATTTTGGAACACCTTTCCCTATGGTAGATTTAAATCAAATTCCAAACCTACAAATCTATCAACCGAACAATCAATGGATGGTTCTTCAAGCAAACAACATTATCCCATAAAATCCATACATGCTAAATGTGAATATAACAAGTATAAATTTACCAAACATGAATGTTTCAAATCCACCCTTTGTAAAATTTGGAATATATATGTTTGTGAATCATACAAATGTTGTTCAAAGTCCAAACAATATGTTAACGATTGCATGTATTGATCCAAGTCAAGGTAACACTATGCAAAATCAAAGTTACCCTAAATCAAGGCAATGGGATTCTCAACCACAACAATGATCAAATTCAACCTATAATGCCAAATCTGAACATCATCCCAAATCAAAAAAATGTCCAAAATTAGTTTGTCCATGATCATATTCAAACACCAAAAGTATGCATTCCAAATCTACTTGAACTATATCAAGGGTATGAAAATCAAAATCAGGATCAAATTTCACTAGATCAACTTGCTTTACTTACCAAGATAGTTGATTCATTGTCCCAAGATCAATCACCACATCTCCAAAATCAACCACCACAAGGTCAATTCAAAGTGAAAATCTCACAAGGGAACAAAAAAAACTACACACCACTTGGGAGACCAATCAAATCAATCATGCAACAATTGGTACAAGAAAATATCATCAAATTCCCCATTTATAAGAATTATCAAGAGCCCCTAGTTAAACCACCAGGGTATAACAAGAAGCACCTTTGTGACTTTCACAAAGTAAAGGGACACACAACATAAAATTGTATTCAACTCAAAAATCTCATCCAAGAACTTATTGATCAAAAGATAATCACTATTGGGAATAATGATCAGAATTCAACCACTGGTGATAGCAAAGACAATATCTCCACCACAATTGGTGAAAGCAATGATCAAAATCTATCAATCAATGAGCATATTGAAGATGTTTCTACCTCATCTGAAGGTCAAATCAACATATATCAAGAGTCACTTTTTTATCATGATCAAAATCCACCAACAATACCCAACAATGATCCAATTCATGAAATGTCAACATCACTTGACCCTACAATTGAAGACATTGAAAAAAATGTTCAAGATCTTTCCATTAATGAGAACATTGAAGATGTTTCTACCCCATCTGATGATCAGCTCACCATACATTAAGAGCCACTTTTTAGTCATCTATTTCAAGGAGTGTTAGATTTATTGATCCTATTGACATAATCCATGACCCATCGACCAATGATCATATTGAAAATGTCTCTACATCACCTAATGAGTTAGAGAACATATCTCAAGAATTTATTCCAAAACATGATCAACACTTTTCACCAAAGTCTAGCAATGGTCCTTTCCAAGAAATATTGACATCCTTTGACCTCATAGTTACAAATACTAAAGGAACCCTCAACTCAACATTTGATCCAAGTCCACCCAAATATCAAGAGGATATTGAGCAACTTCCCATTTCTAATGACGACATCCAATAACCCTTTATAAGCAATCCATCCTTTGAAATTGACCCATGTCAAGAACTTGATCGAAAGCATGTCAAAAGCAATTCTGAAATCATTCAAGATCAAGAATCTGTATCTCTAGGATACTACAATTATATAATGGACACTCTCCTATTTATACAAGATGTCACAAATGATGATCATATCGATATAGAACATACTCATCCATTTACCCATGAGATGCATCTTTGGAGGGGCACATAGATGATCTTCATTCAGAACATGATTCCTTTACTCCTGAGTAGGTTATTAATTCCTACAGCCAAACTAAATTGTCAACATCAGGATCAAATATATCCCAAATTCAGAGTAAGGACATCATGTATGAAGATATCCAACATCATCCACTCAAGGAAATAGATCAGAAAAAATAGGATATTCCAGATTTAGTAGAGCAGAAAATTGAAATAAAATCATTTGCAGTGGTCATTTATTAGAGAATGCTTAATGAACAAGACATCTCAAAGTAGGAATAACCAAGGAACAAAGGTGCTACTACCACCATACTGGGGGAAACTATGTCTCAAGCAAATGTCAACATAGGGAGCATGAAGAATCCTTATGATGAAACCAATGCCAATTCTACAACTAGCCATCTCACGAATCTTAATCCACCCATCACCCCATTCACAAATTCGGACCAATGTCAAAATAAATATTTGAATCAAATCACAAAGAATGTTATCAAAGAAAAAGAAGCTAAGAATCATATCAGACAAATCAAATACATATGGATACCAAAAAAATAAAAAGAAAGATTATCCCTATCAAACTCCATTAGTCAAAGAAACTATGGGGAAAAATAAAAAAGGGAAAAGTATCCATCAGAGATGTCCACAAAAGAAAAAGTAGGCTTCTGAAGCAATTTAGAAAGTATATCAAGTAGTTGGTCCTAATTCTATACACACTTCCATATCCACCCATTATTTCTCATCTTCCCAAGTTTGGAGAGTCAAAGGTTCCAAACTATCAACCAATCCATCTTTTATTCCTAAAAAAACTCCATCCTCACCTCCATGCATGGTATCCAATTCTCACATTTACCATGTATTGGCAGCCACCCTTCATAATAAGGATTCAAAAAGCATTCTATCGCAATGGGCATAGAAAGACAAAGTTAACTAAGGTATCAACAAAGTAGATCAAGAATATCAAAAGTTGCATTCAAGTGCACGTATCTTGGGAAAAAAACTTCTTTAGGTAGGATATCAATGGTACATTATGACATAAACATCTATTTCAGCACCAATAGGTGGTTCAACATGAGCTTAAAATCTTTCAGAAAAATAAAAAAAATCAAAAAATATAAAAATCCAAGAAAAAAAATCAGAAAAAGGATTAAAAGCAATAAAGAAAAAATTTGTCTTCTAGTAAAAACCACTATGGTGGCACTTTGGGTAGGTACCATGATGAAAACTAGCAAATAAGCATCATGTGTAGAATTAAGCATCTCATCCCATCCATAGTAAAGCCAACATTCCATCCATCTTATCCATAATAAATCTACTAATTCATAAACCACTGATTCAATCCATTTTCATCCATCTTCCATGTTACCTTGATCTTGACAAACTTTGGTGCACACTTTACACTTACTTATGGTAAACATCTTAACATGAGTCATTTTCATTGATCCTACCCTCCTCAGCATTATCTGAGCCATGAAGCATTATCCAATGGAGCATTCCTCTATTCAAACACCTTATCTTTTAAAAATAATTTGTATCCATCCACCCATACACCTATCTAGGCATCTAGCCATGACATTCCATACATTGCTAGACACTGGGTGCAGATATTTACATCTTGATTTGAGAATAAATCTTGATCTATATCCTCCAACTTATGTGGTAATCCGAACATTGGCGAATGTAAAATAAAATTGGGCCAAACACTTGTGAGCAAAAATTAAAATCACTAGCCCATGGCACATTTTGGTGAAATAGATGTTCCTTATCAAGCTTTGTCTTTCATCGAGCATCAATCCAAATAATCACTATTAGTCGTATCTAACGTGTTCTTCAACATCACATCAAATCATCCAAACAAACTTCAACAATCATGATCAATCAAATCCAATTAAACCATCATCACTTCGGGATGTCCTTCGCAATCCTTGTTTTTCTTAACACTATCCTTGCATTGTTTTGTATCCTCAAAAATGTTATCATCATCAATCCATCAACATTTCAGCCCTTGTGTTGCTTAACACTATCCTTGCATTGGTGTGCATCCTCAACAATTTTATCATCATCAATTCATCAATCGAATCCAATAAATTCCTCATCATCTTGGGGATATTCATCCTAATCCTCATGTTGCTTAACACTATCCTTGCATTGTTGTGCATCCTCAACAATGTTATCATCATCAATCCATCAATCCAATCAATCAACCTTAGCTTGGTTTTCAACAAAATCCCAAAATAGAGCACTGCTATCATCAGACATATTCATACCCAAATCATCAAAATTGGGTAAAAGAAATCCAAAAACATTCAAAAACCATCAAAATCCCAAAACAAGTCAAAAAATCCAAAAAATGTGAAAAACATGATTATTTGAACTACGTCGTCTCTGAGATTAAATGTAGGAAAGGCTAATATTTGATCAACCCCTGAGACATAAAATCCAAAAACATTCATAAAATATCATAAAACACAAAAACATTTAGAAATTTGAAAAATAAAAACATTTGCAACATCTCAACAAACCCAAAAAATAGCCTCAAAACATTTCAAAACATCAAAAACATCCAAATATTTGAAAAAATCTATTTGTCTCATTTTTCTTCGCCTGCAATAAACAATCGTCCATAATAAATCAATCATCACGCAACACAAATGGAAACAAGCATAACAATCAGCAAAAGAAAGCTTCAAATGCAAAATCAAAATTGAGAAACAAGCATAACAATTAGCAAAAGCAAGCTTCAAATGCAAACCGGGAAACAACAAAATTTTAAATGCAAAATCAAAACCGAGAAACAAAAAACTTTTAAATGCAAAATCAAACTCTTGATCATTCGCAAACATGTGAATCGGCCTTATATCAATAACCTTTTTGAACAACTTATCAACTTTCCACCATCCACTAACATGTCCTAGGATGTGTCCTTCCTATAATGGGCATTATCTTTGGCAAAACGCTTTAGATAAACAAAATGACATGTCACTATCTGCTAACATGTCCTAGGATGTATCCTTCCTACAATGGGAATGATCTATTAGAAATTATTTTGGCTCTCATCCTAAACAAAACAAATCCCTTTGGTGAGAGGTATGAAGAACATTGACTTGTTTGTGTGCTTGATCTTTTCTCTTTGATTTATCTTATTGTGCTCATTCCAATAATCTCTCGATGATTTCTAATCAAAGGGATTTAGAGAGATAGGAATGGGGAAATGATAATAATCTTTTTATCTATTGTGCATGTTTGATGTTCTTGTAATATAACCTCAGTCATGCATGCTTTGTTTGGGTGTAGGGAGGGTGTTTCACATATCTTGTTGACCACAAAGTAAGGATTTTGTTTCTATGTTTTGTTCTGAGATGTTTGGAATATATAAACTTCATTTTGAATAAGGTTCCATATGCTAGGTGTGAATAGGAGTACCCCTATCTGATTGTTGAGTCAAAGTCCATCACACTAGGTGTAACACCATCCTGGTTCTTTATACCTTGATGCATCATGCCTATGTGTGTTATCAAACATAAGGTAAGTATCCCTTTTAAAGTCCCAATTCTTGATAAGAAAATCATCATCATCCATCCCTCATCATCTCTCATAAAGTTGGCTTGTTGAATCATCTTTTCATCATCTCTTTCTTTCTTCTATCACCTTTCCACGCTAACATCATGTCATGATCATGTAATCATCATCACCAATACATCCACCCTGCATTCACAAACCATTAGCATACATAAATCTCTTAATCATAGAATATCACATCATCCATCTCATCCATCTCACATTCATTACATTATCATTTAAGTTGTTTAGGATAATATATATATGTTAGTCTAAGCATCTTAAAACCATTAGCATATTGCATATCATATCATATCATATAAGAAACACTAACCATCTCACATGCATTACATTATCATTTAAGTTGTTTAGGATAATATAGATTTGTTAGTTTAAGCATCTCATAAACCATATATTTTCATAAAACATCCATTGCATAATCCTATAGGCATCATCACATCATGCATCTCAAATGTATTGCATCATCATTTTAAGTTGTTTAGGATAATATAGATTTGTTATTCTAAGCATCTTAAAACCATCTCACTTGCATGATCATCATAACCATCCATTAGTCTACCTTGAACCTCTTTGTCATGAGATCAACCCTCAAATCAAATCTTTTCACTCAATCTCTCGAGGGGGCAATGTACCAGTGTACTTTCCATTGGGGCATCCGAAAAAATTAGAATCTTTTTGAATTTTGATCATGGTAAGTTTATTCTTTGAACCAACACAACAAGTACATTGCTTCAGAGAGGGTAAAAATGTAGACATGCAAAATTGGCATCATGCATTTAATTAAGTCATATTCATCCATTCATTAAATAAATCAAGTTTATTTAATTAACCTTCTAAATTTCTTCATTTAATTAAATAAATCAAATTTATTAAATTAATTCACTAATATCATCCTCTTTGATTAAATAGATCAAATCTTTATCATTTTCCATCTCCTTTTGATTTATTTTAATCCATAAATCTAAATCAAATTGGTCAAATCATCTAACCTCCTCTTATTTAATCAAATCGCGATTAAATCTAATCTTAATCCATGTCACATCCTCTAGCTTTTCCCACTTGCATAAATAAATCAATTTAATTGATTTATTAATTCCTCCTTTTCATTCAAATGTTTCATCTTTAAGGAATATTCCCCCAATTTTAATTTTCCCTCACATGTCTTGTCCTCCAACATAGCATTGACTCCTCTTACATTGTCTCTTGCATGTCTTCCACTTGGAATTTAAGACTTTTTCTTCTCCCTCCAACAAGCCATCTTTTGAATTTCAAATCTCCCCCTCTTTGGAACATTGACCAAGATGTGCACAACCTTCCTCCATTGGAATGCTGACAAGTGGCATAATGCCATTGGATTATCTTTTATCCCACATTCCTCCTATCTTGCATTCCTTCATCATACTTTCTATAAATAGAGACCCTCTCTATTGATTTAATCCTCCACAACTCCACAATCTTATCTAGACCATCTCAAGCATTTGAATCTTGTTCATATCATATCATCTAGGAGCTTATCAAGGATTGGGAAAGGGCTTCTTTCCACATCAAAGAAGCACCAATCCACTATGAGATAAGGGTTTGATCATGTTTTCATATTCTTGTAATTAATTGTCTTTTTTCTATTTAGTTTACATATTTTAGCATGGTTAAGCATTTCATAGGAATCTTGGGTTTGCTTATTTTGAATTGACTAACTAAGTTAATTATGGTCATTGTTTGAAGTAATGAAAATTAAGGGTTCATAATAACATATTTAAAACCTCAAGGATATGAAAATTCAAATCTCCAATCAATAAAATACTATAAAAGACCATAAATGAAACCAAGTCCGGGTGATCCCACAATAGTGGTTTACAATTTTTGGCCAAACTAGACAATGATTTTTTTTTTAAACTAAATCTTCACATTCGAGCACCTATAGCGGTTAAACCATGAGGAATTTGAAGATGATGCAAACTAGTGTCTTGTCACATTTTGGCTGTAGATTCTAAAAATATTTTTTTCAAATTTTTTGAAATCAGATTGCACTTCTTTTTCCATCTCCCACAAAAATTGATTTTTTTTCAAAAAATAGCATTTTTAAAAAGTGATGCACACCGTATAACACATAAATTTTTTTACTTGAAAGATAAAATTAAAATTATTTCAAATTTAGATTTGTAACTCTGATATCTAGTGCTTCCACTTGGTTAGATAGTTTTTATTGAATATTTTTTCTTTAATCAAGTTTCAAAGTCAAATCAATTACAATTCAGACATAACGGACCGTATAATGCATAACTTTTTTGTATATCAAAATTCTATTATTTTTCTTTGTTAGATCAAGGACTCCAATATCTGGTGCACTCACATTTTTTTAATTTTTTTTTATAATCTTCTATTTTTCCACATGTGCAGAATATAGAGTTTTGTTTTTGGTGAAAAACATATATTTAATAAAACTTAAAAAACAAATAGATAATATAATCAAAACATATTAAAATTATATTCATTGAATAGCTCATTTTGAGGGAAACCTGATACCAATTGGGTTTTTGAGATCTCCATTTTCATTCTCAAATCGAGCTTCGAAGTGCAAAATTCTGAGCAATTTTGGTGCTTGAGAGGATGTGGGTAAAAATAAGGGGGTTTGGTCAAACACTTTTTTGATCGAACAAAAAAATAATGTTCGGTCGAATAGGGGTTCGACCGAACCCATTTAGCATACAATTAAAAAATAGATTTGAATGGATGTTAGAGTAATAAAAGTTATTATGTAATTCCTCTATTAAAAATTAATTTTTAATATTACTATAAATATA
>VDFB02000013.1:211852475-211911462 GCA_007258455.2 Sequoia sempervirens | reverse complement strand
GGAGAGAGATAAAGGGTAGGGTTTAAGGGTTAAGGGTAGAGGAGCTCGAGAGGGAGAGTGGGTAGGAGAGAGAGACTTTCAAGAGAGAGAGGGGGGAGTGGGAGAGAGATAGAGGGTAGGGGGTACAAGGTTAAGGGTTTAAGGGTTACGGTTTTTTTTTTTATTTGCATTGATTTATGTTTTATATATGTGTACACTCATTTTATAATCAGATAATACTTAATTTTAAAATTTACATAGTTTCGCATGGAACAATTCGATGGAACAAATTATATAAGTTTTATATAAGTGTATATAAGATTCTTGAACTTAAGAATTCCATGAAACTAATATAAGTTGTATATAATTGTAATTTAGGAAAAATGATTTTTAAAAACTTCACTACTTTTCAAATAAGGATTGAAAGCATATATGTGGCTTTAGATGCAGCCAAAAGAAGTGAGCGATGATGCTATCAAAGATTCTTGAACTTAAGAATTTTCCCTGGAACAAATATGTACATATAATTGTAATTTAGGAAAAATTATTTTTAAAAAAATCACTACATTTCAAATAAGGATTGAAAGCATATATATGGGTTTACATGCAACCAAAAAAAGTGAGAGATGATGCTATCTAAAATTCTTGAACTTAAGAATTTTCCATGGAACAAACATGTACATTTAATTGTAATTTACACAAAATGATTTACAACTATGTACAAGTTACTATAAGTTCTCATTTGAACATGTATAGGGTTGCAAGTGAACTTGAAAACCAGTGATATAATCTAAGTCAAATATTCTAGTTCAGCTCGCTCTTCAATAACATGTAGAATTTTTTGATGATCAACACTATCTAGTCTCCATTTTCTTCAGCCACATGCATGTGGAACTGTATGAAAATGTAGAGTGGTAGCAATTATTAAGTGACTATATTGATATACCTTGTTATTAGGTTGATAGTCAACAAAATGAATCCCATGCTGAACAAGTTTGACTTGTTTTAGATATGTCCCTTACACTACAAAAGAACCTGCATGGTAAACATGAACCTAAGGTAAGACATATGAACGTGTGCAAAAATTTTGTGCTCAAGGTTTGTACAATATATATTTAATGTTTATAATGTAATGTGTACATGTGAATACAATGTATATAAAATTTTAAATTCAAACTCACCTGTGGGAAATGACATTCCATCACTTGTTTCAGGTTCTGTTAGCTTATTCCTCTCTTCTGTGCAACGCAATAAATAATAGCTAACACCTTTGATGTTTCCAGGCTCTGCTATGACTACAAAAACATCTCTTGTACACCAAATTTACACAAAAAAAATTCTAAAAAAATTAGAAATGTCTCTAAAGATCATTAACTAGATATATATAATATTTAAATTATTGAAAACTTACACATGTGTACCTTTTCTAACCAATCCTGAAATATGGTCATAACCAATTGAAATCAAAGAAATTTCTTCAAATATTTCTTCCTCATTTTCACCATATGTTTCTAAAACAACTAGTGGCACTGTATCCCATTTACCAATATATCCAAGTTTTTGATTGTTGCATGCATAATTAGAGTTTCCCTCAATGCACTCAATGCAAAAACAAGAGTAATCCCTTGTGTCTAATATCCATCCATGGCAACTATCTAAACTCCTAACACAATGCAAAGATCTTGTTTTTTCTACCCTCTTGCATCCATGCATCGATCTTCTATCCACACCTAGATACATATGTACAAAAAACTTATGTAGAACAAATATATATATATATATATATATATATATATATATATATATATATATATATATATATATATATATATATTAAATTTAAATAG
This sequence comes from Sequoia sempervirens, assembly GCA_007258455.2. Lineage (NCBI taxonomy): Eukaryota > Viridiplantae > Streptophyta > Pinopsida > Cupressales > Cupressaceae > Sequoia > Sequoia sempervirens. Next base: position 211,909,636 of record VDFB02000013.1, on the reverse strand, counting down.
ATTCAAATTTTTGATTTAATGTACATTTATACATACCCAATATCTCCCAAAATACTCTATGTGGAATGTGTTGGTTTGTTCTTGAAGATGTCTCGAACACATTTGATGCAAAGTTTTCTTGCACCATTCAACAACATCATGTGCATTGTCTAGACAATCTTCTGGATAACTCATTTGATGCTTTCTTAAAGCTCATTTGATGCAAGCTCCTACTCCATCATGCTCACCCTTTCCATGCCCACTCTAAAAAAAAATCCAAACATGTGGTATTTTGTAGATTTTATGATATCTACAAAGTGCATAGAATGGACGTGAAGATTTGAATTTTTCCGCACATCCATCTGACCATACAAAATGATTTTCAAATTTTACAACCCTAATTCTCAAATTCTCAAAAAATATTGTAAAGCAATGTTGGAAAAAAAGTGTGTCATGCTCTTTATCATCACTAATATAAAAGTGATATTCTTTCTTAATGGCTCATTCTTCATCTGTACTCTCAGCACCATCCAATTTTGATTGTGCATGTCGATAACACACATGAACCATAATAGTGATCTGCTTTGAAAAGTAATACTCTGATTGAATCTCCTTTTCATGTACAAAGGAGTAATTTTCTACAAAGTCAACTATTGATAGAACTGTTCCACGTGGGAAAGTATCTCTCAATGTTTGGAATTATTGTGCTTGCCACTTAGCCAAAAAGGAATGATGTATGTATGGTCCTATCAATTTTCAAAAATCTTCCATAAATTTTCCAATGGGAATCTCCTCTTCTACATAGTTCAACCTTGTGGATTCTTTCCCAAATTTTGTTTGCAACTTTACATACTTGTACTTGTGTCAGTAAAATATGTGAATAACTAATAAACCACACTTGATCAATGAAAAATTACATCAAAGAGAATCAAAATAACAATCTATGAGAAATTGAAACAAAAAAACTCTCTAAAAATAATACTTACCTCTTGCAATTTACTGTCTTTGTTAGGTCAGTATCCTCAATTCTTGAAGGAAATTTAGCCAAATTTCTACGTCTCACAAATTCCTTTTATGCAGTTTATTTGAGGTCCATTTTCATGATCACATAATATAGACTTTATGAACAAACTTGCCTATTTAGGAGGTGCATTTTGAAACCCACATCTTTCTTCTCTCATCTTTTGAAACACTAGATAGTAGAGATCAAATTCAATATGATAACGACAACAAGTTTCAAAAAACTTGTTTATCTTCACATAATATGGCTTTAACCTTTGAAACATTGTTTTTCCAATCTTTATGAGGATATACATTACAAAAGTTCATATACATCTCAAATTGTGTTATGTCTAGCCAATTTTTGATATGATTTTCATAAATACTAGGTCCAATCCTATGTCTCATAACATCTCTAGTATTTGATGATGGACAAGTCTGATCATGCCAAAAACCTGAGACCAAGTTCCTAACAACATCTTCAATCTTGTCAGAATGGGGAGCTCTACACATAATTTCCCAATTTCCTTCTCAACTTTCATCCAAAAAATTTCTCTTTTTCTCATTTTTTATCAATGTGGTTCTACTATAACCAATTTCAGTTGAAAGTGCAAACATTTTTCTTTTTCTTGCTATATCTTGATGTACAATAGATGTCAACATAATCCTTCTTTTAGTGGCCTTATCCACTAATCAAGATCCTTTCCCAATGGAATCTAAACCCTTTTTAACATTTTGAACAATATCCTTTTGTAATCCCATGTGTTTCTTCTTATTTGATGCTGAATGTACACCCAACAATTGTAATGACTCTTTGAGCTCATCACGAAGAAGAAAACATGATAACAATTGGATTTTTTCAAGTGTATCAAGATGATTGAAATGATGATTGATCATTCCATTTTCAGATTTAGTCATTGACCTCTTTTTCTTATTATAAGGCTGGTTGGCATAATATTTCAGTTTCTCCATATCCATTTCAAGTAAATGACCTAAATTTCTATGAGAAATTTGTTTCCTCACCTTCTCAGCTAGTTTTGTATGCTCATCCATACCAGTAGGAGGAAGTGATCTCGACCCCTCTCCAACATGCATTGTTTGAACTTGTGTCTCCTCCCTATCTTCAAGGACCATGCATTCTTGAGCTGATTCATTTGATCCAATGTCTAGATTTGGCTCGACTTGAGCATGAAAACTTCCTACTTGTTGAGCCCTTCCTACATGTCACAAAATATTTTACAAACAAAAGTGAGAGATGATGTTATATAAGTGAAGTTTATGTATGCAAGCAAAAAAACTTCAATAAAACATGATGCTATAAGTGAGAGAAGTTTGTGTGCTAGTTTTATATGCTCATCCATACTAGTAGAAGGAAGTGATCTTGACCCCTTTCCAATAAGCATTGTTTGAACTTGGGTCTCCTCCCTAACTTCAAGGTCCATGTGTTCTTCAACGGATTCGTTTGATCCAATATCTAGATTTGGCTCGACTCTAGCTTGAGGAATCCCTAGAGCATAAAACATAAAAATAATTTGAGAACATTGAAGTGATGAAAATAAAATAATTATTCCTTGGCACCATATAGCTTGAGTTTTGATGTAAACATGTGTTATTCTCTAGGAAACCTCACATTGCATTGGCTTTAAGTATAATTTGAGTTCTAATTTTCAAATAATTCTAGAGCTTAGAATTGGGCATTTATTAAAATATTTAAAAAATATTTTTTTAAAGGAACTATTGATCATTAGATTAAATTCAATAGGAGTTTAGAAAAATATTAAGCTAATTAGATGTTGTAATGTAGATTGGATAGGGGATATTGATCACCAAATATCAACATTAGAATGCTACTTCTTTGTACATGAAGGTGTAGTTTCATGAATAATTAAGAAAAAATAATGGTTTATTTCAAAGTGAAAAGCTAGAATATATAGGAATTTGCAAATCCATAAAATAATTAATGTGGTTGAAAAAATTACGAAAATCAAAGTGGCATAGTGAGGGACACAAAATTTAAAGTTTCATTGGAGAACTAAGCATGTATTGAAGTACACTATCATTTTCTTCAGGAACAAAGTAAAGATAAAATTGTGTAGATGCAATACTCAACAATGATAATGTGATGAAAAAAGCATTAAACAAAGGTATTGGTAAAAGATAAGTGTAACGTTTGTAGCGAAGGATTTAATGTACAATATTTTAGTTTAAGAGTACATTTTAAGTTGGGGTATTGTAAGTTGAAAAATGGTCATACATTAAACATTTTTAATTTTAATAAGAAATCCAATGCAAAATGTATGCACATACAATTTTAAACACACACTTGAGAGTGAGAGAGAGAAGAAACAAGCATGTACCTTGTTTCTTTCTATGATAATTTTCCAAGTTTTGTTCATGCCTCTTATGTTCTTCTTTTGACAATTTTCGTTGAGATGCATTTTTTCTTTTTCTTTGTTGTCCCATTTTCTTCTTCAACTAAAGATGACTCAAAACAAGTCCTCTACCAACTTAGTTAAATTATCCTCCAAATTTTTCCTTGATTGATAAAAATGAAAAGTTGTCAAGATCCAATATTTTCCTCCTTGATAAATGTGCAGAAAGTTCTCCAAAATATGCACTCCAAGTGATATAAATGACAATTAATCTTGCAATTTGATATCCAGAATAATGAAAAATAAGCTTCTATTTATATGCATATCCAGGATGGGAAAAAAAATATTCTAGTGTACATGGAATAACTAGATCCTAGTTTAAATGAATCAAGTAGTAAACAAACAAGTTATTTCATTTAGGAGTTTGTTGTTATTTATTTCATAGGTATGCACAACATATCTAGTAATTTTAGAATTTTGTTAAAGTGTCAAAATGTATATTAGAGGTATAATTTGAATTGAATTTTCTTAATTATATTTGAATTGAATTTCAAGTTACTTGTCAAAAATGTATAATAGAGGTATAATTTGAATTAAATTTTCTTCATTATATTTGAATTGAATTTCAAGTTACTTGTCAAAAACGTATAATAGAGGTATAATTTGAATTGAATTTTCTTAATTATATTTGAATTGAATTTAAAGTTACTTGTCAAAAAGATTAAATCTTGTTCTCAACTAAATGGTTCATGTTGCTTAAGTCATTTAAAAAAAAATATTTATTGTGATCAACATGAATGAACTTAATTATAAAGTGGCATTGATTTCCCTAAAATTCTACTAGAGATAAAATGTATATTGAATATAAGGAAATGTAAGCTGTAAGAGATCATAAAATAAGAAAACATGTATGTATATAGAATATTTAAAGCAAATGCATACATATATTATGTGTAAAAATGTTTAAACCATAAGCAAACACATGTACATACATGTAAAGGGATTCTATACATATAAACATAACACATATTATAAGCAAAGAGGAAAATGTATGTATATATCATATAAGAAAATATATGTACATATCATATAAGCAAAATGTAAATTAAAGATCATCAAATGTCGAATACTAAAGATCAACAAATAAGCAAATGTATGTATATCATATAAGCAAATGTAAGTTAGAGATCATCAAATCTCAAATACTAAAGATCATCATGTATAACCAAATGCATGTTGTAAAGATCAAAAATCTAGTGTGCATGGCCTAATATGAATGTCTACTCCTAGTCGAATGGCCATCTGAATGAGAACGGTCCTGCTCTAATGGATGTGCTGAGCCCTACAAATAAAATTGTGTATAGGATGTGTTAAATACATATAATTTATATTAAATAAATTTTATGAAAGTTATTATTAAATGAACTTGTATTTTAAATATCAATCTAGATCTATGCATACATAAATATTGCATGTACATATACACATGTAATTATATAAAAATGAAAAAATCACATGTCCATTGGCAACAAATTCATCCATAGAGTCACATCGATCATGCACACGATCTGGACCAAGGCTAGGAGTGATATGAGGTATGTCCACCTGTAAGAATATATATACATATCTACATATCAACTTACATGAATATCTACTTAAAAATAATATTTAAAATGATGAAAAAAGAATTGAAACATGCACATGCACACATACACGAATATCATCTGATATTAGATGAACTAAGTCCTCTGAAATAGCCACCTCCACCATATCCACCAAACGGTCAAGCGACAAATCAACATTTGCATCCATCTGATCTATCCCATGTTGTGCCATAAATGATGAATATAGAGGACTATGAAGGTGAGATGGCATTGGCGATGATGAACCAGAACCAATCAACATATCAGTAAAACCCATAGTCTGTGCAGCTGTCGAATGAACTATAGGTGGATCCTGATGCGCACTAGTGCTCGGCTGAGAGTGATGGGATCCTAGAACTAAACGACCTCTATGTCTCAAATGATCTCTAACATGCTCTATACCGATCCCATTGTCTGATGCAATTTTGGAATATGCCTCCAACAAGTCCTCAGCCAAACAATGCAAAGTCATGTGTGACATATCTCCTATAAGTGCATCAAGCTGTGTAGGAGTAGGGATGCCAACCACTGTAAAAGTATCCATGGTGCTCCACTGTACTAAAAATGGTGTGGATTAGGAATGTCTGGACATCAAATACTGACCTACATGATCATCAAATATCCTAGTGGTGGCAGCCGCAATCTCACCTATAGTATCAATTTCTTCCTTTTGGGAAGCAACGACAACCTCATCTGCTATGGGGGCTAGAGCTGGGGTGAGAGTAGGAGACCTCTCACTAACCAATACCCTAAACACTAGGGGTGGTCTATCTACTCGACGATAGGTGGGCCTATCATCAATCTTGCCATGCCACTGACCAACATATGGTGGAATGTCCAGGTAGTTAACTTTGAGGCCCAAATGGACCTTAGCATACAACTGCTAAACAAAATATAATGGAATCTTGTCATTGTTTGGGTATAGACCATGTGCTGTGAGAAATCATGGGTAGATCAACGAGGCCATAGCATGATCGAAACATCTAGTGACCTGGTATCCCCTAACCTTACGCACATTTTGATAAAATGGAAAAAAAGTGGTTTTTATCATTTCTTTGGTGACACTATCCTATATTTGTTTAAGGGGAACGTCACCATGTACTTCTTCCCGCATGCGGGAAAGAATAGCAGTCACTCTATTTGAGGAATATGCACTAGTCCTCTCAAGTTCATCTTTTAGTTTTTCTAGACTATGCAATATTAACATGCATGGTTCACTATATATCCCCCGGGTTTGCACCTTGTGCTAATGAATCTCTCAATTTTTTAATCTCATTACTAGTATTTTCAAACAAAGAATCTGGCACAGGTGGAACATGATCTGCATTTTCCATGTTATGTATATATATATATACAGTACACCTAAAAGAGAAATGAGACTTTGGTAAATAATATATCTAGATAAAGGGAATACAAATCTAAAATAGTTGTAATAATTCATCTACTCATCAATAATATTTTCATACCATTAACAATTTTAAAAGAATTGGAAAACAACTATAATCTATAACATAGCATCCTTAAATGGTTCAAATTTTAAATGAAACGATGAAAGAAAGAATAAGAATACAAAGATTAGTATAAAATTATTTGAAAATAATTGGGGATAAAAATATTTAATCTAATAGTTGTTAATATAAATGAACTTCAAAATAGGTTTATGTAAGTGAAAAAAAAGTTCCATTTCCCTCATTGAACCTAAATTTATCTAGTTAAGATATGTCTAAAATTAAGAATTCACACTAGAATATCAATATTCCATAAGAATCTCATAAAGAGGATGAATTTAATGGAAGATAATGTAAAATCCTCCATATGAGGATGAATTTTATCATTACAATATGAGTGAATCATCTCAATTATATAGCCAAGAACATCAAAAAATTATAGATTGGAAAGCAAAATAATCAGACATTTATCATATTTTTATATGTATAAAGTTTAGATACCATCAAACTATTTAAACTTATAGATTGCATAAAACTATATAAATTGAATCATTAAAACTAATTTATTAAGAATCAAATCTAATAAAGTTTGACTTCATATTGCATGTACTTGTTATAAATAAATCACTAATCCAACCATACATTTTATATATGTTAAAAAATATATAATTGTTATGCCCATAACTTTTCACTATATCTTGACGCACAGATCTCCTTCAACTAGATCAATTAAAAATTATTTTTAATGTTGTAGGAAAATGGATTTAATATCATTAGAGTTGTCATGAAACTACCTCTCTTGATCAAAGATAGATATTATCCACTCTCGAGAATGTAAATATGTTCGAGATAACTAAAAAATAATTTGTATCCTTTATATCCTTTCATCCAATGTAGCCTATATCTTAATTGAGATCCTCTACCACAATTAAGTTTAAATCTTCTAAGTTTTATTTCAACGAAAGCAACCACTCATTGTATAAAATTTATTAGTAAGCGCTAAAGCCAAAACAAGTTTTTTATTTCTATTTGGATCCATATTTTTTTCCATTCTAGATCTCTTTCTAGCCATATTCTTATTGTAAGATCATAGTAAGGTAGTGCAATAGATTTAATTGCATCATTCCACAATTGTATCCACTTACCATTTTGATGAGGTCTAGGAACATCAACCAAAGGGATATTAGGGAAGCAAGGTGATCAATTTGATTGAGGTAGGAAGTGTTGAGATTGAAGGATAGATTATTAGGTATGAGGAATAAGAAGTTTGAAAAGTTTAAAGAATTGGGATGTGATATGTGAGATAGGTTTAATAAAATCTACTTAAATAAGGGTATTTTGTGGAGAGGGGACAATGGAAAGAGAAATAACTAAGTTTTAATCTATCAATACAACTAAGTTCCCCTTAGTTCACCATCTCTTTAGTTGGTCCAAGTGAACTAGTGATCAATATAAGAATATTTTTTTTCTAAAATGGGATCTAAACCCCTCATGGTATTTCTAGTTACAATGTAGGAATTCAATTATTTTTTAGAGAGATTATGAGAACTAAACCAATTTGTATCTTGGTTTTTTCCACCATATCATATTCACCTCCTTGTAGCCATTTAGTCATAGGGAGGGCATAAAAATACATTCCCACAATTTAACTTGAAATGAGGAGTCATTAGGCATGCACAATAAAGAAAAAATGAATAGGTATTCCTTGGATTAGTAACTATAAGCACTAAGCACAATTGTTGTTGGGATCCACTCCTCAATAGATGATAAACTTAGCCAAGTATTGGGAAAGGTGGGTCAACCTTGCATCCTAATATTTTGATTTATTATTTTGTCCTCATATTAGGAAATGAGGCATCTCACTTTGTGTTGGTAGTTATTTGTCATTTGTTGAATGCTTCAAGGGAGGTGTCTAAGATGTTCTAAATGCATATAATATTATTATAGCTTTAAGATGAAACCCTCTTAAGACATATTCTTATGACATTTAAGAACATGAATATAGAATATTTACAATAAAGTATTGACCAACATTATGAAAAATCATAAGAAATTTTTTAAGAAATAGCAACTGTGTCAAGGAAAAAGATGTGGACATTTACAAAAAAAAAAAATTTAAAGCAAAAGTGGGAGACCACTTATAATTTTATTTATATATAATATTTTACATATAGCTGGTTCAGGCAGACATACTGGCGGGAAAGAACCAACAAGAAAACCCCCAGTTGCAGTCCAAGTAACAAATTTTATAAAATATCAAAAAGACTAGTGAGGTCCTAGTACAAATGACCAATTGTCTGATTACAATGTTACAAAAGCACATTGGTTGAATACATCAGTACATATGTGCATTCTCTTATGAACCCAAAATACCCAAAAGAAGACATCATACTAGATATACCCGTGACCCGAATACATAACACAGTGGAGATTACAAAACCTTACTAAACATAAGACTGATAAGCTAGGAAGCCACTTTCAAAAAGATGCAGATTTTCCACCAAAATTCTGAAAGCCATTAACCGAGCTTTCTTTTGTTTCCACTCATTTACCTTTGTGTTGGTGATCATGCTCAAATGAAGGTTTTGATTTTTTTTAATATCAGGCACATAACAATAACATAATTTCTTTTTGGATGAAGATCATGGAAGCTGCAAATCATGAATGCAAACATGACTTCTTAAGAAAGAAATGGATTGATATTTTCTTTTTAAATCATCAATCTCCTCCATGGAAATGGTAGATCTGTATCTATTTAGAACTTGGTAGAGATGTGAAGAAGTGTCATGCATTTTGGATAATAACATTCCTTGGAATATGTGAACATAGGTCTCTTCTTATGAAACAAAACCTTCTTTGAATAATTAACATTAGAAATTAATACAGTTTCGCGAGCATATTGTATAATCACACTAGAAACCAACAATGGAAAATTGAGAGTCTCAACTAAGATTTCCACCAAGTATAGATAACATTCATACTAGAAGCCAACAACAAAAGATCAAATTTCATAAATAAAGTTCATGTGTTATATATCATGCCTTTGAGGGGTCCACAAGTACCATGAGCCTTTTGAAATCCTTCTCCATCTAAATGCATCCATTCCAAGACCATTGGGAGGTGGGTATACAATATGAACCAAGTATTAAATTATAATGTTAATTATTGAAAGAAGGTATATAAATTATTTGAGCATCTCAATTCTCATATATAGAGTTACATCTTAGTCAATTTCTCTTGATGTATGAGTTCCATATATTTGTATATTTTTCTTAATATAAAAGCATATTTTATTGAACATTAAAATTAACCTATCCATTCCATGTTACAAAGGATGCTCTTATTTTAAATTATAGGTATATAATTCAAAATTAATTAGTAATTTTCAAGATAGAGTACACATAATTTATTTAGTTAAAATAAAATAATATTCTTATTTCTATGTGAGAGTTATGTAGAATGGTAGTTCGATGTCTCAAAAATATTTCTTTCATATATACTAAATTTTTATCATTGTACAATATGAGTCTCAATTGTATATCCAAGGACATAAAAAAATTATAAAGTGGAAAGAAAAATAATCACACATTTATCATATTTTTGTAAGGTGTTTAAAAAGACTAAAAGTTTCCCTAGAAAGAACTAATTAATGAATTAAAAAAATGGAAAGTGTCTACCTCATTGTATGTTGACCTTTACCATATAAAAAGATCATGGAAATGCTAAATGAGTTGATATAAGAATTTTTAAGAGTGAAGGAAAAAAATTCATAACACTTTAATCCTAAAAGCAACAAGAAAGGCAATGAATAAAATCTTTCTAGTTATTTTGAAAGAGACTTTTAAAGGTTCTAAATCCCCTTCACACCCCTTTCTAAATGAAGATAAAATAAATAATTTACCAAATATTTCTTAGAGTTTAAGGTGGTGATTTTAATATGATTTGAGAATAAATAAGATAAATTAGATGAAATCAAGTTTTGTTGTAAAGGTGATGAATTTTGGGGGAATAAGATGAAAATAATTTTGAACCTAGTTGACTCATTAAATGGCAATAAGATAGATTTTAAAGGGGCTTTATTTAAAATATGTAATAGTTAGATATGTACTAATACATTATATTCTCTATTAGATAGTTATTTCTTCCATAAACATTTCTTACAATCTTATAATTTATTAATAATAGTGATGTGTGCATCCCTAGACACTCTTTGATAACCACACTATTAATGTTTCTATGTTTACTAGAGGATACTCTAATTGAAAAGCATGTATACCATTAAGGATAAAATTTAGACTTTAAGTTGAAAGAAAATGTTAAATATTTAGAATAAAAATGGTGGGGATGGAATACAAGCTTCAAGAATCTCCTTGTAATAATTAATTGCAATAATAAATGATTAAAACTAAACACCAATGGATATGTCACCAATAATTTTTAGATAAAATGACTAAAATTAGAGCCAAGATATCTTAGTTAGAGTATCATGATAAAGGTATCAAATTCTTATTCAATGTAAACATAGCCGAGTTTGATAGATAAAAAGTTGGCCCCATTAATACTAGGGGAGCATTGTCTAATGAGATTAAGTTGACACTATATTCAATTTTCAGAAGTTAGAACCCTAACATTTATATGAGGCTTGTAAAATAGAACCTTATTAGGAAGAGTAGGAGAGGACAAATGAACCCATAATAATTATACTTATACAAATAAAAAAAATAATAATGTTTAACCATTTCAAAATGTTAAATTTGTTTTCCTAATATGGTGATCAATAGCTAATTTGTACAAGGAGGTGCAATTTATAGGGAAATGAAGACTACATAAGAGGAGAATTTATAACATAACTTAGCTTGGTTGTAGTTGTTTCTTGAGCATTAACTATTTTCTCTTTTTTCTTTTGTTGTTGAATATTTTATTTGATCTCTTAAAACTTATCAATGGTACTTGATCTTCATAATGATTATTTTCTTCTTTTTCAATTATTATCATCTTAGAAGGAATACCATTTCAATTTAGAACAAGGAGAAATGTATTTTTCTTTTAAAGTATTTAAAATATTATATTTATTTGATGATTCCTTCTTAACCTCTTCCACTCCTTGGAAAAAATTATCCAACCACTTGAATCTCCTTTTATTAATCAATTTACTTCTATGATTTATGTATGTGTTTTTAGTGATTTACTCTTTATCCTTTCAATTTATTCATGATATACTTTAATATAGTTATAACAATAATATAATAGTTATTCATAATTGGATATGCCTTAAGAAACTCTTTAAATGTGAAATTATTTGATTAGGGAAGACATAAATTAAGGTTATTCTTTCTTACTTACCTCATGCTCATCCATATTTTTTTGTCCATAAATATCTCAAATCAAATTGGATTTTGCAAAGAGGATAGCTATATTTTAAATATTCACTCTTAGTCAAAGTCATTTATTTCTTTGTACAAATTTAAAATTGATTTATGTAATTTCTTTTTTAATAGTTTTAACATAGATATATGAAGAATAGTTTTAAATATATATATATATATATATATATATATAAATATATAGTAAAGTGGACATCTTTTTTATATTTTCCTAATAAGTATAATGCCTAATTCTCCTCAATGGGTTAATATGACTCTTAATAACATAGTTAGCTCATGAAAATGTAATAGTATAAAATACGGTCATGAAGGTGCATTTAAAAATGATTTTTCCCCTATATGGGGGAGATAATGTGATGAGGAGCATATATATGTAGTGGGTGAGGATCATAAACAATGAATCCCTATCCAAGTGATGAAGTAACATAGATCTATTTGGCTTGATAATTATCATGTCATAATCAATTATGAGGTACCATGTTGACAAATAATCATGTGTGTAAATGGATAATGATGTGATTGTGAAGGTATATGCAAATCTAATTGTCCCTAGATGGAAAGGATAACACAATAAATATCATTAGGTGAAATGGGTATAAGAAAGGTAATATGTGATGAGTAAGCACCATTTCCCACATACAATAGGATCACCAATAGTATAATTTAAAATGCATGATATTATCTAGTTATTTCATATATTTTCAATTGGGAGTGAAAAAACCAAATGCACAAGTGTTGAACTAGGGAATAATGGTAAAAGGACTAATCCAATTGGGTCAAAATTTACCAAAAAATTACTTCTATGAAATTTGGATTATATTTATATTTATATGAAGGATGAGTTCCCCTCATGGTAAAGCTCATTGGACAACACCATTTTTATTTTTTCATTAATTATCTTTAGTATATGTACATAGATCAAGTATAATGAGTTTACATATTGTTTATCCAAGGTCTCAAACTCTTGTAATTGGTGTTCTTGATATGTGTAATCATCAATGCTATCACTAAGGGAGATACATAATGATAGAATCTTAAGCTCAAGAGGAAATATGGCCTCCATTTCATAAAATAAAGAGTAAGCCTAATGGGAGTTTGCATTCTAGTACAATATGCCCATAATGTTGGGACAAGCTATGTGTGCATATTAGTACCATTTTTGTCAATTAGCTTTTGTAATATTTATTTAATAGTCTTGTACTAGAAAATTTAATAATACCTTCATTCCTTCTAATCCTAATAGAACTATTTTATTATACATTACATTTGAACAATCTAGTTTCTTTCCTCTAAATTTATTCTTTGATTCATACATTTAGTTCACCAACCATTTTTGGAGTAATGTCATAAGACTCAAAGGAAAAATATGAAGAATTTTATCCAAGTTTCCATTGTATGCACCCTAAACTTTATACCATAAATTGTTTAATGAATTGTTTGATATAATGCCTCAAATAAATTTCCAATAGTGTTTTTGATATAATGCCTCAGATAAATTTGTTAATGAACTATTTGATATAGGGTGCATACAATGGAAACACTATTTCTATCATACTCCATCAAAAATGACCATGAACTATTTGATATAATGCCTCAAATAAATTTGTTAATGAATTGTTTGATATAGGGTGCATACAATGGAAACACTATTTCTATCATACTCCATCAAAAATTACCATGAACTGTTTGATATAATGCCTCAAATAAATTGGAGGTGCCCGAGTAGAAATATAAGCAAAATGTGGAAGCATAGACAGGGCATGTTAATTTTTTGACAGAGTAGAAATGTATCATTGAAATAATGTATGTTGAAAAGACTGTAGAAACTTTCAAACAAATGCAATTTCCATTCAACAAATTTGCAAAATTTCTCATTTAGGGTTTTGAAATTCAACAAACAAATGCATTTTCAACTCTACAAAATTCAAATTTGACAAACTTGGTGCTTGATATGCAAGTTGGGTTGATGAACTTTTGAAAGATCAAGTTGAATTTGCATTCGCCGGAGAGAATGAAGTCGTCACCATTTGCAGATCACGTTCAGTTCGCCACGCGCATGTAAGCACAGGGAAAGTAATGATAGAAGGTGAAAATGACAATGAAATTCATGTATTTTTTTATTTTTTTTAAGGGGTTCGGTCGAACCCATGTTTGACCGAACCCCTTAAAATATTATTTATTTTTTTAGGGTTTGGGGGTTCAGTTGAACATATAATGTGGTTCGGTTGAACCAATCAGTTCAACCGAACCAGTTGACTATGGCAAAAGGAAAAAAAAAAATCCTTCCTCATCTCAATTGTAAACCACTATTGTGGTTTGACCTCACCTCATAACACCAACAAGGGTGATCTCACAAAGCTATTTTACAATTTTTGGGAAATTCTTATTTTTTCTGACATCACATATTTTTAGAAAATATAATTATTTAATCCATAAAAAGTTCCATTTAAAGCATTCCAATTGAACATGATTTTATCAAACTACCTTAGATCAAACCCCCTTGGATAGAACCTCGCTAGTTTTAAACCATACCTATAATGGAGTCTCCTTTACACCTATCAAAATGTTGATAAAAAACCACTTTTGATTTACCTTTTGGGGGATCAAATGAATTCATTTAATTTTATTTTTTGTATGTAGTCCTTATTATAAGCTTCAAAAAAAGTATAATTTTAAATAAATTTAATTTTATTTTTATATTTAATTTTTATTTCTTGTGAATGTAAGTTTTTCACTGAAAATCAAGCTCTTTGTTCTGCACATGTGGAAAAATATTAGATTATAAAAATAAAATAAAAAAATATGAGTACACTCGATATTGAAGTCCTAGATCCAACAAAAGAAAAGTTGAATTTCGATAAATACAAAAAAAGTTGTGTTATACAGTCCGCCTATGTCTAAATTGTAATTGGTTTGACTTCAAAACTTGATTAAGGAAAAAATATTCAATAAAACACTATGAAACCAATTGGAAGCAATAGATATTGTAGTTACAAATATAAATTTGAAAAAAATAGAATTTTTTCCTTCATGGAAAAAAAGTTGTGTTATACAGTGAGCGTCACTCCTTCAAAAATGGTGTTTACTGAAAAAAACTAGGTTTTGAAGGAGGTTGAAAAATAAGTGCAATTTGATTCCAAATTTTTTGAAAAAAAACTATTTAAAATCTACAGACAAAATTTCAAAAATCACTATTTTACATTATCTTCAAATTCTTCACAATTTAGCTGCTATAGGTGCCCAAAAGTGAAGATTTAGTTAGAAAAAATTAGTTCAGTGTCTAGTTTGGCCAAAAACTGTAAACCAGTATTGTGGGATCACCCACAAAAAAAATATAGACACATAATATAGATTAATAGAAACCATGAAAAAATACCTCAACAAAACATACTGATAAACCACATGTGATCGAAAGGTGCTACAAACATTACCATTAGGTAATCGGACAATAAGACAACAATACGGGAACACCACACTAACAAGGTATAGAGGGCTAGGGTAGGGAATTTTTGGCCTGTGACTACCTCTAGTATCCACCATCAGGGAATAAAAGTATGCTAAGTCTTGTAGATCTAGGAGGAGTCAATACTAAGTACCTACATCACTCCAATCACACATCAAAGTACATGTGCATATAACATATATCATATAGTCAAAGCAACATCAATCATCAGAAAGAGGGTCATGATATCATAAGCCTCTTGCATATGAGTGTTATGACAACATCCCTTTCCTATCCATAATCATACAAAAGTAATGATAACATTACATAAACATATAAGCATGTAATCTAGAATAATAACTAATCATGATAACCTTTCCCATAATCATCAATGTCTAATCTCATTATAAAAAAATTTAATAGTTAGAATACCAAATCAAAGTCAAAATGCTATCTTACCTAGGCCGGGGTTAGAGAGGTGCTTCAAGGAGCAAGATTCTTCTTCATCACACCACAAGGAGATTCCATCCTGAAGTCATATAAGCTATACTTTTCGTGCACCAATAATATTGTTGAGTATGAGGCCCTTGTCATAGGACTCAAAATTGTGACACAATGGAAAATTATGGCACTTAAGGTCTATGGGGACTCACAACTAATCATTAATTAGGTAAATGATGAATACCAAACAAAGGATGACAAGCTTACCCCATCTAAGAAATTGGTGGAGAGTCTCAAGGAATTTTTTATCGACATCACATTTGAGAAAATACCAAGGGAAAACAATAGAGTAGTTATTGCTATGGAAACAATCAGATCATTACTAGATATCCCATGCAACATCCATAAGCATGAATTCCTAGTAGAGTGGCTTCTTGTGCTAGCTTTTGAGATACCGGATTTGGAGTTCATGTGTGAAATAATTTGTCCCGGTGATCCTTGGTACCATGACATATACACCTACCTGAAAATAGGATTCCTCCCTACTAACATCACCCCAAACCTCAAGAGAACCTTTATTAAGAATTCATCCCATTTCATTATCTTAGATAATAACCTTTACAATATAAGTAACGAAGAAACCCTTTTACGATGTGTTAACCTTGAGGAATCTTTGACTACTTTAACTAAGGTACATGAGAGTATTTGTGGTTCACATTCTAGTGGTATGACCTTGGCCAAGAAATTGTTGAGGACTAGGTATTATTGGCCTATAATGGAGAAGGAATCTCATGATTATGTTCGAAGATGCTTGCAATTCCAACAACATGGGGACCTCATCCATGCACAGGATTAGGAGCTTCAACCAATTATAACACCTTGGCCCTTTTTACAATGGAGGCTTGATCTCATTGGAAAAATCTCACCAACCTCATCTAATGGACACAAGTTCATTATCATTGCAATAAAGTACTTCATGAAGTGGGTAGAGGCTATCCCAATGGCCTACATTATAGGGAAGTAGATCTCCAAATTCATCCTAAACTACCTAATTTTCCACTACGGTGTCCCATTGATCTGTATAGGATCTAGACTAAATTGTGTTTTAAATGCTTAACTTTTACAATGATTTATTCAAGTTAATTAGAACAAAATTAACTCATTGAAATAATTACAATAATTAAAATGATGAGGTGATAACAACATAATGAAAGAAAGTGAGAGAAAGAAAGAGAGAGATGCAAACAGAGTTTGATTACGGAGTTCGCCACAAACGTGACTATGTCTCCTAATTTGGTGAAAACCATAAGATTCACAATATCCCCTAATTTTTACATAATATCCTTCTAAAAATCCCCTTAATATTTTTGATTTAATTTAAGCCCCTATTATTCTTTATTTGGGCTTTACAAATTTGGGACATTACAAGGATTATTGTTTGTTTTTAATTAAAAGGTATTCAGCTTTAAACAACTAACAATAATAATCGATATCTAATAATATTATAAAGCCATTCGATGGATTATTGGTGGCTATTTACTTTGGTAGGCCAGCGGTCAGGGGTTCAACCCTGACCATTGGCTTTTAATAGCCAATTCCCACTATTAAATAACAAAACAAAACCGTCGCCACATTTCATTACGCGCAAAGGCTTTGGTGCAACGGTCCAGCGAAATATTCGGTCACGGGTGGTGGAGAGTTCAAATCCTTCAAAAAAAAAATTAAACAAACTACCAACTTGCCCATCCGTCGGAGGTGAAAGGGAGGCCACATGGCATGCCGAGGAGGTGCCACGTGGCAAAATATGATTCACTAACAGTGCTAACTGGGAAGCCGACGTGCCTGCTGACTATACCTGCCACATATGCTAACTATGTGTACGGATGCCACATGTCATCAGCTAATTGGTTCCATACAATGTTGACAAGGATTCCATGTCGAATTCTGGCTGGTCCACTTTACAGTCTATACAGTACGGAATGCTGACGTCAGTATCCCGTACGGTCAAAAGTCAACATTCCTTGCATGAACTTTGACTATTGATATCTTGCACCTACGATGTCGGATTTCGACCAAATGAGTTGTGTTGGAAAGCTTGCGACAAGCTATTCACGATGATGCCAACTTTGACAAATTTTGACATCATTTTTTCCACTTTATGGATGCCCCTTGATCCCAATTTGACCCAAGGTTTGACTAGACATAACTTGGGCAAACAGACTCCTTTTCGCTTCGTTCAAGTTGATTGGAATCAGGACGCTGAGCTCTCTTTGATGGTGCAAATATTGGAGAAAAATGAGACACTTCAATTTTCACTGAAAATATCCACTAGATCAGGCCTCCCCACTAAAGACCTTTTGGACCTCCAAAAGTGACATTTACTCGGACAATAAGTGAGGATTTGGCCTTCCCACTTGTCCTGTATCCTTCGTACATCTGAATACCTAGCTCACAAGCACAATGAAGACTACAACAACATTGTTGATCATAAACATCATTCTATCACTTCCATAAGCATCTACATCAATTGTCATAGCCACTGACCAACAAAAATTGACTAGCATCAAGCTAAACAATAATGCAAAAATGAAAGAGAATAAATCAACAACATATCGATCCTTTACAACAGGAACATTTTTACCCAAGGAACCATCAATGCTTTCAATCATCATTCCCTCATGCTATACTGCGGGTGCATCCTCCAACATTTGACCTTGGTTAGCTACTCCAAGTTCAAGTGTAGAACCACCTGTACTAATAGACATAAGAGTTAACTCTTTACTTGCATTAATTACCCTCTTTAACTGCCCTGTGTTTGCAAAAGAATGATCAGTCTTAATCTTGTGAGAATGTACAATATACTGAATGCCATCTTTAAACAAGTGATAATGATTCTTTTCCTTGTAGAAAATTGCTTTTCTGTCATAAAGATAAGGGCTACCCAGAACTATCCCACAGATATCTAGTGGAACCACATCAAGTTGTACTTCATCCACAAACTTACTAGTGATTGTGAATCTTAAGGTGCATTGTCTTGTTACTTGCAACTTATCATTTTCATAAATCCAACCTAGTGGATAAGGTTTCCTATGTTGTGTAGTTTTTAACCCCAAGTTTCTTACAACACTTTCAGAAATGAGATTAACTTGAGATCCACTATCTATGAGTGCATCAATTTTACTATTCTTAGCAACAACCCTTAAATGAAACAACTCATTCCTTTTCTTATCTTCAGAGAAATCATTAACTATAGAAGTAGAAGCACAACTAGCAACAGAAACACCAAAAATAGGAGCTTTACCTTTTAGGCCCATAGCTATTATCTTAGTCTCATCATCTGAATCTGAACCAAGATCCATAACAACATTTGCGGCTTTCTCCTTACCTTTCTGTTTTTTATTACATTTCTGAGCCAACTTAGGCCTCATTTCAGGATGCAACTGCCAACAATGTTCTTCATCATGACCATTCCTGTCACAATGAGTGCAAGAAAGTTTCTCATCCTTCTTAACTGTAGCTGCCTTCTTTCCTTTCCTTGTCTCTGCAACCTTAGAAGATTTCTTTACATCATTATCAAACTTATCAATAAAAGATCCTTTACCCCTTGACTCTAAGTGTGTAGCTTGAACAGACACTTCATCCAAATTACAAGGGTTCAAAACCAAAATGGAATGTCTAAGGTAGGAATGTAGACCTCCTATGTACTTCAACAACATGTCCTAAGTGTACAAAGAAACATTCAAAGCAATAGCCCTTTTCATGAATTCATGGGTGTACTCTTGAACAGATTGACCCTTCCCTTGCCTAAACATTTTCCAGTCCATCATTAACTATTGCATATGGCCTAAGGGATAGATTTTCTTTTTAATAGCATTAATAAATTATTCCCAAGTTAAACTGATTCTACCATGTTGTGAAACTTCTGCCTTAGTCTTACTCTCCCACCAAGTTAAAGTTGTACCTCCTAATTGAAGAGTAGCTAATTGGATCCTATCATCATCATCTAGTAGGTTTTGGACTCTACAGTAGACTTCTACTTTCTGAATCCAATCATCCAATTTTTCAACATTAAGTTCACCACAATACTTAGGCAAGTCAAATTTTACATCCAGTTTGATCTTAGGCTTATACCCACTCTTGAAAGGATTAAAAGAAGTAGAATGAGGAGAAGATGGAGAAGAAGGAGAAGAGGGAGGAGAAGAAGAAAAGGGGTGATTTGGTTTCTTGCCACCATCTCCATGTTGTTTCTCTTTCTTGTCTTCATGAACATCTTCCTTCGACGAACCTCCTTCACGATCCTTCCGCTCTTGTCTCTCTTGAAAAAGAATTTCCACCTTAGCCTTCATCTCGAGGAATGCTCTTCGAAATTCCTTCTCACTAATTTCTTCAGGAACCTCCATCCCAAACACAGAAATCTTCAGAAAAGTTCTTCGCTTCCCAATCTCAGGATCAAAGTCTTTAAGCTTGCCTTCACCCTTTTGAATCCTGGATCTCGTTAGCATTCAAAAAAAAACAACAGCAATAATAGTCAACTAAGCTCTAATACCAACTTGATCTGTATAGGATCTAGACTAAATTGCATTTTGAATGCTTAACTTTTACAATGATTTATTCAAGTTAATTAGAAAAAAATTAACTCATTGAAATAATTACAATAATTAAAATGACAAGGTGATAACAACAGAATGAAAGAAAGTGAGAGAAAGAAAGAGAGAGATGCAAACAGAGTTTGATTACGGAGTTCACCACAAATGTGACTACGTCTCCGGGTCGGCTCCAATAGAGTACGACCGTTCCGATTAATCTCCAGAAATTAGTTACAATGCACCAAGACCATTTCTTCGAGCACTTTGGTAGCATGACAATACTCCGATGTATGAAAATGGCTCAAAAATCTCCTTAGAACTCTTCTTTCAAAACACCTATCACCTGTTTCTCTAACTTGCAAAATCTGAGTTTTACACTTCTCAAAGTTCCCTTAACCTCACTCTCACCCATTCACCCCCTTTAAATACAAAAAATTCACCTAATTTGGTGAAAACCATAAGATTCACAATATCCCCTAATTTTTACATAATATCCTTCTAAAAATCCCCTTAATATTTTTGATTTAATTTAAGCCTCTGTTATTCTTTATTCGGGCTTTACAAATTTGGGACATTACAAGAAGTATTGTTTGTTTTATTTAAAATTAGGAGGTTTGTTTTTAATTAAAAGGTATTCGGCTTTAAACAATTAACAATAATAACCGATATCTAATAATATTATAAATCTATTCAATGGCTTATCAGTGGCTATTTACTTTCGTAGGCCAGTGGTCAGGGGTTCAACCCTAGCCGCTAGCTTTTAATAGCCAATTCCCACTATTAAATAATGAAACAAAACCGTTGCCACATTTAATTAGGCACGAAGGCTTTGGTGCAACGGTCCAGCGAAATATTCGGTCACGGGTGGTGGAGAGTTCGAATCCTTCAACAAAAATTTTAAACAAACTACCAACTTGCCCATCCACTGGAGGTGAAAGGGAGGCCACGTGGCATGCTGAGGAGGTGTCACATGGAAAAACATGATTCGCTAATAGTGTTGAATGGGAAGTCGATGTGCCTGCTGACTGTACCTATCACGTATGCTGACTGTGTGTATGGATGCCACGTGTCATCATCCGATTGGTTCTGTACAATGCTGAAAAGGATTCCATGTTGAATTTTGGCTGGTCCACTTTATAGTCCGTACAGTACAGAATGCTGACGTCGGTATCCCGTACGGTCAAAAGTCAACATTCCTTGCATGAACTTTGACTGACGATATCTTGCACCTATGATGTTGGATTTCGACCAAATGAGTTGCGTTGGAAAGCTTGCAACGAGCTCTTCGCAATGATGCCAACTTTGAAAATTTTGACAACATCATTTTTTCTGCTTTTTGGACGCCCCCTAATCCCAGTTTGACCCAAGGTTTGACTAGCCATAACTTGCGCAAACAGACTCCTTTTCGCTCCATTCAAGTTGCATTGGAATCAGGACGCTGAGCTCTCTCTGCTGGTGTAGATTATGGAGAAAAATGAGACACTTTAATTTTCATTGAAAATATCCACCGAATCACCCATGAGCCCTTATCTCAAATAATGGGTCACCTTTCAAGAACTGGGATGTTCAAGAGCTATGCCAAAAATTCAATATCCAACATTGCTTCTCCACCCCATATTACCTCCAAGGTAGTGGCCAAGCTGAGGCTACCAATAAAACCATCTTGAAAATCCTAAAGAAAATAGCCAATGAAATTGGTCATGACTAGAACCTAAAGTTGAATCCCACCTTATGGGCCTAACGAACGAGTATCCACACATCTATAGGTGAAACCAATTTCTCCCTATTCTATGAATCATAAGCCATCCTTCCCATTGAGATCGAGCTCCCATCCTTAAGAATATCATTACAGAATCTCATTATTGATGAAGAATATTAGGTGTCACGATTGAATGAGCTAGAACTAGTGGATGGGTAGAGCATGAATTCTTTGAACCATCTCAAAAGGAGCTATAATAAGATCAAGATTCAATCATTTTAATTCAGAGAGCTCATGTTGAAAGAAAACTAGAAGAATGTACCAAATCTAGACAACAATGGAAAATTTGAACCCAATTGGTTGGGACCCTTTATCATCATTGCAAGTTAAAAATTAGGAGCATGCCAACTATTTACACCCAAAGGTGAGCCTCTACAGGAGCTCATCAATATCTCTCACCTCAAAAGGTTTAACGCCTAAGCTTGCCAGGTATAAATCCAAAAAATTAAAAGAATCCAAAAATTAAAAAATTAAAAAAAATCAAAAAAGGGATAAAAAAATTGTCCTCTAGTGAAAACCACTTTGGTGGCGCTTTGGGTAAGTACCTTGCAGAAAACTTGGTAAATAGGTGCCTTGTGTAAATAAGCACTTTACATCCACTAGATCAATTCATTAACTTGTTCTCCATCACCTACCATCACTTTCCATCACATTCACCCATTGCATTCCACTAATCCTTCCATCAACCATCCACGTATGCATCATAGCTAGATCTTATATTCGCATCATGTTCCACCCTACAACTACTCAACACATTCAGGTTAGTTTGTCCTTCCTATATCAAAGTAGTCTATCACCTCACGTTGGGGGTATGTTCTTATACCTACATTTGATCAGATTCATGTATATTCTTGAAATCTTCCTTAAAATTAGAAAATCCAAGAATAGGTCCAAAAGTTAGAAAAAGAAAAAAAATAATAATGTCGTTATGTCAAACTATGAGTCTCTGAGCTTGAATGTAGGCAAGGCCATCATTGATGTGCCCCCAAGATACATTAGGTCAGTCCTTTAGGAGTCCATCATAATAAACTAGCAATGCAATTGTTCATAGCTCATCAATAAATGAGTCTATGTCAATCAAATTGTGGTCTTTTCTTGTATAATGTAGGCAATTCTAATCTTTGATCAGCCTCTAAGGCCCCTAGGATAGGTCTTTAGGCTAGATTCTTGGTCAAAATCTCATAAAATGCAAAAAAAATTTGAAAATTTGAAAATCAAAACATTTGTAAAACATCTCAAAAATCCCAAAATAGCCTAAATTTTTTCAAAAATACCAAAAATATTCAAAAAACCCAAAATCATCCATCCCATTTTACATTCACATGTGATAACATCTTCTCATAATAAATTATTATCATCCTCAACCTTTGGTGAAATAATTAGAAGCAAGTATGGAAAATCAAAAGTGAAAACTCAAATGTAAAAGGTCTCAAGTCTAGGTCAGTAGGTAAAGAAGTTGATCAACTCTTGGTATCAATAGCCTATTATCTTGACATTATTCTTACCATCATGTGATCATCATGTCCTAGGATGCATCCTTCCTACAATAGACATCAACATCAGACATCACCATAGTTTAGTCTTTGCTAGAGGTATGAAGAACATTGGCTTGTTTGTTTGCTTGATCTTTTCTTTTGATTTATCTTATTGCACTCATTCCAAAGACCTTTTAATGATGTCTAATCAAAATGATTTAGACAGAAAGGAATGGGGCATCGATCATTATCTTTTGTTTGTTGTGCTTATTGGATATTCTTGTAGTATAACCTTAATCATGCTAATTTTGTTTGGTTTGTAGGGAGCATGTTTTGGATGTCTTGTTGAATATTACATGGGAATGTTTTACCTTTCTATGTTTTGTTCTCAAATGTTTGAAATATTTGAAGTACATCCTAGTAAGGTTTTGTATGCTAGGCGTGAACATGGATACTCCTATCTAACTGTCAAAGTCCATCTCACTAGGTACAATGTCATCCTGATTTACTATACCTTAATGCATCGTATCTATGTGGGTGATCAAAAATAAGGAAAGTTATGCTCTTTACATCCCCAATCCTTGGTTAAGCAATACAAAATTCATTATCACATCTAAATAAGTCTCAACAATTCATATACTTGTTGGACTTCTATATCTTCTTAGAATCAAGGGTTGATCCCTCTCATTCTTCTATCCTCTTTCATGATAACATGCTACCATGAGATGCATCCATCCCGCATTAATAAAAATTTAGCATACCCATCTTCCATACTCATACATATGGGTATGTGTAGGATCATGATGGGCTAAAAAGTGGCGATATGATGGGTATGTGTAGGGTATGTGGCTAACGACTTTTTTTTACCCAAAATTGATGAAATGAAAAGGGTTTTTAAAGGAGATTCTCATCTTTCAATCAATATAAATTATACTTTACTTTGGATGTAATAAAAAATTATTATTCATTTTCTATTTGAATTATGACTAAAGTCCTAATTGATAGGATAATTGAAAAACATCTATAGCTTTCAAATGGTATCACATTTTTTGAATCCAAAACATGTGTCACATTCTATACTTTTCATACTATAGGATTAAAAAAAATGAATTTCATTAAGTTTTGACCAAGTTAAGGTGGTCAAACATAAAATTTTGTATATTTTTTAAAAGCTGTAATAAAAAAAATCATAATTAATTATTTACTTTAAAAAAAATTACAAAAATATATGCATCACATCGGGACATGAGTCCTCTACTTATATCTAAAACCTTTAAAAAAAATATTATTGTTTTATTCTGGTTAGGGTGGTCAAATAGATGCCTACTTATTTTTTCCTTGAAATTTAAGTACTACTACATTGAAATTTCAAATTTTCACCAAATGGATTTTTTTTTTTAAATGAACTTGGTAGTTTAGAAACTACAGTCAATTTTCTACAGATTCTATTCTTACATATTTTTGAAATAATATAGATAAATTATTCAAATTTTTACATCAAGTAGCCTAACTCTGATTTTTCTGCATTTTTCGCCACTTAAGGGTCTATTTTTTCTGTGATGATCCTGCACATACCCATATCATCATAATAGGAAACATCATTTATCTCATTTGCATTGTCATTATCATATAGATCTATTAGTCTAACCATCCATACATCCAGCTTGAACATCTTTGTCATGAGATCTACCTTAAAATTGAAATTTTCACCCTATCTCTTGAGGGGGTAGTGTACTAGCATACTTCTTTCTGCTGGGGCAATACTAGGGCATCCAAAAAAAAAAAGGAAATTTTTGAATTTTTATCTGGGAAATGTTATTCTTTGAACCAACACAATTGGTACACTACTTCAAAGAGAGGAAAAATGTTGACACTCAAATAATACTTACATTATGGATCTAAATCTAACTAATTAACATCAAATTCCTCTATTAATTAAATAAAGTAATTTATTAAATTAATTCACGAATGTTCATTAGGTTGATTTAAATAAATCCATTTATTTAATCAAATCCATAAAGTCTTCTTATCTTATTTAATAAACCAAATCATTTAAATCAAATATCAAAACCCCTAAATTCCTCCAATTTAATTAATTCTAGATTAATTAACTCCTAATTCTAATTACCCATTCTCTAGCTTTTAACTCAACCTTGGTCAATCTCAACCCCCAACTAACCCACCCACTTGCACATGAAAATCAATTATTTTAATTATCTAATTATCTCATTTTCCCTCACAAAGGCATATTCTAAGGGAATATTCCTTCATTAACTCCATTTATTTGACTTTCTTTCCCAAACAATTTCCCTCCAAAACATCTCAACCATATTCATTTAGTGCCTCTTACGCATGCATTAATTTCTCTTACACCTCTCAAATCCTCAACCACATGCATTAACTATGCACATTCTCCAAAATGTGCTCCAACTTTACCCATTAGATTTGTGAAAAGTGTCACAATCTTATTGAATCTCCTTTAGTCCCACATTCCTCCCATTCCTCCTTTCTTCAACCCTTCAATCTATAAATAGAAGCCACAATCATCCACAATCTCATCCACAATTTTAGCATTTTCACAATAGGAACTTTCATCTCCATCATTTGCATCTTTGTATCTTCATCATTGGAAGCTTATCAAGGGGGTGGGAAAGGGCATCATTTTCACGTCAAAGGAGCACCACTCTCACTATGGGATAAGGTATGAACATTCTTTTTTTCTTTAGATGCTTTCAATTAATTTATTTGATATTTTATTTTTGTGTTTGCATTATCAGGTATGTTTGAATATCTCATAGGGATGCTTGATTTGGTTTGCTTAGTTTGACTAAAAAATGCTAATGTTTGTTTGTTTGTGAGCAAGTGAAAAAATAGTATCCAAAAAAAGAAAAAACATAAAATTCAATTCAAAAATTCTAAAAAATTTCAAAAAAATTAGCACTTGGACTCATTCGCCACCTTAGGAAAATTACTCCCTTTGCATATTTTTCACTACATTTTTTGGCATTTAAAGTTCAATTTCTAAGTTTTTGTTTGTTGTTTATATCTCTCTATTTTAGTCTACATAATTTTTGTTTCATTTAATTCATTGCATTTAGCTTATATTTATTCATCTTGGGCATTGCTTAAAATCAAAATTATATTTACAACATTTTTGCATAGTTTAGAATCTAAAATTTGCACGGTGATCTTAGAATCCCCTCCTAATTTGAATTTCTTGCTTGCTAAAGAACAACCAACTAATCAAAACAATAACAAGGATAAAGATAAAATCATCTCAGAACCTCCTACCCTAATCCCATCTAGAGAAGTTGGTGAATCTAGCAAATGCAAGAGGGCTTACAAATTACAAAAATTACAGCCCCTTGAACCACCACTTGAAAGTGAAAGGAAACTACAATTGCTTTTGAACAAAGGACTCATAACATTACCACCTATGAATAGATTAGTTCTTTATCGTAAAGATGCAAAAGTCCCACATTGTACATATCATAAAATTATCGAACATAGTACGGATGAATGTCATGAATTCTAGTTAGTATTGAATATCTTTCACTTTTATGGCAATGATTACCATCGTGTCATTTCCTTGCTTAATATTGTTTGACCCACTTGTCATGTAATAGTTGTAGAATATCCTATTCTCACTATTACATGAAATTTCCCATCACCTACCTTGGCTCATTCTTCTCTTGCACTCAGTGGGGGAAAGCAATTGATAGCCTTCTCCTAGTATTGCATTTTTCATTGTCCCTTAGGTTCATTGTTCACCTTCCACTTATACAAACTAAGATTGGGAGGTAGATGACTTACTCATAGGCTGACTTGCATGTTCCTTACTAGTATTTTGCATTATTTCTTTCTCATTTTCTTTTGTGTGATTGCATATGTGTGATGTGATCCCTTGTGACATTTTGTTTGATGTTCTCTCTCTTTGTGACATTCCTCTATTTGTACCTTTATTCTTCTCTATGTCATGCATCTCATTCTCCTTTTATCCTGTGTTTTCATTTTTTGGATGACACAAGGCATCAACACACCATATGTCTCTTCCATGTTGACCCAAAAGGATTTTCCTTTACTTTCACCTTTTTCATTTATCTTTTTAATTTGTCTTGTTTTTTCCTTTTGTGGATGACACAAGGCATCAAAACACCCTATGTCTATTCCATGTTGACCTAAAAGGATTTTTATTTCATTTCTCCTTTTCGTTTATTATTTTCATTTGCCTTGTGTTTTCCTTTTGGGGATGACACAAGGAATTGAGACACCCTATGTCTCTTCCATGCTGACCCAAAAGGCTTTTTCTTTCCTTTTTCCTTTCTCATTTATCTTTTTCATTTGTCTTGTGTTTTCCTTTTTGGGATGATGCAAGGTGTTGAGACATTCGTGTTCCTTCAATGTTAACCAAAAAGGTTTTTCTTTTTTTGGATTTCTTTGTGTCATTATTCCAATTCTATGTGTATTTTTGGGATGATCACAATTCCAAGCTCTCTAAAAACATTGGAGAAAAGAGCATATTGACCCCAAATCCATAGATCCCTTATGTGTTTGGTGTTTCCATTTTGGAGGAAGCCCCTCTCTTTTATTTATTTTTCTCTTACATGTTGTAGCTTTACTCAGAAACATATGGCTTGTCATAGGGCTTTCCAAGTTGGCTCTCATGTCTTCTTTGTTTTCTACATTTTTTATTTGCTACTTTAAATTAATTGCTCACAGTATGGTGTTTAGCAATTTCTTTAAAGTGGGGGCATACATTGGCATTACTCTTTTGCATTTTTCCTTTTCCTTTATTCTTAGTGTAGCCTTCTTACTTCATATGATGTGTTTTTCACTTTTGTGGATGGCATTGGGTGTAATTTCCTTCAAGAGTGTGATCTCTCTTAACATATTGCATTCCTCCTAGTAGCTTGATGCAACACACTACATCCACTAAGTTGTGAATTTCCTATTCTATGATTGGTCATCTCTTGGAGACATTAGGCATAGTGTTCCCTAAGTTAAAGACATCTCATGAACTAAGCAAGACTCCTTTGAACATTCTTTGCATGTTGCATTTTAGCATTTTTTCTTATATGTCCACCTTGCATAACACAACTTGCATGCCTATAGCACCATCTTGTTTGCTCATCAGCTTCAAGCATACAAAGTTTTGCTTGCCTCATGAAGCTCAAAAATCATTTTTTGTGTGCCACCTTATTAAATTTATCAGGAGGTAAAACTTTGGTATGGTTGAGCGAGAAGTCCAATCCAAGGCGTGACTTTCTCCATAGCCACTTGCATGTGTGTGAGTGCATACCAGCCATGAGTGTATGTTTCTCACCTTTTAGGAATTCTCACCTGACGGATAGCTAGAAGTTTCATTGCCTCAAAGTGAGTACGTGTTTTATGGGAAAACAACCTAGATCTAA
Source organism: Sequoia sempervirens (assembly GCA_007258455.2). Taxonomy (NCBI): domain Eukaryota; kingdom Viridiplantae; phylum Streptophyta; class Pinopsida; order Cupressales; family Cupressaceae; genus Sequoia; species Sequoia sempervirens. Next base: position 211,880,697 of record VDFB02000013.1, on the reverse strand, counting down.
TCCACATCAAGATGGAAAAATGGTTGAAGTTTCATTTGATTCTTTTTATCTCTTTTTATCTTCTTTTTCATCTTTGGAAGTGTATGGTTGGATTTTTCATTTCTCTTTATCTCATTCTCATGTGCATTCATTTATGCTCATGTTAGTTTTTTATGGGATCTTGATCCTAGGGGCTTGATCACCCCTCTTGATCATTGTCATCTCATCTTGCTAGCATTGGTACATTATAATCCCTCTTGATGCGTGTTTGTCTACTTTAGTGTGTTTGGCTAAATGGAGACACTAAAAAGGCAACCCTTCTACTTTTACTGACTCATTTGGGCCCTCCTCGTGATTTTGACTTAATATTGCCTTGATTTAGTGTTGTAATGTGGATAAAACATTCACATTAGGTCCTGGAACCTTGTTAACTAATGAAATTTAATAGTGCCTTGCAAAAGTGTTGTGAAGTGTTGTAACACACTTTCCCACTTTTCTAGGGTTTTATAAAATAAATCTAATTTTAATCATAAAAAACATTAACCTTGCCTTATTTAGAGTGTTGTAAAGTGTTGTAACACATTTTCACATTCCTCTAGGATTGTCATTAATAGTTGGGCTTTCTTATGCTTTAATTGGTCATATTTTGCATCCACAAGCCTCATTTATTGCATCTTTTCGAGGTTAATCCCAACACCAATCAATAACCAATCATAATTTAGGTGATCATGGCTTGTGTGGCCCAAATTTAGTGTGTGGAACTCATTCACCACCTTGGGTGAATTATTCTCACCTAGATTTTTTGGCCCCAATGTAGGTTTCACACATTTCTAAACACTTTTCATTTTTGGTCTGATACATTATGTGTAATGGGACTCATTTTCCAGCTTGGGTGAATGAATCCCATGTGACCAAAATTCAAATTTTAAATCAAATTTCTAGCAAGATTTTATTCTCCTAGATCTGATGTCAACTTGTAGTGTTGTATTTTTTGGGAATTTTTGCATAATTAAGTACAAATACAAGGTCCTTTCACTCATATTCAATACCTATTATTCAAGAGATCACTTAGTGAGTTCACAAGAGCATTTGAGCTTTCACAAGAGCATTAAGAGATCACTTAGTGAGTTGACAAGAGAATTTGAGCATTCACAAGAGCATTCAATGCATTTCAAGGGAAGATTATCAAGCATTCTAGAGCATCTTCAAGTGTCATTCATCATTTCCAATATTTCTTGCATCATGTTGTTTTAGAGCTAAGAATTGTGGTGTACGGTTTATGATTCAAGCAAGAGATTCATTCAAGATCTATCAACATCGAGCAAGAGTCAAGAACCACATCCATTGCAACCATTACTTACATGTATGCAACACCTTATTGCTAGGGTTTGTTGAGTTTCAATATTATATTTTTTTCATTCATCATCCTCCTTTTATATTTACTTTCATTTCAAGGTTTAGTTACCAACAAGGGGTTTGACCAAAGAAAATCCCTATTCACTAACCCCCAACACATTTTTCCCTCTTCTTGTGTGTAATTTGTAGGGCTAGGTTGCAAAATTTTCAAGAACCAAAGTTGGAGAAAAGTTGTCAAGTTGTCAAATTTTCTAAAGTTGTCATCAAGCCTTGGAGAAGTTTGGAGAAGGTCTGCAAGTGCCATTTTGTAGTTTTGGATCCATAAACCAATTAAAAAAAGTAGAGTAGACTACGAAGCACATAATCTAGTTCAAAACTTCTAGAAAAGTGGAAGTGGATTGATTCACCACTATTGGCGAATGAGTCCCACTGTATAGGCCCGATAGAGATTTTTTTAGCTTTGGATACCCTTTTGGCTAAAACCTATTTCTGCACACTTTCCTAAAAATTGGACTGATTCACCTAGCTTGTGAACCATAGATTTTGAATGAGGCTTATTGGCTACTCTTGCACTCTTAGAGTTTTTCACCTAAAAGGAGAAAGATAAACCCTCAAAATCAATGTGGCTCACTCAAACTAATATATGTATGATGTGATTAAGGATAAATGAGATGATCTAAATGCAACTAAATGAACTAATTGACTAATTATGAATGCAAAACCTAAGACATGTGCAATGTTTGAAAACATAGTATGATATGCAAACATGAACTAAAACATGAATAAATGCATAACAAAATTAAACAAGGTTGAATAGAGTGCACCTAGGAATTAGGTGATGAATCTAGAGTGTCCTGAATGTTGACACAAATCAATCAAGATCACCACTAGGACTCATTCACCATTGATGGTGAATCAGTCTTGCTTCTGGCAAAAACTCCTAAAAACAAGTTTCTTACTGTCGGGATCTAGAATCTGAAAAAAACCTAGTTTTCCACCCTTAAGGTGGAACTCATTCACCACATATGGAAAATAAATCCTCTCCCAAAATTTTGTGAAATTAGGGACCAATTCTGTAGCACTAGATCTGCAATTGTCTTCTTATCAGGTTGATTGAGTCAAATCTACAGAAAACGGATTGTAGGTTGTCTCCAAGCTTGAAATAGGATGTAGTTGACTTGAAACACTTTGTTGACTTCTTGACCACCTTTCAACACCTAATTTCTTGATAAATCTGCAAACACACATGCAAAAGGGGAAAATGGTTAAGGGTTAGGTTATATGGATTTTCCTTGGTCAAATCCCACTTTGGTAATCAAACCCTTAATGAAGAAATGAACTGAAATGAGCAAGGAAATATGAATAAACAACATGAAAATGTCATAAACTCACCACACCCTTATTGAAGAAATCTAAAGATATGTCAATGGCTACTCCAAGATACTTGATTGATGCTTGATTGAATGATGCAAGGTGCTCAAATGTGAATTGATGTTTAGTGAATGCAATTGAATGAGGAGAAAAACAATTATTTATACACACTTGTGCCTTATAACCCAATGATACCTCATCACAGGCCGAAATAAGGTAATTTTGAATAAAAACTGAAAAGAAAATTTGAAATATTTTTAATTTGGAGCCAAGAGGGACTCATTCACCACCCATGGCGATGGGTTCCACCATGGACTTGTAAGTGGGTGTCAAGAATTAAGTCACATTTAATGTTATTTTGTCGGGCTTACATTCAAAAATACGCTTAATTAAGCCTTATGAGTGCATAAAGGGGTCAAATAAAACATAAGAGAGGTGTAAATAGTGAAATTAAGCCTAGAAAAGCATGAAATCTTGTTACAATATTTTACAACACTTCAAAATAGGACTTGATAAGTAATGAAAGGGTGATTTTTAGGTGAATTATAATGAAAAGAGTCTAGAAAAATGTGGAAATATGTTACAAAATTTCACAACACCTTCACAAGACATCATAATTTGAATTCTTAGGACTTAATGTGAATAAAAAAGTCACATTACAACATTAAATCAAAGAAAAATAGACCAAGCATCATGAAGAAAGACCTAAATAACAATAAAAATTTCCAAGAGCCATTTTTCTATGGTACATTTAGCCCCCACTTTAGTGAGAGGATGAACTTGCTTCAAACTCACACTAAAGTAGCCATGCACATCAAGAAGGATCCAAATGGAATTATGTTAGCAAGATGGAATAACAATGATCAAGAGGGATGATCAAACCCCTAGGATGAAGATCCCATGGAAAACTAAACATAAGAACAAAGGAGCAGACATGTGAAATAGAAAAAGAAAGGGGAGAATTAGATGAAGCTTTGATCATTTGGCCAACTAATTGTGGATTAGATCTAGGTTGTTTGTGAGAAAAAGAGAATGCATAGTCTCTTTGGGGCGACGAAACTCACAGTAGTCTGTCGAGTGAGAAGACCCAAAAAGGGGAAGTAAATATGCTAGTTGGTATGCACTCACAAACACATAGGTGGCTATGGGGAAAGTCATGCCACTAAATGGGCTTCTCGCTCAACCATATCAAAGTTATCCCTCTGGATAAATTTAAAAAGGCACCACAAACGAAAATTTTGGTCCATGCTTCATGAGACAAGAAAAGCTTCATATTCTTAGAACTCGTGAACAAAGAGCAAGGTACCATCTAGTCATGCAAGTTGTGTTATGCAAGGTGGCAAAGATGTAAAATGAAAAATGTAAAAAGTGTAATTTAAGTGTATAATGGAGAAGATGTTGAAAGGAGTCTTTTTAAGTTCATGCAAGGTCTATCACTTAGGGAACATTATGTCTAATGTCTCCAAGAGAGAACCAATCAAAGAATAAAATATTCACAACTTAGGGGATGTAGTGTGTCACATCAAACCACCAAGAGGAATGTGATATGATATGATATGTCACAATTATGAAGGACATCACACCCAATGTCATCCACAAAGTGGCAAACGCATCGTATGAAGTGATAAGGCTACACTAAGAACCAAGAATGCAAATGAAATTATGCCAATGTATGCCCCCCAATTTAAAGGAATTGCAACACACTATTTTGTGAGCAATTACTTTAAAGTAGTGAAGGAAAATTGCAAAAAGTAAATGAGACATGAGAGCCAACTTGGAAAGCCCTATGTCAAGTCATATGTTTCCGAGTAAGGTTGCTTCATGTAAATGAAAAAGAAAACAAAATAAAAGGAGGTTGCAACCCCAAAAAAGAACACACCAAACACATAAGGGATCAATAGATTTAGGGTCATTATGTTCATTGCTACAATATTTTTATTAAAGAGATCAAAACTATCACCATTCCCCAAAGCACATAGAACTAGAAGAATGACACAAAGAGAGTGAAAACAAAATAAAAATAAAGTTTATTTTGGATCAACATTGAAGAGACATTGTGGTCTTAATGCCTTGCATCATCCCCAAAATGAAAATAGAAAAAAAGAAAGGAAAAAGAAAAGGAAAATATTTTGGGTCAACATGAAAGAGACATTTCGATCTCAATGCCTTACGTCATCCCCAAAAGGAAAAAAAAGAAAAAAATAAAAAAAATAAAAAGGACCTTTTGGGTCAACATGGAAGAGACATTAGGCGTCTCTATGCTTTGTGTCATCCATAAAAGGAAAAAACAAAACAAAAAGAAAAAAATAAAATAAAAGGACCTTTTGGGTCAACATGGAATAGACATTGGGCAGCTCTATGCTTTGTGTCATCCCCAAAAGGAAAACACAAAACGAAAGAGAAAAAGGAAAAGATAAAGTACGACATATAGAAGAATAGAGGTACAAATAGAGGAAGGGCACAAAGAGAACATTAAATACATAGTACAATGGAACACAATACACACATACAAGCACACCAAAGAAAAGAAAAATAGGAAAAAAAATGTAAAAGGCTAGCAAGGAAAATGCAAGTCAACCATCTAATAATTCATCTACCTCCCAATCATGTTCAGTGTATTGTGAGGGCGGTTGACTATCCAAAGGAAGAATTGCAAGTGTCGAACTAGGAGAAGTGCTAGATTCTTCACTTGGTGTAGAAGATTTATTACTTAAGCTCATGGTAGATGAAAATAAAGAGTTTAAATCGTTATACACTTCATATATTTTATTGATTTGCTCATCATCATCGTCATCAAGATTGATTATGATAGGAGGACGAAGGGTTATTTCCAAGGAAGGATGTATCAAAAGTTGTGGTTGTTCGATTGGATCATTTTGTTGTGAGGGTTGGACTATACTATGTTGTGGTGGGTCAGGAGGAGGAGGGGGATCATCTATTGCTTTTGTCAAAGGCGGAGGTTGGTTTTTCATTTTTTCTTCCATTCGTGACTGACGGGCAAGGAGACGAAGATGACGCCTACACTCCCTAGCACCACGGTTTCATTTTATTTTATTTTGAAGTTGTTGAGGGGTAAGAGTGGGTTGATCCATCATAGGTTCCTTTTCTTCTGAAGGGGGAAGAATGGAAGAAACCAAAGAAAACAATTCAATCACTTTCTCTTTAGCTTTATACACTTGTTTAATGCGAGGAGGCATAAGAGGATTGGTTTCAATATCTCTTGGTTGTTTAAATGATGAAGGTGAAGCATTTGTTGTTGGTTGTTTGGGAGGTTGTGTTATCTTTTTCAGTTTCAAACTTACGTTGAAGCATTATCTCATCTAGGATAGGAGAAGTGGAAATGGATGGGGACATGTTACAAAGAGATAATTTGGCTATTTATTTGGCTTTGTACTTTTTATAGGCTATGAAAAAGAAGTTTGTTTGAGGGGTCATGGGTTCCATAGGTTCAAGCCAATAAGTTTCTAAGGAGATATTACCTTTCTAGAATACAATGGATAAAAAACACTATGGTGTATGGTAAATATTTCATTTCCATGTGGAAACTTTAAACATTTTTCAACAACTAAGGGGACTGCTTTCATCATGTGAATCCAAGGGTAGCCTAGCCATAGACGAAAGTGGTCCGATTGTGGAATAACATAAAATGTTACATCCAAAGTTTTGGGTCCTATTTGTCATGGGAGTATGACTAATCTGATCATAGGGCATGCAAAACCAGTATGTGTATTAATCCATGAGATTGGTTTATCATATTCTTCTTGATAAAGCTCATGTAGTACTAAAAATTCTTCTGTGATCACATTCTTGCCACATGCAGGATCTATTAATATCCCATTGGTGGGCTTATCATAGATTCTGCTAGCTATGTAAAGAGGACCATGAGGAAGCTTTTTAAGTATTTCATTAGAAGAAAATGTAATGTCAAGAGATTTGTTGGTTGGGCCCTTACAAGGGACAACATTTATCGTACCCACGAGTTCATACATAAGATTAACTTGGGTAACAATTGGAGAAATATCATGTTGTTCATTAGTTGTATATTAATGTTCATCACATGAGTGTTTGAAGGTTCACTAGCCTTGACAAATGAAACATTGTGTTTAGGCATAGGGTTTTTAAAGATTTGTAAATTTTGATTAGGGGGTGCAACGAACTTATTGCCTTGATCATTAACACACGCAATGGATAAATGACATGAATCAATGAGGTATTCAACTAAGTGTTTAAGATGCTTACATTGTTCAGTGTCATGTCCATTTTGGTGATGAAAATGACAATAATAATTTGGTTTAAAGGTGGGTGGTAAAGGCTTGGTGGAATCAAGTGGTTTATCTATAGGAAAAGTTGTCATCTATTGTTGTATCAATTGATGCATTGTGTTATGGAGAGTATCGGGAAAGGGGGTAAATTGTCTCTTTGGGTCCCCATGGGTAAAGGGAATCACTGCTTTAACAATTGCCACTTGACTTTGAACAAGTTGATTTCATTGTTGAGGATGCACATTGAAATGTAAAAATCCTCTGTTTGGTTTTCAACAGGTTTGCACATTATTTTGGTTGCTCTATTTGGACTTCTCAACTCAGTTAGAAGTGGACTTGGAATCACAACTAGAAACTAAGTAGTGATAGTCATAAAGGGTCATGCATAAATGCATGAATGAAGGAAATTTCATCATAGTGAACTTATCTTGAAGGTGAGTGTGCAAGTTTTTGATAAACATCTTTTTCAGATGTGAATCAGGGATCTTGACATCAACTTGTGCATACAATGATTGATATCGTGAAATGAAATCAGTTACTTTTCCATTTGTATTTTGTTTACATCTCATTAAATCAACCATTGTCTTTTTGGGAGTCATATGTCCTTGGAAACTACTTATGAAAGCATCCAAAAGTTCATAAAATGATTGGATTGAATGATTAGGCAGGTTTGAAAACCACTCTAATGCAGTGTCCTTCAAGGTCCTAGGGAAAAGTTTGGCTAATAGCTTATTATCAAGGACAAAATCATTGCACAAGGTTGTATAAGCATCGACATGATTAGTAGGGTCTCCTTTACCTCTATATTTCTCAAACCTAGGAATTTCAATTCCTTGTGGCATTTGTGCTTAAGATCTCTAAGGATAATGAGCTACTATGGACATGATATGTGGGAGGAGCATTTTGACTTTGGCTAATGGTGGAGATTTTTCGTTGCATGGATGAAATAGTGTTAAAGAGTTGTGTAATGATGGGATCAGTGTAAGTGGTATGAGGTGGAAGGGAAAATGGTGATGGAGTGTATGTAATGTTAGAGGAAGTGAAAGGGACACTAAGAGGGGTGAAGGTGGAAGGAGTATTCGATGCCACAAAAGAATTGGGAATGCTAGTTGGAATAGCCAAAGGAGTCATATGACTAACTTGTTGCACAATTTTTGTAACTTAAGGAGTGGTATAAGTTAGTATGGATGCTATGGTTGAAGGGGGAGGAATGTGAGGTCCTCGGCTCACAACACTATTTGTTGACTGGGAAGTAGAAGGAACATGTTTTTTGCATATCTCAACAATTCTTTTCATGACTTGTAAGCCATCATCACTTTCAATCAAATGATGAAGATTTTCTATTGCAAGTATCGCAGTGGTGGAAATGTTTTCAAGACTTAAAGGGTATGTGCAGGATCATGATGGGTCAAAAAGTGGCGATATGATGGGTATTTGTAGGGTATGTGGCTGATGACCTTTTTTTACCCAAAATTGATGAAAATGAAAAGGGTTTTTAAAGGAGATTCTCAGCTTTCCACCAATATAAATTATGCTTTACTTTGAATTTAATAAATTATTATTATTCATTTTCTATTTGAATTATGACTAAAGTCCCAATTGATAGGTTGATTGAAAAACATCTACAGCTTTCAAATGGTGTAACATTTTTGAATCCAAAACATGCATCACATTCTATGCTTCACATACTATAGATTAAAAAAAAACAAAATTGAATTTCATGAAGTTTTACCAAATTAAGATTAATTAGGACATACAAGCTTTTATATTTTAAAAAAATTTAATAAAAAAATCATAATTAATTATTTACTTGGAAAAAATTACAAAAAAATATGCATCACATCTGGACATGATTCTTCTACTTATTTCTAAAATCTTATAAAAAATAATTATCTTTTTATTGTGGTTAGGGTGGTCAGACATTCACCTACTTATTTTTTCCCTGAAATTTAAGTACTACTGCATTGAAATTTCAAATTTTCACTAAATAGATTTTTTTTTTTAAAAAACCTAGTAGTTTAGAAACTACATTCAATTTGCTACAAATTCTATTCTTATATATTTTTGAAATAATATAGATAACTTATTCAAATTTTTATGTCAAGTTGCCTAACTTTGATTTTTCTGAATTTTTTGCCACTTAAGGGCCTATTTTTTCAATGATGATCCTACACATACCCTAAATCAGAAAGATAAAGTGCTCAATATGTGGGATCACCAAAATAAACCATAGATTTTGAATGAGGTTTATTTGCTACTCTTGCACTCTTAGGGCTTTTCACCTAAAAGAAGAGAGATAAACCCTCAAAATTAATGTGGCTCACTCAAAATAATGTATGTATGATGTGATTAAGGCTAAATGAGATGATTTAAATGCAACTAAATGAACTAATTGACTAATTATGAATGAAAAACCTAATATATGCACAATGTTTGAGAACATAATGTGATATGCAAGCATGAACTAAAACATGAATAAATGCAAAAAAAAATTAAACAAGGTTGAATAGAGTGCACCTGGTAATTAGGTGATAAATCTAGTGTGTCTTGAATGCTAACATAAATCAATGAAGATCACCAATGGGACTCATTCGCCACTAATGGTGAATCAGTTCTGCTTCTGGCAAAAACTCCTAGAAACAGGTTTCTGGCTGTCAGGATCTAGAATCTGACAAAATCTAGTTTTCCAACCTTAAGGTGTCATTCACCATAAATGGTGAATTATTCCTCTTCCAAAATTTTGTGAAATCAAGGATCAATTCTATAGCACCCGTTCTGCACTTGTGTTCTTGTCAGGTTGATAGAGTCAAATATGCAAAAAATGAACTGTAGGTTGTCTCCAAGCTTGAAATGGGATGTAGTTGAATTGGAACACTTTGTTGACTTCTTGACCACCTTTCAACACCTAATTACTTGATAAATCTGCATACACAAGTCTGCAAACACATGCAAAAGGGGGAAAATGGTTAAGGGTTAGGTTATAGGGATTTGCCTTGGTCAAATCCCACTTTGGTAATCAAACCCTTAATGAAGAAATGAAATGAAATGAACAAGGAAAGATGAATAAACAACATTCAAATATCCTAAAATCACCACAACCTTGTTGAAAAAATCTAAAGATATGTCAATGGCTGCTCCAAGATACCTGATTGATGCTTGATTCAATGATGTAAAGTGCTCAAATGTGAATTGATGTTTAGTGATTGCAAGTGAATGAGGTGTAAAATGAGGAGGACAAAACTTATTTATACACACTTGTGCCTTAGTAACCTAATGATACCTTATCATAGGCCGACATAAGGTATTTTTGAATAAAAACCCAAAAGAAAATTTGAAATATTTTGAATTTGGTGTCAAGAGGGACTCATTCACCACCCATGGTGAATGGGTTCCACCTTTGACTTGTAAGTGGTGTTGGGAATTAAGTCACATTTAATGTTATTTGTTGGGATTACATTCAAAAATACACTTAATTAAGCCTAGAAAAGCATGAAATCTTATTACAAGACTTTACAACACTTCAAAATAGGACTTGATAAGTGATGAAAAGGAAAAATCTAGGTGAATTGTAATGAAAAGAGTCTACAAAAATGTGGAAATATGTTACAACACTTCACAAAACCTTCACAAGATGTCGTAATTTTAATTTCTAGGACTTAATGTGAATTTGTAGAAGTCACATTACAAGATTAAATCAAAGCAAAATAGACCAATCATTATGATGAAAGACATAAATAACCGTAAAATTTCCAAGAGCCATTTTTCTATGGTACATCTTGCCAAATGAGTCCCAATCAACTTCTAGAGTAGATTTTTCAATGATCTAGAACTCCATTCTACCTTCTTCAGTCTTCCAAGTGCACACTTCTAGTCTCATAGCTTTCTGTTATATTTTGTTCACTTTCTTAGGTCATTTATAGTTAGCTTTCATATAACACTATTGTTTCCAATTCATTGTCTTTTCCAAGTTTACACTTGGTGGTGAACCCTTCATTAGCTATCATTCAATCTCTAGAATAGCCCTATTACAAGATTTCAATCTCATTTCCATTGAGATCTCTAGGGTTATCCTTGAGTGGAGCCTCTTTGAATGTGGGTGTGAATACATCATCATCATTCCCACACCTCTTTTCTTTGGTTCCAAAGAAAAATATTGTGTTTACATAAATCTTAAGAAGGACCTTTTGATATTTACTCAAGACCAAATGTTAGAATATGTAAACATAAAGGGTGATGAACATTTTTAACCCTTGCTAAGATTAAATCATTATATTTAAAATAAATTGAACGAGTTAAGTAGAATTTATAAACTTCTTTCCTTCATGAAATTAACCTAAATGCAATTAACCTATGAAATTAACCTTATAACTTGAGTATGTTAGAGTTAGTTATATGATTTCATTTATAGTTGAAGTCTAGAAGACTATAACTTAGCTTCTAATGTATCAATATCTATTGATTCTTTGATGAAGTGATACTCAAGAATTAATATATCGCTCAATATTAATCTTAATATAATACATATCCCTAAAAGGGTGATTTGGACATGGCTTATTAGAAGTAGAAATAACTTGGATGATGTCTAGATCCCTTGGTAATTTTAACTAATGAATTATAAAATTGATAAGTTAAATAAATTAGAGTCAATGAAAAGGATCATACGTGTTGGGTGCATTAGTTGTGAAGCTATAAAGAATCTACACCTTGTAGCTTAAGTAAAATAGAGTGCATAAAATATGCACTCCTCAAAGAAGCCTAAAGAATATTATCAATTAATTTCTTGCCTTGGAATCTAGATATAGACAAACATTAATACATGTAAGACATTAGCTAGGAAGGGAAACAAAATCAATTTTTTCAAATAGTCCTAGAAGTTTTTATTGTGTTGGACTAGCATGATATTTTATTGACACAATATATGACTAACTCTATGGATTAGGGACATATTGATGACCATTCATCTATCCTATTCTTACAAACTTGTCTTATGTGATTTGTAGCTTTGTGTTTTGCATTTCAGTCAATGTACCTTGACTTCTTCTATGCTTCCTAAAATGTGTTGATTGGTGATATTTTTAAGTATCTTTTAAGGAATGGTAGAATGTTGCAAAGGAGTATGATCTCCTAGATAAACCCATAGAAATGTGTGTGAATAGTTGAAAGAAAGAATCCTCTTTCTTGCATATACTTCTAGTATGTTGTACATATCTAGTTTCAATTTAGGACACTAAATTATTTGTTTCTTGAGTAAGTTATAATTTAATATTCCTCTCAAATAATGAATGGTTAAATGAATATACTAAGTGTCATTATACAAAGATACAATATTAAATCAAAAATATATATAATTAATTGACCATTGAATGGAATGTTTAGTTTTTTCCTTGTGAATATTTGATTTATTTTTAATTCTTTATCTTGAAACTAGAAATATGTGCATGGGTAAATCAATTGATACATGGATACAATTAGTAGAAATTGATGTGCAAACATAAAGGTGAGATAAGAATAGGTGTATGAGAACGTAAAGGTGAGATAAGAATAGATTAAATATTCGTAGAGGTGTGAATCAATAGGTGAATGTGATAAACGCTAGGAAAAGCTGAGTGAGTTGACATTCGTGTAAGATTGAGAAATACTCGGAGGTTCGATTGAGTTTCTATGTTGTTGGGTTGCTAGACAAATATGATATGCGTGTGAGATAGAGAGAGATTGTGGTGGGGAAGGGGAAGGGGATATGACAACTGGGGTGCAAATCTCAATTCCTAAGGAGGGGAAATTGACTAACTTTCAGCCTTCATACGTCCGTACGATGGACTGGAATAACTAATCATTGAAAAGAAAAAGAAAAAGAAAAAGAAAAATGGATGGCTACATGAATCCTATCCTTCGCCAGTTTTACTGTTTTTAGTATAGAGAGAACATTATAATCGTGCGCAAAATAAAAGAAACATAAATAAAGCTTCTGAAGTGATTACAGTAAGGAAAATGAACATTCACTTGTCAAATGTTACTCAGTGATCTTACACACAAAATTGTTGAAGGAATAAAACCTGGAATGCACGTATCCTTACAATCCCCCGATAAGTAAAACTGCATATGTCAGACAAACTAAGAAATCAAAATGAAAAAGAAAGTGGAAGAATATACCCTCTTTGCATGTTTTGGTATCGTTTGCCTAGAGTGGTAAGGGAATTGGCAGCTTTTGGAAAAGCCTGCCAAAGGGAAAGCAGTGGTGCTTCACCTCAAGTTCTCCTCCAGTAAAAAGAGCCAAAACCCACTTTGTTATTCAATCACGTTTTATCCTCCAAACATGAAAAACATGGTCGGTTAGAGCAATGAGCACAGAACAGCCTATAAATTGCAGCTTACACTTCTCACAATGCAAGTCATAGACACGTCTACCATCTACTGCAATAAAATAAAAGAGTGAAGTTGTTCAAAACATTAGCTTCTATATTTTAAGTTTACTTAGGTGAGAGATTTATAGTAGTAGCCCATCCAAAATCAAATTTTCAAAATTTAACAATGGGTGAGAGGCAAATGCAAGTCCAACTGAGGAGCTTCTCTATGGCCGACGTAGATGATTTCTACGAATGGGCGAGTGATGAAGAAGTTACACGCTTTATGACGTGGGAGCCCTTCAAATCGAAGCAACAGGCAAGAGAGTATCTTGCAAACGTGGTGATTCCTCACCCTTGGTTTAAGGCCATTTGCATCCAAGGAAATAATAAGGCAATTGGCCACATTATGCTCAAGCAAGGCAGTGGAATGAACAGTTGCAGAGTAGAGATGGGGTATGCCATCTCTAGAAAGTACTGGAAAATGGGTGTCACTACTCAAGCAGTCATCACTGCACTCAAAATTGGATTGAAGGAGTTGCAGGGAATAACGAGGATCGAAGCTCTGGTTCTCCCAGAGAATGTGGCCTCGGCAAGAGTGCTGGAGAAGGCAGGGTTTATCAAGGAAGGGCTGCTACGTGACTATGTTTATCTGAAAGGGAACTTCAGGGACTGCCTCCTCTTTAGCTTTGTCACTGTTTCACTTACTAATTGATTTCTTTTCACCCAACAATAGCTAGCCTAATGCAAGTGTACTATGTTTCTATTATGTACACTCTTACCACGTCCATTACATTTAATGGACTTTTAAGTGCTGTAGGATAATAAATTATTGTAAAAGGGATGATGCATTATTGTAGTGTAGTTTTCGGTTTTAATTTGAAGTCTATTACTCAAATGTCTAAAATACTCAATATCAATAGGATGGTAAGAGATTTAATGTTTTAAATTTAAAAAATTATTTCAAAAAGTTTATGGTGGGCTATTTTGATATGTCAGAATATGATAACTTCCAATGAAATATAATATTATATAATTATATATAAAATAAAATAAATATTATATTGAATGAAATATAATGATATTATTTTCTTTATACTTTTATTTAAATACTCTAATATAATATAAATATAATGTGTAAGGTAAAATATTATATGAATTTAAGAGATCCATCTAAACTAAATTGACATGAATACTATATATGAAAAGTAAATAGGAATGATATTACTTTTAGATTAGATTAATTATTATTGATTGAAAGATTAAAACTTCTCTTCTTCAACTATTTTTTAACAATTCTTTGATGATATTTGAATTGTTAAGAATAATTATATGTGAATGGAGAGATGATCATGGATGTAAATATTTATCATTTTATTTATATCACTTATTTTTTAGTAGAACTAAATTATTTTAATTAATGTATTATTAAATTGTTATGTTAATTGTAAGGAAAGTATATGTATACTTATATTTCTACTAAACTAATAGAAATACAATGGACAATTATATCTTTAAATTGCTCTTTCAAATATTTATCGATCTCTACCACAAAATATGTTAAAAAATTAAATAAAATATTTCAAATTTAAAAAACATGCTAAAATATATATCTCAGAATTTCACTTACACAACTCAATCTATACAAAGAAATAAAAAATATTCTAAGAACAAATAAATATAAAAAAATTATTGCTAAAAACAATTAAAATATTTATTTTAAAAAAATATCAAATGTGGGAAAAGTATCATCATATAGGAGAATGTAATTACTTCTAGTGATGTATAATATTATCTAATTATTTGTAAAATAAAAATAATATTACATTAAATACTTATAATATAACAAAAATATAATTTATAATGAAAATTTTATATGAATTATAGATACTCATTTACATTCTATTGATATAAATATTAGGTATGAAAATAAAATTGATACTACACAAAATATGTTACTTCCTTTTTTATATTTTATTATAATGATGTTTTCAAAAAATTTCTATATACCTTTACTTGTAATTGAGGTCACAATATCAAACCTAAATAAAATTGGCATTCCTATCTCCCTTTAATTTATTTATGACTTCAAGTAATGAAACTATTCCATATTATTGAGGTCACAATATCAAACCTAATAAAATTGGCATTCCTATCCTCCTTTAATTTATTTATGACTTCAAGTAATGAAACTATTCCAAAAATATGGGAGGAATTTTTACTTTTTTCAGCTAGTTAAGTTAGTTGACATGTTAAGAATGATTGAAAATAACTTCTTTATAAACCATCATTTATACACTATTCACAATTTCATAGAATCTTTTCAAAATCTATATATTTCATTTAGCACATTAGAATAATTGAATTGTCCTTTAATATAAATACATATGCTATAAACAAAGGCTGACATCAATTATAATACACTATCTACACATTTCCCAACATATAGTGAATGTTTGCATTAGTAAAAATATCTAAATATTTTCCTTTGCCTCAACTAAAACTCCCAACCTAATAGCAAGATTTGGTGCTAAAAAGTTGAAAGAAAAGAAATTTTAAATATATATCAAAAGTAAAACAAAAGAAATATATTGAATATGAAAGGGAAATATAAATTCAACTCTTTAGATCATCCAAATATCTCTATAAAGGCTAGAGATGTCTAGCTAGTAGTAGAGCTATGTTTGGATGAATTAAGGAGATAAACTTATTGTAGCTATGGAAGGGTCTATCCAAGGTTGGATTGAATGGATTAATAAAATTATGTAGCGTAATATAGATGGTTACTATGTCATAACTTTTATAAAGAAAGGAATTGATCAAGAGGGCACATATTTAATTTCATTTAAGGTTTATTCTTTTTGTAATAAATATTAGATTTTGTGTGCTCTTTTTGGTTTCTAGTTAATGTTTGGTCTCACAACATGTCCCATTTTCTTCAACAAAATTGAGACTGATAACCCAAAAGTTGCAACTTTTGTGAACAAAAGGCAATAATTTCATAAGTCAAGGTAAGGATTTGAAAATTTATTTTTAAATGATTTATTTTGAAAAAATTGAAGAGAATGTTCAAAATATTGTTGGTTACTATTTTAAATAATGTCAAATTAGCTAGGATGCTTAAGTTTCACTTCTAAAAAAATTTGAATAATGTGGAACAAAATATTCTGATAAACTTTATCGCAACATGAAGAAGTTCACATTACTACATCATTCCTTCATAATTATTTGAACCCAAATTTTTCTATAATGAAAAACTCACACTAACCAAGGTTCCCAAGGGAAGGATATTAATTTCTTGATCGAAAGGACAGTAGAGGAGGAAGGTTTTTCTCACACAATAAATCATTAATAAACTGAATAACATATTAGGTCACTCATATGCACAAGAAAAGTAAAATTAACTTTTTGGAAGAAAATCCATATCCGCGAAGAATATTTAAAATTCCTATACCAATTAAATATTTGAAAAAATCCCATGAGAACAAGAAAGTGGATTAAAATGTGATCTCGAAGACAATTGATTATAAATTTGGTGGATTTAAGTGCTAAATTTTGTTGATTAAGATTGTTAGCATGATTTGTATTGTAGGGTTAAGCCTAATGGTGAATAAATTTATAAGTTTCCATATGAGAGTAAATATGAGGAATTTCGAGAAAATTATTTGATTTAAATAGTCTTGGAAGTAGGTGTGGAAAGTTAATTTTTTAGCTTTGTAAAAATCTTAAGCGATACCAAAAGCAACATGGAAAGGTGGAGATCTGGTTACAGATCTAGATGTGGGTGAATAGCTAAATGAAAGAATTATACAATAAATTATGGGTATTTTGGAGAACTTGGTATTTTGTACTATAGATAACATAAAATATAAAGCATGGAGATATAAACACAATGCATTGATTAATTCTTCTAAAACTATTGGTTGATAGTTCATGTGTAAAAGATATTTTATCGTCACTTGTATAATTTTTATTCACCTAATTTTATTTTATGGTGTACAAGTTTGTAATCAACCTCTCCTTAATTTTATAAAAGGTAGTAGAATATCTAAGATGAAGGATCAAATATTATTGAGTAAGATAGAGCTTGAATTATAAAATAGTCAATTTAACTTTTGTTTCTTGTTTCTATTCATCTTCATTAAATATTTTTAATGTTAAATTAATATCAAGGACATTCTTGATTGTAGATCCTACATGACTATAATCTTATCATTTTATTGAAATAATCAAAATTTTCTACACAAATTTTTAGTACATTTTGAAGCTATCACATTGTTGAATGATTAAATTATTTAAACTCTTACACTAATTTTTATGTAACTACGAGATATTGTGGTTAATTAAAAATAGTTTTACTCTTTATCTTATGTGTATTTTAGTATGTACATGTGTAATATCTGAAAATCATTAAAGTTCTTAGGCTTCTTTCTCTGTTTCTAATCTTGTACACTTTTTTTGGAAGAAATATTTTTAATTATCATGCACATGGAAAGTCATTGATATAGGAACTATTAGTATTAGTAAAAATAATTTTAAAATTTAATCATAGCATCAAATACCTATAATCCCCTTTGTGAAAATAGCATAAAACAAAAAACACTGAGCAAACTCAATGAGTCAAGACCTAGCATTCTTGAGCATTGGGATAATTAATTCTTCACCAAATCAATGATCTTTAAATATTGGTTTGGTTGTTTGAAAATATATTTGTATGTTTTTGATAAAGGAAAAAATGGGTTTTATAGGGACTCGAAACCACAGAGTTTACAGAGAGTAAGAATAAGCATTAAAGTCATCAAAGACAAAAATGTTGCATCAATATAAAGCCAAAGAGACACAACAACCACCAACCCAAGGCCAACAAGGGCCACAAAAATACCCAAACAAAAAACTAGCAAGAAACCCCCAGCTAACCTAAGAACTTAAGAGCTTCAACAACCTCAGCTTTGATATTGTGCATATCCTGAAAGCCCTTCTTCAAGACCTGCACCATCTCGGGCGTAGGAGGAGTCTTCCTCTTTATGTTGGCTCTCATCCACTTGGAAATACCAACATCCTCAATACTATTCTTGTCAAAATATATTTGTATGTTGTTTGAGTAACATCCCCATTAATAGTTATTGACAAACCCATGCTCCCTAGCTATTGTTTCTCAAATTTAATGGAACTTCTATAAAAAATAGTAGGTTTGAAACCATTTTAATCCTTAAAAAGTAGATTAGTGCTATAGGGTGCAGCATAGTATGTTAGTCTAGGTGGTAATTTCCAAATATGGACTCAACGTAGGTTATTCATTGTTTCACAACAAAAAATGAATGCTAGGAAAAAAATTAAGGGCAAGAGAATGCCACAACCATCACTTTTGTTGTTGTAGGTAGATATGGAAGAAAATGGAACCTTAATAGCACCAAGTATTTTTATCCCTTCCACACTAAAAAAAAAAAATCTACCTTTGTAGTCAACAAAAGAGTGATTGAAACTCTTAGAACTAACATGCGAAGATTCTATGTAGATCACAAAGCTATGCATGCTATAGACTTGTGCCTCCTTCTTACTTGCCCAAATAAAATAAATCCTTGAGTCCTCTAAAATGATTTATTTCAACATCTTCTATGGATAATTTTTTGAAAACACCAATGGAGGAAAAAACCAAGCCAAAAAGGATAAAAATTTCCAAAAATATCTTTCAAGAAAATGATACTAAAAACCTTTGACTAGATAATAAAAGGTCCACCACAAATGAAAAATATTCACCCAAATAAATTTTGACCAAAGATAAGGTGAGATGGATAGAGGGTTGAATATCAATCAACTATTTATTTTCCGTTTTTTGCAAAAAAACTATGGTATAGATCCACACACATTTTAAATAATATTGTAGGGTATAGTTATAAAAAAATTGCAAAATTTTAAAGCTACTGAAATTGATGAAGTGAGAATTAGTTCTCTATTTATTAGGTATTTTGAATGCAATTAAAATTTATTTGGATCCATTATTCTCCATTCATGGAGCTATGTGTTAGTTTCACTTTCATTCAAGAAGGATACGTGTAATCATGGATAGAGAACCAGTATGGAAAACATAAATCAATAAATCTCACACAACAAAATAAGGACCACTTTCCACAACAGTTAGTTCTAATACCATGTTGCAATTAGTGAGAATTTAAATGCATAATGTAACCTTCTACTAAGTGAAACCAAATTAGCACAAGAGAAATATTTATCATATATAAATTAGAGTGTGTAAATATACAATGTGATTCTTTCTTATATAATAAAATATGAGGAAGAGAGAAGTTAGGTCATAGTGATTGACTACCCCTCCAAGCATGCAACACTTGTGAGATCACTTGACAAATGTGTGAGAAAGTGGCAAGTATGCATGCAATAGGTTTATCAAATGATGAGGAAACATTTCTCAACAATATGAAGTGAGACAAAAAACACTAAAATTCTCTAAGTGGATACTTACATAATGTGAATAGGTCAACCTAGAATGTGTGATTAACTAACTTGTAATGTAATAGCCATATTGAAATTAACACATTCATACCCATTGTGCATCATTTTCCTAAGAAATGCATTATAAATTATACTAAACGAATTTACTCAGCAAACCATGGAAGCCTAGGGAATCATGACATTGATTTATAGATATTATAAAGAATATAATTATAAACCAACGTATGCCAACCAAGAAAGGGTAGTGAAAATGATGTAAATAATCATCAATGTTTTATTAAAAGAATTATTTTCCTATTTTATAAGTGGAAACACTTATTTATTCTTTCCTTTTTAGTAAACAATAGTTTCTTATGTAAAAAACCTTTAAGAGTAGTTGCAAGGTCAATTTGAGTCATTAATAGAAACTTGGGATACATGGATGGAAGGTGGGGAAATATCTAAGGGTTTCAAACTACTAGAGGCCATAAATACCTTTCCTATAATTAAATACATATTTTTTTCTATTCACATATTCTTTTAAATAATTTAAAAATTCATAAACCATGTCATACAATTACTAAAATAGCATACTTATGAACCATATGAAATTTAAAACTTGACAAATTCTACTTTATCCTTATTTATTTCATTTTGTTGATAATTTGAGTCTTTTTGAAACCATGTGAATAAGTTGAAGGAACTATGAAATAAATTATACTCACTCATAAATTATCCCCAAGTTGGTCCTTTTGGTCTCCATTGAACCATGTTAGAGGATCAAGAGGTTCTTGATTCATCAAAAGTTCTAACATCAACACTTAGTAATTTCTTCTTTCTTTTGTATTGGAGATTTAGGAAACCTTTTTATTTCTCGAGGTTGAGTATAAATTCATACCTTATGCTATTGGTTTATATGACAAGAGTAACAAATTCAATGAATAAAGGGGAAATGGAGTAAATCCAATACTCATAAATGAATTAGAATATAAAGTGTAGATAGTATAGGAATTGAGGTTTAAAATAATTTTTGTCGGAATAAATCTGGATGTTATTGATTTGATAATATACCATTAAGCATAGATACAATATAAAGGATGAGAGGTAAAGGAAGGTGTAAGGAATTTGAGTAACTTACAACCAATAGTTACTAACAACCAACTGACAGTTATAATGTAATACACAAATATTCACCACCATTCCCCCCTTAAGACATTGTTATTATAAATGTATCCCTTAAAAGCCCTTATTCATTTTGTAAAGGGACTCCCCCTTGAGGCATACATAACAAGATTTGTTGATTAAAAAATGTATATACATCTTTGTGAAGATCTTCCTTGAAGAAACAAATCCTAAATCAAGTGGAGATCCATCAAGCTACCTCTTAAACCCCTTAAAGGTGTAGCTCCTAGCTGTATTCTTGAGTTCTTCCTCCCATGAAATCTTGAATCATAGATTCCCAAATTATTCAACAACAATCCATATTGAGGTCTCTAAACACATGACTCCATCAAGTTGTCTGATGACCCTTAGAAGGGTATGATTTTGATCATAGCCTCAAGTGCTCATTGGACAACCATCCATATTGAGCTTTACACCAAAACCCTTACCTATCTCCAAACATCAAACTTCACAATATATATGTATCCTTCAAATCTATCAGCAACAACAAGGAAAAATAAGAAACTAAAACCAAAAATACTTCTCATGCAAATAATCATCTCAAAGCAAGAAGATAACTTGAGATAATGGGAATTCCTCTATCCCTCGATGCTACCATCCTCTAGTGTGATCTTGTTACACTTTACCCATTTAATATCTTAAACAATTCTTTGGAGGCCTCATCAAGTGTAGGAAAGATAGCCTCAAAATTCCAAGTATAACTATTTGAAGATCCATTGGTAACATTGATAAACTCATCTTTGTATTTTGGTAAAGATACCAGAGACTATATTCCCTTATGCTTCTCCCTAATCATGATAATTCCAACACATCCTCCATAACAACTTCCAATAACCATGATGCAAAAACCCACTATGAATGTTAAGATAAGACATACCCTTGTTATCTCCAAGGAAAAATAAAATCACACACCTTTATAAATACCTTTGGATATCTTTGATAAATTTTGACTATACCAAACTATGCACACAAATGACTAAGTGTGCATTATTTTCTTGCACAAAGTGAATACTGAATAATAACAATGAGGAAGAGGTTTCTTGATTAGTGTGATTGAATACAAAAATTATAGGGCACTTACAGATTAACAAAAGAATCTTCTCTCAAATGAAGTATTAAAATATCAAATAACTTGTTCTTTATCATTGGCTTATATCATCTAGAGATTTTGTTCATGCACAAATAAATATAATTTCCTAGTCCTGAACTTCATCACATAAATATTAAGTGTGATTGAATCTTTCACTCTCCTCTATATACCCTATTGAATCTTGTACTCTCCTCTATATACATGTGAAAACTTAAATATCAAAAAAAAAATGTGGCATATTTTTATGATTGTATTTGTGAAACAAAATAAAATATGGGGAACGACAGATGGGGATGCTTTCTATCTTTAAGTAGATAGGGTTCCTATTTCCTAGTTTCACTCGAGGAAACCCTAGAGATCTCAATCCAAAGATTGAATAAAGGAAGGAGATCTGCTAAAGGTTGTTCTAGGATATGATTAATGACTAAAGAGGGGTTCACCACCAAGCTAGGGCTTGGAATGACTAATGACATGCAAGATTTAATGAAAAGACCTAATGATATGCAAGACTTCACTAAATGACCTAGAAATGAATGCAAAATAGAATAGAAAGATAAGAAACTAGAAATGTGCACATGGAAAGCTATAGAAGCTTGAATGGAAACCTAAAATGTTGAATATGCTAAAATTAATATAGATTGGGATTCATACACTAGGTTGGGTGATTTAGTCACATATTAGGGTTTTTGGGAAGGAATAAAAATCTACCAAAAAAAAAGTCTGGAACTCTTGAAAACTATAAATTTCAGTGTATTAGGACTCATATTCCATAAGTGGCATATCATTCATGCTTGGATTTTTCGGAGGCTCAAGCTCTAAATCTACTCTTTAATCTCTAGTTTTTCTTCTCAACCTGGTTTTTAGATCGAAATAGCTAAATTCTACTTTGTAGATGCCTTTCAATGATCTTGTAGATGATGCGACAACTTTGAAAACTTTGAACACTTGACAAATTTTCTCCAATCTTACTCCTTAGAGGGTCTTCAACCTAGGTTTGCAAATCACACACTAAAGAGAGGGAAAAATGTTGTTTTATTAGTAGAAAGGGGTTTGCCTTTGTCAAACCCCATTTTTGTAATCAAACCTTGTAATGTAATCAAATGTAAATGAAGAATGATGAATGAACACAATGTGATGTTGGAACTCACCAAACCCTTAGAATAAAATGTTGCAAACATGTATGAAATGGCTACAATGGATGTAGATCTTGACTCTTGCTTGAATGTGGTAGATATTGAATTTAATGCTTGCTTGAATCATAAAATACATCACAAATGTTAGCTCAAAAATAAACATGATGCATGATGACTTTGATATGATGCTTGATACTTGAATAATGCTCCAAAACACTTGATAATCAACTCTTGAATTCTCTTGTAAACTCTTGAATGATCTTGAATGCTCTTGTAAACTCAAATTTTCTATTAGGAATGCTCTCATGAAAGTATTATGTGAAAACGAGTGTAATAACCTTGTATTTATACTTGTTTATGCCAAATTTCTTGAAATTACAACAGTACAAGCTGGCATCAGATCTAGGAGAATAAAATCCTGCCAAGAATTGGAATTTAATCTAATTTTTAGCCACATGAGACTCATACAATAATTTTTGCGTATGAGTCCCATTAGGCTAGGCTTTGAGAGATACTTTTCAAGAGATTCTTAGATTCATGTGAAATCCAGATAGGGGCCTCAAGACTTAGGTGAGACTCATATGCCCAAGTTGGTGTATGAGTCCTAGATCACTAAATTTGGGCCATACAATCCAAAAATACATGAATTATGATTGGATGTTGGTTTAGGTTAGGACTATCCTTGAAAAGATGCATTATTTAAGGCTTGTGGATGTAAAATAATGCCAAATAAGTCATAAAGAAGCCCCATTAATAATGAAAACCCTAGATTAGTGTGAAAGTGTGGTACAAAACTTTACAACACTTTGAATAAGGTACAATTAAGTCCAATTTTTTTACAGGGGTCCAAGACCTAATGTGAATGTGTTAAACACATTACAACACTAAATGAAGGAAATAGTATCATCAATTTAACAAGGAGGACCTAAGCAAGCACAAAAATGTAGAGGGATACATTTTTCATTGCCACATTTAGCCCCCACATTAGTGAGAGAAGGAACTTGCTTCCAACTCACACTAAAGTAGTATAACATTCACAAAATATTTGTTGAAAATGGTGGAAAAACCCTAAAATGGGACTTATACACCCCTCTAGGCGATTTAGTCCTAGTACAAGAGATTTTTCCTAGTTTCTAGGTGTCTTGTGCTAACTGTTATTCACTGTTCAAACCATTGAAAAACCCTAATTGGGACTCATATGCCCTTCTAGGTGATTTAGTCCTAGTACAAGAGATTTTGCAAGTGTTTGGGTATTTTGTGCTAATTGTTATTCATTGTTCAAACCCTTTAAAAATCTTGATTGGGACTCATACACCCTTCTGGTCGATTTAGTTTCATTTCAGATTTTAAACTACATTTTACAACATTAAACTCTCTATTTTTGTGTTTTCATTTGTTGTTGTTAGTTACCTATTTCAGTTTGCAAATTTCCCTTTTCCTTCATTTTAGTGCATCTAGATTAGTTTAATTAGAATATAGCATTTATCTTGTGCTCGTTGCATCTTGTATTTCCTTGATTGCACCTTGTATGAGCTTTTCTAATTGGTGTCCTATTGCTAATACTATAGTGAGATTAAGTTTGAGACTCATGTCATCTTGCAATAGCACAATCGGATGTCATGGATCTTGGGTTGCCTAACTCTTTCACTACTAGTGTTGACACTAGTTCACTAGGTATAAACCATACCTTTGATAACTCTTTACCTTCAAGTAGTGGGAGAAATATTGAAAAAATGGTTGCTAGTATTCTGCAAGAAAACATAATCCAAATTTATGAAGACTTAGCAAACCTACAAAATCAAATAAGTATCGAAAGAATTTCAACTACTACTATCCATGTCATAGATAACATCCATTGCATGATTGAAAGTGAAGATAGAATGGATCTTGTGTGTAACCTAATTCAGATTTTTGGGCCACGTTTTAACTCAAAACACTAGTTGTCCTTTACCTTCGAACAATGTTACAAGTTCAGGAGGAACTCAAATTCCTCCTCCCACAACAATTGCTTCTATCCCTACCTATACCAACCCTTAAGTTACAACAACAATGCAACCTACTAGTAATGTGATTCCTTCCTTGGTTATTTCCACTAGCATCCATAGTACCTTTGTGGCCTTGCATGTCATATCCCCTACCACTTTACCTCCAATAAGCATTCCATGCACTTATCCCTCGAACACATATTGTAACTAAGGTAAAAATATAGGTTAGCATAAATAAAATGTAGAAAGTAAACCCTAGCTAAACAATGAAGTACAAAGGAGGAAAATGCATGAAAGAAAGGAAATATTTCACCAAAAGTCTTCAAGCCATCCATGATTGACCTTTATTTCCCTTCTCCATTTGCTGCAAGTTGATGTTTTCCCTCATATTTTTTGTGAGCAACTATGACTATGACAAGACCTAAGCAAATATTGAAGGATTTGATCAAAAATTCAAGTGTACTTAGATTTCTACAAGCATGAAAGAAGTATGGAAGCCTAAATTTTGAAGCATGAAGTGTGAGATGATGAAGTGATGAATTCAGGAGATGAAAAAAAGTCCCCAAATGAGCTTGACATTTCCATTTTATAAATAAGTCAATTTGGATGAATGGCCAAGATTGAAAGTTGAGAGATGCCCAAAGATCAAAGGTTGAAATTAAATATGACAACCCACAATTAGGGTTAGGGCAACATTAGGGTAAAATTTGAATTGGAGGGCTAAGATTTGGTTTTGGGAAAATCAAATCAAAGGCCAAGAATGCATGTGACAAGGGGATATTGGGCACGAAAAAAGAAGCTGCTAGAGAATCAAATAAGAATTTTAAATTATTTGATTCAAGAGGTCATGTTGACCTTTTCAATTAAAAATTAATTTAATTCAAAAGTGGTGGGGTCATGTGATAGTAAATAATTATTTTAAATTATTTACAAGTTTGGTGAGAAAAATGGAAAGTGGGAATTTTTAATAAATGACTTTATTTAAAATTAGAAGAAAATTCTATATGATAATTATTTAATTATGGAGAAAATGGACAAGGTTGATAATAATTTAAATAAATCATGGGGATTTATTTAATTATGAGAAGACATAAGGAATTAATGATGTATTTAAATAAATAAAGTTTATTTATTTAAATAATCAGGAGGAAATGGTGGACAAATAATAGTTAAATAAATTTAGGAATTTATTTAATTATAGGGAGACATAAGAAATTAGTGACGTACTTTAAATAAAATAAATATAATTTATTTATTTAAATAGTCAAGAGGAATAAAAGATACAAATTAATTAAATAATTGAGAATTATTTAATTAATAGTCGAATTTGGACTATAGGACATAATCAAATATTTTAATTATGTTAAGAACAAATATGGAGAAAATAAAGTTTCCAGGCCTAGGTCAATTTTATGTGTCTACATTTTCCCCTCTTTGTCATAATGCAATTTATCGCATTGTGACAAATAAAATTTAGTTCAAAATATGCCCCAAAAAAAAATAGGATGAGGAAGAATGATGAGGAGGTAGAGGTATGCCCCCTTGAGAGGAAAATTGGGTTTAGAGAACATGAGTGGGATCTTGAAATGGATGAAAGGACTAGAAGATGAGGAACAAAAGGATAGGGGAAAATAGACAAGGATGATGAGGATGTGGACTAGAAGAAATGTTAGAGTGGAAAAGATGAATGGTATCATGGAGAAAATGGATGTTAGTATGGAGAAAGAATCCTTCAATATATTGCCAAAGTACAAATAGGTGTTCCGTTAATCATTATTGGGAAGTAAAATATAAAAAATAGACACCAAACACCATGGTATGATGTAGACCAAGGTGTGCAAGTTCATCCACTTGCAAAAAATAGACAGTTGCAAACAAGGAATGTCCCAACACATACTAAGGGCTAAGTTTTGCCAATCTTTTATCCAAGACAATCCACAGACAACAGTCAAAGAAAAGAGTCAAGAGACATCATCACTCCTCTAAATCCTTCATGGGACATCCTCAAGGAACTAGTAACCTAACTCACGGACAAATTCCAAAAGAAAGATAAGAAAATACGAGGCACAATGTCAACGACTAGTTAGAATGTTTTCCAAAATTTGGTTTATTTGACGGTTTAATTGTTTGACAAGCCTAATTTTAGGAGAGGAAACATGTATAATATTTCAAGTCTGGTTTCAACCATGTGACCACATATATAAGGAAAATGACAATGTTTTGACTAAATGGCAATGTCTAGTTTTAGGAAGGACACATCATATATAATACATAAGTTGACTGGTTGACAGTTTGACTATTTTGACAATTCATTTGGTTTGACTGAATGACATCATTGGCTTGTGGTCTTGTTGATACGTGAATTGTTGGATGTTTTGATGACTGTTTGTGTCTTTGTGGACGATGTTTGATTTATTGTGATTGACGTGACAAAACCTAGAGGACCAACCTAGGTGACCTTGGGGGCTCATCGAAAATTGGCCTTGCATACATTTAGTCATAGAGGAAATGTAGTTCGACAATGACATGGACTGACTAACATGACTAACTTTGACTATATTTTTGGGATTTTTGAGTGTTATCTGGATGTTTTTTTATTTTAGGCATGTTTTTATTTTTTTGTATTTTTTGAGATGTTTTGGAATGTCAATGGATGACAATTTGTGTATCCTTTATGCTAGATACTAATGAAAAGGGGGGGACAAAGTCTAGGTGGATGTAGAATAGATAGGTGATAATGGATGTAATGGATGTATGAGTAAGAGAGCAAGGATGTGATCTCAAGGACTATGTCGCATAGGAATAGCATGCCCCATTGTAGTTATGATTTGACATAACAAAGCTTAGGATAATAGGATGATAAGATGGATAATTAATTTGTTGCTAGGAAGGGATAAGGTATTCCAAGAGACATTTAAAACACATGTCAACATTTTTTCCCCTATGTCTTCATCAAGATCAAAAGGAGAAGGGTGGATAAGTGGACTCAATATGATAGGTATGTATGATGGCTAAAGATGGTAGGTAGGATGGAAATGATATGATAAGAAGTTACATGATAGGATAGATAATGAAG
>VDFB02000013.1:211723399-211852375 GCA_007258455.2 Sequoia sempervirens | reverse complement strand
ATTCATAAATGAAAGTCTATCTACTCAATGTGACCCAGAGAGAATATAGCATTACACACTCCCTAAATTAAAGGACCGTTTAAGCATCTTCCCAAAGACTCAGTCAAAAAGTTATTACTGGAATGACTTCTTCAACAAAGTTGAGATTCTTGCACTTAATCAGCTTCAGCTCCCTCCAACAATCCTGCAATAAATAACAGAGGCGAATGAAAGTATACACACAAGTGACACATCATCTATTCATTAATCACATGTTAATCCTATTCCATTATCCAAAATCATAAGCATACATCAGTGATGCGGGCGGTCAAAAAGGTGATTAATGAAGTTATCAAGCTGCAGGAATATAGAATTCATTGCTACAGGATACTACCCGAAAAGTCTTTAATCAACAGATTTAAACAACTATTAACAATAAAAGTAAGAGTATCAAAGTTTCAAACTATAGGCATATTTAAGGCTCATCATTCTACCCCCTACTTATGATAATGTTGGTCCTCCAGCATTGAAATTTCTTGTTATTTCCCTGAAATTTGTTGGAGTAGGATGACCTTGCAGTGAAGTTCCAAACTTGTAGTAAAAAACTTTGGTAAACTCCCATCTTGCATATCTCCAGTTCTCTATTTCTGCATTGATTTCCTTGGCTTGGTAAGGATAGAGCGGCCACATTAAAACTGGAGGTTGGTAGGTCAGTGGCATCTATAATTCAAATCTGTTTTGCAAACCTAGTTGCATGTACCTTTCTGATCTCCTGAGCGTTGAGCTGTAAAGTTCAAGGGGCTATGAGGCTCTGTCTTTCTTAGACCAACTGTCAATCTCTCCCACCTTGTCTCAATCCTTGAAGAGGTGAGTTTCCAAAATATATATTTATGTTCTTTAAACTCACTGTATACCTATTTTCTGATGTCAAAAATTTTCTCTCTTTCCTCAAGTTTATTGCATCCATAGGTAACTCTAAACCAGGTTCTTAAAACTATCCATGGGTCTAAACTTTTAGCTCTGAGAAGAACAGGTTCATCTTTTTCTATTTCTTCATATGTTTCCAATTGCCTTCCATAATTGATCTCATTTGCAGCCCAAGATATAAGTGCTCTTAAATGGATATCATCTATATAAAGAAGTGGGTTCCATTCAGTTTCTACAGGAATTAAATAACCATGTAAATATAGTTCACACATGAAGTTCTTCAACCAATTAGGGGTCACTTGATAATCATCATAGAATTCCTTGGCTGTTTCAATATTGGAATCCAAATTTCTGGAGATCCTCATTAATTTGAACCAAAGGAATTGTTCTTTAAGACACATTGCATATGTTTTGGGTGGTGGCCTACACTCTATTATCTGTCCAATTATTTTCATCATTTTATCCATTTTTGTCTGCATATCTTGAATTTCTTGCTTTTTCCTTTCAATTTCTCTTTGTAGCTTTTTCTTTTCCTCATCCCATAAACTTTGTTGAACTTCAGTTTTTGCAAAATGTTGAAAACATAAAGTGTGAAATGACACAGGCATCTTCTTAATGCTCAGAAATTCCAAGTATGCAATCAATAGAGTTTTTTTATACACAACTAAATTTGTGCAATCTTTAGTGGGCAATGGATTATCACAAGGTATTTCAGGCAATTCAGGCACATCTTCTTCTTGCTGTAGGATAAAATCCTCTTGCTGCTGGATAAAGCCTTGTTGTCGTACATGAGAAGATTGTTCTTCCTCAGAAATTTTCTCAGCTACACAAGCCAATTCATCCAAACTCGACATTTTCCCTTTATCAATATTACTAGGTCGTGCTGCTTCAGGAACAACAGAGGAGGTTGGTGGAACATTTGCAGATATATCCAAGGAGTTATCATGACCTGACTCAACAGAGTCCTCCAATATTATGACAGTTTCTATTTGAACAGAGGTTGTAGCAGGCTTAGACTATTTTCTTAATGAACTCCTTCTTTTGCACCCTTGCTTTGAAATTTTCAAAGGCCCATCAGCTGGCAGGGTAAACTCTTCCCTAGCAGAGACAACATCCCTTCCAACAGGAAAATTTTCACCAACTGCCGGTAATCCAATGACCTCTAAAATTCTTTCCTCTATCACAGCCACTGTCAAGCCCCATATAGTAGCCTCATTCTCTAAAAATATTCTTAAAAATTTTCCTGCAGCGTCTTCATCAAAAGAATCAATTCTCAAGAAATAATTTAACCATCCACAGTTGGAAAATGCTTGCATTAACTGAGGATCCTGTATCAAGGCATCATGAGCTACAGGCTCGTGCCTCACCAGTTGGCCACCCATGATCAAAATCCTTAAAAAAAAACTCAAACTAATGCTGAAAGCTTGAAAAAGACTCTTCTTTCTTAGTGCACTTTCCTTTTCTTACCAAGAATAACAGCTAGACATTTGCATAAAATAATTTAAATAACTACTTAAACTAAGTAGTTAACTTGTTCTCAGGATATGGCTTCGCAATCATACTTTTAGAAAGTACAAGATCATAACTATTTTTGGCAAACCTAAATTTGGCACAAGAAAATTTGAAATTAGAATACCCTCGCCCCCTACTTAGCATTCGACATGTGTCCTCACATGTGCAAGGTGATAGGATTAAAACATGCAATTATGGATGATGTACACATTACAATTAATGAATAAATAGAAAGAATAAACTATGCGATAATGAAAAGATTTCGCATACCTTGAATGTAATTCTTGGGAATGCTGTAAAGGACAGTAGCATATCATGAAATGAAAGTTGAAAGATTGAATGCATAAATGAGGCAGAGTGACGAGATGGATGACGTGGCAGATAAAGAAATGAATGATGTGATAGATGAAAAGAAACGAAGAAAAGTGGTTTCCTTTTAAAAAGAAAACTTTATTATGGGTGGTCAACACAATTCTCAAAGAGAAGCTACAGGAAAAAGGCCTAAGCCTTTTGCTACAGGAAGATCAGTCGATACAAAATTCTTCAAGAACTCCTCCTTTGATGTCGACTTATGATATAACCGCAGTCAGTGTCCATTAACCAGCAATTTGAAACAGACTGGATCAATTGTGGCTAGTTGTACTGATCCATTGTCAAACACATTCTCAACTTCGTAGGGACCGAGCCAGTGTGTTGTAAGCTTACCTTGGTTTTATTGATATCTGGAATCATATAGCAGAGCCCAATCACCAACAAAGAATTGTTTGGTTTTTATGTGTTGATTGTGCCATTTCTTCCTTTGTTGTTGGATAGCTTCTGTATGCTGCAGCGCAGCTTTTCTCATTTTGACCAAAGCATTTAGTTGTAGGAGAAGTTCTTTCTATGCTTTAGAAATTTCCATATTGAGTTCAAGAGTTGTCTTCAAAGTTTTATGCTCAAATTCTATGGGCAACATGGTTGTTTTCCCATAAAGCAGTTCAAAAGGTGTAATCCCAGTTGTTGTCTTCCATGCAATTCTGTAGGCCCAGACTACTTGAGGAAGTCTACTACTCCAATCTTTCCTATGGAGCTACACTATCTTTGTTAGGATAGCCTCAATTTCCCTATTTGTAACCTCGCCTGACCATTGGCTTGAGGGTGATAGGGGCTGGACTTCTTATGTTTGATTTTATAGTCATTCATTAGTGCAATGATCAAATTGGATGTGAACTGAGCTCCCTAATCAGTTACCAGCTCTTTGGGAACTCCAAATCTAGTGAAAATTTGCTCATACAAAAATTCAACAACCTTGTTATCACGAGCATGAGTCATTGCCTTTACTTCAACCCACTTTGTTACATAATCCGTGCAAACCAGAATGTATAACTTGCCATTTGATGGTGGATCAATTGGTCCAACAAAATCTATTCCCCATTTATCAAAGGGGGTGACAATTACCTTTGGGTACACTGGCATTTCATCTGACTTGGTTGGTCTTCCCATATGTTGGCATCTGTCACATTTTCTTGTATAAGTTACAACATCCTTGTGTAATGTTGGCCAATAGTATTATGTTGTAAGAACCTTCATTGATGTTCTGTTTGCTGCAAAATGTCCCCCACACGGTTCATCATGGAAAGCATGCAAGATATCATAAGTCTCATCTTCCCTTACACATCTTCGCATAACTTGATTAGGTCCAATATAAAACAGACAATTTGCAATCCATGAAAACCAAGGAATCTTCATTCTGAAGTTGTGAGAATGGATCAGTTTGAAGCATCATTAATTGAACCAAAGAATTGGCTTCTTCAGTTTCTTCCCCCACATCTAGCCAAACAGGTTGGGACAAATCTAGTTGAGGTCTAGCTTGCAGATACAAAGCCAATTTTTTTGTGGACTGTCCATCAGAAATAGTCATATCTCCAGAATGACATCCTATAAAAGCATCAGTAGTTGCTAACCATGGTCTACCTAGGATAACTGGGTATCCTCCTAAAGTTGCCTTAACAGATAATATTGTAAAATTGGCTAGATACTCCCAAGATTCAAGAGTAACAATTACATCTTCCACCATTCCATCAGGTTTGACTGTGGAGCTATCTGCAAGCTACAGGACTATAGGTGCAGACCTGATGTTTAGAATGTTCAAATAGTCCATAGTATGTTTTGTCATGACATTGATGGCAACACCAAGGTCAATCAAAACATTTTTGATAATTTGGCCATTTATATGTATTTGTACCACAGGACTTCCAGGGTCAATGTACTTTGGAATGACTACATTTCCCAACATTATATTAGCCAATTAACCTAAGACATGAATCATTTGGGGATCATTTTTCTTCCATCCAGGCTTCTTCAAATAGGCCTCTTTAATGGCTTTTCCAAAAATAGGAACATCTTTACTGGCCTGAAATAAAGGGATTTGAATTTGTACATTCTTGAGCTGATCAAGAATGTCAAAAAATGGGTTCTTCCATGGATTTAAATGCAGTACTTTGTAACCTCTGAGCAAAAGGTGGTTTGTCTTGACTTTGCAAAATAGGTTCCTTAGAAATTGTATCAGTTATAGGGATATGCTTAGTAGGCACATTGGGTGCAATAGGTTCTTCAAGGGGAGAATCTGGCATCTCAGTAATTAGAGGCAGTTGTGGAGCAGGAAGAGTAGTTCCAGACCTCAAATGGATATCATGAATGTTTAAAGCATAAGCTAGATATTGGCTAGCTTCAGCAAAATGTGTGGGTTGTTGTGGTTGCTGCTATTGCTTATTATTGATATTTGGCAACGGTTGAGCAAGCATAGGTGTTTGTTTTGGAGGGCCAGTATTTGTGGCAGTTTCTACAGGAGGTGGCATGAGGGCCTGAGGTTGTGGCTGTGGAAACTGCAGGAACCTAGGGGACTAGTTCTACCATTGCTGAGGACCTCTCCATTGAGGACTCTACTGCCAATTACCTTGGGGTGGGGTCCATTGTCCTTGTGGCTGCTGCCAACTTCCTTGTGGAGATTTCCATTGAGGGGTTTGATAATTATGCCAATTTGGTTGAGATGTATTCCAAGGTGGTGGTGGTCCATATAAAGGTTGCCATTGGTTATTATAGCTAGAATAAGGATTACCAAAAGTCAAAGGGTCTTGAGGCATACCTTGTCTCTGAGCGCATGGTCTCCTTTGTGCAACATAGAACACTTGATCATCATCACCTTTTACTGACTTAAAGTTAGTAGGTAATTGCTTAGCTTCCAGATTAGCCACCATCTTGCATCTACAGTCTTGTTTCTGCTGCCTGCAATGTGGATAGAACTCGGCCAAAATTTCTTTAGCAGCTTCATGTTTCTTCTAAGCTTGCCTAGTGTCTAGTTCTGTAGCCATATTGTTAATGATATCCTACTTGAAGTCATACAACAAATTTGTTATCTCCATATGGGAAACTCCACTAGAAGAAGACTTTCCCACAATAGGTCAATGACCTCTACCCTTCTTCACATTTGCTCGAGAGTAATTAAGGCATATTTTCTTAATATCATCCCAAGGTAGTTGGGTTATATCACCTCCTCCCATCAGGTCCAGGGCGTCTATACAAGTATCATTGATTCCCCTTAAAAAGAGTAGTTTCTGAGACTCTTCGTTGAGAGTGTGGTCTAAATTCTTTTTCAAGGAAAACAAGAATCTTGAAATATAATCCTCCAAACTTTCATCCTCCTTTTGCTGAATTCTGAATATATCATCTCCCTTACTGCCACTCTTACAATATTCCTTATATTTCTCAAGGAATTTTGTTTGCATGGCTGCCCAACTATCAACAACACCTCTTCCCAAACTCATGAACCATCTGAGAGCTCCCTCCTTTAAGGTTGTGAGCATCTGAAGTGTAGTCATAACTATGACAGAGGATATCAAACTCAAATAGGAAAGTTTCTAGGTCCTTTGTAACTAGGCCGTAGAATTTGGGAAGTAATACAGAAGGAATATTTTTAAGGTTGTCAGTATCTCGCTAGGGAACAATGGGAAAATCAAAAGCAGGAGGTGGATTAGGTGGATTATTTGCCATATTTGTGTGCTAGAATATCAGAGCAAATGGATTTTCCTCAGGTTCTTCGTCAGCTAGGTTAAATGGTAGTTCAACAAATAGGTTTTCAGGGAGGAACCTTCCTAGTGCGTCTCTTCTTCTTCTATGCATGTAATAAAATAAATGGTATTTGAAAAGAATTTGAAAATACTGAAACAACTGACTAAACTACTGCTAACAATGACTATAGCAGGTTCTTAGATTGACACCATCCCTGACAATGGCACCAAAAATGGTCACGCCCACAAAAGGATATAAAAGTCACAGTAGAACTAAACCTATGAATTGGACATTCCAGCAGGCGACTAACATCTTTTCATGGTCATTCATTTACTTTATCAAACCATGGTGCTTATACTTGAAATGGAGCAGCACAATATGTGCACTAAGAACTAGTTTCCAGTCACCATCTATAGAAAATAAATGCTTAATAGTAATACAATGTAAAGCTTTTTTAACTTAAACACAACTTGGCTAAAACAGAAATCATAGCAGCTATTTAAAGGACAAACTGTGAACTAGCTTTATGCTGCAGGAACAGACACAAGGATGGATTCCCGATGCTATAGGGACAATACAAAGCTGAGTTTGTGTTGAAATCTACAGAAATAGATTCTAACTAGTAATCAACATGAAATGAACAATTAATCACAACAACTTGCTACAAAATACTTACTAAGTGGGCCCCCTTATCAAGCATCAACTTAGATTACATAAGAAGTTGAATCAAAGCTTCATTGATTTTTATTCATATTCAGAACCAGGATACATTGATTACTTTGTTTTGAAAATAAAACTTAACACAAAACTTTATTACTTGTTTAGATTAATTCTAACACATACTATTTCATCCTTGTTCACTCACACAGAAGGAACAGTTATTTAAATGAAAAAGACAACTAACTAACTAATAGAGGAAGTCGTGGTCATAAATACATTTTGAATCCATAGAATAGATATTCATAAATGAAAGTCTATCTGCTCGACGCGACCCAGAGAGAATATAGCATTACACACTCCCTAAATTAAAGGACTATTTAAGCATCTTCCCAAAGACTTAGTCAAAAAAGTTATTACTGGAACAACTTCTTCAACAAAGTCAAGATTCTTGTGCTTGATTAGCTTCAGCTCCCTCCAACAATCCTGCAATAAATAATAGAGGCGAAGGAAAACATACACACAAGTGACACATCATCTATTCATTAATCACATGTTAATCCTATTCCATTATCCAAGATCATAAGCATACATCAGTGATGCGGGCTGTCAAAAAGGTGATTAATGAAGTTATCAAGCTACAGGAATATAGAATTCATTGCTACAGGATACTACCCGAAAAGTCTTTAATCAACAAATTTAAACAACTATTAACAATAAAAGTAAGAGTATCGAAGTTTCAAACTATGGGCATATTTAAGGCTCATCACATGAACCGTCAGAGGGTTTTGCATTTCGACTCTAGAATTATAGTCTACCACATTTTATGCTACTTGTTGTACACTCGTGCCTAGAGCTAGTTTACACATGTGTTAAGAAGTTTAACAAAATCACAGAGGCCATTGAGGGCCGAGGGGTCAAGATTACCATTTCTGCCAAGGCTATATGGGATATGCTATGTATCCCTATGAGCTGGGGTGCCAAGCTTTTTAGTGAAGAACGGATGGATGTCCTTGCAGAGGAAATGTTCTGGAAAACATTTTTTTATGAAGATGAGACCAAGGAGAGGCCACAGAGAGGGAAGATTCTTTGGCCTCTTTCTCGCAAGAAGTATAAAAAGGACATGCAATCTGTGTTCTCAATGTTGGCCTTGGTTTTTGGCCTCGGTGATGATGAGGAGGTCAACCCTTTCTAGTTTTCCCTTGCTCAGATGATCAAAAGGGAAAAATTCTAGAGGTACTATTATTTTTTTGAGGTAATAGTTTGGAACATGAGGGAGTAGTTGAAGAACTACAATATTGAGTCCAAATTTAGGTATTCTTTTCTTCTAGCTCATTTGCTTTTACATCAGAATTTTGAGTAGCTAGGTATGAATGTACTAGTATCTAGGATAGATGAAAGGGGTTGTCTCCAACCAATTTCTGTATGGACCCCTATGCTTTCGAGGACAGGGGATTATTATGGGTTTACAAACAATTTTTTGAGGTGAGTAGTCTAGGATTTGTTTCCATGCACTATTGGCCATTTTTCTCTAGAGGTTATGGAATGGATAAGAGAACCACCAACCCCACTAGATTATTTCCTAGGTGAGGAATTCACATTCATCAGATTTCATGCTTTTCTCGGGGAAGTGTTCTGACTCCCCATATTTGTAACGGACATGGTCTTTGTGGTGGAGGCATGTCATCAAGTAACCGTTGTTGACAAGATTTATGGTGCTAGGAGGAACAAAACAAAGCTCTACAACCTTCCTCTCATGATTGCTAAGATTTAGGTATTACTAACTAAGTGGAAGGAAAAGTATCAAAGCAATCTTCTAATGGGAAAATCTCTCAACACGCAGTTGAAGCGTAGGGGATGGTCAGAAAGGAAAAAGGTAGACTTCTAGAGATTTTGATAGGAGATGAGGTGCCCAAGCGCCCCGTTCGGTAACTTTCAACCTCTTGATGATGACTTCAAAGAGTTATATGATAAAGAGGTTGATTCTAACAACTACAATCCTGAAACAAGCCATGAGATTGATGAAGAATAAGTTCCACCTTAGGTTGCTAGACCTTGAGAGTCCGATAATCAGATAGACACAAGGAAAAGGGGTTCACAAGTTGCGTCTACCTCTAGCACCTGAAGTAAAGGTAAAAGGACCTAGTGGTCTCCATGAGGATCCCCAACAACTATTATCTCGTACACCTAGCTCATGTAAAGGTAACCATATTTTTATCGAACTACAAGGGCTCTGGGCTTTCACGTAGGCAAGGCTAATCTTTAATCGACCCCTAAGCCCCTAGGTATTTAGGGTGTGTCTGTCTTGTGTCATGTTCCTTGTGTCGTGTTGTCAAGCTATGCCCTTATCTAGCTAGTTTTTAACAAATGAGATCCACTTGTATCATCAGATCCAATTGGTTATGAATATCCTACATCATATCAATCTTTCAGTTTAATTTCCATCATCGGTCTCAACAGGATGCATCCTTCCTAGTAAACCACATCAATTCCCTCCATCCCCTCTATCCGATGGAAAAGGACATTTGAAATTGATTGCGATTTTTGATACTTTTGGACTTTGTTTATCATTTGAGCTCCCTATCAGCACTTGTAATGGTCACCTTGATCCATCATATCATGGTGTGCTTTGACTTGCCGTTCATAGGGGCATATCTCAATCTTTTATTTGTTGTTGTCTTCTCATTTGTCCCATGTAGTACACACCAAGATCCCTGAGGTCTTGTGTTACCCTGGGGCATCCTTGTGTGTTTGTGGTTATCCCAATCCCTGGCCTGACCCAGGTCATCATGACCTTGGGGTGTGGGGATAGCTGTTTTGTTTGTTGTGTTTGTTTCATGCATTAGATGCCAACCCGCCTTAGTCTTACATATCAGGGTATTTGGTATCTTATGCTATAGCAAAAATCAATGCTCCGAAGATGGAAAATTGTGTTCTTGACTACATTTCATTTCACTACATACACCTTTCATTCAGCCTTGTTCATGACCCATGACTTGTGATTTAGGTTGTGCAAATCTTTGACTCTTTTCCCTCTTGCTTTCCCTCTCAGGGTACTAATGGTTTTTTGATAGGTGCAGTATCGCACTCATCGTACACCTATCGCATATCCACATTCCCATGCAAGTCCTTGCTGACACTTAGGTTTGCATTATAGGAACTCATCTTTCATTCATATTTCATGTTACATTATAGATTCAATATATTTCATAGTTCATAGACTGATTAGATTAAGCATCATAGTTTCATTTAACCCATACATGTCCATATTAACATTTACATAATACATGCATTACCACCTACAAAAACATATTGTTGAATACATCCTAATTACATTTCCTACCAACTATTCATATCATCCTGCATTATCAACATTTATACATAAACCAAATCATCCATCCACATAAGCATGAAAACATCATAAGCATATCATCCATCCACATAAGCATGAAATATCATATACATGTTCATACATCAACCAAATCATCCATCCACATAAGCATGAAACATCATATACGTATGCATACATAAACCAAATCATTCATCCACATAAGCATGAAATATCATATACATGTGCATACATAAACTGAATCATCCATCACAAAAAAAAACATAATGAATAGTGTCAATAACGGTTGTTGCATATCATAATCAAAATAATATTGTGTACATCTCGTCACCAAGTCTCAAGAATAATCTACTACATATCCATAATATATCATCAAATAAGGTACAAAATCTAG
The DNA here is from genome assembly GCA_007258455.2 of Sequoia sempervirens. NCBI lineage: Eukaryota > Viridiplantae > Streptophyta > Pinopsida > Cupressales > Cupressaceae > Sequoia > Sequoia sempervirens. Next base: position 211,841,510 of record VDFB02000013.1, on the reverse strand, counting down.
AGATTTAGAGCACCTCTGATCTATGTCGATAAGTACTAAACCTCCATCCTGTGTTTGTCAAAAAATTGGTATCTTGTCATCTTCCCTCTGATTGCTCTATTGTGAGCTGCCCACCGAATCTTTGTGGAGAGTCAGGCACTGGCCCTCTGTGCGTAGGAGTCTTGTGATACTCATGGGTGGGAGTTCCCTAGTAACCACCATAAGGAAAAGGAGTCTATCGATAGTCACTATACTCTCTAGTACGTGTCCCTAATGACTGGGACAGTACTAGCATCTGAGGTACCTGTCTGATGTAGCGCATTGTGTGCTGTGATAGATCTAGAATGACATGCTCATATGCACACTTTCAGTAACTCACCTCCTACATATAGTCATCTCTCTGCCCATCCTAATGTCTGGTGGCATTCTGCTCATGCCTATACCTGTCTCAATCTCTGCTAATAGCTCTCCCCTCTTGTACCTAGGCCTCCCACGCCAATATCAGTTGTTGTACCTACTTTGTGGCCATGTCCCTCTCAACCTGTGTAGCCTGTAACTCTGCATGTAACCCCTATACCTCTGCCCTAGACTCACCCACCTCACCATGCGTTGCCTACAACTGAGCCTATGTTGTGTCCTGCTCACTCTGCAATGTCTGCATCTGTATCTCTGTGGCATATCTCTCCCTATGCACGGCCTGTGCCCAAGCCTCGAATGCATCCCTGTCCCTCTGAAGTGCCTGAAGTCTCAACTCGGTAGCATCTCACTCTCCCCAAAGACCTAACACCTATGATACCGCTGCATCCCTCTCCCTCTGAAGAGATTGAACCTCTTCCTCTGCCACCTGCCTCTCACTTTGTAACACCTGAGCACATGCCCGTACCACATCCCTCTCTACCTCTATGACCTATACCTATGCCTGTGCCTATGACAAGTATCCCTCTATCTGCAACATCTCTCCATCCTTATCTCCTCCTCTCTTTGCTGCATTAATTCCATATCCCCAATTGTCTTCTCTAAATAGTCCACTCTGTCTCTAAGCTTAGCCTGCTCCTAGTGCAAATCTACTCTCTCTCTCCATAACTTATATGGCTATCCATGCAGACCCTCTATATCTCCAACAGTCCCTACCCCAATCTTTGATGGCTCCTGCCCTATCCCTCCAACAACCTATTGTATCGCTGCCTCCACCAACAACCGGTCTCTCTCCCATCTCACTGCATCCCCCTCCTCATGCTCCCTAGCCACATCTTCTTGCAACCTCTCTACCTCCACCCATAGGTCAACCACCTCATCCCGTGCCTCATCCCTCTCTCTTAGCAATCTCCTCTCTACCTCTGTCACCACCGTGGCTAGATATGAATAGTCCCTCTCACTATGGGAAAATTATGCCTATAGCTCACCCATGTCAGCCTCTACTCTAATCCACTCCACCTCTTCCTAGTACTGTAATTGCTACTCACTAAGTCATAGTCTCTCCAGGGTCCCTCTCAATACCACTGCTAGATCCTCTCCTCTATGTGGTGCTGTCAATAGTGGTACGATGTCATGCACATCAGAATCAATGTCCATACCCCTCACTCTCTACCGACACCTCCATCTCATCCACCTCAATCACCACAGTAGCTCCCCCTACCCCCGTCATCCTCTCCTGCTTTCCACTGGCCTCGGCCTCCTCCTACCTCTCCTGTGCTCCGCTAGCCTCAGCCTCCTCCTCTCTATCTTGTTGCCACCCTCCTAGGGATGCACACGCCTCCTATCTCCTCCCTCTCTAGACCTTATGCCCCCTATCATGCTACGTCGCACCCCTAGCCTCATCCTCTCCCTCCTCTACTCCAGCATCTCCTTGGGCTCTGACCCGTCGTCTCCTCCTACCTACCCTCATTGGCCCCTCGGCTCCTCCAGCTACCTCCTGCCCCCCTCCCCGTTGTCCTCTTATTTGTCATCCTCGTGGAACCTATCCCTCTGCCCTTAGCCATCTCTTGTCCTCTGACCCAAAACCTAGTTCTCCCTCAATTGGTACCGCTGGTGTAATCCGTCGAGGTGGATGTTGCTTGAACCACTGACCATATCGATCTGTCATCCCTGTATCTCTTAGCCCCTCCCGCTTGCCTGGGTATGGTACAAATTGTAGTACCTCCAACTCCTCCTACACTACATCTAGATCCAACTCATCCCCCCATGGCTGCTCTCGCATCAATCATTAGAACATCACTTGGCCCACAAAAATATCCTGCCTCACTCCAAACTGTCGCGTCACCTGATCGGGTCTGTGTAGCTCCACTACACGCGAACCTCTCCCAATAACATAATGATAGGTAAAGAAGTAACCACTATGTGCCTCCTCATTGTCCCTCTAACCCCTAAAGTATCACAGCATATATAGATGCCATACTATCATCTCCACCTGCACATCATCTAGTCATCTCCTCCACACATCTGGATCTCTAACATCCCGATACCACAGTATCGCTCTCGCCTTTGTCCCCCATCTGCAAGCTATGGCTGATCTATCATCCTACTCTCTGTACAACCAACCTGGTCACCCTGATATGCTCCCGAGCCCACACCTGTAGCAGTGTGACCTGTGTCACACTCAACAACTGTCGATAACATATCCCATGCATATCCCGGTATAGTTGCGTCAGCACACAGGTCCCCCATGAAAACTAACCCTCTTGGCCCTCAATGATGTGTCAGATCACCTTGATAAATGTGAGATGCAAGAATCGACCACTCCAGTCTAGCACCAGTATGCTGCTAATTAGCCCCGCTAGGTACAACGACAATGTCAGTACCCTACATGACCAACATCTATCCACATCTAGCTGCTGCCACTGAATCAGTAGCTCGTCATCACCAAATACAACCCACACGGACTCATCTAGTGCCTCACCTGCTACCCAACACTCGCTAATAGCAAGCCCTGCTATGGGGAGTCTCAGAATCTGCCAAAAATCCTTTAAAGTCACTGTCATCTCCCCAATCGATAGATGAAATGTAGATGACATTGAATCCCAATGCTCTTTCAAGGGTGTCAACATGGCCCTATGGGCCTTAATTGTCGGATAAGATAGCATGTGGAATAGTCCTGCCTCTGCTAGCCTCTGGTGATCTATGTCCATCATCGCCGCCATGCATCTCCTTAGTACCTCTAATTGTCTCTCCCACGTCTGCAAACTCTCAACATTCTGCATCCATGACATGACCACTATATTAAATTCTTTTTTTTCTCGTGTTTTTTTGTTTTACTTTCTTCCCCCCCGGCCCCAAGATTTTCCTTCCATGTCCTTTCTCTTTCCTTCCTTTTCCCTCGCTTTTCATATTCCTCTCGAGTCCCTGGGTGGACCGCCCAAGCTCCTAGGTGCACTCCCGCCCGACTAAGGGCGGCCCCGCCCCCGCTTGGGTAGATCCTCCCAAGCTGTCGGACGAGCTCTCACCCAGCTGTGGGCGGACCCCCCGTGCTCCCATGTTAACTTTCCCAGGCGCTCGGGTGGCTCCGCAAGTTGTGCAGGCGGACCCACCCATGACCATCAGCGAACCTACTCGAGCTTGGGTGACCCGCCCATGTCTGTGGGCGGACCCGCCCCCATATATGGGTAGACCTGCCAAGGCGCGGACAAATCCGCTCCTCCACTGGACCTTAGCACAACCCCCCCACCCCTATTTTTTTTGGTCCCTCCTCGACTAAATTTAAAATCCCTTTTTTTCCTCCCACCAATTTTTCATACTTCCTTCCCCAGCAAAACCCATATTTTCAATTTTTTTGAAAACATAAACGAAATGACAAAAATCACAAAGTGGGTTTTGAAGCTAACCTAGTGTGGCATGACACACTCACTGAAGAATCATCGTCTCTTGTCCCCCTGATGGATAATGTCGGTATCGTACTCCGGCATCGTGCACTTTCCTTCTCACCCTCTCATTTTCTCCCTCTCCTCCTCATTTGACAGCTGTCCAAATGAGGAGAGGTAATTCTTAGAATTACCTTATATAGCCTTTTCCCTCCCTTTTTACCTTTTAAAATTAAGGGAATTTTTTCTCCCCACCTAATTCACTCATCCTCTATCTTCCTAGGGCCACCATTTACACATTGTATACCCATTTTCCTCCGTTCGAACATCAATCTTCTTGGTTTTTGGTGCTATTTTCAACATGTACCACTCCATACTTTTGAGAAGTTTCTCGGGGCCCCTTTTCCTTCCCCGTCCACTTTCTCAAGGGGGCATACCCCACCATTCTCTCTCAATCTTCTACTATAAACCTTTTCTTGTGAGACTTGGGCATTCCCTTTAATTCCCCTCCGTTCAAGTAGCTCATACAAACTCTGCCATGCTGGGGAATCTCTTTTCTGGTTGCTTCTTCTATAGAGTTATCTGTATCTTTTTTTTTTCGAAACCCTATTATCCTAATAGTGTTTTGAAGAGGGGAAAAATGTAGACATCTAAATTTTCCCACTTTCATATGGTCAAAGGTATCTCCTTAATCAACCCTTTTCTCATTTACTTCATCCTTTTTTCCAGTATTAATTAAATCATTCATTTAATTAATATTTCATTCCCTACATAAGGTTTCCAAAGTATTTAATTTAATAAATACTTTTCCCCTCTTTCCTCGCTAGATTAAATAAATATATCACTTTATTTAATTTAGTCATATTACCTCTTGGAATTTTAAATTTATTTTTAATTCCTCACTTTCTCTCTCATCGTCACATCCTCCAACTTTTGCAAGTTCCTCTCCAATCCCTCTTAACCATCATAATTAATTTATGGTTAAGATGTGTACACCCCTAATCATCATTAGGGTCCCATCCTCCATAATTTTCCACTTGCCTCTAATCTGTAATTAATTTGTCTAGTCAAGTAGTTGTACGACCTTAATCACTTAATTAGGTCAACCTAATCCCCATGTCATTTATCAAATGTATCATAAGTCAACCTTATTAAAGACTTTCTCCTTTTGAAGAAGGCACTCCATTCCCCATGTGAATTTTTAATTCACTTTTAATCCCCCAATGCATTTCAAAGAATTTTAAATTCCTTCTCTCATTCCCATAAGGATATTTGAGGATTTTTTAATTCCCCACATGTCCTCTCACCCACATGGGGAAAAAGAGCTCATTTATGAGGATATCTTGTCCCAATCTCAAGGTACTATGTACTACCTCCATGTCATGTACTCTCCTTCCAACTCATGTATAGATCATCCTTTTCAAGCCACTTCACATGCCACATGTCAAGATGTGAGGGCTTGTGATTTCTCAACTCACCTTAGCCCTACATCTTAATCTTGGTGGCTCAATCTCAACCATTCATTTCTCTAGAGAATTCCAAATTCTCTATAAATACCCCTCTTTTCTCTCATTTTGGGAGAGATCATTTATGGTAGCCAAACTTTTACAAAATTTTCTCTTGAGCCATGCTTAGCCAAATTCTCATACTTGCATCCATTTTCACTTATTTTCCACCCTCATCTTATCTCATAGCTTGCATCTCTTGCCACCAAAGGATCATACAACATCAAAGATCGACAGGCCAACCAAAGGATCGATTCAAGAAAAGAATCCACTCTATTTGTTTTTTATTTTGTTTTTGAATCCAACGAGGCTAATCTTGAGGTGTAGGGTGTTTATAGTTGTTATTTCCACTCTCTTGTTTGCTGCTCATTTTCTAACAAGTATTTTCTCCCTATCACACAAAGAAATGTGTTTTCATGGTGATTGGAATGCCATGAAGATCCATAGACAAGGCAATGAAATTTTTGTAAGTATGATTTCCTATCTGTGGCTTGCCATTTTTTCTTGGTAGACATATACTTGCCTCACACTGTGTTTTTCAAAATGTAATCATAGAGTGCATGTATATGCTTGTTGGAAAACATTGTATGTTTAATATCAAAACATAATAGTAGTCTCGATTGTCATGGCATTCCAACACCATGGTGATTGGAATGACATGACAATCCATAGACAAGGAAATGAACTATTTCTATGTATGATTTCCTATCTATGGCACGCCTCTGTGTTTTGGAAAACATATACTCACCTCACACTTTGTTTTCCAACTTGCAATCACATTATCCATTATAATGGTTTTTGGAAAATATTGTGTTTACTATCAAAGCATAATAGTAACTCTGGATTGTTGTGGCATTCCAACACAATGTGGGTTAGAATGCCATGACAAGCCATATGAAAGGCAATGAAATTTTTCTATGTATGATTGATTATGTATGGGTTTCCATTGTGTTTTCACAGACATGTACTTAGGTCACATCGTGTTTTCCAACTAGGAAACATACTATGCATGTATATGCTTGTTGCAAAATATCGGGTGTTTACTATCAAAGCATAATAGTAAATATGCATTGTCATGGAATTGCAACATCATGGTGATTGGAATGCCATGACAAGCCATAGACAAGGAAATGAACTATTTCTGTGTATGATTGCCTATATATGGGTTGCCACTATGTTTTGGAAGACATATACTTACCTCACACTGTGTTTCCCAACTTGCAATCATACTATGCATGTATATGCTTGTTGAAAAAAATTGGGTGTTAACTATCAAAGCATAATAGTAAATATGGATTGTCATGGCATTACAACACCAGCATGATTGGAATGCCAAGACAAGCTATAGACAAGTAAATGAACTATTTTTGTGTATGATTGCTTATCTATGGGTTTCCACTACGTTGTGGTAGACATATACTCACCTCACACTATGTTTTCCAACTTGCAATAATATTGTGCATGCATATGCTTGTAAGATATTGGGTGTTTACTAACAAAGCATAATAGTAAATATGTATTGTCATAGCTTTGTAACACCATGGTGATTGGAATGCCATGACAAGCCATAGACTAGGTAATGAATTGTTTCTATTGCTTGTCTATGGCTATTCATGGTATTCCAAGACCATGGTGTTGGAATATAATGAAAATCCATATATAGAATCATGCTTTGATAGATTTTTTCAAAAATCCATATTTACTATTTAGCCATGGTGTTGGAAGCCATGACAATCCATATTTACTATTATGATTTGATATATTTTTTGCAAGCATTTGTAGCTTGTTCAAAAGAATCTATTTTAGGCTTTTAGCCTTAGCAACAAGGAAATGAACTGTTTGATAGATTTCTTTGGTATACATGTATGGAAAATGTGGTAGCATAGTGAAATTTTTAATATAATTCCTCAAAGAAATGTGGTCTCGTGGTGATGGAATGCCATGAGAATCCATATTGCAACATAATTCACCATGAGACCACATTTCTTTGAGGCATTATAACAAATAGTTCACTATGCTACCAAAATTTTCATACATGTCTACCAAAGAAATCTATCAAATAGTTCACTTCCTTGCTACTATGGCTAAAATCCTAAAACATGTTCTTTTGAACAAGCTACGTATGATTGAAAAAAATATATCAAAGCATAATAGTAAGCAACAACATAGACAAGGTAGTTAACTATTTGATAAAATTCCTAATAGAAATGTGGTCATGTGGTGATGGAATGTCATGACAATCCATATTGCTTCCTTGGTGCTATAATGATTATCATGGCATTCCATCACCATGAGACCACATTTCTTTGAGGCGTTTTATGAAACAGTTCACTGCCTTGTCTATGCTACCACATTTTTCATGCATATCTACCAAAGCATTTAATCAAATAGTTGAGTTCCTTGTTGATATGGCTAAAAGCCTAAAACAAGTGTTGATATGGTAGGGAGATCCCATTTCCACTATTTTATTTACTATTATGGCAGAGTGCCTCGGGAGGAACTTAAAAAGAATGGTTGATTAGGAATCCTTTGTGGGATTGAGGCCTTCCTCTAGTAATTTGGTCTGCTCCCACCAAAAGTTTGTGGATGATACCATTTTGATGGGGAAATCTATAGTGGAAGGAGCTAGGAATCTTAAAAAAGTCTTGGAAGATTATGAGAGGGTGTCTGGTTAGATGGTTAATAGACATAAAAGCTCTTTATTCTTCTTCAACACTTTGGAGCCAAGTAAGAATAAGATTGTTATAATTCTTGGATGCAGAGTGGAATCTTTACCATCAATTTATCTTGGCCTGCCTTTGGGCCTTAAGCCTCCTAAGTCCTTTTGGAACTCTTTGGTTGATAGGTTCAATAAAAAGCTTTCTAGATGGAAAGGATCTCTTCTTAGCCAAGCTGGAAAAATCTAGCTCCTCAAAGCTACTCTTCAAAACCTTCCAATCTATGCATTAAGTCTTTTTAAAATCCCCTGTAAGTATGTCGATGCTATTGAAATTTTTTGAAAATTCTTTCTATGGTCAGGTGTTGAAGAAATAAAAAGAATGCCTTTAATTGGCTGGGATTCTATTTGTAGACCTAAAAAGTTGGGAGGTTTGGGTCTTAGAAATATTAGAACTTTGAATAGGGCTCTCCTTGCGAAGAAAATATGGAGAGCTTTCTTGTCCAATGGAGAATGGAATAGTATTTTAAAGAGAAAATATATGGAAAATATTGGGTCTCTAAAGACCTTGCTTGACTCTCTAAATCTGCCCTGTGGGTCAGCTATTTGGAATGATATGAATAGAGGGAGATACATTATTGATTTTGGAGTCGGTTGGAGCATAAGAAATGGGAATCAAGAAAGGTTTTGGGAAGATAGATGGTTAATGAAGAAGCCTTTACAACTATATGAAAGATTCAATGGATGGGCTGATACCTGCAAGGAAATTTTTGGGACTCATGTCAAGGACTATTGGAGTAATGGGGGATGGGTGAATCTATGCCAGATCAGTTTGGACTTGGCATTGATTCAATCCTCTTTGATGGGAGTAAGGATGGGGTCGAGTTAGCAAGATGATCTTTTAGTTTGGATAGCTAACCCTTCGGGTAGCTACTCGGTCTCTTCAGCTATCTCTTTGTTGTCCCTTTTTCCCCCCTCCCTTCTGGGCTAAAGCTTGGATTAAACACATGAATCCCAAGGTCAACATATTCTTTGGATTCTTCTCTAGAATAAAGTTCTCATGATGGGTAATCTCTACAAGCCTGGCATCCAGATCCTGAATCATTGTTACTTGTGTAAGGAAGAAGCTGAAACTACTAACCATCTATTCCTCCACTGTTTGTATGTGACTTCTATTTGGAGAAGATTCCTCTATCTCTGGAATATCTCGTGGGTGATTCCTACCTCTATCAAAGACCTTTTTGTTTAGTGGAATGCTCCCTCCTTGAATCCTACTATTTGCAGATTATGGTCTTTTACTTTCCCTTATATAGCTTGGGGCGTGTGGAAGGAGCGAAATAATAGAATCTTTAGGGATAAGGAAGCTCTAGAGAACATTGTGTATGAGAAAACATATAGGCTAATGGTGGAAAATATCAATAATATCACTTTTTCATGAGAATAAGGAGGTCATGGTCTGTTCTAACTATGACCTCAAGATGGAAAAAGATTGGAATATCAAGAGTGACATTTCTAAGGCTTCAAGACTAGCTAAAAAGAATAGTGAAGGTATTATTTGGAGTCACCCTCCCAGGGACTGGATAAAAGCTAATTTTGACAGTGCAACCAAGGGAAATCTGAGGCCAATAGGGAGTGGGGGAGTGATAAGAGACTATAATGACAAGTTTGTTGCGGCAGTGGCTATCTCCTTGGCAAACCATTAGAGCTTTCCAGGTAATTGAATTTTCTAATAGAATAAAATTTAGGGTATGTGCAGGATCATCATGGAAAAAATAGGCCCTTAAGTGCCAAAAAATTTAGAAAAGTCAGAGTTAGGCAACTTGTTGTAAAAATTTGAATAAGTTATGTATATTATTTCAAAAATATGTAACAATAGAATCTGAAGTAAATTGAATTTAGTTTCTAAGCTACTAGGTTTATTTAAAAAAATAAAAAACATATTTGGGGAAAATTTGAAATTTCAATGCAATAGTACTTAAATTTCAAGGAAAAAATAAGTAGGTGTCTATCTGACCACCCTAACGATAATAAAATGATAATATTTTCTTATAAGATTTTAGATATAAGTAGAGAACTCATGTACTAATGTGATGCATATTTTTTTGTACATTTTTTCCAAGTAAATAATTAATTCTTAATCTTTTATTAAATTTTTTAAAAAATATAAAAACTCGTATGTCTGACCACCTTAACTTGGTCAAAACTTCATGAAATTCAATTTTTCTTTTTTAAGTCTTATAGTATGCAAAGTATAGAATGTGACACATGTTTTGGATTCAAAAGTTATGATACCATTTGAAAGCTATAGATGTTTTTCAATCAACTTATCAATTTGGACTTTAGTTGTAATTTAAATAGAAAATGAATAATAATTATTTATTAAATTCAAAGTAAAGCATAATTTATATTGGTGGAAAGCTAAGAATCTCTTTCAAAAACATTTTTCATTTCATCAATTTTGGGTAACAAAAAAGTCATCAGCCACATACCCTACACATACCCATCATATCACCACTTTTTGGCCCATCATGATCCTGCACATACCCTTTAAAAATATATGGATTGGGGATGACTCTAAAAACATTATAGAGTGTCTCCTAGGAAATTCCCCCCCCCCCTCATGGAATATTAAACATTGGATAGAGGAAGCTATATCTTTATTATCCAACTTTGATAAGGTTATAATATCCCACATCTTTAGGGAAGCAAACAACGTGGCCGAATATTTTGCTAATGAGGGAGTCAAACAAAATGGGCAACAGATGTGGCTGAATCTTAATGATCTAGGAGCTAATTCTAAAGCCTTATTAGATTATGATATCACTCATGGGAAAGCTGACACATTTAATGATGATTAAGGAGAGTAATTCTAGGTACTATGACATTTGATACGATGGTGGCACCGTAATAATCTCTACAGGTTGTAAGAACGGGCATGTTTTGTGGGTGCTTCGGTTATGCTGTTGGCTCTATGTTCCATTCATTTTCCTTGCGAGCAAAAGAATCAAGGTTAATGCTACAATGGGGGGAAATAGAAAGAGGGTGGAGCTGACTAGATATGAGAAGCACAAGAAAAATTAAAAAAATTGGAAGAAAATTAAGCAGGGTGGGTTGTAGCCATTCATTGAAAAACTCCATGGTTCTAACCCAAAAGTTACAAAATATTTTGCTAAACATTGGTTCAAGAAAGGTGAAATTATTCTCTCAGGGAGAAAGGTTAAGGTGGATGAGAACCTCATTGGGGAAATTACTAGTCTATCGACTGAAGGGGTCAAGTTCTTTCATGACGGGAAGTTTTCTAATGAGGAAGTTATCATTTTTCCCAGAATTGGTGAGGAAAGGAAGGAGTTGGTTAAAGTTTCCAACAATTATTTTGACACTAGGATAGTTAAGAAGATTTGGAGGGACTTGCTCAAAATCCTTATGGAGTATATTACATTGGATGAAAGATTTACCAAAGTTAATGGTCACCATTTTCTCTCCTCAATCATTTTTGACATAAGGTGGGTATGTGCAGGATCATCATGGAAAAAACATGCCCTTAAGCGGCAAAAAAATCAAAAAAGTTAGAGTTAGGCAACTTGACATAAAAATTTGAATAAGTTATCCATATTATTTCAAAAATATGTAAGAATAGAGTTTGTAGCAAATTCAATGTAGTTTCTAAACTACTAGGTTTGTTTAAAAAAAAATCTATTTGGTGAAATTTTAAAATTTGAATGCAGAGTACTTAAATTTCAGGGAAAAATAAGAAGTAGGTGTATGTCTAACCACCCTAACCACAATAATATTTTTTTAATAAGATTTTAGATATAAGTAGAGGATTCATGTCCCAATGTGATGCATTTTTTTCTAATTTTTTTCCAAGTACTTAAATAATTAATTATGAATTTTTTATTACAACTTTTAAAAAATATAAAAAAATCGTATGTTTGACCACCTTAACTTGGTCAAAACTTCAATAAATTATTTTTTTCTTTTTTTAATGCTATAGTATGTGAAGCATAGAATGTGACACATGTTTTGGATTCAAAAAATATGATACCGTTTGAAAGCTATAGATGTTTTTGAATCAGCCTATCAATCAGGACTTTAGTCGTAATTCGAATAGAAAATGAATAATAATTAATTATTGAATTCAAATTAAAGAATAATTTATATTATGGAGAGTGATAAATAGATGAAGTAGCCAAGAGTTGTGGTGAAGTAGAAGGTAGAGCAGACCTATGACAGTGGTATGTAGTGAATAGTCATCATAAGGACATAAATGAAAAAGTTATTAAAACCTTTGACAATCTATGACAGTCCCTTATGATGACAACCATGAAAAGAGGTCATGCCTTGCTTCCTAGGGTAGTCTTATCAATGAAATTTATTATGGAAGTCAAAAGCACAAAAGTTTACTAGACAATAAAGTCAAGGACAGTATTATCGTGAAGGTGAACATAGAAAAAAAGAAATACTTAATGGAGTAATAACCATAAGGATAGTCGTAAGAAGCACTCTTCATCATCAACGGTGTATGGTCAATGAGATGAAAAGAGTAAGTGACAATGCAATATCAAAGTATGAAAATGGAAATCCAAACCTATGATAATGTTTTTTTTATGACTATCAAAAAGGTAGTTTATCTATAATAACAACAGTAGCAGTCAAATAATGACTTTGTCAGTCCCTACAAAGGAAGCTAGGGTAGAGTTTGAGAAGGTGTTAGGTGAGGTTTTCAAAGAACAGTTAAGAGACAACAAAATCATAATGGTTGGCTCTCAAAATCAACACAAAATTCACCATTCTGAAGGAAAAAAAATGATCAAAGTAAATGTAAGCATGGGACAGTCATTCCAAAGGATTACCACCATGATTAAGGATAATCATTTAACTATCAAAGATAACATGTAATGGGTGGTGTTTAAATCCAAATAGGAAGCAATGCAAAGGCCTGATATGATACAATGGTATGAATGGATACGTATGCCAATGTTCAAGAGTGAAATGATAGAGTATAAGGAAGGAGATAAAGGAATACAGCAACACAAACATAAAAAAATGGTTTTGAGAAGGATAGTGTCATGCAACATATATAGAGATTTCTTATGGGTATGTGCAGGATCATCATGGAAAAAATAGGCCCTTAAGTGAAAAAATATTCAAAAAAATTACAGTTAGGCAACTTGACATAAAAATTTGAATAAGTTATCTATATTATTTCAAAAATATGTAAGAATAGAATCTGTAGCAAATTGAATGTAGTTTCTAAACTACTAGGTTTATTTTTTATTTTTAAAATCTATTTGGTGAAAATTTGAAATTTCAATGCTGTAGTACTTAATTTTAGGGAAAAAATAAGGTGTATGTCTGACCATCCTAACCACAATAAAATTATAATATTTTTTTATAATATTTTGGAAATAAGTAGAGGAATCATGTCTGGATGTGATGCATATTTTTTTATAATTTTTTTTCAAGTAAATAATTAATTATGAATTTTTTATTACAACTTTTAAAAATTATAAAAATTTTTATGTCTGACCACCTTAACTTCATCAAAACTTGATGAAATTCAATTTTTATTTTTTTAATCTTATAGTATACAAAGTATAGAATGTGATGCATGTTTTGGATTCCAAAAATGTGATATTGTTTGAAAGTTATATATGTTCTTCAATCAACCTATTAATCAGGACTTTAGTCATAATTCAAATAGAAAATGAATAAAAATTATTTATTAAATTTAAAGTAAAGTATAATTTATATTGGTGGAAAGCTGAGAATCTCCTTTAAAAACCCTTTTAATTTCATAAATTTTGGGTAAGAAAAAGTCGTCAGCCACATACCCTACAAATACCCATCATATTGACACTTATTGGCCCATCATGATCTTGCACATACCCTTATATGATATTTAACCTTAGAGAAAATGAAATGGGGATGAGCAGTCATAAGACAGAGACATATGACAGTAAAAGGGGCATGTTCAAACATCCATCAAAGCATTATATAGAATCAAATTTTATCAAAGGTTGCATTTACAAGCGTCCTAGTAGACTATTGGAGTAGCTAGTAGGGGTGGTATTACATAATTTATTCACTTGCTAAGCCGGTTACGTGAAGGAGTAGGGTCAATTTCTGATGAATTTAAAACCCTCAATACAAATCTAAAGGGAGTGCCTTTCCACTAGTTATAGTAACTCATGAACCAAATATAACAAGTAAACCTAAATTATAAAATTTGCATAATGAACCTCATTTAGGGTTTAAGAACAAACTTGCAAGTAATGAAAGAACAAAAAAAAACTTCAAACAAACTCAATGGGCTTGAAAGTTACATGTAATTGATCTATAACCTTTGATTGTGACCATATACCTTTGATGTAGAATATTATGCTTTTGAAATTGGTTTAGATCCTTGTAGAAGCATGAATATCTCATAAACAAACACCAATCATGTCTTTATGCCAAAAACCTATCTAGTAAATATCTTTTAGTCACAACATCAAAATGTATTAGCCATCAAGAATAAATCGTGAATGATGAATGTGCAATGAGTACTTGTTCAATACCTCTAACTTTGTCATGAAACAACTCTGTCAAATTTTTTCAACAACTATCAATACCTTTTGTAGCAACACCATGTGAACAAGTAATGAATGAACAACAAGGACTTTGACATGAATATCAATAGCCACTTTGGTTGTATATCAGCAAACAAATGCATATTACCTTTGAAACCAATCCATGGCAACACAATGAAGCAAATCACTCTGCATGTAGTTGGCATTAAACACCTTTCACATTACCAACTCCACTTACCTTTTACATCAATGAAACAAAATCAACATAGACATGTCTGAAAAATGTTGAAGTATACATAAGCCATGTGGTCTATTTGAAGTATACAAGTAGAACACAACATTGTAACTCATATGTTTGTCAGTCATAATAACTAAGAACAATTTTGTAACACTTTTTAAGCAAGAAGAGACATATTTCAGAATTTTGTATGAACATGTTAACACTTGCAATCTGTAAACACCAAATGTAAACCTCAATTGTGTCTAGGAGTTAGAAGATAATGCATGCATGAAATGAAACAAAATCACATTGAAATTGGACTCTTGATATGTATGTTTCCCTCAGTCTTTGATTACATAACCTTGATATTTCATTGATATTGATCTTCATATGGTATGGTGTCAATCTTGTTATGATAGATGAAGGTATGTTTGGGCTATAGATAGATAATGATATCTAAGATTTAGAAACATGAATGACCTAGGTGGATCCAAAGAAGAAAGGAATGTGACACATTGATGTGATGCAAGGAAAGCATAAAAATGGCTTATGAAATGTATTCGATATGGGAGGAAAGGATATGAAAGGCTGGATATGGAAATGAAGGGAATGGAAAGGCTATGAAGTGATCATATTAGAGTTGTAGATAGAGAATGATATGGAAGATTTAGAAATATGAATGACCTAGGTGGATCCAAAGAAGAAACAAATGCAACACATTTATGTGATGCAAGGAAAGCATATAAATGGCTTATAAAATGTATTCGATATGGGAGGAAAGGATATGAAAGGCTAGATATGGAAATAAATTTAATAGAAAGGCTATGAAGTGATCATTTTTTCTTCATAGAGTGGAATGAATCCCCTTTGTTATTAGTTATCATTTTTGTAATCATAGGATAGACTGACTTGATATACACACAAAAGAAAGACTTATGCACTGTTCCTCACTCTCCTTCATACACAAAAAGGTGTAGAGATCCTCGAGCTTCCTCAGAATGTGACAAGAAAAGAAAAGATATAAAAAAAATAATGATGTTGATGAAGACAAAAGAAAAGAATTAAGACAAAGCAAAAGTTGTCATGAATGCAATATGAAAAATGATAAATATGCAAGATCATGATAATGAAAAAATGCAAATGCTAATGCATATGATAAGGACCAGTGCATAAAATAGATGTAGGATGGAAAACACAGTGGGTTGTGACTCAGTAAAGCCCAATTTTTTAGAATGTTAAAGAGTTTATGGTTTGTTTATATGCGTTGTTCATAACAATGATGATGAAATGATAAATAAGAATTTAAATGATAATGATAAACAAGATCTTATTCCTTAGTCAAGATGAAAACCAAAGGAAATATGGATGGATAAGGATCAATGATATGGGTTAATGATAGGACATGTAAGGATGAAGATAGATGGATCAAGATATGGAATGCTATGGGTGGAGGGAACCAATGACAAGGGAACCCAAAATGTTTTCTCTTATACAAATAAGAAATAGAGAACCTATGGAGGACTCCAAAGATGGCATGTCAAAGTAATAACATGCCCCCATGGTAAGAGGTATGACAAGTTATAACATTATGACATGGATATGGAAAAAAATGGAAAACAAAAGAAACATAAGATGGACAACAAGTGATATGGAGGATGGAAGACACACATGGTATAAAGCATGCATTAGACTATTTTTCTTGCTATTTTTCCTGAATAATTTATGTAATATAAAAGGAAGGTGGAAGGATAAAGTGGATAGCATGAAATATAAATGAAGGAATCATATAATGGCTAAGTGAAAATAGGATACTCAATAATGTATCGTATGAATGGAAAAATATTGCCCCCAAGTGTACAAGCAACGGTACGTGGATGGATGTAAAAGATAGTGGATATGAATAGATATGAATGGCCATGGAAATGGAAGCTGAGGAAGGCATATGGATATGAATGGAGGACTCAAGTGTCTCTTTATGGAAGATAGTACCCCATAGACTAAATGTTTCTTATAGACCATAGCTAACATGTTCCCACTTAAAGACGTTGATAGGAAAAATGGTAAAGATAATGGGATGAAGCTTGGATGGAAGTATGGAATGGAGTTGTTATGAGGTAATGTGGGAAAGAACAACACTGGCAGACACCTTGAAAGGTGGTGAAAGTTAAAGCATTGAGAGTGGGTTGGGATAATAAACTTGGGCACATAAGGATGAAAAATAGATGATGGTGGAATAATGGAGTCTTTTGGATTAGCATGTAGGGATACTAATTTTGATTTTTTATTTGAATGCATGGATTTTTTTACTTTCTTTGGAACCCACATTGTTTTTAATTTTAATTTTTCTTTATAGCCTTTTTTATTTTTTCTTAATAGGAACCTTCCATTTTCTTGGAAGTGTTTTCATTTTGACTTTGGAGCATATTTTTCTTTATTTTGGCATGTATTTTTTTGAGACATGATGATATTTAGGTTTTTTTGGATTCTTTGATTTATGCATTTCTTGTTTGGTATCCCAATTGCTTGGATAGGCCGTAGAGGGATTGTATGAAATGAGAGGATTTTGAAGTGGAAGGTGTTGGAAGGAATTCAATGGTATGTTCCTTTGTTGTTCTTGAAAGGGAACGTAAGGATATGCATTAGCAACATATGGGCGCATGATGGATGGAAGGATTGATGGATAAGGTCCAATAATAGATGGTGAAGATGATGGAGGAGGTGGACGTATTGATCTAAAGTGAGTCCTTTTGTGTTTGAAAGAGCTACCAATGTCTTAAGAAGGAGGTATGAAACCAAGGACGTAATAATCTAGATGTGTTTTAATATTAGGGTGTTCAAGTAAATGGAACTCATAAAGGTTTGTGGTATTTTAGGACAAAACCAACTTTCATAAAGGTGGATGAACCAATTTTATATGTTTTTGGTTCATGAATGGGATCTTGTGAAAGTTTAGGATTATCATGTGATGTGAGGGAAATGCTTATACCTTGGGGGTATTCACTTTATCGAATGGATGGAAAGATTTTTTGAATGAATTTATACACTACAATTGTTGTGTGGAGTTGACAGACCTAGATAATGAGATGGTATGGCATCATGACATGGAATGGAATGATGAGATGGACTGGGATCATGAGAGGGAGTACATTGATCTTCACATAAAGGGAGATCTATGATGTCATGCTTTCGATCAATGATGTCAAGTGTGTGACATAATGGACTTTCTATAGGTGCTATGGCGGTGGAAAAACATGAAATGGATGAGCTAGATAAACATGGGATGGATGAGGTGAAAGTGGGTGGAACTAAAAGACTATGACTACCATTTTGTGAAATAGAATTTTTGCATCGGGTATTGTATTCCTTATAGGGTGACTTTTGGTGTTCATTTGGTGAAATAGGATAGATAGTTGTTGGTTCAACATGGAATAAATTTTGGTTTCCTTTTCCAATGGATGAAAATGATGACATGGAGGGTGACATGAGGTGGGTATAGGTTTCAATGGTAGGTTTATGGTTTTTCTCGCTTGATTAAGATTTACATCTTGAATGTACCCCATCCCACTATGGAAGATAATACACACCTCCAAGCATATATAGATTCTAACCAACTATGGTATTCAAATGTATTGTCAGATATTTGATAAATGTGCAAACACAAATAATCCATATGATAGTGAAATGGCTTGCTGCAATGAGAACTTTCTGTTCCGTGCAATATAACAATATATTTAAGTCCACCTTCATATTGCAGGTTGGAAAACACTGTGAGTTGTAGGTTGTATATCATGTAGCTTTTTCCAAATTGCAATTATATATAGATATTATGGTTCTGAATCATAAATTTTTGGCATCAATGTACTTCTCTAGCTCTTCTAAGGTTTTTCACCTAAAAGGAGAGAGTAGGGTCAAAAATGCTAAGGGGTTCATTCAAATTATGTTATGTATGATTTTATTTAGACTAAATGAAATGATATAAGTGAAACTAGGTTATGAAATTGATCGAATATGAATGCCAAATCTAAGAAACAAGTGATGTCTGAAAACACATTGTGTAATACAAAATCACCTAGAAACGAATAGAAAACTGCAACATAAATGAATCAAACTAAAAGTGTGCACCTAGAACCTTGATGGAGACTGGAATTACATTTGAAATGTTTTTTATGCTATTTTTTAGGCCTGGAGGGACTCATTCACCATTCTGAGTGAAACAGTCCCAGTTCTAGTAAATTGAGCTGAAACATGTTTTCATCAAAAGGGTGTCAGAAAATGCATAAAACACAAAAATGACCTAGAAATGGGACTCATTCACCACCCATGGAGAATGAGTCCACTTTTGAATTTATTTATTTTCAAAGGTGGATTCCGAAGCTTTTGATTTGCACTTTGACTTCCTACATGTGTCCACTTCCAAAATTCTGATTTGTAGGTCTAAAGATGAGTTTTTGTTGATATATTGACTTGATCAATAAAAATAAGACCTAAAAAACTTTGCAACTTGATTCTTAATGATTTACAAGCATCCAAGAGCCCTAAATTTGTAAACACACAATGTAAAAGAGAGAGATGTTGAATTTTGAGGTATAGGGATTTTCCTTGGTCAAACCCCTTTTAGGTAATTAACACTAGTAGAATTTGGCAAATAAATGATTATGTGACTATAATTTTTAGTCATGTAACTAAAAATTCTAGTCACATGACTAACACTCATATAATTTGGAAAATAAATGACTAATTTGATCATCATAAGTGACTAATTTGGTCATCGGGTAAAATCACAACTAAATAATTGGTCAGACAAATAAAAATGACTAAATAAGTGACCATTACTCTATTATTTTTTCTTTCGAATTTGATCATAATCCATATAGTTTAGGCCCCCCTCATGGGACCCCTACCTAAGTAGGCCATTTGGCCGCCTAGATTTCTTGGTGCACCAAAAATACCTATTTGCATGGAAGGCATTGCCTCTCGGTGCAGTCTTAAGGCCTTCGCATATTTTATAAAAAAAATTATTATTTACATTATTTAACTTTTATTACTCATTATGTTAATGAATCATTAATATTTTTAACTATGATTTGAAGCTAGTTTGATTTTCATGTTGTGTTAGCATGTTAAATGTATCAAAGATCAATTATGGTCAATTACACTAATTAAATATGATTTAAAAAATGCAATTGCATTTTAAGGGCTATCTTTCATTTCAAAACACAAATAAAGATGACTAAATAATTAGTCACACAAATTAAATTGACTAAATAATTGGTCACATAAATAAAAATTAGACAATATGATATTAAAGTGGTTAATTAAAAAAAAATTGAATTGAAGGAGTGGATTGTATTATAATATAATATGATATTATATAATATAATATATATAATATATATTATTATTATATATAATATATTATATAATATAAGATAATATTAAAATATAATATAATATATATTATTATATAATCTTATATTAAATACTAATATTATATTATAATAATAATATTAGAATTTAATATAATATAAATATAATATTATAATATATTTAAAAGCGAGAGATTTAATTTTGAAATCAAAATCAAATGAAGTAAAGAAGCAAGCAAGTGGGTGATGCTATTTGATTTTTCTAATAAAAATCATAAAAAGGTACCTTTTTTTTTAATACAATGTGAAAAATCAACCATTTGGCCTAGGGTAATGAAAAAACCCTAAATCAAAAAGAAATCGAGCCCTAATCTCATTCCATTTTTCACTTGTATTTTTGGAGAAGAAACTCAACACCCCATGCCTAGGTAGGGTTTGAGAGTCGAATGGTTACTCATTCTATTGTTTCTAATGATTTTTATAAAAAATTCCCTGCAAGGTAAGTCTTTGGTTTTGAATCTGAAAAGTATTCTCCATTTTGAAGCATTTTATCAAGCTCACTTGGCCGCAGCTGAGTATTTTTTTGTTGTATTTCCTTTTCTTACCATTTGTTGATGTCTCTTCTCATTGTTTGACTACCATTGGAGTATCTTTGAGACTCATTTCTAAAGGATTTGGAGGGTGTCTCCTTTATAGAAATCTTGTGTAAGTTTCATTATTTTTATCTCTTAAATTTCTATGAGAATAGGCTCAATTTGAGCTCAGGATAGGCAATATGAGGGTATGTGTAGGATCATGATAGGCCAAAAAGTTGCAATGTGATGGGTATTTGTAGGGTATGTAGCTGACAACTTTTTTGTAACCCAAAATTGATGAAACAAAAAGGTTTTTTAAAGGAGATTCTCAACTTTCAACCAATATAAATTATGCTATACTTTGAATTTAATAAATAATTATTATTCATTTTCTATTTGAATTACAACTAAATTCATGATTGATAGGTTGATTGAAAAAAATCTATAGCTTTCAAATGATATCATATTTTTTGAAGCTAAAACATATGTCACATTCTATGCTTCGTATACTATAGGATTAAAAAAATAAAAAATGAATTTCATGAAGTTTTGAGCAAGTTAAGGTGGTTAGACATACAAGTTTTTATATTTTTTAAAAGTTGTAATAAAAATTCATAATTAATTATTTACTTGGAAAAAGTTACAAAAAAAAATGCATCACATCCAAACATGAGTCCTCTACTTATATTTAAAATTTTATAAAAAAGTATTATCATTTTATTATGGTTAGGGTGGTTAGACAAACAACTACTTATTTTTTCCTTGAAATTTAAGTACTACTGCATTGAAATTTCAAATTTTCACCAAATTGATTTTTTTTATTTTTAAATAAACCTAGTAGTTTAGAAACTACATTCAATTTGCTATAGATTCTATTCTTACATATTTTTGAAATAATATAGATAACTTATTCAAATTTTAATATCAAGTTTCCTAACTATGAATTTTCTAAATTTTTCGTCACTTAAGGGCCTATTTTTTCCATGATGATCCTGCACATACCCATGATAAAAACCCTTGTATCTCCTTGCACAAATCTTGATGGGTTACTTTCTTTCTGCAAAAAATGTAAAACTTTGCACTCTCAACTTACTATTTTCATTATCTTGAGGGCTTTATTTATCTAATGGTCATGGAATTCATAGCATTCTAGGTATTTTTCTTTTTGTTCATTTTCTCTTCCTCGTGGTTGTGTGGTAGAAACCCAATACTAAATAAAACTAACTTTTGTATACTTGACATTTCCACAAAGGAAAATCCAGAAATTTACAAATTATAAAGAGAAAATACTCCACTATGAACCAAAAATATACTGTTCATATATAAATGGCATGCCTTGAAATTCTTTCTTTAATTTCTTTTATGCTTTTCATCCAAGTAAAGTTTTTGATTGTGAATGGGATGAATGACAGATTGGAAAGGAGCATCCAGATTGTGTCTGAATTCCTTCGAATGCTTCTTTAAATAAGCCTCTAATTTGTGTACATCCTCTCTATGAAAAATATCCTAGAGAGGACCTTCATAGCTAAGAGAATTATTATATTTATTGGAAATATTAATTTTAATAGAGGGCTTTGTTTCAACTTCTTTCGACTTAATATCACAACTTTTGGCATTTTCATACAATTTGATCTTTTGTAAAACATTTTTTCTGATTCTGGCTTGTATTACATGATGGCAATTTTTATCAATGAAACTATCATCTGTTAATCCCAGGTTGGATTTGAATATTGAGAATTTCTTTGCCAAAGAGGTAATAACCCTGTCACTGTTAAGATTAGGGGGAAAATCTAACTTTCTTTTTCTTTTGAACATTTTCTGTGTTTTTTAGAAAAAAAAACTTAAAGACTTTCTTTGTAAATATTGTGCAGATGATGGCTCCATGTGGAAACTTTCCTACCTTGGGTCTCCTAATAATATACATTTAAGATTTTTTTGAAGTTTTTTAGTTTTTCTTAAATAATTTTATTACAATAGAATTTTAGTTATCAGGAGACATTCTAATAATTTTTTTAGTTTTTCCTAAATAATTTTATTACTAGCTTAGTTTTTTGAAGCAACCTTTCTTTTTTAGTTTTTTTTTTTCATTAGAAAAGAAAAACTAGAAAAGAAAGGTTTCTTTTATATCTAAATTAGTAATTTTTAAATTAGAAATTAGAATTTAATTTATTTTTAGAATGAAATTTAAGTTTTCAAGATATTGTGTTGATTTGATTTAAAGAATAATACAATAATTGAATCCAAAATAGAAAAAGTAGAAAGTATTTCTTTTGCAAATGCATTTCTTTTGCAATATCATTAATTCTATGCATTTTTTATTTATTAGACTTACTCTGATAAGCTAGTAATATATTTAAGATATAATACTTTGGTATTTATTCCTTTGCAAACGTATTTATTTTGCAATATCATTAATTCTATGTATTTTTATTTATTAGACTTACTCTAATGCTTATGGGTATCTGCATTTAAGATATTCATTGTTTACTGTTATTTAGTAATATGTTTATGGATAGTACAAAGCAAGGAGATATTGCTTTGATAGGCTAGTAAAATTTAAGATATTACTCTGATATTAATTCTTTTGCAAATGCATTTTTTTGGCAATATCATTAATTCTATGCATTTTTATTTATTAGACATACTCTAATGCTTATGGGTATCTGCTTTTAAGATATTTGTTTTTATGCTACCTAGTAATATGTTTATTTTTTGATTGTGGTTAGGTACAAATCAAGGAGAAAATGCAAAACTAGTTCCTTACTAGATGCATTTACTGCCCATCTCATGTGCAACAATGGCATCACTAAATACATGCATTCACACCATTTAGTTTTAGTTTTTTTCAATTTTAAAAGTATAATAAATCAGCAATTTGCATACTACAAAATATTTTGTATTCAAAACTCTATATATAGAGTTCTTTGTAACATATTTTATATACAGTTTGAATATATAGAGAATTATTTTCGAATGTTGTTTCAATCCCAAATTTTTTGAAGTTTTAATAACATAAGAGCTTTACATTTTTATATCTTTCAATCACAACATAATTTTCTCTTGGTTTGGAATTTCATAAACTAGTTATTGTAACAACATTCTCCAAACATAAGAGTTTACATACACATATGAAAGTATTAGTTCATAAATGACTAAATAAATGATTAACATGACTAAATAAATGACTAAACAATGACTAAATAAATGACTATAATGACTACCATGACTAAATAAATGACTGCCATGGCTAAAGAAAATGCCTACTATGACTAAATAAATGACTATCATGACTAAATAAATGACTACCATAACTAAATAAATGACCAATTAACAACAATCAATGACTAAATTAATGACTAACTATATGAATAAATTAATTACTAAATATATGACTAAATAAATCACTACCATGACTAAATAAATGACCAATTAATAACAATCAATGACTAAATTAAGGACTAAATTAATGACTAAATCAATGACTAAATCGATGACCAAATCAATGACTAAATCAATGAATAGATAAATGACTAAAATAGTTTAGTCATAAATTTGGTCACGTTATAAATGACCGGCAATAAACTATTAATGGTCACATGACCAAAATTAGTCATTTATACACCATTTTTAGTAGTTTATTTAGTCATATATTGTTGTTTTTGTACTAGTGTAAACCAAATGATGAAAGAAAGTAATGAAAAATGTAATAATGGAGTTGATTACCTTACCATGATGTTTGATCTTGAAAGTATGCAACAAAACATGAAGAATCTACCCTTGAATATCTAAAAATTGATGTCTTGGTGACTTGAAATGATAAAACCCTAAGTTGCTTGACTTGAGATGGAAGATTAGTGGATAAATGATTAAGAATGGATGCGAATTAAGTTAATGGATGTAAACATGAGTTTAGAGAGGTACAATTTTTCAAATTTCACCACATCACAGGTTGACATGAAGTAAAATTAAACTCAAATTTCACTTTTTTTCTCACTTAAAGGTCAAAATTGAGCCAAATGGGACTCATTCGCCACACATGGCAAATGGGTCTCACCTAGATGGGATTGATTCACCATACATGGTGTATGGGTCCCACAAGGGCCATTTTGACACCTCAGATGCCAGGAGATAAGGAACTAAGGTGTAAATTGTAACTTTGTCAGACCTGTATTTGATCAATTTAAGCATTAGGATGCACAATATGGGGTAATAGGGGCCTATTAGTGATGATGTCAATGTAAAATAGGGCTTGGGACAGTGAAATCAAGGTGAGAGTGTGATTAAATACATTTTACAACACTAAAATGAGGTCCACATAGCCTAGGAAGGTACAAGAACCAATGTGAATGTGCAAGACACATTACAACACTAGTTTACATTAAGTTTAAGTTAAAAACCTTTCTAGATTGATGTAATAATATTATTAAACACATTTTATAATGTCAAATTAGGGAGAAATGGGTTCATTAAGTCTAAAAAATTGTGAAAGTATCTTATAGCACTTTAGAACACCTTTACAAGACATCGTTAAAAGCATATTATTTAATTTGCAGGGGTCCAAGACCTATTGTGGATGCATAAAATTCCTCACAACATTTGAATCAAGGCTTCATTAAGTCCTACTTATCATGAATTATTCCCATGTCAAGCAAAAGACCCTTTTTTCTACAGTACATTTAGCCCCCACTTTAATGAGAAAATGTACTTGCTTGAAACTCAAACTAAAGTAGACATTCAAGAGAGATCCGAGTGTATAGATGAAAATGACAAAGAATGAAAAAGATCAAGAAGGTATTCAAGCCCCCAGGATCCAAGATCCTAAGTCAAACCAACAAGATACAAAATCATGCAATTGAAAGAAATAAGAGAAATGAAAGTGAGGTGGATCAAGCTTTGATCATTTGTCCAGCTAGTTGTGGATTGGATCTAGGTTTATTGAAAGGAAGATGCATACTCACTCTAGGGTGATGGATTCTTGGTAGTCCATCGGATGAGAAGACCCAAAATTATACTCACTCTGGGGCCATGGAACTTCTAGTTGTCTGTGGGGTGAGAAATCCCAAAAGGTAAGATACATATGCTAGTTGGTATGCACTCACAAACACAAAGGTGGCTATGGGGAAAGTCGTGCCACTAGATGGGCTTCCCACTCAACCATATCAAAGTTATACCTCTTGATAACTTTAATAAGGCACCACAAAGGAGAATGATTTTCGAGCTCTATGAGGTAAGCAAAATTTTGTATGCTTGATACTTATAGGCATTGTTAATGCATAATAGTGTAAGGATTGTTCAAAGGGACTTTTCTTTTTTCATGCAAGGTCTCATCTTAGGGAACATCATGCTTAATGTATCCAAGAGAGGATAAGTGCAAAAGAAGTATCACGCTCTTGGAGGGAATCAAACCCAATGACTCCACCAAGAAAAGGATGCATCACAAGAAGAAAGCAATCGCATAATGAAATGTGAGTGGTTATGTTTGCCCCCGCTTTAAAGTAGTTGTGAGCACTTGTACTATGAGTAATTGCTTTAAAGTAGAAGAAGAGGACTTGAGAGCTTACTCAGAAATTCATATGTCAAGTCATATTTTTTTGATAATCTACATCATGTAAAAGAAAAGTATGTCACGTGCGAGTCAATCTTAAGACATGTTGTCCACATCTCAAGCTTGCTCTTATACGTTCATGAAATATTAATGAATAGTAAAAAGAGACAACAACAAGTGACATACAAGGATAAGGCTATCGAACCCCTTGCCCTCACTAAGTGTAGGACATAGGTGAGTGGGGAATGGATGAAAGTGAATATCAAGTAGAGGAATTAGGTGCTCTAGTACAAGAGCACCACACTTCTTGAGAGTTTTAATGTTGTTGTTGTGCAACGTCTTTGGTAAAAGTGGATATAAGTATGATATGTTAATTTTTTTTGTGTTTTCATTGCATACATGTTAGGAGGAAGGTTGTAACCGATACCATAACAATCTTCCAAGTGAGATGAAGGGGGTGTGTCTTTGTGAAGAGTGGTTTCTTTACAAGAACATAAATCCATTTTAATGTTGTGTCATCGTGTTATGAGGGATGCGAGTTATATTTCCCCTATCACCACCAGGAAGTATGTTGGTAGAACTAAGTTGAGTAAAACAAATGCAAAGTTGTGTGGGTTGAGAGTGGGATATTGTACACCCTCCCTTAAAGGTAGGTGTGAAACTCCAATCACTACTAGAACTTGTGTTTGAAAGGGAATTGTTTATATTTGACTCTTTGGACCATGAGTGTGAGATTTTGGAAATATTATGGGACGGAGGGGTAGAATCTAATGACCCCTAATTATCACAAAATAGTTGTGTTGTAGCTGAAGAGTTAGCATCAATTGGTGGAGGTGCACGTTTTGATCGAGGGATGTGTTGGTTCCCAAATCAACAGATTGAATGAGTCCTAAAGAGTAGTCCCTCTCTCATATTCAGACTCAATGGGTTGATGTGGCCAACGAACAAGATTCAATTAGAGACTGAAATCTCTGACAGTTCTAGCTTTGTTAAACTAGGGACGGTAATCTCAATTAGTAGATTTATAGGTACTTGTGTACTAAAGTACCAAATGCACTGTAGACAGATATTTCTCCTTCAATTTTTTGAATGAAATAGTACCCTAAAGGTTTGGATGACCTTCATAGCAGTGTTTAATTCAAACTTGAGAAATGTAGAGCATTAAATTCTACACACAAAAAAATCAGGATCGAGAAGTAAATTTGGTTTAAAAGTTGTAGTTGCTCAAAATTAGTTTCAGGAAACTGCAACATTAAGAGACCAATGCTATATCCTAGGGTGGAGTCATCTAAACCATGTAATTTAAAACCTAATACAACATTCAATCTGTCATAATCATATCTATCAGATGATGTATTGCACTATTGATATTCAACAACTAAACTAGTTATACTTAGCAATCCTAGCGCATTGCTGCATAAACCTTCATTAGTGTTACTAAAAATTAACTCATTCTTTGTATGAGAGTAATAACATCAAATAAACATACAAGGAAACAAAATAAGTTGAATAATAACAATCTTTGGTCACTCATATTCAAAATTTATGCAAAGTGAACAATGGAGACAACTAGTCCAGAATGATATGTAATTTATATTTAGCTATGACTATGTTGTAATTACATTCTTCATTCCAAAATTTAGACTACTCCAGAGACCTAAAAATTAGCAATATACATTAAACCCCTATTACAAAAATGTTCCTGTTAAAACTAAAAAATGTGCAACCTCCCTTTCTAAAGTAGAAAATCTACACTTAAGGAAAATGCAAAACCCTAAATGGAGATTAGAAGAAGACACACAACATATTTAGGTTTGTTGATGTTAAATTGCCTTTACTTGATGAAGAATCTTCAACCTGCTCTCTGTTTTCTTGCTCCTCATGCTTGATTTTCCCTTTGATTCATGCATCTTGTGTTTTCCTTGTAATAGAAAATATTCCCTTCTCGAGAAGCTTCATACCTCATCATTTTCCCTTCCTTCTAGCTAAAAGAATATTATGTTTGTGAAAGAATAAAATTCCACCATAAAAGTCTTTCACTCTTCTATTTTTACACTGCTACTGCAAAAACCTTCTTTTACTATGAAAGCCCTTAAATCACTCAGCTGAAAATTTATTTTTACATTTAATTTCCTTCGGCTGTTAAAACCCCATTTTCACCTATCCATTTATTCTTTACTCACTTTCCTGGGCAATAAAATATTTTACCCATGCTTCACCTTTAACTTGCCCAGCAACAAATAATTTTTTAATTTTATTTGTGAAAGTTTTGATTTACACCTATTGCGCATCGTGAGTAGAATGAGAGAAGTAAGAAAAATAATAGTGATACCCGATGAAGAAACTGTAGCCAAAATTTTTGTGGAAGATAAAATTCATTTAATCGAGCAAATAAAAAATTACCTATGTATCTTATATTTCTCCTTTTCACTATTCAAAATTATTAAATAACTTTGAACTCTACCATGGGCCCACCACATCCACTCAAACTTTGGAAATATTTTCATCGCTCATCTCTAATAGAAATGAAAATGAAAACATTAATAATCGATGCACGATAGTGACTATGCAACCCATCTCATTGATGATCGCAGATATATTTGTGAGTGGAGATTTCCATCACCGATGAATGATGGAAAAGAAAGAACTTCACCCATCGCGAATGCAACATGGAAACAAAGAATCAAATAAAAGATGAGAGATATCGGCACAAAATGCCTTAGTTTTATGTTCTGCAACTTCCCTGGGAACTTTGACGAAACTTCTTGCAGCCATGGCAAGAGAAAATGTGCAAGTCATTTTTTCTTGATGCAGGGGCATTTTTGCAGTTGTTGGAAACAAAAAATCATCACATGTGTTTAAAATCCCTTCCCAAGTATTAGGAATGGTCATAGGATGGATTTAAAACCCGGAACAACAAATTTGAGCTCAAAAACACCCCCAAAAATGTGTTGGAAGGCAAAAAAACGTGATTAGCATTTCTCTTTGCACAATACATGCTTGAATCTGCTGAAAATGCCTCAATGCAACCCCCATGAAAATCAAGAGATGCCAAATATTTGATGCAAACAAAAAAATTATCAAAATCAGCCCCAAAATGGCCATATCGCTCCGTCACTCATTTAAAATGAAAACCAACTTGAAATCCATGAAGAACGATAAGAAACTCAGAGCATCGCTCCATCACCAATGTCTTGAGGAAGCCAGCCTTCAAATCTGTGATGAGCGATGAGAAGCAACCACCATCGTTGATCGTTGATTTGAAATGGAAGAGAGAGTTGAAACAAGTGATGGGCGATGAGTTCTGCGTGGTGAAAGTCATGAAACTGCTTTTCAGCCAATCACAAGCAAGAATTAAACTTGTTTTTGCTCAAAACATTTGAAATGCACTTTATACTTGCCCTAAATGCATTTTTTAATTTTCCCAATATTTAAAATATTCAAAATATTTTAAATATAAACATTTGAAACATTATAAAAATTTGAGACTTCTAATTACGCCTACGGCCCAAATGGAGAAATTTCAGTACACACAAACGGTGAAGCCTAGACCTGATATTTTTTGTGTGTGGTCATAATCGGTTATTTAGAGAAAACCCATTTCCTCAAACTTCACCCAACCATCAAAAATCAGGTACCTCCTTTGTAAACTGGCCCTCAGGACATGTTTACCAGATTTGAAATGAATTAAAATAATACATCATATGACCTCCACTTTTTATGAAAATGGGGTTGTAGACATTTTATACCAAAAAAAGAAATGAGTCGTTCTTAGATTTTAAAAATTTGAAATTTTTTAGGACACCATTTTTGGCCTTGTCACAATCAGAAAATAATTAAATAACCCATCATAACTTATTCTGGGAGCTTGAAACTAAATAGGAATGTATACACTTGACCCAATAATGTAGTGCAACAAATGGATTGAGAAAATGGATCTTGAGGTAAAATATATTAATTGAAAATTTTTCTCACTCAGGCATTTCTCTAACTGCACATGTTTAACACAAATCAGGGCTCTCAAAGTCACCACTCTGATGAAATATCAAAACTTCTATGGGGCTTCCACTGGAGACATAATTTCATCTAGGTACACTAAGTATGTGTTCAAAAGTTATTTTGTTTAGTCATTATTCTTCACAAGATATTAGGGATCAAAATTGACCACCTTGAAACATTGTCAGAAATGTAGATGTAAAACTGAACAAACTGCATTTGGTTTTTATCTCAAAAAAATAGCAAATATGATCTTGAGACTCTAAAATTAGACAAGGAAGTACATGAATGTAGGGATAATGGAGAGAAACAATCATTTTGGCATGAAAATGAACTAACTCTGAATTGTGACCCTCCAAAATAGGTCACTTAGGCTGATTTTTTAGGTGCATTTTTGAGTGCATTAGGCAAAATTTTACATGGGCCCTCAAAATTTAGAATTTTTTTGGAAGTCCCAATAGGATGAAAGGATTATGGTATTTCTAAGTGTTGTGATCAATTTTCACATAGCTTCGCTCATCTACATCAATTGTGTATATCTTGCTGTTGTATTCAAACTTCATGACACGATGAAGGGTAGATGGGACTCCTTTCATAGCATGAATCCATGGTCTCCCTAGGAGAAGATTATATGGAAGGGGTGCTTGCATGATATGAATAGAGGTAGAAAACACTACAAGTATGAACTCAATAGGTAATATGATCATCCCAAGTGGTTGCCTATGAAAATTGTCAAAGCCATGAATATGAAAATCATTAAGTTGAATGAGCTTTTTTTCCATGCCAAGTTTGTGTAGGAGGTCCATGCTACAAACATTAATTTCTGATCCATTATTGACGAGAGTGTTCCTAACTATAGTTTCAATAATGATCACCTTTATCATCAAGGGATCATTTTTTTTTTGTATCGAAAGTGAGGGTAATTCATGTTTAGGGAATGTGATTTCCGATGGAGTGGCTTGCATGGGACGAGAGGAGGATGTGACATGATTCGGTTTTATGTAAGATTGGATATCTTCCTTTTGTATTTGCAACATTTCATGAAAGAGAAGTTTCACTTTCGGTGAGATTTGAATGAGTTCCCATACAGATATATTGGCAAGAGTATTTTTAAGATCTTCAACACTAGGTGATTTTTGATGAAAAGGCAATGGTGTAGGAGTGTTGTGTGGTCCCCTAGATGTTTGAGTCACTAAGTTACAACTTTGTGGCTGCAAAACATTGTTATGAGTAGATTGCATCATGGATTTCAAGACATCTCCGAATTTCTTATGTGATTCAATAATGGAAGGTGACTTAGGAAGCTCACTAATTAAAGGAGATGCAACTTGTGTTGTCATAACCTCAAGAATTTTGTCTTTATTGGCATGATGTGTTGGTGAAGGGGATTCAAATGTCACTTTATCATCTTCACTTAGGGAAGGTTTAGTGTTTGAAGGATATGTTTCAATGTTCATATGTTTGTACACCATGAGATTCTCCCTAGGAAGAGATTTTTTAAGAGAACAACAAGCCAAATGTTTGTGAAATTCATAGGTTGGTTCTTCTAAAAGGACTTCATCACAAGTAGGGGAATGATCGATGGTTGAAGATTTTTTTTCAAGAGGGGTTTCCTTAGGTGAATGGGGACAACTAAGATATTCATGGCCTTCATCTATTGTGTTGTCTAACATCAAAGTATCTACTTTACAACTAGGAGTGATACTATAAGAAGAACAAATGTTGTTGTCATGATCATCTAAGGTTGTGTTAGGTTGGTTGTGAATGTGTTTTCCACTAAGAGAGTTTAAAGGAGAGAAACAACTAGGATTCTCAAAACTCTCATTAATTGGTTCTTCTACTAGAATATCTTCATCACCAAGAGGAGATATATTATGAGAAGAACAAGTATGATCATTAGGAATGGCCCAAGCCATAGTCTCTTTGATTAAAACACTCTCATAGGGAAGGGATAGGAAGTGTTTCTTAACATGTCTACATATGCAAGGTACTAGGATTGTTTGAATAAGAATGAAAAGAACATGTAACCATTGCATGCAATGTTTCAGCAATATGAACAATGTATATGCAAATATACAAAACACTCTTATCCAATGTATGCAAGATTTGAAGAATGCAAACAATGTACATGTAAGAATGAAAAGTACTTTTACCAAACTAATGCAAAGCTTTATGAATAGAAATATTGCATATGCAAAAGTGAAAAGTACTTTTACCAAACTAATGCAAAGCTTTATGAATAGAAATATTGTATATGAAAAAGTGAAAAGTACTTTAACCAATTTTATGCAAAATTGCAGAAATGGAAGCATTTTCAGATGTAAGGATGTGTGTAAATCAAGTGATTTGAAGAATGGGTAATCTAAAATGATGCTTTTGAGCTAAATGAATAAAAAAATGTTCCAAAAAATGTAGAGACTTATACTATATGATACTAGGAGGATTAGGAAGCACAAAAATGAGGTTTCTGATGCAATAATAGACAGTCAAAAATTAAGATAGGGACTAATTCACCCCATATGGCAAATGAGTACCAATACTAGTTTTTTGCACAATTTTTAGAAATTTTGAATTGTTTTTGATGTCTTTAATGTTGTAAGATGCAGACCTAAGATGGAGATGCAAAATTTTAGAGATTTGTAAGAAAATTGTATGCAAAAATGCAAGCTCAATGCACTTTGTTCTAATACAAATGTAACGCCCTGCCACACAACCCCAAAGGAATTAAGTAAAAATGCAACCAATTTTTTTTTTTAACATAAGAGAGAATAGTAAATAACATAACATAACCATTGATCAACTTGCATAACTTAATCCTTTGAGGAACACGAGGTCATTACTAAAGAACTAACTCTTAACCATAGGAGCATCTAACTAACCATTACACAAACCAAACAAACATACATCTATAAGTATAATTACATCAGTAACAACAATAAAGACATAAGATCAAGTAATATCCAAAGTTATAACATCATCATAAATTCTTCTCATAACCATGTTTACAATAAAAGTACAATGTATCATCATAAGATTACATTACAATAGCACCATGTGCAATAATATACAAGACTTGCCCAACAAGGCAAAAATGATACATCGATAAAAGAATCACATAAATTGGGACCCACGAGCAAAGAATCTACTGATACTGCAACTCAACACTGAAAGATGAACCTGCATAAAAGAGAGAATCCCAAGGGGGTGTGAAACATGATCCACCCAACCACCCCCATGCTAGGAGTTGCTAAGGAAGGGTTCTCGACCAAGACCAACAAGACAAAGACTCACAACTAACTAAATGAAATCACACAACACATAAAAGCGCTGAAGTTCAAACAAAAATAAAAATCAGCAATACAAGACAAGTGACCAATTCTAGAGGATTTCCAAAAGACAACATAAATATGAATGTTAGAGGGAAGTGTCATCGCATGGCTTAACATGGATTCTCTAGGCTACCTATTGTAATGTACCACCTCCATCTACTGATAGATTATCCAGGCAACCAAGCACTAGGAATTGTCTCCATCTATGGTTATCCAGGCTACCTATCTCAAGGAACCGCCCCATAGGGTTGCTCATGCAAAACCGTTACCTTTCGAGGAGACAAGGCAACGATCATGCCAACCATGACCTTCTAAATCCCCTTTAGTCTATAGTAGTACTAAAAGGCGGATGAGGCAACACTTATCTTTTTAGTGTGTTACTACCCACCCCTAGTTAATTGCTTTAAATTACCACTTATTAAATTCACTCTAACGAGGGCTATCCTGGCGCCCCTTTGTGCGCTGACCACCCACTTAGAGCCAATCCCTCTAAACACTCAACCACAAAACAATAACATCAAGGATTGTACGACATAAAGAACTGAATCAATGATAATCAAGGTGAGGCATGACCATCTCACCAACCACAAGGAAACTCATTCATAGATTGGTATAATCCAAACGTATAACCGATCCAATAGCATCACAAAATCAAATTTAAAATGAAACAAGAGAGCCACATTATCCCACCTCTAGAATCACTCAGGTACCTAACAAAAATGTTAAACTTCTAGGTTTTCCCAACAAAAGAAAATTCCCATCATTCATGAAACGATATAACTCAAAGAATCATTAACAATAATACAAAAGGAACACATCTTATAACATGGAATAATTCACATCAAAATGTAATTCATTACACAAAATTTCCATATAATTAAAAACATCTAATTTAACACTATGTTTCATCGTTACACTTATCTTCTTAAAAAAAATGCCATATTCAACGAATAAGAAAAATATTTGTAAACTAACTTCTTATCCTATTATCAAATTAAATCTGACCTGCAACAACAATTACAATTCACATATATAAATCTACCTATATATATATATATATTATTAACATTGATAGTAATATGCAAATTAAAATTAATTCCGATACTTTTACATATATCTATATAGATAAATTCATATATAATGGTATACTTGATCTATTACCTATCGAACTTATAAAGAACAAATCCCATAAAGAAATACATATAAATCGAAATGTTGTACGCACAAAATACATTGTACACCCTGCGAATTAAATTTGATAAGCAGTTATAAGCCTGAAATGCTATAAATAAAATATTCGCATATATATGAACTCGCCTATTACTAACCACTGAAAACATCAAGCATCACGCGTTCCCCAAAATTCATTACTGTGCAGGGACATATACAGCGCAGGTACCTCACACTGTACTTGTCGCCAGGGTAATGTGGACGTTACCAACCTCACCCCTCTTGTACACACGGAAACAAAAAAATTCAATGACAGTGCAGAGGCAAAAAGGGCGAGAAGCGAATGACCACACACGGATCCGATTAGCTATTGTGGATTTCATTAAATACATATAGATTTGAAATATCTTGCACAACGAATATCATATATTTATACCCCAAAATTTGGCATTCAAAATTTTAAGAACTAATACATATTTTATTGAATACAAATTTACCTAAACTAGTTGATTCAAATTTTGAAACTGAATATATACATATAAATGTCAGTGAGAATACGGGGCATGGAAAAAAAAAAACAAATCACTCCCAGAAAATATCGAACACATAGAGTGTCAAAAATATAATGTGAGTAAAAGAATTACCAGTAAAATACATTATGCAGCGATCTCCCTGAAGCGAAAGGACGGAGAAACAAGGAAAACATATTCCTGACGGGGAAGACGGAAGGGCTACATGCCAGCCTAGGGGAGGAAAATTAATACTCAACAGTACCCAGGGAAAACTTCCACCCAAATACAAAGCACAGAAAATTCGAATATCCTCCCTTCGCATACCCATACAACCAGACTAGTAGCCAAATAAAATTTCAATCAAATTTCCCCACACTGTATACGGGCGCCCGAATTAAAACAAAACTCACTATAAAAACAAGTAGAAATGAACGGTTCAACAACTGTTCCAATAAAATTCGCACCAATACCAAGAAAGAAAAATAAATATATGTGTATTAATAATTAGAAACATAATACTTAAATACAACTTATTGGGTATCGTTTTAGTCCTATTTCCAATATAAATGTAAGTCTACTAATTTTATTCTGAACCTGGGGTTTGACAGATTTATATAGAAGATTTTCCATTAACTCACATTAAGATATGATGCAAACTCACCTAAAATAAATAGATTTCAAATCAGGGAAAAACTTTTACACATAGGAATCTAATTCAATTTCCACAATTTTCACACAGAGATTTTAAAACCCCTTTTAAAACAAACATATGCATAGATCACATTTCTTTAAACAGAACAGACAGAAATATCTTATTTTATTTGAAATTTAAATAACTAGAACAAAATAAATGATTAAGAGAGGAACCTGGCATCCTACGGCTGTAGAAGAAAACCAACACAAACGCTTCCTCCTCCCTTCAACGCTAATCTTTTCCTGCAGCTTCTCTTTCCGAAACCAATTCTTAGACCCCCCTTTTCTGAAAAAATTTCCCTTTTTAAAGAATACCCCCAAATCCCATTTCAACCGCCCCTGACTCTTCCTCTTCAGGTTCCAGAGGAATTCCAAATAACTGGTATTTTATTCTCTAGCTTTTAATTAATTGTATTTATGTATTTATTTATTTATTTATTTTAAATTACCACCACTCAATTCTAAATTTTTAATTAAAACAAGCTTTCATAGATAATTAACTTTTAATTAAAATATAATTAAACTTTAATACTTACTAACTCATAATTAATAAAAATAACTTTAATTTAATCTTTTAATTCTAAAATAATTAAATTAACTATCACCAACATAATTAAATTAAATAAATCATTTAACTCAAAAACAATCGAAATATCAAGACAAAAATCAGATCAACATATGATTCAACAACCTCATACAAAATGACGGAGGGTCAGGAATTCTTCCTTAACAACTCCTTTAACAACATCATACTCGTTGGTTTTATTTTGTGCTCGCCCTGTCCTGCCGAAGCAGGTGGAATCGAGACTTTTAATCCTGCAATTCCTGCAAACAGATAAATGTCAAGTAACATATAATCTCCACTGAAAACACATGGTGAAAGGAAATAGCGAGGTAATAGGGAACTCGCAAGTGAGTGGTACTACTCCATCCTTCCACCATAAAATACTGAATATGTCATCGTAAACATAATATCATGAACTTACATTATCGCATATAAATTTAAAGGACACCATTGCATAACAAATCAAATCACCAATGAATAATGTATCATCATCTGTCGCACATAATGTAAAGAGCAGTAAGAAAATTAACTAAAAAACCACAAATGATCAAATATAAATCCACCACATAGAGCATCACAGAGTATCCATAAGATCAAAGGTATCAAGAGTATCTAATGAATCAGCAAACATGGGAGTATTACAACAAAAATTTGAAAACCTACATGCAAATGCAATGCATGCTAGGATTCAGATGAAAATGGACTCCAAATCAGAAAATAAGATGTTCAACAAGAAAATTCACCAAAATGAACTGTAGATTTTTGGCACCATGCATCTTTCTAACTCTTCTAGGGTTTTTCACCTAAAAGGAGGAATTAGGGCCAAAAATGTTAAGGGGTTCATTCAAATTATGCTATGTATGATGTTATTTAGGCTAAATGAAATGATATAAGTGTAACTAAGCTATGAAATTAATCGAATATGAATGCCAAATCTAAGGAAAAAGTGATGTTTGAAAACACATTGTGTAATAGAAAATCACCTAGAAATTATTAGAAAACTGCAACAAAAATGAATCAGACTTAAAGTGTGCACTTGGAACCTTGATGGAGACTAGAAATTACATTTGAAATGCTGTTATTTTTTTTTTCAGGCCTAGAGGGACTCATTCACCATTTTGGGTGAATCAGTCCCAGTTCTGGTAAATTGAGTGGAAACTTATTTTCTATTAAAAGGGTGTTAGAAAATGCAGAAAACACAAAACTAACTTGGAAATGGGACTCATTCACCACCAATCAAGAATGAGTCCACTTTTGAATTTCTATATTTTCAAAGGTTGATTCCAAAGCCTCTGATATGCACTTTGACTTCCTATAGGTGTCTACTTCCGAAATTTTGATTTACGAGTCTGAAAATGAGTTTTTGTTGATATTTTGACTTGATCAATGAAGATAAGACCTAAAAAAAATTCAACTTGATTCTTAGTTATTTCTAAGCTTCCAAGAGTCCTAAATCTGCAAACACACAAGGAAAAAGAGAGAGATGTTGAATGTTAGGGTATGGGGGTTTGCCTTGGTCAAACCCATTTTAAGTAATTAAACCAAAATGATGAAAGAAAGTAATGAAACATGCACTAATTGAGTTTATTACCTTGCCATGATGTTTGATCTTTAAATTTTGCAGAAAAAACATGAAGAATCTACCCTTGAATGTCTAAAAATTGATGTCTTGGTGATTTCAAATGATAAAACCTTAAGTTGCTTGACTTGAGATGGAAGAATAGTGGATGAATGATGAAGAGTGAATGTCAATTAAGTTAATAGATATAAAAATTATTTTAGAGAGGTGATTTTATAGGAAATTCATCTAGTTTACCCATTAATACCTCATCACAGGCCGACATGAAGTAAAATTAAATTGAAATTTCAATTTTTTTCCCTTTGAAAGGTCAAAACAGAGCCAAATGGGACTCATTCACCACACATGGTGAATGGGTCCCACCTAGATGGGACTGATTCACCATGCATGGAAAATGCGTCCTACAGGGGCCATTTTGATAGCTCAGATGCTAAGAGATACAGAAATAAGGTCTAAATTGCAACTTTGTTAAGTATTTGATCAATTTAAGCCTCGGGATGCACAATATGGGGTAATAGGGGCCTATTAGTGATAATGTGAATGTCAAATAGGGCTTGGGACATAGAAATCAATGTGAAAGTGTGATTAAATACACTTTACAACACTAAAATGAGGTCCACATAGCCTAGGAAGGTACAAGAACCATTGTGAATGTGCAAGACACATTACAACACTAGTTTACATTAAGTTAAAAACCTTTTTGGATTGATGTAATAATGTTATGAAACACATTTTATAATGTTGAATTAGGGATAAATGAGTTCATTAAGTCTAGAAAAGCGTGAAATTATCGTACAACACTTTACAACACCTTTACAAGATGTCATTAAAAGCATGTTATTTATTTTTCAAGGGTCCAAGACCTAGTGTGGATGCATAAAATTCCTCAAAACACCTGAATCAGTCCCTCATTAAGTCCAATTTATCATGAATTATTCCCATGTCAAGCAAGAGACCCCTTTTTCTACAATATAGGTTCTAATGAAACTCCTGTGTTGTTTAGACATTATGAATTTAATGAAATTCACCTAAATTTTTTATAACAACTCTTTGGTGGACTAAAATTTGGGTTTGAAAATCATGATATGATGTTAAATCAAAATGCACCAATTAATTGTAGGTTGGAAAACACTGTGTGGGATTTCACTAGATGCTTTTATGAATCTTGAA
This sequence comes from Sequoia sempervirens, assembly GCA_007258455.2. NCBI lineage: Eukaryota > Viridiplantae > Streptophyta > Pinopsida > Cupressales > Cupressaceae > Sequoia > Sequoia sempervirens. The sequence continues at coordinate 211,802,284 of VDFB02000013.1, read as the reverse complement.
TTGCCTTTTCATGGGAAACAAGTTGAGGAACACATATATTGTGATGTTCATCTGTTGGTATGTATATTCATATTATCAATATAAGTGTTGGTGGGGGATACATAAAAGTATCCAAAATCAATTGAGGTGTCACCAACCAATTGGGTTCTCACTGTGTAAGTAACAAAAACATTTTCATTACATGAGCATACAATATATGTGTAATTGGAGGTTCAAAAACATTGGGTGTTATTAAACTAGCAACCCAAATACTATTTTCAAACCCTTTACAAGTAACAACCCAATTGGTTACTCACCCCTCAGGTGAATTTGGATAGTCTTATATATCTTTTACCTGCAACTCCTTGCAGAATGAGAAAACCTAGAACACAAAGGTTTTTCCAAGAACAATACTTGTTACAATGTAAAATGCATGTCTTAATCACAATAATACCCTTCCCTCCTGCAATGAACATATGGCTTATCACACAAGGAAAAAAAATGTTGGCGTAATTTGATGTGATGCGACACCTCCTCTCTTTCCTCACCATGATGTTTCCTCATGTCTCCTGGTTTCATTACTTTTATCATCCATCTTGGTGAGCCCTACATTATGCCATCTCTTCATGTTATGTGTGTTTCTATTAATGTTGTTATGTATTTTTTAATACATTTTTGTATGTACATAGGTGTGTTCTATTGGGAGATTAGTTGTGTCCATACAAGGTATTACAAAATTGTGTGGGTTGAAGGTTTCATTAATCATGCACTCACATCCCACTGTGTTTTCCAACGTACAATCATACAGAGTTTTAATGGTTGTTGGAAAACACTAGGTATTTAAAAATGGTTCCTTTCATTGCATTCCTATGGTCTAAATAACAAAATATTTTCAACACAAATATTCATACTGTTGTGTAAAATTCCAAGTTGCAAAACACTAGTTTTTCAAAATCTACAACCCACACAATGTTTTAAAATCCTTTACAAGTGAAAACCCAATTGGCTACAAACCCCTCACCTAAATTCCATTGGTTTTTCATCTCCCCCAATTGCTCTCCAACCTTTTTCTGTCAACCTACAAAATGAGAAAACCCACAACATAGAGTGTTTTCCAATAATCATACTTCTTACATATTAAAACACGTCCTAATGGGAGAAGCTAACTCATAGATAAAATGCACCTATGTATGTAACATGACATCATACCCCCCATCCCCAATCCCACACACTAGATGAAAGGCACCGATGGAAAGACTTGACAAATAGTTAATCGTGTTCCTTCACATGCCCATCGTCAAAAAAGGACTTGTGGCCCTGGCGAGAAAGTCAAAAAGCTAGACAAAACACACCTAAACATCACCATCTTCCAAATTTTCATTTTGTAGTTTTTTGGGTGGGGAGGGACACATGAACTATAGAATAGGGTTGCATGCAGCTGAACCAGAGTAAAAAAAAATCATTTTTGTATGTACATAGGTGTGTTTTTTCTACATTTTTGTGATGTTCGAAGATCTAAAAGTTTCCATTTGTGACATTTCATTTTTTAGTTTGGTGGGGAGCATATGTGACATAATGGAGGCCGAACGAGAGAAACATATTCGAAAAGCATGGTGGCTAGCCAACAAGTATGTATATCTACCATTGTATATGCCATTTTTCCATTCAGTAGGAACTGTGAAGCATGACTGTTAAATGCGTTTTTGTGAAGCATTGAACAATAGTTAAATGGGTTTTTTGCAAAGCATTGAATGGCTATTAATTAAAGAAAAAAGGTTTTCATTGATGGAAAAATAAAATGTTTTATTTACGTGTAGGTTTTTCATATCAAATCTATAGTTGTTTATATTTTATTATTTTGAGCATTTTCAAATTTCACTATGATGAATTGAATGGCTATTGGTTGGAAAGAAGGGTTTCCATTAAGGCTGAATGAGAGCCAAGGTTCTACACTACCTAAACACATTTGACAGGCATGGTGACTAACTTGTAGGTATATAAATCTTCCATTTCTATATCTACCATGTTCATTAAGAAAATAGGTTTTCATTGATTAGAAAATAAAGGGTTTTACTTGTGTAAAGGGTTTTCAGTTGAAATGTAGAGCTCTTTATGTGTTTTTGTGTTACAAAGGGATAATTACAAGGATGTAGTATCATCGTTCACTGTTGTTTTGAGCATTTCCCATGTAACACTCACACTTAAAGGATGAAACATCCTTTATGAATTTTTTTTGGATATAATAGGCACAAAATAATGTAACATTTTTTTTTAAATTCAACTAGAAATTCTTTGTATTTACCACAATAAGCATCTCATCTATAAAAATAGCACAACTTCTTAATTCAAAATACATTTTGGAAGTTTAACTGACTAGTAAACTTGCAATTCAAGCTATGACATCTACAATCATTTATATTTAGTGCAGAAGCTTCACATCTTCTAAAGCTTCCTTCTCGATCCACCTACCCTTGTTTTCTTCAATTTTGTTTCCTCAAATATATCAACCACCTAGAAGGAAGGCAAGTAGTACAAAAAATTCACAATCAAGCTAATCATGATTAGTTATATCATGAATTCTACACTCGGTGACTCTACCAAAGGTGAATAAACTCAAAGGACCTAATTTCTAGTTAAGAATTTTCTGGAGTTTTTCAAAATCCATTTTGAATTATCGGTGTGCACTAGACTTTCACCTTACAAGATATCTCTTAAACTTAGAACTAACATAAATTTTGTGCTGCCCTCCTAGCACCAGTTCTTGTTGAGGACAATGTTACTCATAGCAACAGTGCAAATAAAATCCTCACAGGAAAACTGTGAAGAACCTATCTTTACTTGAAAGACTGAACCTTGGCAACCTAAGGTGTTCCTGTTATAGGAAAAGGTTGACTTAGCTTAATCCCAAGGCTCTGGTAGTTAGGTCTTGACCATACTAGGTTCACTTATGGGTATGATTTGATATTGTAGTTAATCTCAAGGGGAATACAATTGTATTCAATTTCATTATGAATCATAAACATAAAATATTGGATTTCCAATTCAATCATAGAATAATCTCATGAAAATAAAATATTTGCAATAATATTTCATGAACATCAAATAATTTTTCTATCACTTAAGTAGATTTAGCTTTAAGCATTCAACAATTTCATAAGAAATGAAAGCTTTTCAATAATTTCCATCCATTCATCTATTTTTTGAAACATTTTCAAAAATTTAAACATCTAATCTAAAATAAAGCATAAAAATATTAAAAAATAAAATTTATCTCAGTTATTCTCCACACATGCCCCAAGAGTTAATCAAATAAAATAAAACTACTTTATACTTCACCAGATTGCTTCACAAATACATAAAAAATAGTGTGAGCTTTTAAAGAAGGGGGTTTTAGTTTGGACACCGAGTAGGTTTTGTATGCACCCTTAAATGGTGCAACATACTATCTTGTTCGGCTAAACTAATAAAACCAACTAAAAAGATTCATGAGATAGGTAGCTATCAAAGTGGCTTCAATATTGATTAAATTCTATGTGCATACAAATTTTTAGTCTGGAATGATTCAAAAAATAAGAAAAAAGAATAAAACTTTCATAAGTTTTGGCTCTTCTGACATCCATAAATTTTGAAATTAACTAGAAAAAGGATATCCCCTAGCCTTTTATAGAAGTAAGACATAGGTAGGATAATACAAATAGTTGAGAGAAAATCCAAGGGATGAATCACATCAAGGCACGTTGAATATGGTTACTGGTAATAGAATTGCAAACAAAGTCAATGAAGGTCAACCTACATCTACACATTGAAGCACTTCGAGTGTTTTATCTTCTTATTATTGCCATGATAATAACTTGAATTAGGATAGTGTGTAGGAGCTTATCATATATTTAAAATGATTAATTCATCATCCTGTTCCTACACTTTTGTTCTGCCTCATGCTTTCTACTCTCAAGAATAGGCTTCCTCGAAGGTTGGCACTTTCTATCGCCATATGTGAAATATCAGGATCCCTCGTATTTCAGTGGATTCAAACCCCTCTACATATGACTTCATGGAATATGCAACTCGATCAGGATATGATTCTTTCTGTGATTCAAATTTTTGCAACCATCCACACCCAAACTGTGTATCACAATTTGCTTCTCCTACAATCACAAATTTCACTCATTAAATCCCTTAAAAAAAACCATTTATAAAAATCTCATGTAAATAATACAATCATTAATTTTTTTATCATATTAATTTCTCATAAATAACCCGCTTTTCAAAAATAAAAAATTCTTGCATAGTTATCTTTTATATACCAAATGGCTATGTGCAGGATCATCATGGAAAAAACAAGCCCTTAAGTGGCGAAAAATTCAGAAAAATCATAGTTAGGAAACTTGATGTAAAAATTTGAATAAGTTATCCATATTATTTCAAAAATATGTAAGAATAGAATCTATAAAAAATTGAATGTAGTTTCTAAACTACTAGGTTTATTTTAAAAAAAAATCCATTTGGTAACAAATTGAAATTTCAATGCAGTAGTACTTAACTTTTAGGGAAAAAAAAAGATGTAGGTGTTTGTATGACCACCCTAACCATAATAAAATGATAATATATTTCTATAAGATTTTAGATATAAGTAGAGGACTCATGTCCTAATGTGATGCATATTTTTTTGTAAGTTTTTCCTAAGTAAATAATTAATTATGAATTTTTTATTAAAATTTTAAAAAAATATAAAACCTCGTATGTCTGACCACCTTAACTTGGTCAAAAATACATAAAATTCGTATTTTTTTGTAATCCTATAGTATGTGAAGCATAGAATGTGACTCATGTTTCAGATTCAAAAAATGTGATACCATTTGAAATTTATAGATGTTTTTCAATCAGCCTATCAATAAGGACTTTAGTTGTAATTAAAATAGAAAATGAATAATAATTATTTATTAAATTCAAAGCAAAGCATAATTTATATTGGTGGAAAGTTGATCCTTTAAAAACCCTTTTCATTTCATCAATTTTGGGTTAAAAAAAGTCGTCAACCACATACCCTACACATACCCATCATATCGCCACTTTTTGGCCCATCATGATCCTGTACATACCCAAATTACCAGACTAGCAGACTTCTTGGATAAGCTTAATATTTTAAAACATTGCTTTGCATCGTTACCCATACCTGGTACCCGATATTCAACTTTAACCATGAATTTCCTCAAACTTCGATTTTATTGGAACTTCCATCTTTACCAGATCTTGACTATCGGACCGGAACACTTTACTCAATATTTATATTACCTTTTTCCTTTCTCACATTCCTAGTTCCCAGTATCCAGTACCCAAAACACTACATTACAGAGTACTCTTTCTTTAAAAATTTATCTTTTCTCTTTACTTTCGGTGATCTTTTCAACTAGCCGGTACCTTCTATAAGCATTAATTTTTACTTGGGTCCCCAAGTCTTATAGTCTTGGGATGTGTTGTGAGAGCACCCAACAAGTACATGTTTAGGTTTTGTTGTGTCAGTCACAATAAATCAGACATTGTCCACAAAGACACAAATAGTCATCAAAACATCCAACAAGTGATGTATCAACAAGACAATAAGTTAACGACGTCACTCAGTCAAATAAAATGAATTGTCAAAAATGTCAAACAGGTAACTAGTCAACTTATGTCTTATACAAGATGTGTCTTTCCTAAAACTAGACATTTTCATTTACTCAAAACATTGTCATTTTCCTTATATAGGTGGTCACATGCTCAAAACTAGACTTGACATCTTATACGACATGTTTCCTCTCCTAAAACTAGGCTTGTCAAACAATTAACCTATCAGTCACTTGGTTAATTAAACATCAAATAAATCAAATTTTGGCAAATATTCTAATTAGCCATTGACATTATGGCTTGTCTTGTCTTATCTTTCTTTTGGTATTTTTTTGTCATTCAAGTTACTAGTTTCTCGAGGATGTCCCATGAAGGATTTAGAGGAGCGATGATGTCTCTTGACTTTTTTCTTTGACTATTGTATGTGGATTATCTTGGTAAAAAGAATGGGACAACTTAGCCTTTATTATGAGTTCGGGCATTCCTTCTCTACAACTGTCTGTTTTTTGCAAGTGGATGACCTTGCACACCTTGGTCTATGTCATACCATGGTGTTTGTTGTCCATTTGTAACATTTTACCGCCCAATGATGATTAATGCAACACCTATTTGTACTTTGGAAATATATTCAAGGATTCTTTCTCTATACTAACATCCATGACATCTATGCTAACATCCATTTTCTCAGTGATACCATTCCTCTTTTCTACTCTAACATTTCTTCTAGTCCACATCCTCATCATCCTTGTCTATTTTCCCCTATCCTTTTGTTCCTCATCTTCTAGTCCTTTCATCCATTTTGAGAGCCCACTCGTGTTCTCTGAACTTGACTGTCCTCTCGATGGGGTATACCGCTACCTCCTCATCATTCTTCCTCATCCTATTTTTTGTTGGGGCATATCTTGACCTAAATTTTCTTTGTCACAATGTGATAAACTACATTATGAAAAAGAGGAGCAAAATCTAGACACCTAAAATTGACCTAGGCCTCCAAACTTTATTTTCTCCATATTTCTTCTTAACATAATTAAAATATTTAATTATGTCTTATAGTCCAAATTCGACTATTAATTAAATAATTCTCAATTATTTAATTAATTCATATCTTTTATTCCTCTTGACTATTTAAATAAAAAAATTATATTTAATTTATTTAAATACGTCATGAATTCCTTATGTCTTCTCATAATTAAATAATTATCATTAATTATTTAATTATCATATAGACTTTTCTTCTAATTTTAAATAAAGTCATTTATTTAAAATTCCCACTTTCCATTTTTCCCACCAAGTAAATAATTTAAAATAATTGTTTACTGTCAAATGACCCCACCACTTTTTGAATTAAATTAAGTTTTAATTCAAAAGGTCAACATCATCTTTCGAATCAAATAATTTTAAATTCTTATTTGATTCTCTAGAAACATCATTTTTCGTGCCCAATATCCCCTTACATTACATGCATTCTTGTCCTTTGATTTAATTTTCCCAAAATCAAATCCCAACCCTCCATTTCAAATTTTACCCTAATGTTTGCTTGACACTAATTGTGGGTTGTCACATTTAATTTCAACCTTTGATCTTAGTGCATCTCTCAACTTTCAATTCATTTAAAAGTCATTTATTTAAAATTCCCACTTTCAATTTTTCCCACCAAGTAAATAATTTAAAATAAGTGTTTACTGTCAAATGACCCCACCACTTTTGAATTAATTTAAGTTTTAATTCAAAAGGTCAACATCATCTTTCGAATCAAGTAATTTTAAATTCTTATTTGATTCTCTAGCAACTTCGTTTTTTGTGCCCAATATCCGCTTGTTACATGCATTCTTGACCTTTCATTTAATTTTCCCAAAATCAAATCCCAACCCTCCATTTCCAATTTTACCCTAATTTTTCCTTGACACTAATTTTGGGTTGTCACATTTAATTTCAACCTTTGATCTTAGTGCATCTCTCAACTTTCAATTATGGCCATTCATCCAAAATAGACTTTTTTATAAAAAGGGCAATTTCAACATCATTTGGGGACTTTTTTTCATCTCCTGACTTCATCACTTCATCATCACACACTTCATGCTTCAAAATTTAGGCTTCCACACTTCTTCATGCTTGTAGAAATCTGAGTACACTTGCATTTTAGATGAAATCCTTAAATATTTTCTTAGGTCTTGTCATAGTCATAGTGGCTCACAAAACATCTGAGGGAAAACATCAACTTGAAGCAAATGGAGAAGGGAAATGAAGGTCAATCATGGAGGGCTTGAAGACTTTTAGTGAAATATTTCCTTTCTTTCATGCATTTTCCTCCTTTATACTTCATTGTTTAGCTAGTGTTTACTTTCTGCATTTTATTTTAATGTAACCTAGATTTTTACCTTAATTACATTGGTGAACCTGAAAGCTGATATTTAGATCAATTTTTTGACAATTTTGAGTAATTTTGGAGTTGGATCCTTTTTGTTGCAGATTTTGCATCATTTTGGGGATAAAATCCTAGTTTTCAAAGATTCAACCATATCTCTCAAACAACTATAGATATTTTCACAAAATGTTTTCTATAGGTTTGGGACCATATCAAGAGCTTACATTCCAAAAGTCAGATTTTTTGGAGTTGTTTTTAATTTTTTATTATGTTTTTGCTATTTTTCATGAAATATCAATTTTAAAAGAAAATTAGCGATATTTTTGAATATTTTTACATTTTTGGAAAGATATCTAAATTCTAGTAGTGTTCTATCTTTTATATTTTTAATTTGGATGAAAAATAATTCCACAAAAAAATAGATCTTTGAAAATTAGGGTTTTACAAAGATTTGCTTATATCTCACAAATGGTTGCAAATCTTTTCACAAAAAACTTTCTACCGATTTGGATGATGTTAAGCACCTTTAGTCCCAAAATCATAATTTATGGACATTTTTGGAAGTTTTTATAATTTTTTAATGATTTATCATAAAAAAATAATGTTGGGTGCAAAACAACAAATTTTTCAGATTTCTTTACATTTTTGGAAAGATCTGGAAATTCCACTAAGGTTTGTTCTCTCCTATCTTTTTTTGATTCAAAAAATATTTCCAAAAATTAGATTTGTTTTGACAAGCTAACCCTCTAATATTAGTGATCAATTATCTTGTTAGGGTTTTGGCATTGTTGTTGGTTTTGTGAATGTGGAGAACAAATAAATACTTTGAAGGACAAATTGGATCAAGTGGAAAAAAATTTGGAGCTAAATAAATTCTAGGTGCACACATTCCATCTTTCATCTCTAATCATTGCTTGTCAACACACTTCAATTTTTGGCTTAAAAAAAATCTTGTTTGATCACACATTTGGATTTTGGGGTCTAAAATCAATCTTGTTTTCAATCACACTTTGAAATTTGGCTTAAAAAGAACCATTTTCTTCCATCACACATTTTGTATTTGGGTTAAAAAGAACAAGTGCTTCCATTGTTTGCTTACACACATTTCATTTCTAAAGAGAAATTAACAACTGCAAGTGTGAATCAAGTGTGTGTGTCCTCCAAAACACCTCATTTGGTTTTCTTTTGGCATACCCTTCTCAGGAGGCCTGCTTGGAGCACACACCCCTATGAGGGAAGACCTCAATTGAGTGTGAATCAAAAGACACACTCCTTTAGGAGTTGAAATCTTGTTGCTCTTAGTTAAGCCCCAAAGAACTTTATACCTTTGGGAAGTGAAGGTGAGGGGTGGGTTACCCCCTTCTCCTGGCTGTGCGGTAAATTTTTTATTTCAAATCATGCTTAGTCAAACTTTTGCATCCTAGCTTGAGACCTAATTGGCCATACCCCACTTGACTATTCATAGGCCTTGTCGATCTATCTTCCACATGTGCTTGTTTAATAATCATAATTACATTCTTCAAGTTTCAAAATTCAAACTTGTTTATGTGTCTTGCATGAGTGATTCATTTGTGTACATGTGTGATCATTCATTTAAACATTTCCAAATCAAGATAAACACCAAACACATAAAGACAAGTCACTCTACAACTTCTTCCAACATATCATAGCCAATCACTTTCATCCTAATCACCCTTCTTAGCCACATCATATCCACTTCATCCTAAAAGTATCCTAGTCATCATCCCTAATTATTCCACCTTATTCTAATCACATCCTACTCATCATTCATTCATCCTAGTCATCATCCTAATCAATCCAATTCATACAATCATGTCATTCCTAATCATATTCAAGTCATCCTAATCCAATCCAAATCATGCTTCTACATCATATCTTAATCATCCTAGTCATCATCCTAATCAATCAAGTCACCCAATCTTGTCATTCCACATCATTCCACATCATTATATCCAAATCATTATCCTAATCATCATTTCACATTGATCTCATCCTACCCATTACTAATCATAGTCCAATCATATATTCATCATTCAACTTTCATTCTAACCATCAATCCTAATCATTTCTAATCATCCAATATTATCATCTCAACATCATCACCAACCTATTCCTAGTCAATCAACACTTGTCAAAATGTCCCTAATCATAAACAAGCCCAATCATAATCCTAAGCCCAAGATCATAATTGAAGGAGGCCCTCTCCCTAGTTGAAATAATGAAAGAAAACCAAAACCTAAAATCATACTTTGAGGTGCTCCTCCTACCACCTCTAATGATGACATGAACTATGTTACATACCTTGAGAAATGAATCAACATGAAAGAACTTAAACACATGTGCGACACTGTGCCCACATTCGAAAACAAAGCCCTGGCATCCCAACTTCCAAACCTCCTTCAAACACTTCACCAAATACCCCAACCCCTAGACCACCAAACCATACAAAGACTTCAAACCCACTTCCAAATTTTTCAAAAAATTAAATCACCTCCAATCAAACACCTCCTAGCTCAATCCAATCAATTCATTGCCACTTGTCAAATCCAACAATCGGGTATGTGCAGGATCATCATGGGCCAAAAAGTTGCAATATTATGGGTATTTGTAGGGTATGTGGCTGACGACTTTTTTTACCCAAAATTGATGAAATGAAAAGGGTTTTTAGAGGAGATTCTCAGCTTTCCACCAATATAAATTATACTTTAATTTGAATTTAATAAATAATTATTATTCATTTTCTATTAGAATTGACTAAAGTCCTGATCGATAGGTTGATTGAAAAACATTTGTAACTTTGAAACGGTATCACATTTTTTGAATCCAAAACATGTGTCACATTCTATGCTTCACATACTATAGGATTAAAAAAATAAAAATAAAAAATTCATGAAGTTTTGACCAAGTTAAGATGGTCATACATACGAGTTTTTATATTTTTTAAAAGTTGTAATAAAAAAAATATAATTAATTATTTACTTGGAAAAAAAATACAAAAAAATATGCATCACATCCGGACATGAGTCCTCTACTTATATATAAAATATTATAATTTTTTTTTATCATTTTATTATGGTTAGGGTGGTCAGACAAACACCTACTTATTTTTTCCCTTAAATTTAAGTACTACTGCATTGAAATTTCAAATTTTCACTAAATAGATTTTATTTATTTTTAAGTATACCTAGTATTTTAGAAACTACATTCAATTTTCTATAGATTCTATTCTTACATTTTTTTGAAACATTATAGATAACTTATTCAATTTTTTACGTCAAGTTGCCTAACACTGATTTTTAAAAAAAATTTGCCACTTAAGGGCCTATTTTTTCCATGATGATCCTGCACATACCCAACCACAACATCATCCCTTATCAATTCATTATCAACCAATGCCACCTCAACCTTATGTGCCATCTGCTTCCACCTCATACCAATCTAATCCATCCACCTCTTTTCATGTCAATGCCACATCAACCTATCAAGTCACATGACAACAAACACATGTGAAATTAATTTCTACCTTGCAACAAGGACAAACTTCCTCATGTTCTAATGCAACCATTGACAAGAGGAACACTAATCTGGGTCATGCACCCTATAAGTATATCATACCACTATCCAACCAAAATCCTATCCTAAAGCCACCATGTCCTAGTCCTAATCCAATGGTCCCTACACTTTCCAACCCACTAACCCCTTCATTACCCTTACCATCCTCTAATCCACTTCCAATACATCAACTCCACATCCTCAATACAAACATTACAATAGTAAACATGTGGAGTTTCCCAAATTCACCAACCCACTCAATCCATTCACTCCTCAATCCAATCAAAATCAAAACCCTAATCCAACACCTTCCACCCCTACACCTATAAAGGATGTGACCCAAGGGATACAAGAAAGGAATCAATTATCATGATAGAATTCAACACATATAGTTGAACATACAAAAGAGTCCTCAAAAATCATGCCAAGTCCTTCAAGCCAACCATGTCATCCACAACCCCTTGAGCCAATTCACGAGTCTCCCCTCGTAAGTCAAAGTCACCCTTTGTCATGCTCCTATGTTGTTGACCATCAAGAAAATGTCAAGTCTCTCCATGAGAAATCCCCTTCCACCTCCATTCAAATAAGTCATGATGTATTTCAAGAGAACAATCCTAAAAATGAGGAAACATTACTCCCTCATCCACATAAAGATCAACACCCTCCTAATGATTTCATTCATAACACACCTAATCCTATTCATGATCAAGCTCCCATCTTTGACCAAGATCCCTTTTATGATCAAGAAGACCATGATGATCCTTTTAGCAAATTTTATGTAGTACATGGTCAAGAGCTTGCAACCTCACCCATCCATGATGCACAAACATCCACTTCCCATGATGAGACAAGTGGCTCCCAAGCAAACATAGGGGATCAAACCAATACCTTGGATCTTAGTGAACAAAATACTAATCAAGATCCTAATGATCCTTCCACATCCACCATCGACCCTACTTCAAAACCACCATCATATCCGCTTGGCTTATTTGCTTTCATCGATGAGTGTTCCTCCTTAGGACATAAAAAACCATTGTCCATCACTTCACCTACTTCATCCAATAATCAACTCAAATCTAGTTTCCAAACTACACCTAGTCCTATAGTCAATCACATGCTCCAAAAAATTAATTATCAAGGAAAAGGATTAGGCCTTCTTAAACAAGGGATCTTGGAGCCTATACATGTCAAATTCCCTCCCCCATGCTCATATGGCCTTGGATACACACCCCAAGGTCAACAACCTAATGATGTTGGTACTTCCTCCACCCATCCTAAGTCCACTTTCCACCACAAGCCTTATCATATTCCCAAAACATACATGGCCATCCCACCTCCATTCTCCTACAAGTGTCAAAATCATGTGACCATACACCTTCCACCATCCAATTTACCCTCGCTTCTTCCAACTCCACTTATCCCTCCATCCACTTTGCCACCATTTCTTCAAACACCTAATATCCCAATCATTCATAAATATCCTAAATATCCTAGTCATGACCAATAAATGAATACATTGTGTAAACATAAGGCTTCCACTCATTCCATCCACCCCATGGGATTCAAAAATAAACATTTGGATGCCTCCTTTCATAATGGGAAAAATCCTAAGGGTCCTAGTCCCTTGGGGTACTATTGCAAGAAACTGTTGATGGTGTTTTTTATGCACTCTTCAACACAGGCAGCGCATAGGTACACTACCTCTCTTGAAAGACAATTTCCCACAATCGAGTTGTAGAACACTATCCCAAGGTCTCTCGGATGTCAGGTCATGACGGTGCTTAGATACCTCAGTAGTTTGATGTGATTTGCTAGAATCACAAGGCGGCCTTACAGAAACACAAAATATGGGCACAAAACATGAAGTTGGATCTTCGAAAAGGAGTTTTCACATGTAAGCAATTATGTCTTGGTTGTAGGTTCAAACAGCAGTCTCAAACTCCATCTAGTTGTTATATTTTGCTTTATAAAGTGCAATGAACCTTGGTGTTGTTCAGTTTCTAAAGAAAGTGAAAAAAGAGCGAAGGGGAAGAAAAGTTCCTAAGCCTAAAGCTTGCTGCGAACAGTGATAATGAAGTCCCTGCGATGGACAATTCCTTCAAAATAATATCCCACTTAACCAGGGATTTCACAGTATCATGGGAATCGTGCAATCTTCTAAGGGCTGTAGATTTTTATCCTTCATCCACCACATACATGCATGAACTAAAGATAAGTGTTTGAGGCAGCTTAAATCAGGTCGAGGCTAACTTTGCAAAGCTATCTACATTCAGCAAACAGCAAAAAGTATGGACTAAGGGATCATCAACAAAGCAGGAATTTTCATGAACAGCCAACAGCATTCCTAAGATTATCCAAATAACATGAACAGCTAACTAAACAGCAAAGAGATCTAAGCTAACAACTAATATTGGAGAAGTGAATCAATAGACATGAAAGAAAACAAGGAAATGCACCAAGTCAATGCTATTTCTCATAAATTTCAGCAGTATGCCTTTACAACAACTCAACTCTCCCTTTTGCAAATGAGGGGAGTGCTCTATTTATAGTTGCCAAAAAACCAAATGAATGGCCAAGATTCATTTCCATTGTGTGGCCACGATTCATTACAAATTAGGGTTTCACCTACCCCAAAATAGATTTACAATTTAAAAATATCTTTTGTCTTTTCCCTATTTTGTCATCTAGTGGATGACACTATTTGCATTTTCGTCTTGTAGCTAATTGTTGTTCCTTTGGCTGTAGCTACTCTTCTGGGAAGTCTTCCTCGGCTAGGCTGTCTGGTTCTCCTCAGAGGCTGCGTGTTCAATATGCTTGAGGATTATGGCCTGGAGCTTGTCGATCTCGAGGATTTCGCATCTCAACACCTGATAGCTCCATTCTTTGGTATTCTCTTCCAGCTGCTTCCAATCCTCGTCATACTTTGAGCCCTGATCTCTGAAGAGCTCTGATCTATCGAAGGCACGCGCAGCGAAACTCAAGAAGTCCGTTGTGATATCTCCTGTTCTGTCCTTATCCGTTCCTCAAAATACGACCTGACCTTTTCTGCATCTAATTGCACCGTGGGCATATCATGGCCCGTCATCAGCTTGAGGTACTCGGTGCATTCTGCTCGGATCTCCTTGATCCACGCAATATCTGGATCTATTCTGCCTTGGATCTGTTCCATCCTCTCTTTATGGTTGATGAGGTCTCTGCGCCATATGTCAACCAACCAGTGATCCTCCTTCTTCAGTTCTAGCTTTTCTTCCCACGTGCTTTCTGGCATTTGAAGGATGGCCACAACCTTCGAGAAGGCAGAGTCGTAGATCGCAGGGAAGTTGGTGCAGAGCTTCCTCGTGCCTTCCAAGGACTGAATCAAGTCTAGGAACCTATTGGCTATCTGCATAGCCAAGCTGATCCCTACGTTTCCGACCTTCGCAACCTGCTGGAACCAGTCCTCCGTGGTCTTCTCTAAAACTTTCCTCCTCTCCAGCTTATCTATTTGCTCCCTGGAGAGTAGCTGAGGAGTGGTCGTCGAGGTAGTGGAAGGTCGTCTATTGAAGACCACTGCTAGATGTAGTCGGTTAGGGCAGCAACCTGCGCCTTTAGCTCATCTTTGGTGATCTTATCCTGCTTAATCAGATGCACCACCGTGGCCACTGACTCCTCCAGATGTCTGACCTTCTGTTCCCTGGTGGCTGTCCCTAGGTCGATCGTGGAGATATTGTAGCTTACTCCAGCCTGGCCAACAGTTGGCGTTGCTACTTGTGCAGCCTGGGAGCCAAAAGCATCCATGGTTATCCTGGAATGGACCTTAGGCTTCTTCTCCTTCTTTGTAGTGGCTAGAGATCGAGCCAAGATGGCTTCCAATCTCGACCTCGGGTCGCTTAGAACAGGAGTAGTCTTTTCGAGCTACTTTTCCAGCCAGTCGGGCATGACGGATTGGTCCTTACGTGTACCATGGCTACCTTCACCCGTCTCAGTCAGGGGCAAGACTTCTACCTCCTTTTTCTTTTCAAGTTCTTCCTTTTCCTTGGTAGCATCCTCCTCCTCGTCAGAGTCTTGATAGAACACGAGGCTTTTGACGGGTGCGTTGGTGGTCAGTATCTGAGTGAGATCCTATTCTTTTGCTGCCTCTTCTTCTTTCCTCTCCTTAGTAGCCTCAGGCTCGGGGCTCCTTACAATGTGGGTCTCCGGCTTAGTGATATCCTTTTCAGGCTACTCCTCTGGTGGCTGTCCCTCTTCACCACGTGGCGAAGGTTCTACCTCTTCTCCGACATCCTCATCAGAAACTTGAATAATTTTTCCGGCGCCCGAGCCATCCTCTCCATCCCCGCCCTCGGAGGAGCCCATTTCTTCTTCCTCATAGGCAACCTCGTCAATGGTTCTATGCTCGTATTCAGGTTGTTCGTAATAGTCATCAGCCTCCTCCTCCATAGGCTTTGAAGCCTCCTATTCCAGCTCCTCCATCTCCTTGGAAATCTGCATGGTGGCCTCCATGGCCGGCGGACCTGTCAGCGGTTGCGATGGCTGAGCTGTTGTGAGGGCTTGGGCGAGGGCAGCCTGGAGAGCAGGGTCCATTAAAAGCCGCGAAAGCTTAGGAGGGAGACTCTGCAGGTGTCGTGTAATAGCCTCGGGCACGCTAGAAAGGGGAACAGGCGATGGTATTGTTGCCAAAGGCAGGGAGGTGATGGGTGACATGGCAGCAGCAGAGGAAGGGGAAGTGGTCATGCTCGAGGAAGAGTCAATATTGACTATGGACCCGGCTGGGGGCGAAGAGGCAAGGTGGACATAAATGTCCATCGCCTGTGGGGATGAGGTGGCTGCGGCCTGAGAAGGGGGCAGCACACCAGTCGGGGGAGGAAGGAGCAATGGAGGCTGCGCCTCTGTTGTGACCACTATCCTTTTAAGCTTCTTCGGAGACGAGCCTCCCGTATCCTTTGTTGCTTATTCTTTGGGGCCCCCGGACTGTGTCGTTTCTACTTATTTTCTCTTCTAGGACCTGGTGATGGGGGGAGACTTGGAAGTCTCACCAGCTGATGGGGAGGCAGCAACGTCCTCCGTGGCGCTCGGTCCGCTTTTGAGTGCCTCGTATGTTAGAGCCACCCCCTGTTGCTCCAGTTGTGCCACCTGTCCATCAACCCACTCCTTAGTGCGAGCTATAATAGGCTGGGTGATGGTATCCAGGTCCTCGACCTCTTGTTCATCCCAGTCGATGGAAGGGATTGCCAGGTTGGCAACCGCAGGGTACCTCGGGTGCACCAGGGTGGACTCATCTTCCTCAAGCTGATCTGGCACCAGAAACAGCTGCACTCTCCTTAAAAACTGCACTGTCATTCGCATGTAATGTCTCTTGCGAACCTCCTTATCATCTCTACAATCTGCCCAGAAATCTTCAACATGGTACTGGTGGGCGTATGCCGGCCCTAGCACCTTCCTAACATGGCCGTGGGGGTCCATCCGTGGGCGAGCTGTGTACCATTCAAAGTTATACTCTTTGAGTTCCTTTTCTGAGTTGTCGGCATATTGAGATGTTTGCAGTCGATACTAGCCTTGGCCGAGGATCATGGGATAGGGGATCCCTGCTACGTGTTTTTGGCCGAAGACCGTCTGAATATGTTGGAGCTGCCAGTAAAGCTCTAGGACAATAATCCTATCGTTTGGGTATCTTGGCAACTTGTTCGGTCGTTCCGTGAATCCTTGGGCACGGATGTAAGTGAACTTGGGGAACTGAATGTATAAGAAGGCATACTCCTTCAGGAGCGCTCTGGCGCTGTGAGATACCCGTCTCTCAAAGTCCCCGGCTATCAATCTGATAATATGGCCTATGAAGGCATCATTGATCCAGCGGTACTCCTTTTTCAAGTAGCGGTATTGTAGCTGAGGGTACCGGTCAAAAGGCTTAAGCCCTCGTTTGTGATCCCCATCCGGCACCATGAAGAGTCCACTATATTGCCTCTGACCTGCCAAGGAGTACACCAGGTATGAGGTCATATATAACTTGTTGCTTTTCTTGATATTTACAAACTACTCATGGAAGCAGTTGCTGATGATACTCCACCAGTTGAACGAGATCTTGGTGTCCACGTCCTCATTTCCTCGTATGATTTGCTCAACATAGTAAGCCATCTACTCCTAGAAGTAGGCGGCTGCTGGGAGGCCCATGACCCTGCTTAGCATGGTCACCAAGTCGTGATAGTCTTCTTGAAAATCGCTGCGGAACAGCTCTTGTGGAACTTTTGTAGCGCTGCCCCGTTTCTCCTTCAACTAGTAGATGTTGATTGACTTCTTGCAGCCCAATGGATTGGCATCCCACGCCGCCTGACACTGCTCCAAAGTGGGGACTTGCATATGTGGGAATGTAGGAATGTGGAATATTTTCGTAATTCCTTCCGGAGACATGTCGGCAAGGATATTCCCTTCTTTGTCCACGATCGTTCGTGTGTCCGTCTGGTAGGCTTCTCGGCAAGCCATTACCAGTTCAGGTGCTATTAGAGATAGAGGGAAGCCAGTAGCTTTAGCAATTCCGCTTTGGCGTATCAATCGAGCATTCTTTGTCTTAGGGTCGATCTTGACCCTCTGGGTGAACTCGTTTATGTCCACCTGGCCTATATTGGTGTCTGAGATCTCTTTCCAGTTAGTCGAGACCTTTGACTGGAGCGGTTCACCCTGAAATTGGAACTTCATTTGGTCTTTGTCGTCTTTCCCATGGGCGGCCCTTCCAGATTTCTTACCCTTGTCCTTTTTGGTAGAGGCCCCTGAAGTTCTTACGGCCGATTCCATATATCCTGCAGGCAAGGGCGAAGTTAGCACAAGAAAACACCAATAACATTAATGTTAGTCCATATTGTGAGAATATTATATAACTAACCATTCAAATGCATCATAAATTTAATTCTCAGACGATATCGATTTCATTTTAGGGCAATTCAGCAATCCGGGCCCGGAGGGCCGGACTTCCCTGGCAGGAATGCTGCCAGGAAGGGAAAACACGCCTGAAAGCTCCCGGAGACCCCCGTTGGTCAGATTTTGATGTCGTAAGAGACCCATGACGAAGAATGGCCTGATTTAGGACGTGGGTCGAAGTCAAATTCTCGATTGGACTTGATTTGGATCGATTTGGGGAGCTCCGGGGGTTTCAGGCCGGAAGGTAGTCAGGCGAAGGAAGCCGGCGGCGGCGGACATCAGGCGGAAGTCCGGCGGCAGAATCCCAGAGGCCGGAACCCAGGAAGCAAAAAGATGGCCATCATCGGATTTGGTTTCACAGTTTTAGACCGGACAGAATTTCGGAGCACTGGGACCCGGGGGCCGGGAGGACGCGTCGCAAAGGCCGCTGCATATTATTAGATCTTTTTGAAAGGCGGCGGCAAGGAAATGACCGGAGCCCAGAGGGCGGGGCGGTGACAGAGGTTCGCCGCTGATGAATTTTGCAATGCTACCCAGTGGCTACGGCGAGGTGAAGCTCGAGCCTCGGCCCACGGGAGGATGAAAGGGGACGGCCGCCGGGAGGTTACGACAATTCACAGGCGACGGAGGTGAAAGGCGTCACGGGACCCGGGAGGCAGAACGACGCGAGGTGTAGGTCGCCGCATGCATTTTGCGATGTTTTCAATGGTTGCGGCGAAAGATGGACCGGGACTTGGAGACTGGAGAGATTGGTGACGCCAGTCGCCGCGAAGGTATAGACAGCGACGGCGAAGAGGCCACCGGGGCCCGGGAGATGGGGCGCTGCGGGTTGACGGCCAATGGGAAATTTCATCGCAGTTCGGGTGACGGTGGCGGCGAAAGCAACCATGGAGCCCAAAGGTCGGGCAGCAGGAAGGGTTCCGCCGTGAGCGATGGCGAAACCACCACGGAGTTCCGGGTACGGAACTCCGGAAAGCCGGGCCCGAAGGGTCGTGGGGACGCTAATACAGGGGCCTAGCCGGGGAATTTTTTGACGTTAAAACGGCGGCGAATCCAAGGCGGAAGCCTGGTAGGGGAAACCCGAAGGCCGGGGCCAGGAAGGGCGGACCTCTGTCAGGGATTTTGACTCTGGATTCTGACGGCGACGGAAGGTTTCGGGCCTGGCAGGGTCCTTCGCACTGTGCGAAGAACACCCATGGCGTGGACAAGTCCTGGGAGACGGTAAGGGTGATTCTGATGGTTTCTGGCAAATTCAAACACATGGGTTCTGGGCGCGACGCGGGGGGTGTTCTTTTTATGCCATTTAATTTTGTTCTTTAATTCATTTAAATCCTCAAAATGATAAAAAATGACGGGAGAGCGAACGAGGATGGCCTACCTACGACTCGCTAAGCGGGTAGGTGATGGGATCCACCGGTGGAGTTGACGGAGTGAGGTTTATGCCAATGATCGCGTTGGCACAGACTGCAGTGGGCTCCAATTCAATCGCTGCTCCAATTTGCTTGAATTCGCTAAGTGAAAAAAAACATTGGGGGACCACGGTTTATATACCCAACCGCTCATTAATGCCACATTAAATGCCTCATACGACCACGCCAAAAGTCAGTCGGTTTCAAATTTGGGGTCGGCGGTGGTGACGAGGGTTTCGGGATCCGGCAGGCGGGAAGCCGCGGAGTGACGGCCACTGCGAAACTTTGCGAGGACTTCGAACGGCGGCGATGAAGGTGTGACCGGGGGCCCGGAGGGCGGGGCGCCGCAGGGGCTTGCCGCCGTGAGATTTTGCTTTGCATTGCGACGGCGGCGGTGAACAAGACCCGGGGGCCCGAAGGGCGGGCGACCGATGGAGGATTACCGCCGTGAGCTTTTGGTTTGCACGGCGGAGGCGAAAGATGCCCGGGGGCCCGAGAGAGGGGCGGCCGATGGAGGATTGCCGTCGCGGACGGCGATCCTGGGACGGAAGTCCAGAGGTGAACTTCCAGCGCCCGGGGCCCGAAGGAGCAAGGGCCGCCCGAAAACCCACAAGGAACAACGAACGGCAAACGACGGGGCAGGTTCCGAAGGGCGTAAAGATGCCCGGGAAATGCCTCCGGGGTGGCAAATGAAAGAGGGAAACCCGATAAGGGAACCCCGGAGGCCCGGGCCTGGAGGGGCCCAGGGCCGCCCCAAAGCCCGAAAGGCCTAAGGATCCCACAAGGCCCCGGAGGGCACCAAAATTTAAAAGGGAAACCACGATCGATCTTAGGATGAAACTTTAGGGTAATATCGACCATGCAAAATGTCAAAAAAAAGAGGGGCACGCAAAATGAGGCAGCCCCGACAGACCCGACAAGGTGAAAGAAAAGACGATCCCCATTCCCAACGGGGCGTGTGTGCTGAGGGCACAACAGAAACCAAAGAAAATAACATTAAAAAATCTACCCAAACCCATACCTCTAAAAGAAAATTCAAAAACTAAAATGATATGGGTCTCTAAACAAAAATGCAAGTCAAATGAGGCATCCACCTCTCAAAAATCCAAACCATCCTCCTCATCCCTTTAAAAAATTCATTCGATACAAAAATATCAAATTCCTCCATCCCACATGAAAAGCAAAAATCATAAAAACACTAAGTCTATGTGAGTCCCTAAATTCTTATGTCATCCATTTCCTAAGCAAACATCTCCATTGCTTCCTACACCCTATCCACATCAAAAGCTTCAAAATTTATCACAGTGTGTGCAACCATTGGTCATGGTTCCCTTCAATTTCATAACAATTCCACATACCTCCATGTCCTCACCCTTCACTCATTCTCCTACCCATCTCCCCCATCACCTTCCTATGGTCCATGCTTTTGGTTAAGCCTCCCATTCATCTCTCCTACATAATCCACATCATAATCCACCAATCCCTCCATAATGTACATCATAATCTATTATCTACCTAATCCATATCCCTTTCATGTCATCCCTTACCAACATCTATGAGCATAATGACATTTGACATGGTCCATGCGATGACATACATCTCTAGTGGGACTACCACCTTTCATGGAACTAGACACTTGAGTCCCTCCTATCCATATTCCCCTTCTCCTATTAAAAAAGTCAAAACTTTTTTTTTAAAGTAAAAAAGAAGAAGTAAAGTTAAATCCCTTCATCCAATGGTGAAAACTTGGTAAATAGGCACCCTTGATAAGTACCATGATGAAAACCTGGCAAACAAGTGTCATGTGTAGGTTGATCTTCTAAGTCACTTACACTTGGGGCCACTTTGTCTCATCTTCATTATCTATCCTATCATGTAACTTCTTATCATATCATTTCCATCCTACCTACCATCTTTAGCCATCATACATACCTATCATATTGAGTCCACTTATCCACCCTTCTCCTTTTGATCTTGATGAAGACATAGGGGAAAAAATGTTGACATGTGTTTTAAATGTCTCTTGGAATACCTTATCCCTTCCTAGCAACAAATTAATTATCCATCTTATCATCCTATTATCCTAAGCTTTGTTATGTCAAATCATAACTACAATGGGGCATGCTATTCCTATGCGACATAGTCCTTGAGATCACATCCTTGCTCTCTTACTCATACATCCATTACATCCATTATCACCTATCTATTCTACATCCACCTAGACTTTGTCCCCCCCTTTTCATTAGTATCTAGCATAAAGGATACACAAATTGTCATCCATTGACATTCCAAAACATCTCAAAAAATACAAAAAAATAAAAACATGCCTAAAATAAAAAAACATCCAGATAACACTCAAAAATCCCAAAAATATAGTCAAAGTTAGTCATGTTAGTCAGTCCATGTCATTGTCGAACTACATTTCCTCTATGACTAAATGTATGCAAGGCCAATTTTCGATGAGCCCCCAAGGTCACCTAGGTTGGTCCTCTAGGTTTTGTCACGTCAATCACAATAAATCAAACATCGTCCACAAAGACACAAACAGTCATCAAAACATCCAACAATTCACGTATCAACAAGACCACAAGCCAATGATGTCATTCAGTCAAACCAAATGAATTGTCAAAATAGTCAAACTGTCAACCAGTCAACTTATGTATTATATATGATGTGTCCTTCCTAAAACTAGACATTGCCATTTAGTCAAAACATTGTCATTTTCCTTATATATGTGGTCACATGGTTGAAACCAGACTTGAAATATTATACATGTTTCCTCTCCTAAAATTAGGCTTGTCAAACAATTAAACCGTCAAATAAACCAAATTTTGGAAAACATTCTAACTAGTCGTTGACATTGTGCCTCGTATTTTCTTATCTTTCTTTTGGAATTTGTCCGTGAGTTAGGTTACTAGTTCCTTGAGGATGTCCCATGAAGGATTTAGAGGAGTGATGATGTCTCTTGACTCTTTTCTTTGACTGTTGTCTGTGGATTGTCTTGGATAAAAGATTGGCAAAACTTAGCCCTTAGTATGTGTTGGGACATTCCTTGTTTGCAACTGTCTATTTTTTGCAAGTGGATGAACTTGCACACCTTGGTCTACATCATACCATGGTGTTTGGTGTCTATTTTTTATATTTTACTTCCCAATAATGATTAACGGAACACCTATTTGTACTTTGGCAATATATTGAAGGATTCTTTCTCCATACTAACATCCATTTTCTCCATGATACCATTCATCTTTTCCACTCTAACATTTCTTCTAGTCCACATCCTCATCATCCTTGTCTATTTTCCCCTATCCTTTTGTTCCTCATCTTCTAGTCCTTTCATCCATTTCAAGATCCCACTCATGTTCTCTAAACCCAATTTTCCTCTCAAGGGGGCATACCTCTACCTCCTCATCATTCTTCCTCATCCTATTTTTTTTTGGGGCATATTTTGAACTAAATTTTATTTGTCACAATGCGATAAATTGCATTATGACAAAGAGGGGAAAATGTAGACACATAAAATTGACCTAGGCCTGGAAACTTTATTTTCTCCATATTTGTTCTTAACATAATTAAAATATTTGATTATGTCCTATAGTCCAAATTCGACTATTAATTAAATAATTCTCAATTATTTAATTAATTTGTATCTTTTATTCCTCTTGACTATTTAAATAAATAAATTATATTTATTTTATTTAAAGTACGTCACTAATTTCTTATGTCTCCCTATAATTAAATAAATTCCTAAATTTATTTAACTATTATTTGTCCACCATTTCCTCCTGATTATTTAAATAAATAAACTTTATTTATTTAAATACATCATTAATTCCTTATGTCTTCTCATAATTAAATAAATCCCCATGATTTATTTAAATTATTATCAACCTTGTCCATTTTCTCCATAATTAAATAATTATCATATAGAATTTTCTTCTAATTTTAAATAAAGTCATTTATTAAAAATTCCCACTTTCCATTTTTCTCACCAAACTTGTAAATAATTTAAAATAATTATTTACTATCACATGACCCCACCACTTTTGAATTAAATTAATTTTTAATTGAAAAGGTCAACATGACCTCTTGAATCAAATAATTTAAAATTCTTATTTGATTCTCTAGCAGCTTCTTTTTTCGTGCCCAATATCCCCTTGTCACATGCATTCTTGGCCTTTGATTTGATTTTCCCAAAACCAAATCTTAGCCCTCCAATTCAAATTTTACCCTAATGTTGCCCTAACCCTAATTGTGGGTTGTCATATTTAATTTCAACCTTTGATCTTTGGGCATCTCTCAACTTTCAATCTTGGCCATTCATCCAAATTGACTTATTTATAAAATGGAAATGTCAAGCTCATTTGGGGACTTTTTTTCATCTCCTGAATTCATCACTTCATCATCTCACACTTCATGCTTCAAAATTTAGGCTTCCATACTTCTTTCATGCTTGTAGAAATCTAAGTACACTTGAATTTTTGATCAAATCCTTCAATATTTGCTTAGGTCTTGTCATAGTCATAGTTGCTCACAAAAAATATGAGGGAAAACATCAACTTGCAGCAAATGGAGAAGGGAAATAAAGGTCAATCATGGATGGCTTGAAGACTTTTGGTGAAATATTTCCTTTCTTTCATGCATTTTCCTCCTTTGTACTTCATTGTTTAGCTAGGGTTTACTTTCTACATTTTATTTATGCTAACCTATATTTTTACCTTAGTTACAATATGTGTTCGAGGGATAAGTGCATGGAATGCTTATTGGAGGTAAAGTGGTAGGGGATATGACATGCAAGGCCACAAAGGTACTATGGATGCTAGTGGAAATAACCAAGGAAGGAATCACATTACTAGTAGGTTGCATTGTTGTTGTAACTTAAGGGTTGGTATAGGTAGGGATAGAAGCAATTGTTGTGGGAGGAGGAATTTGAGTTCCTCCTGAACTTGTAACATTGTTCGAAGGTAAAGGACAACTAGTGTTTTGAGTTAAAACGTGGCCCAAAAATCTGAATTAGGTTACACACAAGATCCATTCTATCTTCACTTTCAATCATGCAATGGATGTTATCTATGACATGGATAGTAGTAGTTGAAATTCTTTCGATACTTATTTGATTTTGTAGGTTTGCTAAGTCTTCATAAATTTGGATTATGTTTTCTTGCAGAATACTAGCAACCATTTTTTCAATATTTCTCCCACTACTTGAAGGTAAAGAGTTATCAAAGGTATGGTTTATACCTAGTGAACTAGTGTCAACACTAGTAGTGAAAGAGTTAGGCAACCCAAGATCCATGACATCCGATTGTGCTATTGCAAGATGACATGAGTCTCAAACTTAATCTCACTATAGTATTAGCAATAGGACACCAATTAGAAAAGCTCATACAAGGTGCAATCAAGGAAATACAAGATGCAACGAGCACAAGATAAATGCTATATTCTAATTAAACTAATCTAGATGCACTAAAATGAAGGAAAAGGGAAATTTGCAAACTGAAATAGGTAACTAACAACAACAAATGAAAACACAAAAATAGAGAGTTTAATGTTGTAAAATGTAGTTTAAAATCTGAAATGAAACTAAATCGACCAGAAGGGTGTATGAGTCCCAATCAAGATTTTTAAAGGGTTTGAACAATGAATAACAATTAGCACAAAATACCCAAACACTTGCAAAATCTCTTGTACTAGGACTAAATCACCTAGAAGGGCATATGAGTCCCAATTAGGGTTTTTCAATGGTTTGAACAGTGAATAACAGTTAGCACAAGACACCTAGAAACTAGGAAAAATCTCTTGTACTAGGACTAAATCGCCTAGAGGGGTGTATAAGTCCCATTTTAGGGTTTTTCCACCATTTTCAACAAATATTTTGTGAATGTTATACTACTTTAGTGTGAGTTGGAAGCAAGTTCCTTCTCTCACTAATGTGGGGGCTAAATGTGGCAATGAAAAATGTATCCCTCTACATTTTTGTGCTTGCTTAGGTCCTCCTTGTTAAATTGATGATACTATTTCCTTCATTTAGTGTTGTAATGTGTTTAACACATTCACATTAGGTCTTGGACCCCTGTAAAAAAATTGGACTTAATTGTACCTTATTCAAAGTGTTGTAAAGTTTTGTACCACACTTTCACACTAATCTAGGGTTTTCATTATTAATGGGGCTTCTTTATGACTTATTTGGCATTATTTTACATCCACAAGCCTTAAATAATGCATCTTTTCAAGGATAGTCCTAACCTAAACCAACATCCAATCATAATTCATGTATTTTTGGATTGTATGGCCCAAATTTAGTGATCTAGGACTCATACACCAACTTGGGCATATGAGTCTCACCTAAGTCTTGAGGCCCCTATCTGGATTTCACATGAATCTAAGAATCTCTTGAAAAGTATCTCTCAAAGCCTAGCCTAATGGGACTCATACGCAAAAATTATTGTATGAGTCTCATGTGGCTAAAAATTAGATTAAATTCCAATTCTTGGCAGGATTTTATTCTCCTAGATCTGATGCCAGCTTGTACTGTTGTAATTTCAAGAAATTTGGCATAAACAAGTATAAATACAAGGTTATTACACTCGTTTTCACATAATACTTTCATGAGAGCATTCCTAATAGAAAATTTGAGTTTACAAGAGCATTCAAGATCATTCAAGAGTTTACAAGAGAATTCAAGAGTTGATTATCAAGTGTTTTGGAGCATTATTCAAGTATCAAGCATCATATCAAAGTCATCATGCATCATGTTTATTTTTGAGCTAACATTTGTGATGTATTTTATGATTCAAGCAAGCATTAAATTCAATATCTACCACATTCAAGCAAGAGTCAAGATCTACATCCATTGTAGCCATTTCATACATGTTTGCAACATTTTATTCTAAGGGTTTGGTGAGTTCCAACATCACATTGTGTTCATTCATCATTCTTCATTTACATTTGATTACATTACAAGGTTTGATTACAAAAATGGGGTTTGACAAAGGCAAACCCCTTTCTACTAATAAAACAACATTTTTCCCTCTCTTTAGTGTGTGATTTGCAAACCTAGGTTGAAGACCCTCTAAGGAGTAAGATTGGAGAAAATTTGTCAAGTGTTCAAAGTTTTCAAAGTTGTCGCATCATCTACAAGATCATTGAAAGGCATCTACAAAGTAGAATTTAGCTATTTCGATCTAAAAACCAGGTTGAGAAGAAAAACTAGAGATTAAAGAGTAGATTTAGAGCTTGAGCCTCCGAAAAATCCAAGCATGAATGATATGCCACTTATGGAATATGAGTCCTAATACACTGAAATTTATAGTTTTCAAGAGTTCCAGACTTTTTTTTTGGTAGATTTTTATTCCTTCCCAAAAACCCTAATATGTGACTAAATCACCCAACCTAGTGTATGAATCCCAATCTATATTAATTTTAGCATATTCAACATTTTAGGTTTCCATTCAAGCTTCTATAGCTTTCCATGTGCACATTTCTAGTTTCTTATCTTTCTATTCTATTTTGCATTCATTTCTAGGTCATTTAGTGAAGTCTTGCATATCATTAGGTCTTTTCATTAAATCTTGCATGTCATTAGTCATTCCAAGCCCTAGCTTGGTGGTGAACCCCTCTTTAGTCATTAATCATATCCTAGAACAACCTTTAGCAGATCTCCTTCCTTTATTCAATCTTTGGATTGAGATCTCTAGGGTTTCCTCGAGTGAAACTAGGAAATAGGAACCCTATCTACTTAAAGATAGAAAGCATCCCCATCTGTCGTTCCCCATATTTTATTTTGTTTCACAAATACAATCATAAAAATATGCCACATTTTTTTTTTGATATTTAAGTTTTCACATGTATATAGAGGAGAGTACAAGATTCAATAGGGTATATAGAGGAGAGTGAAAGATTCAATCACACTTAATATTTATGTGATGAAGTTCAGGACTAGGAAATTATATTTATTTGTGCATGAACAAAATCTCTAGATGATATAAGCCAATGATAAAGAACAAGTTATTTGATATTTTAATACTTCATTTGAGAGAAGATTCTTTTGTTAATCTGTAAGTGCCCTATAATTTTTGTATTCAATCACACTAATCAAGAAACCTCTTCCTCATTGTTATTATTCAGTATTCACTTTGTGCAAGAAAATAATGCACACTTAGTCATTTGTGTGCATAGTTTGGTATAGTCAAAATTTATCAAAGATATCCAAAGGTATTTATAAAGGTGTGTGATTTTATTTTTCCTTGGAGATAACAAGGGTATGTCTTATCTTAACATTCATAGTGGGTTTTTGCATCATGGTTATTGGAAGTTGTTATGGAGGATGTGTTGGAATTATCATGATTAGGGAGAAGCATAAGGGAATATAGTCTCTGGTATCTTTACCAAAATACAAAGATGAGTTTATCAATGTTACCAATGGATCTTCAAATAGTTATACTTGGAATTTTGAGGCTATCTTTCCTACACTTGATGAGGCCTCCAAAGAATTGTTTAAGATATTAAATGGGTAAAGTGTAACAAGATCACACTAGAGGATGGTAGCATCGAGGGATAGAGGAATTCCCATTATCTCAAGTTATCTTCTTGCTTTGAGATGATTATTTGCATGAGAAGTATTTTTGGTTTTAGTTTCTTATTTTTCCTTGTTGTTGCTGATAGATTTGAAGGATACATATATATTGTGAAGTTTGATGTTTGGAGATAGGTAAGGGTTTTGGTGTAAAGCTCAATATGGATGGTTGTCCAATGAGCACTTGAGGCTATGATCAAAATCATACCCTTCTAAGGGTCATCAGACAACTTGATGGAGTCATGTGTTTAGAGACCTCAATATGGATTGTTGTTGAATAATTTGGGAATCTATGATTCAAGATTTCATGGGAGGAAGAACTCAAGAATACAGCTAGGAGCTACACCTTTAAGGGGTTTAAGAGGTAGCTTGATGGATCTCCACTTGATTTAGGATTTGTTTCTTCAAGGAAGATCTTCACAAAGATGTATATACATTTTTTAATCAACAAATCTTGTTATGTATGCCTCAAGGGGGAGTCCCTTTACAAAATGAATAAGGGCTTTTAAGGGATACATTTATAATAACAATGTCTTAAGGGGGGAATGGTGGTGAATATTTGTGTATTACATTATAACTGTCAGTTGGTTGTTAGTAACTATTGGTTGTAAGTTACTCAAATTCCTTACACCTTCCTTTACCTCTCATCCTTTATATTGTATCTATGCTTAATGGTATATTATCAAATCAATAACATCCAGATTTATTCCGACAAAAATTATTTTAAACCTCAATTCCTATACTATCTACACTTTATATTCTAATTCATTTATGAGTATTGGATTTACTCCATTTCCCCTTTATTCATTGAATTTGTTACTCTTGTCATATAAACCAATAGCATAAGGTATGAATTTATACTCAACCTCGAGAAATAAAAAGGTTTCCTAAATCTCCAATACAAAAGAAAGAAGAAATTACTAAGTGTTGATGTTAGAACTTTTGATGAATCAAGAACCTCTTGATCCTCTAACATGGTTCAATGGAGACCAAAAGGACCAACTTGGGGATAATTTATGAGTGAGTATAATTTATTTCATAGTTCCTTCAACTTATTCACATGGTTTCAAAAAGACTCAAATTATCAACAAAATGAAATAAATAAGGATAAAGTAGAATTTGTCAAGTTTTAAATTTCATATGGTTCATAAGTATGCTATTTTAGTAATTGTATGACATGGTTTATGAATTTTTAAATTATTTAAAAGAATATGTGAATAGAAAAAAATATGTATTTAATTATAGGAAAGGTATTTATGGCCTCTAGTAGTTTGAAACCCTTAGATATTTCCCCACCTTCCATCCATGTATCCCAAGTTTCTATTAATGACTCAAATTGACCTTGCAACTACTCTTAAAGGTTTTTTACATAAGAAACTATTGTTTACTAAAAAGGAAAGAATAAATAAGTGTTTCCACTTATAAAATAGGAAAATAATTCTTTTAATAAAACATTGATGATTATTTACATCATTTTCACTACCCTTTCTTGGTTGGCATACGTTGGTTTATAATTATATTCTTTATAATATCTATAAATCAATGTCATGATTCCCTAGGCTTCCATGGTTTGCTGAGTAAATTCGTTTAGTATAATTTATAATGCATTTCTTAGGAAAATGATGCACAATGGGTATGAATGTGTTAATTTCAATATGGCTATTACATTACAAGTTAGTTAATCACACATTCTAGGTTGACCTATTCACATTATGTAAGTATCCACTTAGAGAATTTTAGTGTTTTTTGTCTCACTTCATATTGTTGAGAAATGTTTCCTCATCATTTGATAAACCTATTGCATGCATACTTGCCACTTTCTCACACATTTGTCAAGTGATCTCACAAGTGTTGCATGCTTGGAGGGGTAGTCAATCACTATGACCTAACTTCTCTCTTCCTCATATTTTATTATATAAGAAAGAATCACATTGTATATTTACACACTCTAATTTATATATGATAAATATTTCTCTTGTGCTAATTTGGTTTCACTTAGTAGAAGGTTACATTATGCATTTAAATTCTCACTAATTGCAACATGGTATTAGAACTAACTGTTGTGGAAAGTGGTCCTTATTTTGTTGTGTGAGATTTATTGATTTATGTTTTCCATACTGGTTCTCTATCCATGATTACACGTATCCTTCTTGAATGAAAGTGAAACTAACACATAGCTCCATGAATGGAGAATAATGGATCCAAATAAATTTTAATTGCATTCAAAATACCTAATAAATAGAGAACTAATTCTCACTTCATCAATTTCAGTAGCTTTAAAATTTTGCAATTTTTTTATAACTATACCCTACAATATTATTTAAAATGTGTGTGGATCTATACCATAGTTTTTTTGCAAAAAACGGAAAATAAATAGTTGATTGATATTCAACCCTCTATCCATCTCACCTTATCTTTGGTCAAAATTTATTTGGGTGAATATTTTTCATTTGTGGTGGACCTTTTATTATCTAGTCAAAGGTTTTTAGTATCATTTTCTTGAAAGATATTTTTGGAAATTTTTATCCTTTTTGGCTTGGTTTTTTCCTCCATTGGTGTTTTCAAAAAATTATCCATAGAAGATGTTGAAATAAATCATTTTAGAGGACTCAAGGATTTATTTTATTTGGGCAAGTAAGAAGGAGGCACAAGTCTATAGCATGCATAGCTTTGTGATCTACATAGAATCTTCGCATGTTAGTTCTAAGAGTTTCAATCACTCTTTTGTTGACTACAAAGGTAGATTTTTTTTTTTTAGTGTGGAAGGGATAAAAATACTTGGTGCTATTAAGGTTCCATTTTCTTCCATATCTACCTACAACAACAAAAGTGATGGTTGTGGCATTCTCTTGCCCTTAATTTTTTTCCTAGCATTCATTTTTTGTTGTGAAACAATGAATAACCTACGTTGAGTCCATATTTGGAAATTACCACCTAGACTAACATACTATGCTGCACCCTATAGCACTAATCTACTTTTTAAGGATTAAAATGGTTTCAAACCTACTATTTTTTATAGAAGTTCCATTAAATTTGAGAAACAATAGCTAGGGAGCATGGGTTTGTCAATAACTATTAATGGGGATGTTACTCAAACAACATACAAATATATTTTGACAAGAATAGTATTGAGGATGTTGGTATTTCCAAGTGGATGAGAGCCAACATAAAGAGGAAGACTCCTCCTACGCCCGAGATGGTGCAGGTCTTGAAGAAGGGCTTTCAGGATATGCACAATATCAAAGCTGAGGTTGTTGAAGCTCTTAAGTTCTTAGGTTAGCTGGGGGTTTCTTGCTAGTTTTTTGTTTGGGTATTTTTGTGGCCCTTGTTGGCCTTGGGTTGGTGGTTGTTGTGTCTCTTTGGCTTTATATTGATGCAACATTTTTGTCTTTGATGACTTTAATGCTTATTCTTACTCTCTGTAAACTCTGTGGTTTCGAGTCCCTATAAAACCCATTTTTTCCTTTATCAAAAACATACAAATATATTTTCAAACAACCAAACCAATATTTAAAGATCATTGATTTGGTGAAGAATTAATTATCCCAATGCTCAAGAATGCTAGGTCTTGACTCATTGAGTTTGCTCAGTGTTTTTTGTTTTATGCTATTTTCACAAAGGGGATTATAGGTATTTGATGCTATGATTAAATTTTAAAATTATTTTTACTAATACTAATAGTTCCTATATCAATGACTTTCCATGTGCATGATAATTAAAAATATTTCTTCCAAAAAAAGTGTACAAGATTAGAAACAGAGAAAGAAGCCTAAGAACTTTAATGATTTTCAGATATTACACATGTACATACTAAAATACACATAAGATAAAGAGTAAAACTATTTTTAATTAACCACAATATCTCGTAGTTACATAAAAATTAGTGTAAGAGTTTAAATAATTTAATCATTCAACAATGTGATAGCTTCAAAATGTACTAAAAATTTGTGTAGAAAATTTTGATTATTTCAATAAAATGATAAGATTATAGTCATGTAGGATCTACAATCAAGAATGTCCTTGATATTAATTTAACATTAAAAATATTTAATGAAGATGAATAGAAACAAGAAACAAAAGTTAAATTGACTATTTTATAATTCAAGCTCTATCTTACTCAATAATATTTGATCCTTCATCTTAGATATTCTACTACCTTTTATAAAATTAAGGAGAGGTTGATTACAAACTTGTACACCATAAAATAAAATTAGGTGAATAAAAATTATACAAGTGACGATAAAATATCTTTTACACATGAACTATCAACCAATAGTTTTAGAAGAATTAATCAATGCATTGTGTTTATATCTCCATGCTTTATATTTTATGTTATCTATAGTACAAAATACCAAGTTCTCCAAAATACCCATAATTTATTGTATAATTCTTTCATTTAGCTATTCACCCACATCTAGATCTGTAACCAGATCTCCACCTTTCCATGTTGCTTTTGGTATCGCTTAAGATTTTTACAAAGCTAAAAAATTAACTTTCCACACCTACTTCCAAGACTATTTAAATCAAATAATTTTCTCGAAATTCCTCATATTTACTCTCATATGGAAACTTATAAATTTATTCACCATTAGGCTTAACCCTACAATACAAATCATGCTAACAATCTTAATCAACAAAATTTAGCACTTAAATCCACCAAATTTATAATCAATTGTCTTCGAGATCACATTTTAATCCACTTTCTTGTTCTCATGGGATTTTTTCAAATATTTAATTGGTATAGGAATTTTAAATATTCTTCGCGGATATGGATTTTCTTCCAAAAAGTTAATTTTACTTTTCTTGTGCATATGAGTGACCTAATATGTTATTCAGTTTATTAATGATTTATTGTGTGAGAAAAACCTTCCTCCTCTACTGTCCTTTCGATCAAGAAATTAATATCCTTCCCTTGGGAACCTTGGTTAGTGTGA
Source organism: Sequoia sempervirens (assembly GCA_007258455.2). NCBI lineage: Eukaryota > Viridiplantae > Streptophyta > Pinopsida > Cupressales > Cupressaceae > Sequoia > Sequoia sempervirens. The sequence continues at coordinate 211,768,957 of VDFB02000013.1, read as the reverse complement.
GTTTTTCATTATAGAAAAATTTGGGTTCAAATAATTATGAAGGAATGATGTAGTAATGTGAACTTCTTCATGTTGCGATAAAGTTTATCAGAATATTTTGTTCCACATTATTCAAATTTTTTTAGAAGTGAAACTTAAGCATCCTAGCTAATTTGACATTATTTAAAATAGTAACCAACAATATTTTGAACATTCTCTTCAATTTTTTCAAAATAAATCATTTAAAAATAAATTTTCAAATCCTTACCTTGACTTATGAAATTATTGCCTTTTGTTCACAAAAGTTGCAACTTTTGGGTTATCAGTCTCAATTTTGTTGAAGAAAATGGGACATGTTGTGAGACCAAACATTAACTAGAAACCAAAAAGAGCACACAAAATCTAATATTTATTACAAAAAGAATAAACCTTAAATGAAATTAAATATGTGCCCTCTTGATCAATTCCTTTCTTTATAAAAGTTATGACATAGTAACCATCTATATTACGCTACATAATTTTATTAATCCATTCAATCCAACCTTGGATAGACCCTTCCATAGCTACAATAAGTTTATCTCCTTAATTCATCCAAACATAGCTCTACTACTAGCTAGACATCTCTAGCCTTTATAGAGATATTTGGATGATCTAAAGAGTTGAATTTATATTTCCCTTTCATATTCAATATATTTCTTTTGTTTTACTTTTGATATATATTTAAAATTTCTTTTCTTTCAACTTTTTAGCACCAAATCTTGCTATTAGGTTGGGAGTTTTAGTTGAGGCAAAGGAAAATATTTAGATATTTTTACTAATGCAAACATTCACTATATGTTGGGAAATGTGTAGATAGTGTATTATAATTGATGTCAGCCTTTGTTTATAGCATATGTATTTATATTAAAGGACAATTCAATTATTCTAATGTGCTAAATGAAATATATAGATTTTGAAAAGATTCTATGAAATTGTGAATAGTGTATAAATGATGGTTTATAAAGAAGTTATTTTCAATCATTCTTAACATGTCAACTAACTTAACTAGCTGAAAAAAGTAAAAATTCCTCCCATATTTTTGGAATAGTTTCATTACTTGAAGTCATAAATAAATTAAAGGAGGATAGGAATGCCAATTTTATTAGGTTTGATATTGTGACCTCAATTACAAGTAAAGGTATATAGAAATTTTTTGAAAACATCATTATAATAAAATATAAAAAAGGAAGTAACATATTTTGTGTAGTATCAATTTTATTTTCATACCTAATATTTATATCAATAGAATGTAAATGAGTATCTATAATTCATATAAAATTTTCATTATAAATTATATTTTTGTTATATTATAAGTATTTAATGTAATATTATTTTTATTTTACAAATAATTAGATAATATTATACATCACTAGAAGTAATTACATTCTCCTATATGATGATACTTTTCCCACATTTGATATTTTTTTAAAATAAATATTTTAATTGTTTTTAGCAATAATTTTTTTATATTTATTTGTTCTTAGAATATTTTTTATTTCTTTGTATAGATTGAGTTGTGTAAGTGAAATTCTGAGATATATATTTTAGCATGTTTTTTAAATTTGAAATATTTTATTTAATTTTTTAACATATTTTGTGGTAGAGATCGATAAATATTTGAAAGAGCAATTTAAAGATATAATTGTCCATTGTATTTCTATTAGTTTAGTAGAAATATAAGTATACATATACTTTCCTTACAATTAACATAACAATTTAATAATACATTAATTAAAATAATTTAGTTCTACTAAAAAATAAGTGATATAAATAAAATGATAAATATTTACATCCATGATCATCTCTCCATTCACATATAATTATTCTTAACAATTCAAATATCATCAAAGAATTGTTAAAAAATAGTTGAAGAAGAGAAGTTTTAATCTTTCAATCAATAATAATTAATCTAATCTAAAAGTAATATCATTCCTATTTACTTTTCATATATAGTATTCATGTCAATTTAGTTTAGATGGATCTCTTAAATTCATATAATATTTTACCTTACACATTATATTTATATTATATTAGAGTATTTAAATAAAAGTATAAAGAAAATAATATCATTATATTTCATTCAATATAATATTTATTTTATTTTATATATAATTATATAATATTATATTTCATTGGAAGTTATCATATTCTGACATATCAAAATAGCCCACCATAAACTTTTTGAAATAATTTTTTAAATTTAAAACATTAAATCTCTTACCATCCTATTGATATTGAGTATTTTAGACATTTGAGTAATAGACTTCAAATTAAAACCAAAAACTACACTACAATAATGTATCATCCCTTTTACAATAACTTATTATCCTACAGCACTTAAAAGTCCATTAAATGTCATGGACGTGTTAAGAGTGTACATAATAGAAACATAGTACACTTGCATTAGGCTAGCTATTGTTGCGTGAAAAGAAATCAATTAGTAAGTGAAACAGTGACAAAGCTAAAGAGGAGGCAGTCCCTGAAGTTCCCTTTCAGATAAACATAGTCACGTAGCAGCCCTTCCTTGATAAACCCTGCCTTCTCTAGCACTCTTGCCGAGGCCACATTCTCTGGGAGAACCAGAGCTTCGATCCCCGTTATTCCCTGCAACTCCTTCAATCCAATTTTGAGTGCAGTGATGACTGCTTGAGTAGTGACACCCATTTTCCAGTACTTTCTAGAGATGGCATACCCCATCTCTACTCTGCAACTGTTCATTTCACTGCCTTGCTTGAGCATAATGTGGCCAACTGCCTTATTATTTCCTTGGATGCAAATGGTCTTAAACCAAGGGTGAGGAATCACCACGTTTGCAAGATACTCTCTTGCCCGTTCCTTCGATTTGAAGGGCTCCCACGTCATAAAGCGTGTAACTTCTTCATCACTCGCCCATTCGTAGAAATCATCTACGTCAGCCATATAGAAGCTCCTCAGTTGGACTTGCATTTGCCTCTCACCCATTGTTAAATTTTGAAAATTTGATTTTGGATGGGCTACTACTATAAATCTCTCACCTAAGTAAACTTAAAATATAGAAGCTAATGTTTTGAACAACTTCACTCTTTTATTTTATTGCAGTAGATGGTAGACGTGTCTATGACTTGCATTGTGAGAAGTGTAAGCTGCAATTTATAGGCTGTTCTGTGCTCATTGCTCTAACCGACCATGTTTTTCATGTTTGGAGGATAAAACGTGATTGAATAACAAAGTGGGTTTTGGCTCTTTTTACTGGAGGAGAACTTGAGGTGAAGCACCACTGCTTTCCCTTTGGCAGGCTTTTCGAGAAGCTGCCAATTCCCTTACCACTCTAGGCAAACGATACCAAAACATGCAAAGAGGGTATATTCTTCCACTTTTTTTTTCATTTTGATTTCTTAGTTTGTCTGACATATGCAGTTTTACTTATCGGGGGATTGTAAGGATACGTGCATTCCAGGTTTTATTCCTTCAACAATTTTGTGTGTAAGATCACTGAATAACATTTGATAAGTGAATGTTCTTTTTCCTTACTGTAATCACTTCAGAAGCTTTATTTATGTTTCTTTTATTTTGCGCACGATTATAATGTTCTCTCTATGCTAAAAACAGTAAAACTGGCGAAGGATAGGATTCATGTAGCCATCCATTTTTCTTTTTCTTTTTCTTTTCAATGATTAGTTATTCCAGTCCATCGTACGGACGCAAGAAGGCTGAAAGTTAGTCGTTTTCCCCTCCTTAGGAATTGAGATTTGCACCCCAGTTGTCATATCCCCTTCCCCTTCCCCACCACAATCTCTCTCTATCTCACACGCATATCATATTTGTCTAGCAACCCAACAACATAGAAACTCAATCGAACCTCCGAGTATTTCTCAATCTTACACGAACATCAACTCACTCACCTTTTCCTAGCGTTTATCACATTCACCTATTGATTCACACCTTTACGAATATTTAATCTATTCTTATCTCACCTTTACGTTCTCATACACCTATTCTTATCTCACCTTTATGTTTGCACATCAATTTCTACTAATTGTATCCATGTATCAATTGATTTACCTATGCACATATTTCTAGTTTCAAGATAAAGAATTAAAAATAAATCAAATATTCACAAGGAAAGAACTAAACATTCCATTCAATGGTCAATTAAGTATATATATTTTTGATTTAATATTGTATCTTTGTATAATGACATTTAGTGTATTCGTTTAACCATTCATTATTTGAGAGGAATATTAAATTATAACTTACTTTGAAACAAATAATTTAGTGTCCTAAAATGAAACTAGATATGTACAACATACGAGAAGTATATGCAAGAAAGAGGATTCTTGCTTTCAACTATTCACACACATTTCTATGGGTTTATCTAGGAGATCATACTCCTTTGTAACATTCCACCATTCCTTAAAAGATCCTTAAAAATATCACCAATCAACACATTTTAGGAAGCATAGAAGAAGTCAAGGTACATTGACTGAAATGCAAAACACAAAGCTAGAAATCACATAAGACAAGTTTGCAAGTATAGGATAGATGAATGGTCATTAATATGTCCCTAATCCATAGAGTTAGTCATATATTGTGTCAATAAAATATCATGCTTGTCCAACACAATAATAACTTCTAGGACTATTTGAAAAAAATGTTTTTGTTTCCCTTCCTAGCTAATGTCTTACACGTATTAATATTTTTCTATATCTAGATTCCAAGGAAAGAATTAATTGATAATATTCTTTAGGCTTCTTTGAGGAGTGCATATTTTATGCACTCTATTTTACTTAAGCTACTAGGTGTAGATTCTTTATAGCTTCACAACTAATGCACCCAACACGCATGATCCTTTTCATTGAATCTAATTTATTTAACTTATCAATTTTATAATTCATTAGTTACAATTACCAAGGGATCTAGACATCATCCAAGTTATTTCTACTTTTAATAAGCCATGTCCAAATCACCCTTTTAGGGATATGTATTATATTAAGATTAATATTGAGCGATATATTAATTCTTTAGTATCACTTCAAAGAATCAATAGATATTGATACATTAGAAGCTAAGTTATAGTCTTCTAGACTTCAACTATAAATGAAATCATATAACTAACTCTAACATACTCAAGTTATAAGGTCTAAATTTCACAAGTTAATTACATTTGGGCTAATTTCATGAAGGAAAGAAGTTTAAAAATTCTACTTAACTCATTCAATTTATTATAAATATAATGATTTAATCTTAGCAAGGGTTAAAAAATGTTCATCACCCTTTATGTTTACATATTCTAACATTTGGTCTTGGGTATATATCAAAAGGTCCTTAAGATTTATGTAAACACAATATTTTTCTTTGGAACCAAAGAAAAGAGGTATGGGAATGATGATGATGTATTCACACCCACTTTCAAAGAGGCTCCACTCAAGGATAACCCTAGAGATCTCAATGCAAAGGAGATTGAAATCTTGTAATAGGGTTATTCTAGAGAGTGAATGATAGCTAATGAGGGGTTCGCCACCAAGTGTAAACTTGGAAAAGACAATGAATTGGAAACAATAGTGTTATATGAAAACTAACTATAAATTACCTAAGAAAGTGAACAAAATATAACAAAAAGCTATGAGACTAGAAGTGTGCACTTGGAAGACTGAAAAAGGTAGAATGGAGTTCTGGATCATTGAAAAAGCTACTATAGAAGTTGATTGGGACTCATTTGGCAAGATGTACCATAGAAAAATGGCTCTTGGAAATTTTATGGTTATTTATGTCTTTCATCATGATGATTGGTCTATTTTGCTTTGATTTAATCTTATAATGTGACTTTTGCATTCACATTAAGTCCTAAAATTTCAAATTACAACATCTTGTGAAGGTTTTGTGAAGTGTTGTAACATATTTCTACATTTTTGTACTCTTTTCATTACAATTCACCTAAAAATGTCCTTTTCATCACTTATAAAGTCCTATTTTGAAGTGTTGTAAGGTCTTGTAATAAGATTTCATGCTTTTCTAGGCTTAATTAAGTGTATTTTTGAATGCAATCCCAACAAATAACATTAAATGTGACTTAATTACCAACACCACTTACAAGTCCAAGGTGGAATCCATTCACCATGGGTGGTGAATGAGTCCCTCTTAGCTCCAAATTCAAAATATTTCAAATTTTCTTTTTTGTTTTTATTCAAAATTACCTTATGTTGGCCAATGATGAGGTATCATTAGGTTACTAAGGCATAATTGTGTATAAATAAGTGTTTTCCTCCTCATTTTACATCTCCTCAGTCACTTGTATTCACTAAACATCAATTCACATTTGAGCACTCTGCATCATTCAATCAAGCATCAATCAAGTATCTTGGAGCAACCATTGACATATCTTCAGATTTCGTCAACAAGGTTGTGGTGATTTTAGGATATTTGAATGTTGTTTATTCATCTTTCCTTGTTCATTTCATTTCATTTCTTCATTAAGGGTTTGATTACCAAAGTGGGATTTGACTAAGGCAAATCCCTATAACCTAACCCTTAACCATTTTTCCCCTTTTGCATGTGTTTGCAGACTTGTGTATGATGATTTATCAAGTAATTAGGTGTTGAAAGATGGTCAAGAAGTCAACAAAGTGTTCCATGTCAACTACATCCCATTTCAAGCATGGAGACAACCTACAATCCATTTTCTACAAATTTGACTCTATCAACTTGACAAAAAGACAAGTGCAGAATTGGTGCTATAGAATTGGTCCCTTATTTCACAAAATTTTGGGAGAGGAATAATTCAGCATATATGGAAAATGAAACCTTAAGGTTGGAAAACTAAATTTTGTTAGATTCCAGATCCCGATAGCAAGAATCCTGTTTCTAGGAGCTTTTAACAAAAGCAGGACTGATTCACCATCAGTGGTGAATGAGTCCCATTGGTGATCTTCATTGATTTCTGTCAGCATTCAAGACACTCCAGATTCCTCACCCAATTTCCAGGTGCATTCTATTCAACCTTGTTTAATTTTGTTTTGCATTTATTCATGTTTTAGTTCATGCTTGGATATCACATTATGTTCTCAAACATTGCACATATCTTAGGTTTTGCATTCATAATTAGTCAATTAGTTCATTTAGTTGCATTGAAATAATCTCATTTATCCTTAATCACATCATACATACATTAGTTTGAGTGAGTCACATTGATTTTGAGGGTTTATCTCTCTTCTTTTAGGTGAAAAGCCCTAAGAGTGCAAGAGTAGCCAATAAACCTCATTCAAAATCTATGGTTTATTTTGGTGATCCTGCATATTGAGCACTTTATCTTTCTAATTTCAATTGCATCTTGCATCCTAGGTTCCATTTACATTGAGATTCAAATAGATTTTTCTTTTTTTTGCATCCTAGGATTTCTCAAGTTGCATTAGTGAAAGACTCATTTAGACTTCATTTTTGCATATCATATCATCCAAAAACTAAAAATATACATTTGCATCCTTAGTTTGCATCTAAAAAGCATTAAAATCACTTTAAATTGTTTGAAAAACACAAAAAAAAATGTCATAACTAGACTCAATCACCACCCTGGGTGAATTAGTCAACCTACACATTTTATACTACATTTTTGTTATCTATTGTTATTTCTCTATTTTAGTTTGTAGAATTTCTGTTATTTACATTTTGCACTCCTAGATTGCATTGCATTTGCATTCACCTTTCCCTTTATGCTACTTGTATGAGTGTTTGGTGCCCCATTGATAATACTTTATTGAGACGAAGTTCCAGACTCATGGCTTCCTATGATAGAATTTTCATTGTGGACCTTGGGATCTCAAGATATCCTAATCCTAGTATGGACAATGGAGCATTAGGCATGGATACTAGCACTACTATGCCTTCACCTTTCCATCCAATGCATGTTGACACACAAAACAGTTCCATTCCATAGGATAAAGTCATTAGTATTCATGAGGATTTTGTACATTTACAACAAGATTTAGGGTATGTGCAAGATCATCATTGAAAAAATAGACCCTTAAGTGGCAAAAAATTCAAAAAATTCAGAATTAGGAAACTTGATGTAAAAATTTGAATAAGTTATCTATATTATTTCAAAAATATGTAAGAATATAATCTGTAGCAAATTTAATGTAGTTTCTAAACTACTAGGTTTTTTTTTTTAAAATCTATTTAGTGAAAATTTGAAATTTCAGGGAAAAAATAAGTAGGTGTATGCCTGAGCACCCTAACCACAATAAAAAGATAATATTTTTTTTATAAGATTTGAGAAATAAGTAGAGGACTCATGTCCAGATGTGATGCATATTTTTTTGTAATTTTTTTCCAAGTAAATAATTAATTATGATTTTATTATTATTATTTTTTTTAAATATTAAAGCTTGTATGTCTGACCACCTTAACTTGGTAAAAACTTCATGAAATTCAATTTTACTTTTTTTAATCCTATAGTATGTGAAGTATAGAATGTGATGCATGTCTTGGATTCAAAAAATGTTACACTGTTTGAAAGTTATAGATATTTTTCAATCAACCTATCAATCATGACTTTAGTCATAATTCAAATAGAAAATGAATAATAATAATTTATTAAATTCAAAGTAAAGCATAATTTGTATTGGTGGAAAGCTGAGAATCTCCTTTAAAAATCCTTTTCATCTCATCAATTTTGGGTAAAAAAAAGGTCATCAGCCACATACCCTACAAATACCCATCATATCGCCACTTTTTGGCTGCATGATCATGCACATACCCTTTAAGTCTTGAAAACATTTACACCACTGCCATACTTGCAATAGAAAATCTTCATCGTTTGATTGAAAGTGACGATGGCTTACAAGTCATGAAAAGAATTGTCGAGATATGCAAAAAACAATTTCCTTCTACTTCCCAGTCAACAAACATTGTTGTGAACCGAGGACCTCACATTCCTCCCCCTTCAACCATAGCATCCATACTAACTTATACCACTCCTCAAGTTACAACAACTATGCAACAGGTTAGTCATATGACTCCTTTGGCTATTCCAACTAGCATTCCTAATTCTTTTGTGGCATCGAATACTCCTTCTACCTTTACCCCTCTTAGTGTCCCTTTCACTTCCCCTAACATTACATACACTCCATCACCATTTTCCCTTCCACCTCATACCACTTACACTGATCCCATCATTACACAACTCTTTAACACCGTTTCATCCATGCAATGAAAAATATCCACCATTAGCCAAAGTCAAAATGCTCCACCCACATATCATGTCCATAGTAGCCCATTATCCTTAGAGATCTTAAGCACATAGATGCCAGAAGGAATTGAAATTCCTAGGTTTGAGAAATATAGAGGTGAAGGAGACCCTACTAATCATGTCAATGCTTATACAACCTTGTGCAGTGATTTTGTCCTTGATGATAAGCTATTAGCCAAACTTTTCCCTAGGACCTTGAAGGACACTGCATTAGAGTGGTTTTCAAACCTGCCTAGTCATTCAATCCAATCATTTTATGAACTTGTGGATGCTTTCATAAGTCATTTCCAATGCCATATGACTCCCAAAAAGAAAATGGTTGATTTAATGATATGTAAACAAAATATAGATGAAAAAGTAACTAATTTCATTTCACGATATCAATCATTGTATGCGCAAGTTGATGTCAAGATCCCCGATTCACATATGCAAAAGATGTTTATCAAAAGCTTGACACTCACCTTCAAGATAAGTTCACTATGATTAAATTTCCTTCGTTCATGCATTTATGCACGACCCTTTGTGACTATCACAACTTAGTTTCTAGTTGTGATTCCAATTCCACTTCTAACTGAGTTGAGAATTCCAAACAGAGCAATCAAAACAACGTGCAAACCTTTTGAAAACCAAATAGAGGATTTTTATAGTTCAATCTGCATCCTCAACAACAAACTCAACCTATTCAAAGTCAAGTGGCAGTTGTTAAAGCAATGATGCCCTTTACCCATGGGGACTTGAAGAGACAATTTAACCCCTTGTATAATACTCTCCATAGCACAATGAATCAATTGATACAACAATAAATGATAACTTTTCCTATAGATAAACCACTTGATCCCACCAAGCCTTTACCACCCACCTTTAAACCAAATTATTATTGTCATTTTCATCACCTTTATCCATTGCGGGTGTCAATGATCAAGGCAATAAGTTCGTTGCACCCCCTAATCAAAATTTACAAATCTTTAAAAACCCTATGCCTAAACATAATGTTTCATTTGTCAAGGCTAGTGAACCTTCAAACACTCATGTGATGAACATTAATACAACTAATGAACAACATGATATTGCTCCAATTGTTACCCAAGTTAATCTTATGTATGAACTTTTGGGTACGATAAATTTTGTCCCTTGTAAGGGCCCAACCAACAAATCTATTGATATTACATTTTCTTCTCATGATATACTTAAAAATCTTCCTCATGGTCCTCTTTACATAGCTAGCAGAATCTATGATAAGCCCACCAATGGGATATTAATAGATCTTGCATGTGGCGAGAATGTGATCACAAAAGAATTTTTAGTACTACATGAGATTTATCAAGAAGAATATGATAAACCAATCTCATGGATTAAAACACATACTGGTTTTGCATGCCCTATGATCATATCGATCATACTCCCATTACAAATAGGACCCAAAACTTTGGATGTAACATTTTCTATTATTCCAGAATCAGATCAATTTCATCTATGGCTAGGCTACCCTTGGATTCACATGATGAAATCAATCCCCTCAGTTGTTCAAAAATATTTGAAGTTTCCACATGGAAATGAAATATTTACAATACACCATAGTGGTTTTTATCCATTGTATTCTAGAAGGGTAATTTCTCCTTAGAAGCTTATTGGCTTGAACCTATGGAACCCATCACCCCTCACACAAAATTCTATTTCATAGCCTATCAAAAGTACAAAGCAAAAAAAAAGCCAAATTATCTCTTTGTAACATGTCCCCATCCATTTCCACTTCTCCTATCCTAGATGAGATATTGCTTTAGTGTAAGTCTAAAACTGAAAAAGAAAATACAACCTCCCAAACAACCAACAACAAACACTTCACCTTCATCATTTAAACAACCAAGAGATACTGAAACCAATCCTATTATGCCTCCTCGCATTAAACAAGTGTATAAAGCTAAAGAGAAAGTGATTGACCTGTCTTCTTCGGTTTCTTCCATTCTTCCCTTTTCAGAAGAAAAGGAACCTATGATGGATCAACCTGCTCTTACCCCTCAACAACTTCAAAATAAAATAAAATGAAACCATGGTGCTAGGAAGCGTAGGCGTCATCTTCATCTCCTTGCTCATCAGTCACGAATGGAAGAAAAAATGAAAAACCAACCTCCAACTTTGACAAAAGCAATAGATGATAACCCTCCTCCTCCTGACCCGCCACAAGATAGTATAGTCCAACCCTCACAAAAAAATGATCCAATCGAACAACCACAACTTTTGATAAATCCTTCCTTGGAAATAACCCTTCATCCTATCATAATCAATCTTGATGATGATGATGATGAGAAAATCACTAAAATAGATGAAGAAGTGCATAACGATTTAAACTCTTTATTTTCATCTACCATGAGCTTAAGTGATAAATCTTCTACACCAAGTGAAGAACCTAGCACTTCTCCTAGTTTGACACTTGCGATTCTTCCTTTGGATAGTCAACCGCCCTCACAATACACTGAACATGATTGGGAGGCAGATGACTTATTAGATGGTTGACTTGCATTCGCCTTGCTATCATTTTACATTTCTTTTCCTATTTTTCTTTTCTTTGGTGTGCTTGTATGTGTGTATCGTGTTCCCTTGTACTATGTGTTTGATGTTCTCTCTTTGTTCCCTTCCTCTATTTGTTCCTCTATTCTTCTATATGTCGTACTTTATCTTTTCCTTTTTCTATTTTGTTTTTTGTTTCCTTTTGGGGATGACACAAAGCATAGAGATGCCCAATGTCTCTTCCATGTTGACCCAAAAGTTCCTTTAATTTTCTCTTTTGCTTTTTGTTTTGTGTTTTCCTTTTAGGGATGACACAAAGCATAGAGACACCTAATGTCTCTTCCATGTTGACCCAAAAGGTCCTTTTTTTAATTTTTTTAATTTTTTTCCTTTCGGGGATGACACAAGGCATTGAGACCAAAATGTCTCTTTCATGTTGACCCAAAATATTTTTCTTTTCTTTTTCCTTTCATTTTCTTCTATTTTTGTTTTGGGGATGATGTAAGGCATTGAGAAGTCCGCAATGTCTCTTCCATTTTGATCCAAAACGAACTTTTTTTTTCTTTTTTTTTCACTCTCTTTATGTCATTCTTCCAGTTCTATGTGCTTTGGGGAATGATGACAATTTCGAGCTCTTTAATAAAAATATTGTAGCAATGAACATAATGAACCTACATCTATAGATCCCTTATGTGTTTGGTGTGTTCTTTTTTGGGGCGACAACCTCCCTTTATTTTATTTACTTTTTCATTTATATGAAGCAACCTTACTCGGAAACATATAACTTGACATAGGGCTTTCCAAGTTGGATCTCATGTCTTGTTTACTTTTTGCAATTTTCCTTTGCTACTTTAAAGTAATTGCTCACAAAATATTGTGTTGCAATTCCTTTAAATTGGGGGGCATACATTGGCATAATTTCATTTGCATTCTTGGTTCTTATTGTAGCCTTATCACTTCATATAATGCATTTGTCACTTTATGGATGACATTGGGTGTGATGTCCTTCATAATTGTAACATATCATAGCATATCACATTCCTCTTGGTGGTTTGATGTGACACACTACATCCCCTAAGTTGTGAATATTTTACTATTTGATTGGTTCTCTCTTGGAGACATTAGACATAATTTTCCCTAAGTGATAGACCTTGCATGGACTTAAAAAGACTCCTTTGAACATCTTTTCCATTTTACACTTAAATTACACTTTTTACATTTTTCATTTTACATCTTTGCCACCTTGCATAATACAACTTGCATGCCTATGGTACCTTGCTCTTTGTTCACGAGTTCTAAGAATATGAAGCTTTGCTTGTCTCATGAAGCATAGACCAAAATTTTCCTTTGTGGTGCCTTGTAAAATTTATCAAGAGGCATAACTTTGATATAGTTGAGCGGCAAGCCCATTTAGTGGCACGACTTTCCCCATAGCCACCTATATGTTTGTGAGTGCATACCAACTAGCATATGTACTTCACCTTTTTTGGTCTTCTCACCCGGCAGACTACTGTGAGTTTCGTTGTCCCAAAGAGACTATGCATTCTCTTTTTCTCACAAACAGCCTAGATCTAATCCACAACTAGTTGGACAAATGATTGAAGCTTCATCTGATTCTCCCTTTTCTTTTTCTATTTCACATGTGTGCTCCTTTGTTCTTATGTTTAGTTTTCCATGGGATCTTCATCCTGGGGGTTTGATCATCCCTCCTAATCATTGTTATTCTATCTTGCTAACATAAGTCCATTTGGATCCTTCTCGATGTGCATGGCTACTTTAGTGTGATTTTGAAGCAAGTTCATCCTCTCACTAAAGTGGGGGCTAAATTTAGAATAGAAAAATGGCTCTTGGACATTTTCATTGTTATTTAGGTCTTTCTTCATGATGCTTGGTCTATTTTGCTTTGATTTAATGTTGTAATGTGACTTTTTCATTCACATTAAGTCCTAAAAATTCAAATTATGATGTCTTGTGAAGGTGTTGTAAAGTTTTGTAACATATTTCCACATTTTTGTAGACTCTTTTCATTATAATTCACCTAAAAATCACCCTTTCATCACTTATCAAGTCCTATTTTGAAGTGTTGTAAAATCTTGTAACAAGATTTCATGCTTTTCTAGGCTTAACTTCACTATTTACACCTCTCTTATGCTTTATTTGACCCCTTTATGCACTCATAAGGCTTAATTAAGTGTATTTTTGAATGTAAGCTTGACAAATAACATTAAATGTGACTTAATTCCTAACACCCACTTACAAGTCCAAGGTGGGACCCATCGCCATGGGTGGAAAATGAGTCCCTCTTGGCTCCAAATTAAAAATATTTCAAGTTTTCTTTTGGGTTTTTATTCAAAATTACCTTATGTCAACCTATGATGAGGTATCATTAGGTTATAAGGCACAAGTGTGTATAAATAATTGTTTTTCTCCTCATTCACTTGCATTCACTAAACATCAATTCACATTTGAGCACTTTAAATCATTCAATCAAGCATCAATAAATTATCTTGGAGTAGCCATTGACATATCTTCAGATTTCTTCAATAAAGTTGTGGTAAGTTTATGAAATTTTCATGTTGTTTATTCATATTTCCTTCTTCATTTCATTTCATTTCTTCATTAAGGGTTTGATTACGAAAGTGGGATTTGACAAAGGAAAATCCATATAACCTAACCCTTAACCATTTTTCCCCTTTTGCATGTGTGTTTGCAGACTTGTGTATATAAATTTATCAAGCAATTAGGTGTTGAAAGGTGGTCAAGAAGTAAAGAAAGTGTTTCAAGTCAACTACATCCTATTTCAAGCTTGGAGACAACCTACAATCCATTTTCTGTAGATTTGACTCAATCAACCTGATACAAAGACAATTGTAGATCTGGTGCTACATAATTGTTCCCTAATTTCACAAAATTTTGGGAGAGGATTGATTCGCCATCTATGGTGAATGAGTTCCACCTTAAGGCTGGAAAACAAGGTTTTTTTAGATTCTAGATCCCAACAGTCAGAAACCTGTTTCCAAGAGTTTTTTCCAGAAGCAGGACTGATTCACCATCAGTGGTGAATGAGTCCCCGTGGTGATCTTGATTGATTTTTGTCAACATTCAGGACACTCTAGATTCATCACCTGATTCCCAAGTGCACTCTATTCAACCTTGTTTAATTTTGTTTTGCATTTATTCATGTTTTAGTCCATGTTTTCATATCATACTATGTTTTCAAACATTCCACATATCTTAGGTTTTGCATTCATAATTAGTCAATTAGTTCATTTAGTTGCATTTAGATCATCTCATTTATCCTTAATCACATGATACGTTCATTAGTTTGAGTGAACTACATTAATTTTGAGGGTTTATCTTTCTCCTTTTAGGTGAAAAAATTTAAGAGTGCAAGAGTAGCCAATAAACCTCATTCAAAATCTATGGTTCACAAGCTAGGGTATCCAAAGCTACAAAAATCTCTACCAGGCCTATACAGTGGGACTCATTCTCCAATAGTGGTGAATCAATCCACTTCTTCTTTTCTAGAAGTTATGAACTGGCTTATGTGCCTCTCGGTCTACTCTACTCTTTTTAATTGGTTTCTAGATCCAAAACTACAAAATGGCACCTGCAGACCTTCTCCAGACTTCTCCAAGGCTTGATAACAACTTTAGAAACTTTGACAACTTGACAACATTTCTCCAACTTCGGTTCTTGATAAATCTGCAAGCTAGCCCTACAAATTACACACAAGAAGAGGGATTTTCCTTGGTTAAACCCCTTGTTGGTAACTAAACCTTGAAATGAAAGTAAATATAAAAGGAGGATGATGAATGAAAAAAAGATAATTTTGAAACTCAACAAACCCTAGCAATAAGGTGTTGCATACATGTAAGTAATGGTTGCAATGGATGTGGTTCTTGACTCTTGCTCGATGTTGATATATCTTGAATGAAGCTCTTGCTTGAATCACAAACCCTAGAATTCTTAGCTCTAAAACAACATGATGCAATCAATATTGGAAATGATGAATGACACTTGAAGATGCTCTAGAATGCTTGATAATCTTCCCTTGAAATGTATTGAATGCTCTTGTGAATGCTCAGATTCTCTTGTCAACTCACTAAGTGATCTCTTAATGCTCTTGTGAATGCTCAAATGCTCTTGTGAACTCACTAAGTGATCTCTTGAATGCTAGGTGTTGAATATGAGTGAAAAGACCTTGTATTTTTACTTAATTATGCAAGAATTCCAAAAAAATACTACACTACAAGCTGACATCAGATCTAGGAGAATAAAATCTTACTAGAAATTTGATTTAAAATTTGAATTTTGGTCACATGGGATTCATTCACCCAAGGTGGAAAATGAGGCCCATTACAGATAATGTATCAAACCAAAAATGAAAAGTGTTTAGAAATGTGTGAAACCTACATTGGGGCCAAAAAATCTAGGTTGGACTCATTCACCCAAGGTGGCGAATGAGTTCCACACACTAAATTTGGGCCACAAAAGCCACAATCACCTAAATTATGATTGGTCATTGGTTGGTGTTGGGATTAACCTCAAAAAGATGCAATAAATGAGGCTTGTGGATGCAAAATATGACCAATTAAAGCATAAAAAAGACCAACTATTAATGACAATCCTAGAGGAATGTGAAAATGTGTTACAACACTTTAAGACACTCTAAATAAGGCAAGGTTAATGTTTTTATGATTAAAATTAGATTTATTTTATAAAACCCTAGAAAAGTGTGAAAGTGTGTTACAACACTTCAAAACAATTTTGCAAGGAACTATTAAATTTCATTAGTTAACAAGGGTCCAAGACCTAATGTGAATGTGTTATCCACATTACAATACTAAATGAAGGCAATATTAATTCAAAATCGTGAGGAGGGCCCAAATGAGTCAGTAAAAGTAGAAGGGTTACTTTTTTAGTGACTCTATTTAGCAAAACACACTAAAGTAGACAAGCATGCATCAAGAGGGATTATAATGTACCAATGCTAGCAAGATGAGATGACAATGATCAAGAGGGGTGATCAAGCCCCTAGGATCAATATCCCATAACAAAGTAACATGAGAAGAAAGGAATGCAAATGAGAATGAGAGAAAGAGCAATGACAAAGCCAACCATACACTTCCAAAGATGAAAAAGAAGAAAAAAAGAGAGATAAAAAGAATAAAATCAAATTTCAACCATTTTTTCATCTCGATGTGGATCAGATCTAGGTTGTTTTCCTAGAAAACACATACTCACTTTGAGGAAATGAAACTTCTAGCTGTCCGCCAGGTGAAAATTCCTGAAAGGTGAGAAACATACACTCATGGCTAGTATGCACTCACACACATGCAATTGGCTATGGGGAAATTCATGCCTTGGATTGGACTTCTCACTCAGCCATACCAAAGTTATACCTCTTGATAACTTTAATAAGGTGCCACACAAAAATTATTTTTTGAGATTCATGAGGCAAACAAAACTTTGTATGCTTGAAGCTCATGAGAAAACAAGATGGCGCTATAGGCATGCAAGTTGTGTTATGCAAGGTGGACATATAAGAAAAAATGCTAAAATGTAACATGCAATGAATGTTCAAAGGATTCTTGCTTAGTTCATGCGATGTCTTTAACTTAGGGAACGTTGTGCCTAATGTCTCCAAGAGATGACCAATCATAGAATAGGAAATTCACAACTTAGGGGATGTAGTGTGTTGCATCAATCTACTAGAAGGAATGCAATATGCTAAGAGAGATCACACTCTTGAAGGAAATTACACCCAATTTGATCCAAAAAGTGACAAACACATCGTATGAAGTAAGAAGGCTACACTAAGAATAAAGAAAAGGGAAAAAATGCAAAATAATAATGCCAATGTATGCCCCCACTTTAAAGAAATTGCTAAACACCATACTGTGAGCAATTAATTTAAAGTAGCAAATAAAAAATGTAGAAAACAAAGAAGACATGAGATCCAACTTGGAAAGCCCTATGACAAGTCATATGTTTCTGAGTAAAGCTACATCATGTAAGAGAAAAAGAAATAAAAGAGAGAGGTTTCCCCCAAAATGAAAACACCAAATGCATAAGGGATCTATGGATTTGGGGTCAATATGTTCTTTGCTCCAATGTTTTTAGAGAGCTTGGAACTGTGATCATCCCAAAAATACACATAGAATATGAAGAATGACACAAAGAAATAAAAAAAAAAGAAAAACAAGACAAATGAAAAAGATAAATGAGAAAGGAAAAAGGAAAGAAAAAGCCTTCTGGGTCAGCATGGAAGAGACATAGGGTGTCTCAATGCCTTGTGTCATCCCTAAAAGGAAAAACACAAGACAAATGAAAATAATAAATGAAAAGGCGAAATGAAAGAAAAATCCTTTTAGGTCAACATGGAATAGACATAGGGTGTTTTGATGCCTTGCATCATCCCCAAAAGGAAAAAACAAGACAAATTAAAAAGATAAATGAAAAAGGTGAAAGGAAAGGAAAATCCTTCTAGGTCAACATGGAAGAGACATAGGGTGTGTTGATGCCTTGCATCATCCCCAAAATGAAAACATAGGATAAAAGGCGAAAGAGATGCATGGCATAGAGAAGAATAAAGGTATAGATAGAGGAATGTCACAAAGAGAGAGAACATCAAATAAAACGTCACAGGGGATCACATCACACACATGCAATCACACAAAATAAAATGAGAAAGAAATAATGCAAAATACTAGTAAGGAACATGCAAGTCAACCTATGAGTAAGTCGTCTACCTCCCAATCTTAGTTTTTATAAGTGGAAGGAAAACAATGAACCTAAGGGACAATGAAAAATGCAATACTAGGAGAAGGCTATCAATTGCTTTCCCCCACAGTGTGAGAGAAGAATGAGCCAAGGTAGGTGATGGGAAAGGTCATGTAATAGCGAGAATAGGATATTCTACAACTATTACATGACAAGGGGGTCAAACAATATTAAGCAAGGAAACCACACGATGGTAATCATTGCCATAAAAGTGAAAGATTTTCAATACTAACTAGAATGCATGACATTCATCGATACTATGTTTGAGAATTTTATGATATGTACAATGTGGGACTTTTGTATCTTTACGATAAATAACCAATCTATTCATGGGTGGTAATGTTATGAGTCATTTGTTCAAAAGAAATTGTAGTTACCTTTCACTTTCAAGTGGTGGTTGAAGGGGTTGTAATTTTTGTAATTTGTAAGGCCTCTTGCATTTTCTAGATTCACCAAATTTTCTAGATGGGATTAGGGTAGGAGGTCCTGAGATGATTTTATCTTTATCCTTGTTATTTTTTTGATTAATTGGTTGTTCCTTAGCAAGTAGGACATTCAAATTAGGAGGGGATTCTAAGATCACTATGCCATCACAACAAATCCTTAGATATTCTTTAATAGGCTTATCATTATGAGGGGGATCTTGATATCCTAGTCCCTTTGTGGTTTCATCAGTTGGTAATTTCTCTAAGAGTTGATGAATTTCATGTTCACTTGTTGTATAACATCCTTGTTTACTCAAGATTTTGAGGCCTTTTCCATACATTTCTTCAAGATTGATGGGAGTGTTTGTTACTTTACTATCATAAAATAATTGTTTGTTTGCTTGTTTAGAGGAACTAGGTTCACCTCTTATAGGGGACTTAGGTTAAACTTTTCTTTCAGGATATATGTAACCAAAAATCTCAAGAGGTGGTATTGTAGGAAGATCTTGTTTTTTGATGAATGGATAAAATGATACATTAGCTTCAAGGTTGTCAAGACAATCATTTAGGAACCTATTCATGCTAGCATCATCTTCTCAGATGATGTCAATATCATGAGGAGGACATGCATTAGGAGTTTAGTGAGCATGACTGAGTTCAATGTCATTAGGGTCATTTACAAAAGCACATATCCATGATGTAAATTTTAAATTCTAAACTATGCAACAATGTTTTAAATGCAATTTTGATTTTAAGAAATGGCCAAGATGAATAAATTTAAGCTAAATGCAATGAATTAAATGAAAAAAAAATTATGTAGACTAAAATAGAGAGATATAAACAACAAACGAAAGCTTAGAAACTGAACTTTAAATGCCAAAAAATGTAGTGAAAAATATGCAAAGGGACTAATTTTCCCAAGGTGGTGAATGAGTCCAAGTGCTAATTTTTTTGAAATTTTTTTGAATTTTTTAATTGAATTTTATGCTTTTTCTTTTTTTGGATACTATTTCTACACTTGCTCATAAACAAACAAACATTAACATTTTTTAGTCAAACTAAGCAAACCAAATCAAGCATCCCTATGAGATATTCAAACATACCTAATAATACAAACACAAAAATAAAAGATCAAATAAATTAATTGAAAGCATGTAAAGAAAAAAAGCATGTTCATACCTTATCCCATAGTGAGAGTGGTGCTCCTTTGATGTGAAAATGATGCCGTTTTCTACCCCCTTGATAAGCTTCCAATGATGAAGATACAAAGATGCAAATGATGGAGATGAAAGTGCCTATTGTGAAAATGCTAAAATTGTGGATGAGATTGTGGATGATTGTGGCTTCTATTTACAGATTGAAGGGTTGAAGAAAGGAGGAATGGGAGGAATGTGGGACTAAAGGAGATTCAATAAGATTGTGACACTTTTCACAAATCTAATCGGTGAAGTTGGAGCATATTTTGGAGAATATGCATAGTTAATGCATGTGGTTGAGGATTTGAGAGGTGTAAGAGAGATTAATTCATGTGTAAGAGGCATTAAATGAATATGGTTGAGAAGTTTTGGAGGGAAATTGTTTGGGAAAGAAAGTCAAATAAATGGAGTTAATGAAGGAATATTCCCTTAGAATATGCCTTTTTGGAGAATATATGATTTTGGAGAATCTAATCGGTGAAGTTGGAGCATATTTTGGAGAATATGCATAGTTAATGCATGTGGTTGAGGATTTGAGAGGTGTAAGAGAGATTAATTCATGTGTAAGAGGCATTAAATGAATATGGTTGAGAAGTTTTGGAGGGAAATTGTTTGGGAAAGAAAGTCAAATAAATGGAGTTAATGAAGGAATATTCCCTTAGAATATGCCTTTGTGAGGGAAAATGAGATAATTAGATAATTAAAAGAATTGATTTTCATGTGCAAGTGGGTGGGTTAGTCAGGGGTTGAGATTGACCAAGGTTGAGCCAAAATCTAGAGAATGGGTAATTAGGATTAGGAGTTAATTAATCTAGAATTAATTAAATTGGAGGAATTTAGGGGATTTGATATTTGATTTAAATGATTTGGTTTATTAAATAAGATGAGAAGAATTTAGGGATTTGATTAAATAAATGGATTTATTTAAATCAACCTAATGAACATTGGTGAATTAATTTAATAAATTACTTTATTTAATTAATAGAGGAATTTGGCGTTAATTAGTTAGATTTAGATCCATAATGTCAGTATTATTTGAGTGTCAACATTTTTCCTCTCTTTGAAGTAGCATTCCAATTGCGTTGGTTCAAAGAATAACATTTCCAAGATCAAAATTCAGAAATTTCCTAATTTTTTTGGATGTCCTATTGTTGCCCCAGCAGAAAGAAGTATGCTAGTACACTACCCCCTAGAGAGATCAGGCAAAAATTTCAATTTTAAGGTAGATCTCATGACAAAGAGGTTCAAGATGGATGTATGGATGGTTAGAATAGATCTATATGATAATGACAATGCAAATGAGATGAATGATATTTCCTATTATGATGATATGGGTATGTGCAGGATCATCACGGAAAAAATAGACCCTTAAGTGGCGAAAAATGTAGAAAAATCAGAGTTAGGCAACTTGATGTAAAAATTTGAATTATAATTTATCTATATTATTTCAAAAATATGTAAGAATAGAATTTGTAGAAAATTGAATGTAGTTTCTAAACTACCAAGTTCATTTAAAAAAAAAATGATTTGGTGAAAATTTGAAATTTCAATGTAGTAGTATTTAAATTTCAAGGAAAAAATAAGTAGGCATCTGTCTGACCACCCTAACCATAATAAAACAATAATATTTTTTTTTTAAGGTTTTAGATATAAGTAAAGGACTTATGTCTCGATGTGATGCATATTTTTTTGTAATTTTTTTCCAAGTAAATAATTAATTATGATTTTTTTATTACAACTTTTAAAAATTTTACAAACTTTTATGTTTGGCCACCTTAACTTGGTCAAAACTTAATGAAATTCATTTTTTTTTAATCCTATAGTATGCAAAGTATAGAATGTGACACATGTTTTGGATTCAAAAAATGTGATACCATTTGAAAGCTATAGATGTTTTTCAATTAGCCTATCAATCAGGACTTTAGTCATAATTCAAATAGAAAATGAGTAATAATTATTTATTAAATCCAAAGTAAAGTATAATTTATATTGATGGAAAGCTGAGAATATCCTTTAAAAACACTTTTCATTTCATCAATTTTGGGTAAAAAAAAGTCATTAGCCACATACCCTACACATACCCATCATATCGCCACTTTTTGGCCCATCATGATCCTGCACATACCCATATGTATGAGTATGGAAGATGGGTATGCTAAATTTTTATGAATGCAGGATGGATTCATCTCATGGTAGCATGTTAGCATGAAAGAGGATAGAATAATGAGAGGGATCAACCCTTGATTCTAAGAAGATATAGAAGTCCAACAATTCTATGAGTTGTTGAGACTTATTTAGATGTGATAATGAATGTTGTATTGCTTATCCAAGGATTGGGGATGTAAATAAAGAGCATAACTTTCCTTATTTTTGATCACACACATAGATACGATGCATCAAGGTATAGTAAATTAGGATGACATTGTACCTAGTGAGATGGACTTTGACAGTTAGATAGGAGTATCCATGTTCATGCCTAGCATACAAAACCTTATTAAGATGCACTTAAAATATTTCAAACATCTCAGACCAAAACATAGAAAGGTAAAACCTTCCGATGTAATATTCAACAAGACATCCAAGACATGCTCCCTACAAACCGAACAAAATTAGCATGACCAAGGTTATACTACAAGAATATACAATAAGCAAAATAGATAAAAGATAATGATAAATGCCCCATTCCTTTCTCTCTAAATAATTTTGATTAGACATCATTAAAAGGTCATTGTAATGAGTGCAATATAATAAATCAAAAGAAAATATCAAGCAAACAAACAAGGCAATGTTCTTCATACCTCTAGCCAAGACTAAACTATGGCGATGTCTGATGTTGATGTCTATTGTAGGAAGGATGCATCCTAGGACATGATGATGAAATGATGGTAAGAATAACGTTGAGATAATAGGCTATTGATACCAAGATTTGATCAACTTGTTTACCTACTGACCTAGACCTGAGACCTTTTACATTTGAGTTTTCACTTTTGATTTTCCATACTTGCTTCTGATCATTTCACCAAAGGTTGAGGATGACGATCATTTATTATGAAAAGATTTTTATCACATGTGAATGTAAAATGGGATGGATAATTTTGGGTTTTATGAATGTTTTTGGTATTTTTTTAAAATTTTGAGGCTATTTTGGGATTTTTGAGATGTTTTACAAATGTTTTGATTTTCAAAATTTCTAATGTTTTTTCATTTTATGATATTTTGACCAAGAACCTAACCTAAAGACCTATCCTAGGGACCTCGGGGGCTGATCAAATATTAGAATTGCCTACATTATACAAGAAAAGACCACATAGTTTGATTGACATAGACTCATTTATTGATGAGCTATGAACAATTGCATTGCCATTTTATTATGATGGACTCCTAAAGGACTAACCTAATGTGTCTCGGGGGCACATCAATGATGGCCTTTCCTACGTTCAAGCTCAGAGACTCATAGTTTGACACAATGAAATTATTATTATTTTTATTTTTCTAAAATTTTGACCTATTCTTGGATTTTCTGATTTTCTGAATGATTTTGGATTTTCTAATTTTAAGGAAGATTTCAAGAATATACATGAATTTGATCAAATGTAGGTATAATAACATGCCCCCAGGATGAGGTGATAGACTACTTTGATATATTAAGGACAAACTAACCTAAATGTGTCGAGTAGTTGTAGGGTGGAACATGATGCAAACATAAGATCTAGCTATGATGCATACATGGATGGGTGATGGAAGGATCACTGGAATGCAATGGGTGAATGTGATGGAAAGTGATGGTAGATGATGCATAACAAGTTAATGAATTGATCAAGTGGATGGAAAGTGCTTATTTACACAAGGAACATGTTTTCCAAGTTTTTAGAAAGGTACTTACCCAAAGCACCACCAAAGTGGTTTTCACTAGAGGACAATTTTTTTATCCCTTTTTAGATTTTTTTTAATTTTTAATTTTTTGGATTTTTTGGATTTTTTTGATTTATACCTTGCAAGCTTAGGCATTAAACCTTTTGAGATGAGAGATATTGATGAGCTCCTGTAGAGGCTTACCTTTAGGTGTAAATATTTTGCATGCTCCTAATTTATAACTTGCAATGATGACAAAGGGTCCCAACCAATTAGGTTCAAATTTTCCATTGTTGTCTAGATTTGGTACATTCTTCTAGTTTTCTTTCAACACAAGATATATGAATTAAAATGATCAAATATTTATTTTATTATAGCTCCTTTTGAGATGGTTTTGATACACCTATAGATGGTTCAAAGAATCCATGCTCTACCCATCCAGTAGTTCTAGCTCGTTCAACCATGACACCTAATATTCTCCATCAATAATGAGATTTTGCAATGATATTCTTAAGGATGGGAGCTCGATCTCAATTGGAAGGATGGATTATGATTCATAGAATAGGGATAAATGGGTTTCACCTATAGATGTGTGGATACTCGTTTGGTAGGCCCATAAGGTGGGATTCAACTTTAGGTTCTAGTCACGACCAATTTCATTGACGGTTTTCTTTAGGATTTTCAAGATGGTTTTATTGGTAGCCTCAACTTGGCCATTACCTTAGGGGTAATATGGGGTGGAGAACCAATGTTGGTCTTGAACACCCTAATTCTTGAAAGGTGTCTCATTATTTGAGATAAGGGCTTGTGGGACACCGTAGTGGAAAATTAGGTAGTTTAGGATGAATTTGGAGATCTGCTTCCCTATAATGTAGGCCATTGGGATAGCCTATACCCACTTCATGAAGTAATCTATTGCAATGATAATGAACTTGTGTCCATTAGATGAGGTGGGTGATATTTTTCCAATGAGATCGAGCCTCCATTGTGAAAAGGGCCAAGGTGTTATAATTGGTTGAAGCTCCTAATCCTGTGCATGGATGAGGTCCCCATGTTGTTGGAATTGCAAGCATCTTCGCACATAATCATGAGCTTCCTTCTCCATTATAGGCCAATAATACCTAGTCCTCAACAATTTCTAGGCCAAGGTCATACCACTAGAATGTGAACCACAAATACCATCATGTACCTCAGTTAAAGTAGTCAAAGATTTCTCAAGGTTAACACAACCGTAAAAGTGTTCCTTCGTTACTTCTATTGTAAAGGGTATTATCTAAGATAATGAAATGGGATGAATTCTTAATAAAGGTTCTCTTGAGGTTTGGGGTGATTTTACTAGGGAGGAATCCTATTTTTAGGTAGGTGTATATGTCATGGTACCAAGGATCACCAGGATGAATGATTTCACACACGATCTCCAAATATGGTACCTTGAAAGCTAGTACAAGAAGCTGCTCTACCAAGAATTCATGTTTATGGATGTTGCATGGGATATATAGTAATGATCCAATTGTTTCCATAGCGATAGCTACTCTATTGTTTTCCCTTGGTATTTGCTCAAATGTGATGTCGATAAAGAATTCCTTGAGACTAGCTCCACCAATTTCTTAGATGGGGTATGCTTGTCATCCTTTGTTTGGTATTCATCATTTACCTGATTGATGATTAGTTGTGAGTCCCCATAGACCTTAAGTGCCATAATTTTCCACTGTGCCACAATTTTGAGTCCTATGACAATGGCCTCGTACTCAACAATATTATTGGTGCACAGAAAATATAGCTTATATGACTTCGAGATGCAATCTCCTTCTGGTGTGATGAAGAAGAATCTTTATCCTTGAAGCACCTCTCTAACCCCGGCCTGGGTAAGATAGCGTTTTGATTTTGATTTGGTATTCTAACTGTTAAATGTTGTTATAATGAGATTAGACATTGATGATTATGGGAAAGGTTATCATGATTAGTTATTATTTTGGATTACATGCTTATATGTTTATATAATGTTATCATTACTTTTGTATGATTATGGATAGGAAAGGGATGATGTCATAACACTTATATCCGAGAGGCTTATGATATCATGAACCTCTTCTTGATGATTGATGTTGCTTTGACTATATGATATATGTTATATGCACATGTACTTTGACGTGTGATTGAAGTGATGTAGGTACTTAGTATTGACTCCTCGTAGATCTACAGGACTTAGCATACTTGTATTCCCCGATGGTGGATACTAGAGGTAGTCACATACCAAACATTCCCTACCCTATCACTCTATACCTTGTTAGTGTGGTGTTCCCGTATTGTTGTCTTATTGTCTGATTACCTAACGGTAATGTTTGTATCACCTTTCGATCACATGAGGTTTATCAGTATGTTTTGTTGAGGTATTTTTTCATGTTTTCTGTTAATCTATATTATGTGGCTATATTTTTGTTGTGGGTGATCACACAATACTAGTTTACAATTTTTGGCCAAACTGGACAATTAACTAATTTTTTCTAACTAAATCTTCACTTTCGGGCACCTATAGCAGCTAAACCGTGAGGAATTTGAAGATAATGTAAAATAGTGATTTTTGAAATTTTGTCTGTATATTTTAAATATATTTTTTTCAAAAAATTTGGAATCAAATTGTACTTATTTTTCAATCTCCTTCAAAGCCTAGTTTTTTTCAGTAAACACCATTTTTAAGGAGTGACGCTCACCATATAAGACATAAATTTTTTTCCATGAAGGAAAAAATTCTATTTTTAAAAAAATTATATTTGTAACTACAATATCTAGTGCTTCCAATTGGTTTCATAGTTTTTTATTGAATATTTTTTCCTTAATCAAGTTTTGAAGTCAAACCAATTACAATTCAGATATAGGCGAACTGTATAACACAACTTTTTTTGTATGTATCAAACTTCAATTTTTATTTTGTTGGATCTAGGACTTCAATATGGAGAGTACTCATATTTTTTAATTATTATTTTTATAATCTAATATTTTTCCACATGTGCAAAACAAAGAGCTTGATTTTCAGTGGAAAATATACATTCACAAGAAATAATAATTAAAAATAATAATTAAATTAAATTTATTTAAAATTATACTTTTTTGCGAAGCTTATAATAAGGAATACATACTTACAAAAAATAAAATTAAATGAATTCATTTGATCCCCCAAAAGGTAAATAAAAATTGGTTTTTTATCAACATTTTGATAGGTGTAAAGGAGACTCCGTTATAGGTATGGTTTAAAACTAGCGGAGTTCTATCCAAGGGGGTTTGATCTAAGGTATTTTGATCAAAACATCTTCAATTGGAATGCCTTAAATGGAACTTTTTATGGCTTAAATCATTATATTTTCTAAGAATATGTGACTTTAGAAAATATCATAATCTCCCAAAAATTGTAAACTAGCTTTCTGAGATCACCCTTGTTGGTGTTATGAGGTGGTTTCATTTATGGTATTTTATAGTATTTTATTGATTGGAGATTTGAATTGTCATATCCTTGAGGCTTTAAATATGTTATTGTGAACCCTAAATTTGCATTACTTCAAACAATGACCACAATTAGCTTAGTTAGTCAATTCAAAATAAGCAAACCCAAGATTCCTATGAAATACTTAACCATGCTAAAATATGCAAACTAAATAGAAAAAAGACAACTAATTGCAAACATATGAAAACATGATCAAAACCTTATATCATAGTGGACTGATGCTTCTTTGATGTAGAAAGAAGCCCTTTCCCAATCCTTGATAAGCTCCTAGATGATATGATATGAACAAGATTTAAATACTTGAGATGGTGTAGATAAGATTGTGGAGTTGTGGAGGATTAAATCAATAGAGAGGGTCTCTATTTATAGAAAGTATGATGAAGGAATGCAATATAGGAGGAATGTGGGATAAAAGATAATGTAATGGCATTGTGCCACTTGTCAGCATTCCAATGGAGGAAGGTTGTGCACATCTTGGTCAATGTTCCAAAGAGGGGGATATTTGAAATTCAAAAGATGGCTTGTTGGAGGGATAAGAAAAAGTCTTAAATTCCAAGTGGGAGACATGCAAGAGACAATGTAAGAGGAATTAATGCTATGTTGGAGGACAAGACATGTGAGAGGAAAAATTAAAATTGGAGGAATATTCCTAAAGATGACATATTTGAATGAAAAGGAGGAATTAATAAATCAATTAAAATTATTTATTTATGCAAGTGGGAAAAGCTAGAGGATGTGACATGGATTAAGACTAGATTTAATCATGATTTGATTAAATAAGAGGAGGTTAGGTGATTTGACCCATTTGATTTAGATTTGATTTATTTACTCAAAGAGGATGATGTTAGTGGTTTAATTTAATAAATTTGATTTATTTAATTAAATGAAGAACTCTAGAAGGTTAATTAAATAAACTTGATTTATTTAATGAATGGATGAATATGACTTAATTAAATGCATGATGCCAATTTTGCATGTCTACATTTTTCTCCTCTTTGAAGAAATGTACTTGTTGTGTCAGTTCAAAGAATAAACTTACCACGATCAAAATTCAAAAAAAAAATTGATTTTTCCAGATGCCCCAGTGGAATGAAGTAGACTAGTACATTGTCCCCTCGAGAGATTGAGAAAAAAGATTTGATTTGAGGGTTGATCTCATGAAAAAAAGGTTCAAGGTGGATGCATGGGTAGTTATGATGATGATGCAAGTGAGATGGTTTTAAGATGCTTAGAATAACCAATCTATATTATCCTAAACAACGTAAAATGATGATGCAATACATTTGAGATGGATGATGTGATGATGCCTATAGGATTATGCAATGGATATTTTATGCAAATGTATGGTTTATGAGATGCTTAGACTAACAAATCTATATTATCCTAAACAACTTAAATGATAATGTAATGCATGTGAGATGGTCAGTGTTTCTTATATGATATGATATGATATGATATGTAGTATGCTGATGGTTTTAAGATGCTTAGACTAACAGATCTATATTATCTTAAACAACTTAAATGATAATGCAATGCCTGTGAGATGGATGAGATGGATGATGTGATATTGTATGATTAAGAGATTTATGTATGATAATGGTTTGTGAATGCAGTGTGGATGTATTGGTGATGATGATTACCTAATCATGACACGATGTTAGCACGGAAAGGAGATAGAAGAAAGAAAAAGATGATGACAAGATGATTCAACAAGCCAAATTTATGAGAGATGATGAGGGATGGATGATGATTATTTTATTATAAAAAATTGGTACTTTAAAAGGGATACTTACCTTATGTTTGATAACACACATAGGCATGATGCATCAAGGTATAAAGAACAAGGATGGCGTTGCACCTAGTGTGATGGACTTTGACTCGACAATCAAATAGGAGTAATCCTATTCACACCTGGCATATGAAACCTTATTCAAAATGTAGTTTAGATATTCCAAACATCTTAGAATAAAACATAGAAAGGAAATCCTTCGTTTGTGGTCAACAAGATATTTGAAACACCCTCCCTACACCCAAACAAAGCACGCATGACTGAGGTTATATTACAAGAACATCCAATAAGCACAATAGATAAAAATATAATGATCATTTCCCCATTCCTATCTCTCTAAATCCCTTTGATTAGAAATCATTGAGAGGTTATTGGAATGAGTGCAATAAGATAAATCAAAGAGAAAGGATCAAGCACACAAACAAGTCAATGTTCTTCATACCTCTCACCAAAGGGATTTGTTTTGTTTAGGATGAGAGTCGAAACAATTTCCAATAGATAATGCCCATTGTAGGAAAGATACATCCTAGGACATGTTAGTGGATGGCGGCACATCGTTTTGTTTATCCAAAGTGTTTTTCCAAAGATAATGCCCATTATAGGAAGGATGCATCCTAGGACATGTTAGTGGATGGTGGAAAGTTGATAAGTTGTTCAAAAAGGTTATTGATATAAGGTCAATTGACATGTTTGTGAATGATCAAGAGTTTGACTTTGCATTTAAAAGTTTGTTGTTTCTTAGTTTGAGTTTTCATTTTAAATTTTATTGTTTCCTAATTTGAATTTGAAGCTTGCTTTTGCTGATTGTTATGCTTGTTTCCCGATTTTGATTTTGCATTTGAAGCTTTCATTTGCTGATTGTTATGCTTGTTTCCATTTGTGTCGCGCGATGATTGATTTATTATGGATGATTGTTTATTGCAGGTGAAGCAAAATGAGATAGATGAATTTTTTCAAATATTTGGGGGTATGTGTAGGATCATGATGGGCCAAAAAGTGGCAATATGATGGGTATGTGGTTGATGACTTTTCTTTTACCCAAAATTGATGAAATGAAAAGGGTTTTTAAAGGAGATTATCATCTTTCCACCGATATAAATTATGCTTTACTTTGAGTTTAATAAGTAATTATTATTCATTTTCTATTCAAATTATGACTAAAGTCCTAATTGAGAAGATGATTGAAAAACATCTATAGCTTTCAAACGGTATCAGATTTTTTGAATCCAAAACATGCGTCACATTCTATGCTTTGCATGCTATAGGATTAAAAAAAGAAAATTTTAATTTCATTAATTTTTGACCAAGTTAAGGTGGTCAGACATATGAGTTTTTTATAAATTTTAAAAATTTGTAATAAAAAAATCATAATTAATTATTTACTTTGAAAAAAATTACAAAAAAATATGCATCACACCAGGGTGTGATTCCTCTACTTATATCTAAAATCTTATAAAAAATAATTATCATTTTGTTGTGGTTAGGGTGGTTAGACAGACAACTACTTCGTATTTTTTCCCTGAAATTTAAGTACCACTGCATTGAAATTTAAAATTTTCAGCAAATAGATTTTTTTCTTTTTTAAACATAGTAGTTTAGAAACTACATTCAATTTTCTACATTATTACACATTTTTGAAATAACATAGATAACTTATTCAAATTTTTATGTCAAGTTGGCTAATTCTGATTTTTCTGAATTTTTTGCCACTTAAGGGCCTGTTTTTTCCATGATGATCCTGCACATGCCCTTGGATGTTTTTGATGTTTTGAAATGTTTTGAGGCTATTTTTTGGGTTTGTTGAAATGTTGCAAATGTTTTTATTTTTCAAAATTCTAAATTTTTTTGGTGTTTTATGATATTTTATGAATTTTTTGGATTTTGTGTCTCAAGGGCTGATCAAAGATTAGCCTTGCCTACGTTTAAGCTCAGAGACGACATAGTTTGACTAACCATGTTTTTCACATTTTTTGGATTTTTTGACCTGTTTTGGGATTTTGATGGTTTTTGAATGTTTTTGGATTTCTTTTACCCACTTTTGATGATTTGGGTATGAATATGTCTGATGATAACAATGCTCTATTTTGGGATTTTTTTGAAAACCAAGCTAAGGTTGATTTATTGGATTGATGGATTGATGATGATAAAATTGTTGAGGATGCACAACAATGCAAGGATAGTGCTAAGCAACATGAGGATTAGAATGAATATCCCCAAGATGATGAGGAACTGATTGGATTTGATTGATGAATTGATGATGATAACATTGTTGAGGATGCACAACAATGCAAGGATAGTGCTAAGCAACACAAGGGATGAAATGGTTATGGATTGATGATGATAACATTGTTGAGGATACACAAAAATTCAAGGATAGTGTTAAGCAACACAAGGATTGGGAAGGATATCCTGAAGTGATGATGGTTTGATTGAATTTGATTGATCATGATTGTTGAAGTTTGTTTTGGAACAAAAGTTTGTTTGGATGATTTGATGTGACACTGAAGAGCACGTTAGATACGACTAATAGTGATTATTTGGATTGATGTTCGATGAAAGATGAAGCTTGATAAGGAACATTTTTTCACCAAAATGTGCCATGGGCTAGTGGTTTTGATTTTTTCTCACAAGTGTTTGGCCCAATTTAATTTTACGTTCGCCAATGTTTGGATCACCACATAAGTTGGATGATATAGATCAAGATTTATTCTCAAATCAAGATGTAAATATCTACACCTAGTCTCTAGCAATGTATGGAATGTCGTGGTAGATGCCTGGATAGGTATATGGGTGGATGGATACAAATTATCTTTAAAATATAAGGTGTTTGAATTGAGGAATTCTCCATTGGATAATGCTTCATGGCTCAGATAATGTTGAGGAGGGTAGGATCAATGAAAATGACTCATGTTAAGATGTTTACCATAAGTAAGTGTAAAGTGTGCACCAAAGTTTGTCAAGATCAAGATAACATGGAAGATGGATGAAAATGGATTGAATCAATGGTTTATGAATGAATGGATTTATTATGGATAAGATGGATGGGATGAGATGCTTCCATATGAATGGGTGCATGTAGATACTTAATTCTACACATGATGCATGTTTGCTAGGTTTTCATCATGGTACCTACCCAAAGTGCCATCATAGTGGTTTTCACTGGAGGATAATTTTTTTCTTTATTGTTTTCAATCCTTTTTCTGATTTTTTTTCTTGGATTTATATATTTTTATATTTTTTTTATTTTTCTAAAAGATTTTAAGCTCATGTTGAACCACCTAGTGGTGCTGAAATAGATGTTCCTGTCATAATGTACCATCGATATCCTACCTAAAGAAGTTTTTTTTCCAAGATACGTGCACTTGAATGCAACTTTTGATATTCTTGATCTGCTTTGTTGATACCTTAGTCAACTTTGTCTTTCTGTTCTCATTGCGATAGAATTCCTTTTGAATCCTTATGATGAAGGGTGGCTTCCAATACAGGGTAAATGTGAGAATTGGATACCATGCATGGAGGTAAGGATGGAGTGTGTTTAGGAATAAAAGATGGATTGGTTGATAGTTTGGAACCTTTGACTCTCCAAACTTGGGAAGATGAGCAATAATGGGTGGATATAGTCCAAGTGTGTATGGAATTAGGACCAACTACTTGATATACTTTGTGTGTTGCTTGAGAATCCTACTTTTTTGTTTGTGGACATCTTTGATGGATACTTTTCCCTTTTTTATTTTTCCTCATAGTTTCTTTGACTAATGGAGTTTGATAGGGATAATATTTCTTTGTATTTTTTGGTATCCATATGTATTTGATTTGTTTGATATGCTCCTTAGCTTCTTTCACTTTGATAACATTCTTTGTGATTTGATTCAAATATTTCTTTTGATGTTGGTCTCAATTTGTGAATGGGGTGATGGGTGGATTAAGATTCGTGACGCGACTAGTTGTAGAATTGGCACTAGTTTCATCATAAGGATTCTTCATGCTCCCTATGTTGAAGTTTTCTTAAGACATAGTTGCCCCCAATATGGTGGTAGTAGCACCTTTGTTCCTTGGTTATGCCTACTTTGAGATGTCTTGTTTAGTAAGCATTCTCTAATAAATGACCACTACAAATGATTTTATTTCAATTTGCTACTCTACTGAATCTGGAATATCCTATTCTTTCTGACCTATTTCCTTGAGTGGATAATGTTGGATATCTTCATACATGATGTCCTTAGTCTGAATTTGGGATATATTTGATACTAATGTTGACAATTCAGTTTGACTGTAGGAATTAATAACTTGCTTGGGAGTAAAGGAATCATGTTCTAAATGAAGATCATCTATGTGCCCCTCCAAAGATGCATCTCATGGGTAAATGGAGGAGTATGTGCTATATGGATATGATCATCATTTGTGACATCTTGTATATAAATAGGAGAGTGTCCATTATATCATTGTACTATCTTGGAGATATAGATTCTTCATCTTGAATGATTTCATAATTGCTTTCGACATGCTTTGGCTCAAGTTCTTAGCATGGGTCAATTTCAAAGGATGGATTGCTTATAAAGGGTTCTTGGATATCCTCATTAGAAATGGGAAGGGGCTCAATATCCTCTTGATCTTTGGGTGGACTTGGATCAAATGTTGAGTTGAGAGTTCCTTTAGTATTTGTAACTATGAGGTCAAAGGATGTCAATATTTCTTGGAAAGGACCATTGCTAGACTTTGGTGAAAAATGTTGATCATGTTTTGGAATAAATTCTTGAGATATGTTCTCTAAATCATTAGGTGATGTAGAGACATTTTCAATATGATCATTGGTTGATGGGTCATGGATTTTTTCAATAGGATCAATAACTCTAACACTCCTTGAAATAGATGACTAAAAAGTTGCTCTTGATGTATGGTGAGCTGATCATCAGATGGGGTAGAAACATCTTCAATGTTCTAATTAATGGAAAGATCTTGAACATTGTTTTCAACAATTGTGGCAGAGATATTTTCAATGTCCTCAATTGTAGGGTCAAGTGATGTTGACATTTCATGAATTGGATCATTGTTGGGTATTGTTGGTGGATTTTGATCATGATCAAAAGGTGACTATTGATATATGTTGATTTGACCTTCATATGAGGTAGAATCATCTTCAATATGCTCATTGATTGATAGATTTTGATCATTTTTTTCACCAATTGTGGTGGAGAGATTGTCAATGCTATCACTAGTGGTTGAATCCTTATCATTATCCCCAATAGTGATTATCTTTTGATCAATAAGTTCTTGGATGATATTTTTGAGTTGAATACAATTTGATGTTGTGTGTCCCTTTACTTTGTGAAAGTCACAAAGTTGCTTCTCATTATACCCTGGTGGTTTAACTAGGGCCTCTTGATAATTCTTATAAATGGGGAACTTGATATTTTCTTGTACCAATTGTTGCATGCTTTATTTGATTGGTCTCCCAAGTGGTGTGTAGTTTTTTTTTCTCCCTTGTGAGATTTTAACTTTGAATTGACCTTGTGGTGGTTGATTTTGGAGATGTGGTGATTGATCTTAGCAGAATGAATCAACTATCTTGGTAAGTGAAGCAAGTTGATCTAGTGAAATTTGATCCTAATTTTGATTTTCACACCCTTGATATAGTTCAAGTAGATTTGGAATGCATACTTTTGGTTTTTGAATGGGATCATGGAAAAACTAATTTTGTACAATGTTATGATTTGGGATGATGTTTAAAATTGGAATTATAGGTTGAATTTGATAATTGTTGTGGTTGAGAATCCCATTGCCTTGATTTGGGTAACTTTGATTTTGCATGGTGTTACCTTGACTTGGATCAATACATGCAGTCGTTAACATATTGTTTGGAATTTGAACAACATTTGTATGATTCACAAACATATCTATCCCAAATTTTACCAAGGGTAAATTTGAAACATTCATGTTTGGTAAATTTATACTTGGTATATTCACATTTATCATGTATGGATTTGATGGGATAATGTTGTTTGCTTGAAGACCCATGCATTGATTGTTCAGTTGATAGATTTGTAGGTTTGGAATTTGATTTAAATCTACCATAGGGAAAGGTGTTCCAAAATTTAGATTGGGCATTCTCACATTTTTTGTATAATTGATGTTTACAGGAGCCAATGATCTAATGTATGGATTATATTTTTCATAATCAATTGGTTTTGTAAGAATTTGATAGTTTGGTTGGTTTAGACTGCTCATGATGTATGGATCAAGTTTGTATTCCATGTTCTTCTTGTGTTTTGACCTTGTTGCAAAAGTGACCTCTAAGGTTTTCAAGACCAATGATGAGATGAAGGATGAAAGGGGTGAATGATATGGGTGTTGAACTTTTAGGATTTTATTTTGATTGGTTTGATTTGGATAATGAACTTGTAAACCCTAAGATGTTAGATGTGATCTTTAGGATAAACTTGTTCAAAGAGGTGATAATCTAACTAAGTGTGTGAGGAAGGATTCATCTAAACACACCTAACTAAACAAATGAATTTGATTTGGTTTTAAGGATGTACCTAAGTCTAGATAATGATGTTTCCAAAGCTCTAAAGTTGTTTGTGAGATGGAGATGATAAATATTTGGGATGGATGAAGTGTTTGATTTGATACTAAATGAACCTAATAGGGACCTTTTTTACAAGACCAAGATAGTGAAGAACATGATTTTCTCTAAGAGTAGTTCAAACCAAATGAACAATGTTTGCATGAAAACCATATGACCAAAAGATACCAAGCACATGTATGGGGTCCAATTGTTCTTTGATTTTCTTAATGAGTTATTTTTACCACAAACACACACTTGATTAGCTTTCAAAACTAGATGTCTAATGTCCTAATTCTCTTTCATCCCACAAAGTCCATTATGTGGAAATCTAGAAAATCAAGGAAAAAGTTTCCTAATGTTGACCTTAGTAGGAGAAAATTGAGATGAAATCCAAATGCTTAGAAGCCTCTAAGGATGAGAAGCCCAAGGGCAAGCAATAGCATGTGAATTCGTTCAAGGATATTTTCTTCTCCTAAAGGGTTTGGGATTTGATGCTCATGTTGAATGTTTGTTTTCCGATGTTTTTTATCAAGCAATGTGTTTTGATTCCAAGAACATGCACAACCCTATGGATATTTGAGATAGTATTTGTTGAGTCCCCACTTGGACAAGTCTAGCTATGCTTACTTGCAACGGATGGTTAGAATCTTGACCACACAGGCTCCCCCTTATAGTGCACTCACTTCTCAGGTCATCCAAACATTAGTACCCATGAATATCCCATGGCATACCTTCCATCTCTACTAAAAGCTATAAAAGTGTGGGGCAACTTCAGAATGACTGTTCTTGTGCCAACAAATAGATTAGGATTTTACCCTTTCTAAACAATGGTTTTAATTCATAATTTTTGTTCGTGGAGATTGACTTATGTGGCCAGAGACCATTGTTTCCCTTCTCATTAGGACCAACCGTGTGATATTGGCCTTAGTGTGTTACCAGTTGAGTCATTCCCTTGGGTGAGTACTTTTCCCCTAGGCAGGTCCTCTAAGATAAATAATAGTGAGCAAACATATCCGTAGTTCGATCAACCTTCATTTAGAAACAAAGGGAGAACACACACGCAATATGTTCCACTCACACTCATAAACATTTGTCAATTTTAAACCCAAATCAAAATGTGGAGGAAATATTTTATGCAACTTAATGCCACCAAAAATAATTTTGATTCTTAATATTGTCATGAAGCGTGAGAGAAGTGCATATGCCTTTTTAAATGAGATTACTTTGCAAAAGTGTTTACAAGATTTGAAAGCATATGTTCATTTTATCCTCAAAGAAGAAATGAATTCTTTTTAAGAATCAATTTTAGCCCAAAATCAAATTTTAGTGAGTTTCTAATGTTCAATTTTAATCCAACTTTGAAAAAAAAGGTCAAAACAATGATTAATTTCAAACTCAAGTTGATCTAGTTTTCCTAAAATAGAAAAAAAATGTACCAATTGGATGTTTTAAGTGATTACAAAAATTATTTAAAAATGTTGTTTCAAGTTCCAATTTAAGACCCACTTCTTCAATTTGAGTCTGCTTGCTAGTTTTTCTAGATTTTTGTGCATTGGTACACCATAATATTGCATCTCTAATAAGAATACAAAGAAACACGTGGATTAAATGTTCAAGAAAAAAGCTAAAGATATGCAAATAATTTATCACTATATTCCTAGAGCTTTGAAGTTTGATAAATAATGACTTTAAGTTTTATCCAATATAGCTACATGATTAATGCCGTCTAAGCCAAGAAAATAAAAAACCCACTTTACAAAAGATATTTCTCTAGCAAACCTCAAACTTAGTGGCTTTTAATGCACTAAATCTATATTCATTGATCTTTTTACTTTTGAAATTTTCCAACAATAACAATGCCTCCTCCTAATTGCAATCAATCACTAATCCCCCATGCAACAACAATTATGAAGATTGCAAGACTATGGCATATCAAATTATTTTAGTTAGCTTGAAGAATATGAATGCATTAAGTATGCATTGTAAGTTACATATCAAATCATGTCCTTCTCTTTGTATGTACAAATATGTCAGGCAATGCAAATATTTTTAACCACCAAACCATAAACAATGATGACGCACAACACTTGATTTAGTCTTAAATCGATGTCAAATATAGAGTGAACCGTATCTTTATAAGAAGATCTCCATTGATGGGAAATTTATGAGTATGTACTAGAAATGAATATTGTGTATTGAAAAATGCAAATGACATGCATAGCATTTAAAATCACTGAACATTCACCAAAGAATTCAATATGTAGCAAATTCCAACAGTGTTAAGGCAACAACAAATTTGAGGAAACAAAGGCAAGGCGATATTACAAACAGTGCAACAACTTTAATGGATGCGCAAACAAGTCACATGAACTCTATCTTTATATAAATATTGCTATCTATATCAATTTATGGGTACATTCAAAATGTTACCTGTAGCAAATACACATTACTTGACATCTTAACGCTACATATCAAATCACCATAAATATTGCACAAAGACTATAAGTATCAAATCATCAGTGATTAGCCATTACTGCACAAAGAATAGAGTACTGCCATGTATATGTATGCTATCTATGTT
Source organism: Sequoia sempervirens (assembly GCA_007258455.2). NCBI lineage: Eukaryota > Viridiplantae > Streptophyta > Pinopsida > Cupressales > Cupressaceae > Sequoia > Sequoia sempervirens. The sequence continues at coordinate 211,730,518 of VDFB02000013.1, read as the reverse complement.
GATTATAAGGAAGATTCACAATACGTCATTACTTTCAGCTGCTTGGAGAAATTCTGAAGGCTGTGGTGATCACATACAAGAATACGGGGCAATCTAAAGGCTATGGATTTGTAACATTTTGCAATCTAGATTCTGCTATGAGAGATAGTGTAGATACTTCACTGAGCATCAATGGAAGATAGGAAAAATACTAACAAGAAAACTAACTAACACATCATCAAAGTTATGTAGACATGATACCAACAAACTAACAAACATAGCACCAAAGTTATAAATACCGAATACCCAATACACTCAAATGTGTGCAACTCTTAGAAACTAAGAGAAATTAGATAAGATCTCTTCAAAAGGTTTCAAAATAAAGTTGTTATATTTAGTTCTATTGTTACTCTTGTTTGACTTATGTAGTGCTCAAAACCATGAAGATTTCTTGGATCTTCAGAACTCAAAAACAACCCAAGTAGGAGTGAAGGCCTTTGAATGGAACAATACACTAGAGGATTACACATAGGACTATGCCAATAAGTGGAAATGGGACTATGTGACTATTGAGTTTCTTTTGGGTGAGTTTAGTTTGTGCACATAGAAGAAAAAAAAGCACAAAAAATACTTCATTACATGGACATAAAAGGAAGTACAAAGAAAGAAGAATAGAAAGAAGAATAGAAAAGACTTCATTATGTGGGCATAAAAGGAACCTGAAAGACTTTGATCAGATATCCATGACTTATCTTCATCTATAGAGAGAAGCTAACACAATAATTTTTATTTTTTTTAAATGCCAACAAATGCAGTCAATTCACTACTCATAAACTGCACGCTAAGCCTGGAGTTCATAAAATGGGATTTCTAGTCTTAAAATATCTAAACTGCTCAGCAAAAACTGAACTCTTGACGAAGGAGATTTTCTAGTCTTACAAAGTACAACAAACTACTAGGTACCATGCAATCACACTTGTGCCTTGGATAATGAAATTTCTGAGGTAAAATATACAATCAAACTAGCAATGTATATTTAAATCCCATCAGATCCTCTACAATGAGGCCTTAATTTCCATATGTTTTCTCAAAGGAATTACTCCACTTCCCTCGTTAGTATTTGATTTAGGAGTAGCTATGAAGACCTCACAGAAAAAGGATTTGATAAATAGCTTCAGCTTGAATGGGTAGTTTTCTGAGACCTATCAAGGTTATTTCTATACGAAGCGAGATTCATCCTTAGTTGATTGGCCTATGTGTTATCAGGTTGCTATGAAGAGACGCAAGCTTGAACATAATTTAAAGGGGTTTGAAAGAAATGGAGATGGTGGTCCACAAATCACTAGGGATGAGCTAGTGGTGGTGAAAGGGCATTGTGTGGACACCCAAAAGGAGGGAAATGGGGGAATGTTGGATTTTCCACATGCATTCATGGATGGATTTAAAGAGCTGGAAAAAGAAGAAGAAAGAGAGAATGATAATGGTGGGGAAATCTAGAATGCATAAGCATAGACAGGATATGTGAATTGTATGTAAAATGTGAAAAGCACAGAAAGGGTATGCAAATTGTTTGATAGAATGCATCAAAGAATGTGGTCTCAAAAACTGTAGCAATTGCTAGATATGCTCAAATGAATTTATTGAAATTTTTTTTAAGAGAATGTAATTGGTTGTCTTTAAAACCAGAACCAACAACCTTTACCAACATCCTCCCTATGGCCTCATGCAACACAATATTTGTAGGACATGCACAAAATGCATTTAAGGAAAGACCTTAAAGAATTTTAAACAAATAGAATGAAAATTTTAAAGTTGACTTAAAAAAAACAACCAAATTTCACAACCTTTCCCAACCTCTATTCTTCCTATGCCAAAATGGTAAGTTTTAGGAACAGGGTATGAATGTCCAACAAAGCATAAAATGTAGAGAAACTTATCATTCAGAAAAAGGAATTATGATTTCATACACCAAGCTATAGATTTCTAGCTCCATAAAATTGAACATTCACATGCAAAAGGAATAAGCTCAATTATAACATTTTACTACATATGCATAGTACCATAATCTATATCCTTGGTTGACTTCAAATCAATAGATGATATAATGAAACATAAATCAGATTTAGAAATGTCATTAGCATATGAAAACAAGATGTGGTTGTGGGTTCGTGCCCCATGGTGGGCACCAAAATGTGAACCCTAAATCTGCATTACTTCAAACAATGACCACATTTAGCTTAGTTAGTCAATTAAAAATAAGCAAACCCAAGATTCCTATGAAATACTTAACCATGCTAAAATATGCAAACTAAATAGAACAAAAACACCTAAATGCAATCATATGAAAAGATGATCGAACCCCTATATCATAGTGGATTGGTGCTTGTTTGATGTGGAAAGAAGCCCTTTCCCAATCCTTGATAAGCTCCTAGATGATATGATGAACAAGATTCAAATGCTTGAGATGGTGGATAAGATCATGGAGTTGTCGAGGATTAAATCAATAGAGATGGTCTCTATTTATAGAAAGTATAATGAAGGAATGTAAGATAGGAGGAATGTGGGATAAAATATAATCCAATAGCACTATGCCACTTGTCAGAATTCCAATGGAGGAAGGTTGTGCACATCTTGGTCAATGTGCCAAAGAGGGGGAGATTTGAAATTCAAATGATGGCTTGTTGGAGTGAGAAGAAAAATTCTTAAATGCCAAGTGGGAGACATGTAAGGGACAATGTAAGAGGAGTTAATGCTATGTTGGAGGACAAGACATGTGAGAGGGAAAATTCAAATTGGAGGAATATTCCCAAAAGATGTCACATTTGAATGAAAAGGAGGAATTAATAAATCAATTAAATTGATTTATTTGTGCAAGTGGGAAAAGCTAGAGGATGTGACATGGATTAAAATTGGATTTAATCATGATTTCATTAAATAAGAGGAGGTTAGGTTATTTGACCCATTTGATTTAGATTTATAGATTAAAATAAATCAAAAGGAGATGGAAAATGATAAAGATTTGATTAAACAAAGATTTGATTTATTTAATCAAAGAGGATGATGTTAGTGGTTTAATTAAATAAATTTGATTTATTTAATTAAATGAAGTATTTTAGAAGGTTAATTAAAGAAAATTGATTTATTTAATGAATGGATTCTATGAATATGACTTAAATAAATGCATGATTCCAATTTTGCATGTCTATAGTTATTTTAAGTGTTTTTTATTGATCATTCAAGAGAATGATATATCTCATTTAGTAATTTTAAATGCTTTATTAATCCTTTTTATGAGCTCTTATAGTCTTATTTAAATTTTATTGGGGAGCTTGTGTGTATTTTAATGTTGGATTTAAATTATGTTGGCATATGATGGTTGTGGATGTGATTTTTGTATTCTAGTGTTGTCGTTGATGGCAACCATAGTTATCTCTGAGATCCACAATTTTGTATTCAATTGTACTGAAAGAAGTGAAATATGTATGTTATTGACAGTATTATCAGTAGAACATGATATTCGGTTGTGAAGTCTCACCAAATAACTTTTCTTGGTTGTGGAACATTGAATGTGTTTCCTTGGAATAGAGAGAGCATACAATTATTGAATCTAGCAAAAGTACTCTTGTGGCTATAGGTCTGGTTGGACATTCTCTATCTATTTGCTATCTCAAGCCGACTTAGTGAAATATTGTATACCAGATGTATAAAGGTTAATTATTATTTTTATTATATTTTTGGTTGCCTGATTATTGGTCCTAGCTATTGTTTGGCCGACTTGTGGTGATAAAATCCTTGTAAGTGGATATATATATGTGTTTGGCCATATCTTTTGGACAAGTGTGAGAGGTGTATGTGTAATTTTTTGTGATTTTCTAAGAAGAGATTAAGCAATTTCATACGCAGTTTCACTTGCGCATAAAGATTTTTTTGGACGAACTTGAGTAGAACATGGAAGAAGTTCATCAGTCATCAAGGTAGAAGTTCATCACTAGAGCTTAACTGGAACTATAATTAGACATTTTTAGATGCTATTATATCAGTTCACTTTCTTTTGGAACTATTCCAATCTCTTTTGTAAAGGAAATGAGCCTTATTTTGAGCAGTGAGCTCTAGGCAATGAGCCTAAATGCAAGTGCATTCCCCTTATGCAATATTCTCCTTGAGTATACTCAAAATTACTTGTGGATTGGCCATCCACTGTGGTTTTCCCCTTTATAGGGTTTCCATGTAAAAAAATGATTGTGTTATGGTTGTGTGGTTACTTACTTTCTATTTCTGCATAATGTTATTAATTGAATGTGTTAGAAAAGTTAAAAATAAGGATAATATAGTTAAAATTTGTAGAACACTGATTCACCCCCCCTCTCAATGTTGCTTGTTTCCAACAAATTATTATTTTTATGTGTAATAGAGAATGTTGGATATTTAATGATTTTAGTTAATTGCTTTGGAGAGCTTTAATATTTTATTTAATTAAATGTTTTAATTCATTTATTGCATTGAGGAGTTTAGTTAAAAGAAAATGGGTAGCCTTGTCATTGATATATATATATATATACATGTATATATACTTATTTATTTATTTTGTTTTGGGAGTGTTATCCTTTTGGAGAAGAAAAAAATTGTTTCTAGGGAAGGAGGAGAAAACCCCATGATTTGGGTGGCTAAGTTGGGGAAGAAACATGGAGAATTTTTGAGAAGAAATTTGTGGGTAGTGGCCACAGAGGTTCAACATAGCCTTGTAGTCTTGTTGCTCCATATTGGAATCTCATTGTGCCCTGATAACAGAGCATTTCTTCACTTCACATTTGGGGTATATTTAAGGTATTCTTCTATTTTTTCCTTGAATTTTTGATGAATGAGTGTGTTTAAATGTTCTGGGAGTCTTGGTTGCTCTGGGTGTTCTCATGGCATTTTGGTTGTTGAATTTTCTTTTCAGCCTGGTTATGGTATTTATTTTTGGGGAAAGTTAGAGTCTTTTCTAAATACATGTAAATATCTTAGTTTAAACTCAAAGAAAACTATGAGATTCACTTGAAAATTTCCAAATCTCAATTGGGTTGAAGTCCAAAATGAATTTTGAATACTTTCTTTTTTTACCAAAATTTATGTTGCTTGGTAAAACACATATTTTTATTGTTGATCATTAACCACCTATTAAAAATAAAAAATAAAGGTGGATTTCATGTAGAAAATCCCATATCTCAACTGGGTCGTTGTCTGATTTTTAATTTGGGCACTTTCATTTTTCATGTGTTTGCCCAGCTTGGCTAAAAACGTGTTTTTCAGAACACCTTACTTTTGGTCATAAAATTTAAAACCAAGGGTGAAATCCAACTAAAAATGTCAAAATATGAATTGGTTCAAGATTATATTTTTAATTTGGGCACTTTGAATTTTTATGAAATTTTTATGCCCTCTTTTCATTCCATTGAGCAGCAACTGGAACCTTGTTTTGTTCCACTGTCACTTAGTAGTTTTTAATTGAATTAAAAGTGGTTTTTCGAGATGATTTAATGAGGTTAATACTAATTATATGATTGGTTTCTTTTCATTAAGTTAATTATGAATGATCAAATGGTATTTGATCTATTTGTTAATGCATGTGATTTGTTTTCTAAATGATTTAACAACAATGTTTGCTTGGCTATTTGAAAAGGTTTTAATGATGGATTTTAGTGGCTTTTTCATTGCTTCATATTTTCTATGGGTTCCTGGTTTGGTTAAATGAGATGAGGTTATGCATAGGTAGTTAGAGTGGTCTTATGGAGTTGTTCTCTATGGGCCTAGGGCTCAAGGTGGCTACTAGTGGAACTAGTAGCTCAGAGTTATAGTAAACATGTGATAACTAAATAGAATCAATGGGTGGGACACTAATAAGATAATGAGTCTTCGTGCATGGCCTTGAGCACTTGTAAAGGCTAAGGATGAATGTGAGAAGGCCTATTCATCAGTGAGACATTGAGTTATCCATCTGTGGGGCATTGATTCAGGCATGATTGATTCTCCTCGTCCATACGAAAGGTGTACTTGATTCCATGTGGTGTTATCCCTTTGTGCACACATGATGACATTTCATCTGATATGCACCTAGTACTTCGTACCTTAGTAGTCATTAATAGTAATCGACCATGTGTTATTGTATGAGCATCTTCATGTTGTGACATTGGTTTTTAATGCATTGTATTGTGTTTGCTTTGTGTCTGATGTGAGTGTTGGCCATATGTTACCCTTGGCTTGTTATCTATGTTTAGGCCTTGTGTTTTGAGCCCACATGGTAGGGAGGAATTTCCACTACCATTGGGGACTAGTGTATAAGTTACTGGAGTACTAGATGGAGATGATCTCTCTTGTAGCTATCTCTTCAGTTGATGTATCTTATTCATGGCTATGCCATTGTACTTATGCATATTCCTTTATGTATATTGTAATATTTTGAGAGAGAAGATGTAATCATATAAATTAATGACAAGAAATGTGATGTTTTATATTTTTCTAAGCATTTTGGTGTTGTTATCAGACTCACTTGTACTATGATGATCATTATAGCCTTTCTTTCAAAAAAATTATGCTAAAATCAAAGCTTTGGCTATGTATTTCCTTCATTCAACAAATTGCAAAAGTTTCGGTGCAACACAACTTTCTATTATTGTTTTGTGTTGCTATTGCTAAAGTTGTAGAGCATCAGAGTGGAAAGTTCTAGAGCACCAACACAAAATTTTCTAGAGCACTGGCATAGAAATTTTTGGAGTAGAAAGTTCTAGAGCATGGGCACAAAAATTTTTGAGACAGGAAATTTTAGAGCAAAATTTCTGGAGCTATCATGCTTTTTCATGTTCATATTTTCTCTGGAGGGTAAATCAGTCCTCTCCTCTTAGTTGTAAATTCAGCCATGCTTGGCCATGTATGTTGTTGATATATCGTATCGGCAACTAATTTTTGTATAGGTTATTCTTCATGTTTTTTTTTGTTAAATAAAAATTATCTTGTCCTCTTTTGGCTCTTACCCTTTGGGGTTGCGTAGCGAGATGTTACACTCCTAATCCATGCTATGTGTAGGATCCATCAAAATATACTTTCCAATGATCTACTGCATTAAGGCTGAAAGGAGTCATTTGTAAATTTGAATACTAATGGGTT
>VDFB02000013.1:211686076-211723299 GCA_007258455.2 Sequoia sempervirens | reverse complement strand
TCATAATTAGTATCCTATCTTTTGAGTCAACTAGTCAAACCCATGAAATAAAATTTGTCTATCCCTAACTCATTGATTATGACCAATGATGACCACCAATTTTGGATACATTCCAAAATGATGAGGTGCTCTTAGAATTCATGGGATTATGGGATACAATACCATACGAAGATCAAAAGGTCAGGTTCAACATCATATTAGAAATACATGCCTATTATGGGGAAACAATTGAATCCCTTAGTCACAAAAGTGAAAATCTGAGAATAATCTATAGGTCTTTGAGTGAAAACCACATTGTGGCACTCTTTGACCCAAAAATAGTAAAAATAAAGTACACATCCAATGGTGAAAACCTCTCTGAGGCACTAGAGGATGATGGATTCAATCTTCCTCCTAGTTCTATTCATCAGAAGAAGTCATTATTCTTAGTAGAGAAATGCAATCTATTCAACATGGGAACATAAGAACTACCACATATAACATTCTATGTAGAATCACTTATAACAGAAGAAAAGGATCTCCTAGTGGCATTCCTAAAAGAAAGGAAGATAAAATTTGCATGGACCTATGTGGATATGCCTGGGATTGATCCAGAAGTTGTGGTTCACCACCTAGTTGTATATCCTGAAGCAAAGCCAGTGAGACAAAAGCTAAGAAAAATGCATCCCTAGATAGCATTGTTGGTCAAAATGGAATTATAAAAGCTCCTAGATGGTAGGTTCATATAGTTGATCGATTATCAAGAGTGGGTCTCACATCTTGTACCTATTTCAAAGACCATTGGGGGCATCTGTATCTGCATGGACTTCAAATATTTAAACAAAGCATGTCCTAAGGATGATTTCCCTCTCCCAAACATTGACATGATTGTGTATATGATGATAGGACATGAGATGCTATCACTAATGGATGGATTCTCAAGTTACAACTAGATCATGATAGCGAAGGATGACCAACAAAAAATTCCCTTCACCTATCCATGGGGACATATTACTAGAATATGATATCGTTTAGGTTAAAAAATGCAGGAGCTACCTATCAAAGGGCCATGAAACTAATATTAGATGATATGATTGACAAAAAATTAAAGATTATGTGGATGGAATATTGGATAAATCAAATAAATATTGAGATCACATAACAACTCTAACCTCCATCTTTAACATGATAGAAAAGTACAAGGTCTGACTAAATCCAAAAATGTGTGTCTTTGTGGTACAATCAGGCAAGCACCTAGGGTACATTGTATCTGTGAGAGGAATCGAGGTACACCCCACCAAAGTCAAAGAAATCCTTGAAATGGAGGTATTGAAAACATTGAAATAGATAAGGGGCTTACAAGGAAGACTCACATCCATCTGTTGATTCATAACACCACTAGAAGATAAGGCTATCCCATATTCTCATCTACTCCACAAGGGGGTAGCATACAATGGGATGAGAATTGTGATCAGGCTTTTAACAAAATCAAAGAGTACTTGCTCACATCACTAGTACTCATGACACAAATTCTAGGAAAACCCTTGATGCTTTACATATCAGCAACAATAGTAGCCCTTGGTGCTCTCCTAGCCCAACATGATGAAAATGGGAAAGAGAGCCATTTATTACATCAGCAAAACTATGGTGGGGCATGAATTAAATTACACATCCATTGAGAAAGCTTGCACTTTGTAGTTGTGTTTTCTACATAAAATTTCAAACATTACATGTTGGCACATCGAATAAAAATCATTGCAAAGAAAGACCCCCTCAAATATCTTCTTTATAAAGAAAGACTCATAGGGAAAACAACTAAATGGGTTATGATCTCGATAGAGCATGACATTGAGTATGTGGAACACAAGGCTATTAAAGGACAAGAAATTGCAAATCAACTAGTAGGGGCAATGATATATGTAGAGAATCCACTTGTATCAAAGTTCATTGATGAATCAATCTTCAACCTAAGTGTAGTAGATCACTAGAAATTGTACTTTGATGGATCCTGCACACAACATAGGTTAGAAGTGGGAATCTTCTTCATCTCTCCATAATGTGATTGCATACCTAAATCATACAAGCTATCATTCCCTTGCACAAATAACATTGTAGAATATGAGGCTCTTGTCATAGGGTTGAGGATTGCAGTGCAATGGAAAATAATAGCACTCAAAGTCTATGGGCACTCACAACTCATAATCAACCAAGTAAATGATGAATATCAAATGAAGGATGACAAGTTGACCCCCTATAAAAAACTAGTGGAAAGCCTCAAAGAGTTCTTCATGGATATCATGTTTGAGCAGCTCCCTAGAGAAAATCACAGAGTAGCAAATGGTATGGCAACGATCGTATCACTACTAGATATCCCATGCAACATCACAAAGAAAGGATTTCTCATAGAGCATATTGCCATACCAACATTTGAGGTATGAAAGTTTGAATTTGTGTGTGAAGTTGTTGGTCCCAGTGATCCTTGGTATCATGATATATACACCTACTTGAGAATAGTCCTCCCCGTTGATATAACCCCAAATCTTAAAAGAGCCTTTGTCAAGAAGTCATCTTGTTTTGTCATCTTAGGAGATACCCTATACCTTAGAATCATTGAAGGAACCCTTTTATGATTCCTAAATGTTGAAGAAGCTTTGACCACTTTAACTGAGGTACATAATGACATTTGTGGCTCACATTAGATTGGTATGACCTTGGCTAAGAAACTATTGAGGACTAGGTACTATTGGCCTACAATGGAAACAAAAGCTCACAACTATGTCTGAAGGTGTTTGTAGTGTCAGTAGCATGGGGATCTCATCCATGCACCAACTCAGGAGTTCCATCTGATCATTACACCTTGGCCCTTTTCACAATGAGGGTTTGATCTCATTGGAAAAATTACCCCCACCTCATCTAGTGGACATTAGTTCATCATCACCACCACAAAGAACTTCATGAAGTGGGTGGAGGCCATTCCCATGACATATATCATAGGAAAGTAGATGTCCAAGTTCATCCTAAACTACTTAATATGCCACTACGATGTCCCTCAAGCCATTATCTCAAATAATGGGACACCTTTCAAAAACCAGGATGTTTGAGACCTATGCCAAAAGTTCAACATCCAACATCACTTTTCCATTCCATACTACCCCCATGGAAATGACCAAGAAAAAGCTACCAACAAGACCATCCTAAAAATTCTCATAAAGACAGTCAACGATGTTGGTCGTGACTAGCACCTGCAGCTAAATCCTACCTTCTGGGCTTATCAAACAAGAATTCACACACCAATAGGTGCCACCCCTTTCTCCCCAGTCTATGGATTAGAAGCCATCCTATTGAGATCGAGCTCCTATCCTTGAGGATATCATTACAGAATCTCATCACAAATGAAGAATATTAGATGTCAAGATTAAACGTGCTAGAACTACTGGATGAGAGGTGCATGGATTCCTTAAACCATTTGCACATCTACCAAAACCGTCTACAGAGGAGTTACAACAAGAAGATCAGGAGTCAAAATTTTCAAGTTGAAGAGCTCATGTTGAAGGAGAATAAAAAAATTGTACAAAATCCAAATAGCAAGGGAAAGTTTGAACCCAATTGGTTGGGACACTTCATCATCAAAGCGAGCTACAAGTCAGGGGCATATCAATTATCAATGCTCAAAGGGGAACCTTTGTAGGAGATCATGAATAACTCCCATCTAAAAAAAATTATGCCTAATCTTCCAAGGTATAAAATACAAAAAAATCAAAAAATATAAAAATCCAAAACAATAAAAAAAAGGATTAAAAATAGTAAAGAGAAAAATTGGCCTCTAGGGAAAACCACTTCGTTGGCACTTTGGGAAAGTACCTTGGTGAAAACCTAGCAAACAAATGTCTTGCATAAATAAGCACTTTCCATCCACCATGATCTTTGCATCTTTTTCTACGTCATCCATCTATCACACTTCCATATCTCCATCCATCATCCATCTACATCTGCATCATAGCTTGGTCATGTGTTCATATCATGATCCCTCCAAGTACTACTCGGCCCATTCTTAAGGTCAGTTTGTCCTTCCTGTATCAAATTAGTCTATTTCACCATGTTGGGGGCATGTTCTCATCGGATCAGATTCATGTATATTTTGAAGGTCTTCCCTAAAGTCCAAAAATCCAAAAACATCAAAAAATTAAAAAATCCAAAAACATTTATAAAATCAGAAAATCCAAAAAACATTCAAAACATATCAAAACCCAAAAAATAGGTCAAAAATTCAAAAATTCAAAAAAAAGAGTCATCTTGATGAACTACGGGTCTTTGAGCTCTGAACATAGGCAAGGTTGATCTTGGATCATCCCCCAAGACACTAAGGTCAGTCCTTTTGGAGTCTATCATAATAAACTAGCAATCCATTTGTTCATATCTCATCAAGAATCAAGTTTGTTTCAATAAAACTATGAGGTCTCTATGTGTATAACATAGGAAAGGATAATCTTTGATCAGCCCTCTAGGCCCTAAGATAGGTCTTTAGGTTAGTCTCTTGATCAAAATCTTAGAAAAAATGAAAAACATTGGAAAATTCAAAAATCAAAACATTCATAAGAACACAAAAATAGCCTCAAAACATTTCAAAAACTTCAAAAACATTCAAAAAATGAAAAATATTTATCCATCCCATATCACTTTCACCCACAATAAACATAACTCATAATAGATCATCACCACCCTTAACCTTTGGTGAAATAGTCAGAAACAAGTCTAGCAGTTCAAAAGTGAAAATTTAAGCATCAATGTCTCAAGTCTAGGTCACTAGGTAAATAAGTTTGTCAACTCTTGGTACTAATAGCCTATCATCCAATAAATCCAAATCATCTGATAAATGATGTCCTAGGATGCATCCTTTCTACAATGGACATCAACATCAGTCATCACTATAGTCTTGGCGAGCAGTATGAATAACATTAGCTCATTTGTTTACTTGATCTTTTTCTTGTTGATTTATCTTATTGCATTCATTTCGATGACCTCTCGATGATGTCCAAATGAAGGGATTTAGAGAGAAAGGAATGGGGAAATGATCATTATCTTTTTATCTTTTGTGCTTGTTGGATATTCTTGTAATATAACTTTGGTGATGCATGCTTTGTTTGGGTGTAGGGAGGGTATTTTAGGTGTCTTATTGACCACATAGGAAATCTTTCCTTTCTATGTTTTGGTCTGAGATATTTGGAATATCTAAAATACATTCTAAATAGGGTTTTGTATGCCAGGTGTGAATAGGGGTACTCTTATCTGATTTTCGAGTTAAAGTCTATCTCACTAGGTACAATGCCATCCTGGTTTTGTATACCATGATGCATCACACCTATGTGTGTTATCAAACATAAGGTAAGAAACCCTTTTAATATCCCAATTCCTTAGAAGAAAATCGTCATCATCATTATCATCATCTCTAATAAAGTCTTGTAGATCATGGACTTCTTGGATCCTCTTGTCTTCATCCCATTCTGTATTTCTTCTCTTTGTGCTAACATGCTACCATGACACTTAATCAAGAACATCACTAATGCATCCATCCTACATCCACAAACCATCAACATGCTACATATCATCCATATCATATCATATAGGAAACACTAATCATCTGACATGCATTGCATTTTATAGATTGGTTTTTCTAAGCATCTCATAAACTTTACATTTGCATCCATTACATAATCATAAAAATATTATCATATAGGAATCATCATATCATCCATATATACATAATCATATCATCCATTTGCATAATCATAAAAGCATCATCATATAAGAATTACCATATCATCTACACATATGCATCATATCATCACATTTGCATCCATGTCATCCATACATGCATCATCATATCATACATGAAAAGATATTGAAAAAGAAAAGGAATATGTCATAACATGTCATACATCTCATGATCAAAACATACATCATTATCTATTAGGGGCATAATATAGATCTGTTAGTCTAAGAATGTTAAAATCATTTTGCATATCATAGTATTTGCATTCATCCCATCCATACATCATCATAAAAAGTACATAGAAAAGATACTAAAAAGGAAATGCATTCATACATCCATAAGCATCTGCATAAAGATACATCACATAATATAGAATCATACGTACATTGCAGTCACATCACATATAGAATATCACATATAGAAAGTAAATACATCCATCCATCATGCATAAATAAAATAGGACACATCTCATAAATCCAATCAATCATATCATATATATATCAATAATTTAATTGTTATGGTACAAATGCCCATGGGGATATAAAAAACGGAGCCCATGGATCTCGAAAAGAATAGTTTCATTGATCAAAATTGTGTGAGGTAGCTCTTGTGGCTACTCCCCTCACCCGCCTACCTCTATCCTGTATATTGGGAGAACTCTGGCACCCAAGCCACTAGAGGCACTACCTGCCGATAGTGAACTTTGTAGTACTCGACCTTTCTCACTACGTCTTAGTACATCCATGTTGGAACTATTTTTCCCTAAGATGCTATTGTCATACTCTCTAGTTGTTAGTGTCTGCCCACCTCTTGTTCTAGCTACAACTTTGTAGCTTGCCATTGTTGTACAGTCTGATCATGCTCTACTATAAGGGCGTGAACCTGCTGCCTAGCCTAGTCCCTCTCCACTGTCAGTGTCTACAACTGAGCCTAAAGCTATTGTATCAGAGCATCTCTCTAATTGGGTTGAGGTGGTGATGGTGATTGTTGATCTCTCTATGGTGGTTGTTGGTCCCTCAGAGGCGAGTGCTGATCTCTAGGAGTATCTCTCTACTGGTCTCCTAGTCCCCTATGATCCTAATGCTACTATGGCTGGCATGGAGGTGGTCTACCTCCTCTATCTCTACTTTGTCTCCTCCTCGACCTTTCCCCACGTTACTATTTGGACTTGAGGTCTCTAGTGTGGTAGTATTGTCGCTGACACTATTCGTTAGACTGGTGGCCTAAACCAATCAATGTAAGCTTGTGTGGTACTTGGGTCTACCTGTCCCTGATCATATGCACAAGACCTAGCTATTAGTTGTCTAAATGAATCAACTACATCCTTTGGTGGGATCATTTGAAACCATGTGGTCGCCCTGGTGGTCTAGGAAAATATGGCCACATAGTGATCATCAAGCCTATCCTAAACATCACCAAATTGTCTCACTACCCAATCAAGCAGGTAGTGCTCAATCATAGTGTGCTCTCATCCATACATAAGTATATCCTGCCTCAAAAAGAAGAGTTGTTGTACATCATTGTACCATGCAGGAATCCCTAGCCATGACCTATAAGTAAATGAGGTCATCTCATCAGTAACCCTCCTCTAGTGAAGGATGTCATCCTATCTTGAATGAGTGAATGTTAGACCACCTCTATATCACCAAACCACGAGGTTTTTGGGTTCCACATCAACCACTATCACTCTCAGTTGAAGCATCAAAATGTGCTCCCATGCCCAAATGTGCAAAATAGTAACCCTGACACCAATGGCTCTACTATTGCAATATGTGAACTTGTGCAAATCATGATAAAGTGAGGCAAACATCACTAGTCCCCATGCATAGTAGCATCTTCAGAAGAGCATCCACTCCCAAGCTAGACTCCATTCTGAACTGACGTACCTACGTTGTTTATCTGGAGCTACAAGTCCTAAAATAATTGCAGCCATAATCAATGATAAGGTGGACACCTCGGCTCTATAACACTCAAGCTCAATCTGACCCTTGGTGAAGACGATATCATCTAGCCCCATTATCTCATAGCACACAACTATGCCGATGTCTAAGTCATATATAACCCTCTTACGATGGATGGGAAATCAAAGAATCCACTAGACTTCCTCCAATGTGACAGTCACATCGCCATTGGGAAGATGAAAAGATGATGTCTTGTTGTGCCATCTCTCTTCTAGCGCGGTCATCATGCCTAAGTGTGTCCTGATAGTAGACGCATATGCAATGTACCATAAACCGCTCCAAGGTGCTCTTGAAGCAACTAATACAATCTAATCGATTTTCTAGGCATCAAGGATTGGTGCTCATGTGAATGAATGGGCTCTCTATCCTCCTGAACCCAACAAAGCCACAATGCCAAGTTTTGTAAAAAATATGGATCCCGTTTGAAGTTTTCACAATCAAAACAACATAGGCTTTGCTATTTGCGAAGGAATCACTATTTGGAAGCTCCAAACTATGATGTTGGAAGGCCCAAATTGCAAACTAAACCATGGTATCCATGTTTGACTGTGCATCTATTTGACCCAGAAACCCTAATCTCCTAACTAGACCGTAGTGGCACCATTTGCATATGCAGTGCAATTTGGAGTTTGAACCCTAAGTACTAAACTATGATGTAGTGTCACAGATCACAATAGTGGCACAGTTTTAGGCCGAGTGACACTGATTCTACCTTTTCAGTGGAACTAAACAACACTGATGGACAAGTTTGACTTTCAAACCCTATTTAATGCACACAAAAATTGAAAATGCAAGTTGGGTTAGGATCACATATCGGTGGTCCTGTGCTTGGAAGTCGCTGGTAGACTCGCACTTACTCAAAAATATGTTAGGAAAGTACTATTTGCACCATCTCGCATGAAGATCAGAGCTCCAAAGAAAGAAATTCTAAAAGCTTAAGTGTGCAAATGAATTGAAAGTGACCCCTTGAGGGCTATTTAACAATGAAAATTAGGGTTTTTTGACCCTGTTTAGCCATCAAGTTATGGTTTTGTGCCCCCAACCCCATTTTTTCCCAATTGAGGCTTGTTTCAGGTCTTTTTTTGTGTTTTGGAATGTTTTTCTCACTTTGGAGCCTTATTGGACATGTCAGACAACTTGTCCTTTTTTTGCGAGATCACCCAAAAATCCAATTTTTTGCCTGATCTCTCGAGGGGGCAGTATACCAATGTAATCATTCCATTAGGACAGTGGTGGGGTATTTGAAAAATAAAAAAATTTAATTTTTATCTCAGCAAGTTTATTCTTTGAACCAATGCAACAGGCACATTGCTTCAAAGAGAGGGAAAATGTAAACATGTAAAATACATTGAGTGATCCCGTGCACTTGATCCTGATTTACTAACACCAGTTCAGCCTTAATCACTCTGTTGCTATCCATTAAATAAAATAATACTTATTTGATTAAATTCATCATATTTCATCTTTTAATTAAATAAATCAATTTTATCTAATTAAATCATTATCTTTTATTAATTAGATAAATCATTTTGTTTAATTAATCCTAAAATTCCTTTTTTAATTAAAGAAATCACTTTATTTGATTAAATCATATTTCATTTCCTTTAAATAAAATAAACCAACCTTTATTTTATTCAAGTCTTACATCATCCCCTTTAATTAAATAAATCAAACTTAATTTAATAAAGTTTCATATTGATTTTCCTCTCATTGTGATTTAAATAAATGTAAAAATCTAAGTCAAAATGTCAAATCAACTAAATCTTCATCTAAGTTAATGAAATCACGATTAATCCTAACTCTAATCCATCAAATCCTCTAGATTTTTCCGCTTTTACAAGTAATTCAATTTAATTGATTTATAAATTCTTCTATTTCATTCAAAAAGACATCAAGTTGGAATATTCTTCAAATTTGAATTCTCCCTCCGAAAAGGACTTGTCCATCCAACAAGGCATTAAAGGCCTCTTACATGTCCTTTTTATTGAGCCAAGTGGCATTATCTCTTCTTTCATCTCCCTCCAACATGTCACTTCTCCAATTTCAAATATCGACCTAATAGCATTTATGTGCACATTCACCAAAATGTGCTCCACCTCTCTCCATTCACATGTTGACAAGTGGCATTTTTCTATTGGTTGATGTTTTTTCCCACATTCATCCTTTTGGCTCATTCCTCCATCCTTCTCTCCTATAAATGGAGAGATATTTTACTAATTTTGGATCCACAACTTTATGCATAATCATTATCTTCACGTTTTGCACAATTTCAACCATTCTCATCCAAGTTTCATAGTTTTCATCAATTTCATAGCTAGGTTATGGAAAATTTTATCATGGAGCACCATTGATCATCATCAAGTTGGAAAGGAATTGGGAAAGGGCTATTTTACACATAAAAATAGCACCAATTCCCCCATGGGATTGAGAATTTTATTTTTTTTAGCAAGATTAGATAGCTTTCAATTGGTTTATTTGATTTATTTCTTGTTCTTGACATTTAAATGAATCTTATGGGGAATGATGGTTTTAATTTTCATAATGGACCAATATTGTGTTGTTTGTTCATGTTTGTATAGGTCTAGATCCACCATTCAAAGGTAGAGTATCTCATAGTCCCATGAATTCTGAGAGAGCCTCATCATTTTTGAATGTGTCTAAGATCAATGGTCCTCATTGGTCACAGTCTATCAGCTGGGGGTAGACAAGCTTTAATTCAATGGTTTGGTTACTCAGATAGAAAGATGTGGTAGTGATCATAAAAAGGGAGGAATCCTTGAATAACATGGGTAGGTTAGTGATGGGATCCTCACCACACACATCTGTTATATTGATGGTATAGTTATCTAGAGGTAGACCTATGGATACTCGTAGGTGACAAGGAGCTTTGACTTTTTTAACAGGGGTATCTTTGCCAATAATGGCTATCTTCATAGGGGTACATCCAAGGCCAAGATTCTTCATGCACATTTTACGAATAATAGGTTCTAATAGGCTATTTTCATTTTTCCCAAGTTTCTCATTTTTGTTCTAGCCCCATCCACGCATTAATTAAAGACTTTTGTTGATTTTCTCCATAGGGAGGTCTGGTACATGTCTTTTGTCATTATATAGCAAGATTTATACATATTTTTCATCTACCACCACTTTACATAGGTCTCTCCATTTTATGAAGGTGGTAGGTTCTACTTTGAAGGATTGGGATGTTTTTTCAATTGGTTGTGGCTTCCCATAGGATCTAGGAGACTAAGGTAATCCTCCTATCACAAAGGCACTCTTCTTTATTTTATAGTTTCCACAAACATTATCTTGGATAATAACCTTAATATCAGGGATGTCTAGAATGGAGGGTGTCTTTGTCTCATAAGTGGAGGCTAGGGTAGATGGGTCTATATACTAAGATGTGGGTCTCCCATCGATCTTTGCGACTTGAGGGATTTTATAATACTTGGCCTCCAAATTTTTGCAATAATAGAATGGCTCGATTTCACCATGGATTGTGCCTTATTGGTTCTGATAAGGGAACTTATACACATTGATGGAATGTGGATGCGACAACTTGCATCCTATGGATCTATGGGCACCCTTGGAGGATATTGTAAGGGAGTTCAAGGTCAAGGACTTGGCAAGTAGTCTCCATGATTGTTTTCCATACTTGAAAATGGAGCTAAATGGTGCCTTGACACACCCTTTCTTGATCATCATAATCCCTAATAGTGATACCTTTACCTTTCTCAATGACATCTTTAGAGAATCCCAAATTATTTATTAGTTGTAGAGTACAAATATTCAAACCTACACCTCGATCCACTAAGACTCATTTGACTTTGTTCTCCATGGACTAGGACTTCAAGATGGAGTGCACAGTTATGAGATGGCTGGGTTGGGAGATCCTACTAAAAAAATGCGAGGAGATGCAATGTAGTGATATGTCTAAACATAGCTTTGAACTAGTCTACATCAAGATATATTAGGACGAAGGATGTAGCCAATTCCTTTTGTAGGATTCCCTATGTGTAGGTGATATTTTTAGCAACTCCATGATGGAGATTTGGGAAGGGGTTTTTTTCAGTTGATCTAGGACATTATAGTCATTAAGGAGTAACTTTGGATTTGTGATGGGTGCTTTGGGTGGTGGTGAAGGTCCTAAAATGGTAATTTTGCTGCTACGTGTGGTGGCTCCACACTCGGCTCTAGATCCTTTGATATTGACAACTATTACCCACTCAAGGATGCAACAACATGGTCATAAATATGGTTCAAATTATTGTACTTTCCCTTACCATTATTGTTTCCTTTATTGTGATCGAGCATCGGATTCATGTATATGTTAAGATCTTGATTCCTTGTGGGTTGTCCAGTGTTTAGGGTCTTGTAATCAATGAGATCTTGGATCAAATTTTAAGTCACATGTAGTTTGCTATCATGGGTCCCTTTATTTTGTGAAAATTGTAGAGATGTTTCTCATTATACCATGGTGGTTTAACATGAAGCTCTTGATAATTTTCATAAACAGGGATTTTGATGATATTTTCTTGTACCAGCTATTGTATGATAGATTCAATTGATTCCCCAAGTGGTGTGTATTTTCATTTGGGGGATATCTTTTCTTTGGTGGTGGTCCCCTTGAGCATTTAGGTTGTTGACAATTTGATTGTTGGGTTGTTGTTGTGATGTGTTGGTTTGTAGTGTGTTTGGGGTGTTGTTTTGTAGTTGTTGGTATGTTTGTTAGTACACATTTGGTCTTGGAGCACTAATAACAAATTTTGTGTCAGCAACACCATCATTGGTGACATTTTTGTTCTTTTTCCATGTACGGGGTTTGTCATTGTAACTTCTTGATGGTCTATTTTCTTGGTATGTGGGTGTGCCCTGTGTGCTATAAGGGATCTTTCAATGTTGAGCACCTGGGGAATCAATTGGTCATAGGTTATTATGCATTTCATTTTCAAATGAAAGACAAGGTCCCTTCAAGGTTGGAGATGATAGTCCTAATTTGTTGTTCTTCTAGCATAGCCCACTTGCTCCTATTGGCCTTGGACCGCCATAATTGCAAGAAGGATGCAAATGTTTCTCCCTTGGCTTGTTTTAGGCCAAAAAATTCTTCTAAACTCACATCCATTCCTATGTTAAAGGAGTAATTCTATATGAATAAGTCCATAATTTCTTGAAACATTTTAATTTTGGGGGGGAGGCAGCCTGAGAACCATTCCATTGCTAGACTATCCAAACTCTAAGGGAAGAGTTGCATTAGTTAAGAATCATCATATGCAACTTCCATATAGTGTGCATGGAATTCCCTGATGTGATCTTCAAGATTGCTAGTCCCATTATATTTGTCAAATTTTGGTATCTTGAATCCATATGGGAAGGGAACCATCACAATGCTTCTATCAAAATGGATAGGGGAAAAAATTCCCTTGTGATTTTGTTGTCTTTCTTGATTATATCTCCAATACTTGTTGTGAGAGTAGTTTAATTTGTACGAACAAATAATTTTGTGGATCTGGTGCTAGGATTAATGTGTTTACGGGTGATATTGTTGCTAGAGTGAGTGGTGGATTGACTTGTGTGTTTCTGTTCAAGGAAATTGGTTTTTTGTTCATGGGAGGTTGTTGCAATTTTTGTTGTGCAAGCAATGCTTGTTGATATACCTATAGTTTTTGTGGTGCCAACAACGCTTGTTGTTGGTCTTGCTGTTGCTGTGCAAACAATGCTTGTTCTTGGGCTAGTAGCTAAGTTTCTTGTTGTTGTGATTGGTATTGTTGCAATGCTTTTTGATAAGCTTGTTGTTGTAACAAGGCATGTGCTTGGGATTTTTGCACTTGGTATTGAGCTTGTTGAGTAGCTTGTGTGGCTTATGTAGCCTGTGAAACTTATACAACCTGTGCATCTTGTTAATGTTGCAATAAAGCTTGTGCTTGTGCTTGGGAAGCCTACTATGCTTGTTGTGTGGCTTGTTGTTCCTGTTCTTTTTGTGCGGCTTGTTGCACAACATGTATGGCTTGTTGCATTTGGAATTATTGAAGTTCCTTTTGATAGGCTTACTAGGATACTTGCAATGTGATATCGTATTTATTTACCATATTTAGATTTGGTGGTGGAGGTGGGGGATTTGGTGGAATGGTGTGAGATGAGGTGGAAATATTTTTTTGACATGGTTGGGGAGGTGCTTGTTGAGTGATGACAAGAGGTTGTGTGGTAGATGGTATGGTTGATGTGCTAGGTCCTTGGGAGACCACATTTTGGAGAGTTTGAGGTGTTGTAGATGGAATGATGATTGGATGAGATGTTTGGATTGGTGCCACTTGGTGTTGCGATATCATTAGCATGCTCAAAGGATTTGGTATGATTGATGTGTTGATTTGATTCATTATTGGTGGATTGATTTTACTTGATTGGTTTTGGATTGGTATGTTAGGTAAAGGGGTGGATGTTGATGTCAAAAGAGGAAATGATGGGAAGATTGGAGGTGTGTTCCCTTGCAAAAGTGATGATGTGTGAAAATTTTCTCCTTTTCCAAATAAACCCACATGTCCTTGTGATATCATGGGGAGAGAGACTTTTGTATCAAGAGAATATGCCAGTGATGTGGAGAAGGTGGATAAATTGTTGGTGTCATGGAAAATGAGTGGGACATACAAATGTTTTGGGTCTTGCGGGATGGTGTTTGGCATACCCAAAATGGTGCTTGCATCCAATTTTTGGTTGTTTACAAGGGGATGTGTTTGAAGAGCTTGGAATAATGAACTCCCCTTGATGATCATGGGCTGACTTGGAGCATGAGAACATATTGGTTGTATGATGGGTTGGATGATGTTTTGGAAGGAAGGTGTGAATGATATTGACAACATATTTCCAAGAGGTTTTTCCACAGTAGTGCTCACATTAAAATTAGAAAGGAGTTTAGACCCTTCCTTTTCTAATTCTAACATGTATTGTGTGTGATTGATTCTCGTGACAATGTTGACAATCTTGTGAGTTTTACAATTTTCCAGACTAGTTCAATTATTTCATCTTAGTTCATCCCTTGAAATTTGTTGGTGACGTCCTCCACTTGGAAACCTCCCTCTTAAGGATTTTGAGGTATTTGAGGAAGATTAAGTGGAAAGTCGATGGATATCCTAGGGTTGAATTCTATTTCAGTTTGACTCAAATCACTTGAAATGGATGATTCTTTATTTTTCTCCATGATCTTCTTGTGTTGTGACCTTGTTTGGACTATAAAATTAGGATCAAATTTTAGGAATATGGGAGATGAATCTATAACTCCCTTGGATGATCTAAAACTTAGGTACAAAAAAGAAATTCTAGGATTTTAAGGATCAAATGATGGTGATGAGATAAATGAAGGATGAATGATATGGATGTTTGTAATTTTAAGACCCTTGGAGAAATTCTAGACTTCAGGAATTTTGGATTTAGTTTGGATTTTGGTTTGATTTGATTTTGGATAATGAACTTATAAACCCCAAGATGTTAGATGTTATCTTTGGACAACCCTATCCACAAGGTGATAATTTAACTTAGTGTATGAGGAAGGATTCATCCACATATACTTAGTCAAACAAAGTGATTTTGATTTTTATTTGAAGGATTCACTAAAATCCTAGTATGAATGATTTTTCCAAGGTTTGAAAAGTTGTTTGTGAAATGGGATTTGATTGGTGATGGTGAGAAATGAAGATGTTGCTTTTTTATCCCAGATGAACCTAGAGAGACTTTGTTTACAAGACCAAGATATTGAAGAACATGCTATACCTTTAAAATTTTCAACCCTATAATGTGAGATACTCAAAACATTGGAAAAGATCTTTATTTTGACAATAATAGAAGGAAAACAAGTTTGGATTAGTTCTTGGAGAATTTTTGTAAAATTTTTAGACCAATCTATCTCTAACTTTGTAAAGCGTTGAAGGATGTTTCTTGAGAGATTTTGGAATAAGATGCTTATGATGATTGAAAGATTTTGGTTTTGGGATTTTTACTTTGCAGGACATAATTTGAACAAACACATATGTGGGGTCCAATTGTCTTTTATCTTGATTAAATGATTTCTTTTTACCACATCAACACTTCTTGCTTAGTTTTCAAACTGAATGTCTATGTCTTAATTCCTTTTCAATTCAAAAGGTCTAGTATGTGAAAATCAAGGAATTAAAGGAATATTTTTCCTAGGTTGACTTTATAGACAAAAAATTGAGATATGGGCCCAAATATTTAGAAGCCTCTAAGGATAAAATCCCTAGGGACAAGTAGTAACATTTGGACTCTTCGAGCATATTTGTTCTTTCTAAAGGGTTTGAAATTTTGATGACTTGTTGAATGTTTGTTTCAAATTTTTGAGATTGAAGTAATGTATTTGAATGAATTGTAAATTGTAAAACCCTAGGATAGAAAATAAAATATTTTTTGAGTGCCCACTTGGAATTCTCCACACACTAAGACAAAGTGAACAACTATAGATTTGGTGAAAATGGCTCCCCTTCAAAGTACACACTTCTCGAGACTGCCAAATCTCAAAATCATTAAAATCAAAAGATCAAAAGGATTTATTTTGTTTCTAATTTGAATAGTACAAATGTGGGGAAGCTTTAAAACAATTGTTATTTAAGTAACAAATAGCAAGGATTTGGCATTTGAACAAATTGGTTCTTAGTTTGGGTAATCGAGGACATGGCACCTTGTGAGCATCCAACTAGGAGCTCTTATACTTTTTAAATTAGTACCCCATTCTAAGAGACACTTTATGGCTAAGGCCTACATACCATGAGGACTTGACAGATTAGTATTATCCATTTATAGACTGACCTGAGTGAAAAACCGGTTGGATTCACCTTTGAGTTGTTCTTAGGCAGGCCCCTCTAAAGGTAACAAAAGTGAGGGAGTACACTTGTAGTTTTACCATCTAGTTCGAATAAAGGATAAAGAGGGAAGATACACAATGTCTCTTTCTCAAACTAGCATGATTGTTCAATTTTAAATACAAACTTGAAATTTTTACGTAATTTTTTAGAAAACCAATGTTAGTAGTTTGATTTTGATTCTCAAGATCACAATGAAATGTGAGAGAAGTGCATATGCATTCGAATGTGATCCAAGGGGATACTTGTCACTCAAAATTCAAGTGTCTACAATGCTCCAGAATTTAGGATCATCATGAAGATCTCATAAAACTAGACTCAACGCAACTTTAGTGGAAAAAATGAAGTTTGTACGACAAAAATATGGCCAGTCAAAGTTGAAGGTTTACTCGATGTTGATGTGGCAGTTGACTGGATGTTGACATTGAAAGTGCAGGTAATGTAAAAAAAATGTGGACCCCCCTCACTAAATTCACATACCACCACTACATCATGGTTTATTTTTAAGAAATAAAGTGGTGTAGGCTTATTTTATTTCACAAAATCCATTTTGTGGCATTTGGTGGGATCAGATTTTGTGGGATCCCAAGAAGATTTGGTGGGATTTAAATCCAACGAATTAAAACCAAATCTCCTAAAAATTAAAAAATTAACCCCTTTAAAACAATAATGAATAATCCCAAATTTATAAGTAAAATAACCTTTAATGGTTATTAAATGAAAGACAAAATAATCTAATGTATAAGAAAAAATAGCCAAACCAATATAGCCCATGAATGAAAAATGATAAAGACTTTAAAAACAAATTAAAATGGTTTTTAATTAGGATTTTCATCATTTCATTTGTAAAATAATGTGGATTGGTTAAATACTAACCTTAGAGGGGAAATGTTGAAATTCTATGGTTTTAGCCCAAATGCGAAATATTTTTGTATAAAAGGGGGTGAGAGTGCAAGTGTATTCATTTAGAATTCAGTTTATACTTTGTGAAGAATGGTGAGAGAGAATTCCTAGGAGATGAGGGAATTGAAATTAGGACTTTGATAGTGAATTGTAATCTTTGCACATTTGGATCTCGCAGACAAGCTTGTTGTACTTGTGTAAGAGGACTTTTGCAATTCATTATCATCTGAGAGTTGCGAGGAGATTTGTATCAGTTGAAGCCTTGTAATTTTTTCTATAGCATAATCAAGGATCCTTCACTCTATTGGATAGGGACCCAGAGACATAGCCATCTTGGTGAACTCTGTTATCAAACTGTGTTTTGTCTTCTCTCTCTTTTCTCTCTTTTGTCAAATTGTTCACTTTAATTTGGCTATGTTATCTAAGCATTTTAATTATGTTTTCAAGATCTTTAGTTTAATCATTGTAAAATTTATTATTCATGTGCAAAAGTCCTAGATCCTAACATCATATCAAGTGGTATCAGATATTTCTTGTGACTAGTGTTTATAGAGGTGAATGATAACACGATCCAGAAGCCAGGGAGGTGAAGGCATGCTTGACTAATATAATCCTGAGATCAGTAAACGAAGAAATTTTTTGAAGATGGAAGGATCAAAATCTAGACAAAGTCCAAAACTTGATGAGAATATTTTTCTAAAAGCTTTTCTCAAAATGAAGGAAATGGTAGAAGTTCCTTTTCAAGAAAGGTAGGAAAAATGGGAATGGAAGATGCATAAAAAAGGAGATTCTTTCAAGCAATAGAATTATGAAGATCAAAAGGAAAAAAGGAAAATCCCAGGAGGTGATGAGCCTCCAAAACTCCTTCTCCATCTTCTCCATATTCTCTATCTTATCCTTCTTCTTCTACTAATTCTACTTCTTGTAATCCTTTCAAGGGTGCACATAAGCCTAAAATTAAATTGGATGTAAAATTTGATCTACCTAAGTATTATAGGGAACTAAATGTTGAAAAATTAGATGACTTGATTCAACAAGTAGAGGTATATTGTATAGTCCAAGGTCTCTTGGATGATGCTTCTAGGATCCAATTAGTTAGAAAGTTCATTCTCTCACAAAAGTGGGGGCTAACTATGGACACAGAAAAACTATCCCTTCTACTTTTTCTCATGTTCAGGTCCTCCTAGTGGAATTTGAATTTATTTTTTCCTAGATTTAATGTTGTAATGTGGCCAACACATTCACATTAGGTCTTCGACCCTTGTGAATCATTAAGATTTCTAGGATGTATTGTAAAGGTGTTTTGAAGTGTTGTAACTCACTTTCACACT
Source organism: Sequoia sempervirens (assembly GCA_007258455.2). NCBI lineage: Eukaryota > Viridiplantae > Streptophyta > Pinopsida > Cupressales > Cupressaceae > Sequoia > Sequoia sempervirens. The sequence continues at coordinate 211,704,491 of VDFB02000013.1, read as the reverse complement.
TTTCTAGGAACCTTTCATCATAATTCACCTAAATAACCCCTTTATATTACTTACCAAGTATTATTTCAAAGTGTTCAAAAGTGTTGTAACCCACTTTCATGCTTTTCTAGACTTTTCATGACTAATTCAACCCTTTATCATGCTTAAATGTCCCCTTAATACACTTTCCAGACTCTCTTAAGTGTGTTTTTGAGGATATTCCCATTAGACCACATTTAATGACCTGTAATTCTTGACAACCACTTAATTTACTTAAGTGGAACTAAGTCGCCAATAGGGTCAACTTAGTCCTTTTTGGCACAAAACTCAAAATTATTTCAAATTTCTAGTAGGATTTTGTCCTCTAACCCTTGAGGTTGGCTTGTGATGTACTATTTTTAGGAAATTTAGTAAGATCATGTATAAATAAGGGGGTTTCATCTCATTTTTAAGGCCTATTCATTCAATTATTCACTCAAGAAAATAACTTCATCATTCTCAAGTATTCAAGCAATCTAAGCACAATCAAGTCATCCATTGGAGCACTTCATTGCATATCTTCATATTTCTACATCAAGGGTTTGGAAAGTTTATGACATTGCATGTTGTTTATTTATCATTCTCTTCACATTTCATTTCATTATCTAGGGTTTGATTACCAAAGTGGGGCTTGACCAAGGAAAACCCCTATACTCTAAACCTTAACCATTTTTCCCTCTTTACATGTGTGTTTGTAGACTTTGTAGGAATATTTGTGAAATAAATAGGTGTTGAAAACTGGTCAATAAGTCATCAATTCTATTCAAGTCAACATAACCCTTATTCAATCTTGGAGACACTTTTTATCCCATTTTCTATAGAATCAAGTGCAGACACCTGTCAAAAAAGCAAGTGCAAACCTGAAGCTACAGGATCATGTCCTAAGATTTTAGAAATCTATAGGTGGACTAAGTTGCCACTAGTGGAAAATTAGTCCGACTGTCAAGCTTTAAAAGTGGTTTCTGCATTTTTGGATACCCATTTGGTAGATTCATGTTTCGGGAAGTTTTTCTCAAAACTGGTACTAAGTCACCCATCTTGGCATAAGTGTCCCATTTAACATTTTTAGTCAATCTTTCAAGATTCCTAAATCTCTATGCATCATATTTTAGATTCTAGGTGAACCTCTCTAATTCTATTAAGTTATTTCATCATTTACTTACATTTTGAGGCATTTTTGCATATCACATTATGTTTTCCGACACTTCACATTTCCTAGGTTTTGCGTCACTAAATCATTTGATTTTTAGTTCAATGCATTAGTATATCATCATTAGACATATTACATCTCATTTACATTAATCTTGAGTGTAGAAATTTGCATTTTGGACCCCATCCATTTCTCCTTTTAGGTGAAAAACCCTAGAAGGAGCTTAGGGTAGTTAGGCAACCGAAAATCATTGTCCACATTTTGGTGAACCTGAATTTTGAACATATTTTCATCTACTTTCAAGTGCATCCTAGGTTTCATTTATATTGCATTATATATTGAAGTGATTAAATTGCATCCTAGGGCTTTCAAAATTGCATTAGTGAAAAGCTCAAATAACTTGCATTTTGGCATCATTTTTTGCATTGAAAATCATAAAAATTCTACATTTTCATATTATAATTGCATTTATGCATATGGAAGACATAAAATTCATTCAAAATTTTTGAAAAATCTAAAAAAACCCATCATTGGGACTAAATAACTACACTAGGTGACTTAGTCCTCTTGCAATTTTTTGCACTGAATTTTGTGATATTTTCTAGGTATTTCCTACATTTCTATTTTTTGTTACAACATTCTATCATACTTTCCAAATTTGTTTTGTCTTACATTTAATTTCCTTTCATCATGGATTTTTGCTTTAATACATTTTATGAATTCATTGAAATCCTTAGTGGACATGTCAAATTGTACCATTAGATGTGATCCTAATGACCTTGAGCTTCCTCATGCCCCTTCAAATCCTCATGAATGTCCTCCTCATGATGTTGACATCATTGGAGAATATGATGATAGCATGAATAAGTTCTTAAATGAATTCCTTGAAAACCTTGAAAATAATGTAGCCTTTTACCCATCCATGAAGTCACACAACCTTCCTACTATCTCATCTCATGATATGTTTGGTTATGTACATCCTAAAATGAACAAAGGACCTATGTTCCCTTCATTAGGTAGACCTAGTTCCTCTAAACTAGCAACTCCTCAACCATTTTATGATCACAAAGTTACATACACAGCAATCAACCTTGAAGAAACATATGGAAAAGGTTTTACTATATTAAGTAGACAAGAATGTGACATAACAACTGAACATGACATTCACCAAAGTTTAGAACAAAGACCAACCAATGAAAACACAATAGGGCTAGGATATCAAGATCCTCCTCATAATGACAAGCCTCCCATTGAATATTGGAGACTTCAGAATGATGGCACAATGGTATTTGTTTCCCCTCTCGACTTAAATGTCCTCCTTCCATGTGAACAACCCTTACATGATTCCAATAATTAGGATTCTAGGATCCCTACAGGTCCTCTTCCTCCTCTAATTCATAAAAAAGGTGAATCTAGTAAACACAAATGACCTTACAAATTAAAAAAACAAAATTTTCCTCTTCATCCACCACCTGAATGTGAACAGAGACTCCAACTACTTTTAAACAAATGCATTATACTCTTACCACCTTCAAATAGGCTGGTCATCCATCCTACAAATTCAAACATAGCTTATTGTAAATATCATCATGTTCTCGGACATTCCAGCAATGAATGTGGGTATGTGGGTAAAAGCACAAACCTTTGTCACACTTTATAAAGGAATCGGCCAACAGCAAAAAAAATTCTGAACTTCAACCACATAAAAGTGGTCTTTATGTTTTGAATTTCAAAATGGTGTAAACTAATAAAATGTAGAACTTTTGGTGTGGTTTATTCCTGTAATTTTTAAATTTTTTTTTAAAAAAAAATTATTATGTTTTTATCAATTTAAGGACAAATTTTGGAATGCTAAAAATTTCATAAAAGAGTGACTTCACGGACCGTCAAGAAATAAAATGAAAAAAACTTCATTTCTCCTTTTTCTTTTTTTTTCCAAATAGGTAATATCAATATCCTGTGCATGGAAAAAAAAATCACATTTTGATGTAGATTTTTCCCATAATAACGTTCTAAAGTCAAACATGTCAGAATTTGACAGTTTTGACGGACCGTCAACTAATTTCAAAATTTTCAATCATTTAAAAAAAAAAGAAATATACCCTTTTGAAGTAGACTTTCTCCTCTTATGCCTCATATAATATTTAAAATATTTTAATAAATTTTACTATCATTTTTTAATATCAAATCAACCTCTTTTTAAATTTTAAAACCTACTTGCATTATTTTAATAATAAAAGATATCAAAACTAATCAAAATATTATAAAAATTCTATATTTGGATTCTACACTTCAAGCTCTACAAAAGGGTATTTTTATTTTTTGCAAAAACATCAATCTAACTAGAGAAATACTCTGCCAAAAATGAATGTTTTAGAAAAATTTAAAAAATGACGAGTAAGCTGCCATGTAGGATGCCAACTAGACATTTTCGGCCGACCCGTTTTCGGCCGACTAGGTTTCGGCCGAAAACTGGTCGGCAGAAAACTAATCGCTCGAAAACTTATCGGTCGATAACTACTCGGCCGAAAATTAATGATATAAAACAAAGTTGTTTTTTTCCCAATTTATCAAATTAAAAAAATTAGAAAATAACAAATATTTCAAAATTTTTTCAACTATTTTCAATTAAAAAAGCTTGATTTCAACATTTTGGAAGGCAATTTACAAGACGTATTTCGACGAAAAAAAAGGCATTTGGAGAAGAGGAGAAATATTTTTAAGGTGTGTTGATCTTTAATTTATTTAATTGATTATGTTTTTTTATTGAAAATGCATTTGAAGTTTGTTTTCACTTTTTCTTTATTAAAATATTAACATCAAATAAATATATGTAGAAATATATTCATTATTCAATTAAAAATATTTTATGTTTTGCATCTAGTTACAAGTTTTTTAAAATATTTATGCTATATTACATGTACATGTTTCATGGAAAGCTTATGTGTGTACAAATTTCTATGTAGGCAATCATTCAAATTTGAGTGTAATTTGTGATGGCAAATCGAAGGACTAGATCGAGGAAGTATGAACGAACACGAGTAAGACAAAGAAAGAGAAAAGCGGATGAAGGAACATCTACTGAACAACAACCCATGGAAAATATTGATGATCAAGGTGACGTACAGGTACAAGAACAAACTGAACCTAATACTAATATAAATGTTTTGGACTATGGTATGGAAAATTTGATGGAGATGGATGAAGATTCTCTTTTCAATAATATTTCATCTGAAGATATGTTATCTGAAAGCACATTGAAATTACACTCTAAAAAAATATGGGATGAATTTTTTGAAGAGAAATCTTTAATTGGAAGAGCACAGTTAATTGCAAAGTTATTTAGACGAAAAGAAATGACCCCTGTTTTGGAGTTGTTAGGGGTTGATAATAGGAAAAAGTCATCAGATTTAAAACAAACAATTGTTGAAAACCTGCAAGAAGCATTAAAATGTATTGAAAAGAAGAGTCGGTCTAGTGATTTAAGTGCTGCACGTAGAGCGTTGATGACTGTAATTTCTAGTAAGAAATTATCATATAGAAGACAAGTTCAAGCAATTTCTGAATTACTAAATGTTTCTAGGAGAACTGTTCAAAGATATATTGAAAAGAGAGATGAAATAGATGGAAAAATTGAGAAAAATTGGGTAAATATTTGTAGGGTTCCTCGAAAAGATAGAATTTCAGAAGATGTAAAGAAACAAGTTGTTGAATATTGGACCACCCACTCTCGTGTTTCTTCCAATAGAAGGGATACTATACAAATAATAGGTGATGATGGTACAAAAATTTCTCATCCAAAACATTTTATAGATACAACACAAAGTGAACTTTTTGAAGCATTTAAACAAGAATTTTTAAATGTGAAGATTTGTCAAAGGATGTTTGAAACACTACGACCATCATTTGTACGTATAAATAAAGTACGTGAAACTTGTTGTTGTCGAAATCATGTTGAATTTGATCTACACCTACAATCATATAGAAAAGTTATGGCAACAATTGATCAAATTTAGCCATCCCTGGAAGCACAACACAATTTGTGAAGTCTCTTCTATGTGAAAAATCAGAAAATTTGGATGAATTCAACGTTCAGTGTATAAAAAATGTATGTAATGATTGTGGAGATTTGAAGAATCTTTTACATGTTGACAATAATGAAATGCAAGTTACTTGGAAGAGATTTGAATATGAGACATACTTAACGAAGTCAGGAGTTGAGGCCAAAAAATTGTTGTCAAAGAGAGTGGATTGCCTTACAATGAATTCATGAGTAAATTTCGCAATATCATATATCCACATATCCAACATTGTCATGGTGCAAGATGGCAATCTAAGCAATTTCGTTATTCAAAGAATTGTTTTCCACCAGGTTGTATTCTCTCTATTGTAGATTTCTCTGAGAACTATACATTTAGTCCTCAAACTGAGATTCAAAGTCAATATTATCATTCAGAGCAAGTTGCAATCTTCGTGCAAGTTTGCTACAGGCATGCAGAGTTAGCGGTCGATGGAATACAAAGTAGCAAAGATGATAGAATTATCATCAAAGAGGTTCACTTTTATATCAGTGATGATACGAATCATGATAGAAGCTATGTAGCTCATTGTTTCAAAATGTTTTTTGAAGACCTAAGACGACGTGGCATAAATCAAGAACAACATTGGATATGGTCTGATGGATGTGCTGGTAAGTACATTGGTTTTTAAATTATTTTTAATTAATTTATATTTACTTTTAAAACTTTGAGACTTAAATTGTTTTTTGAAGATAATTCAAGGTTTTCAAGTGTTTAATTATTTGTAACTTCACAAGACAATTTAAGTCTGCAAAAGCCTTTGTTTGGTTATGTAGTCAACATGCTAGATGCAACACCAAATTTTTGTGGAATTTTTATGAGAGTGGACATGGAAAAGGAGAGCACGATGGAGCAGGAGCATGTGTGAAGCGTGCACTTCGTCAACATGAACTTGCTGGTATGTCCAATTTAGCTTCATACTTTTTAAAAGATTAGATATGTATATATATATATTTAATTTAACTAAATTAAATTTTCTTTTAAGTTCTTTGAAAGTAATAGGTGACAAATTGTGCCAACTTGTCTGTAACTTGTAGGTAATGCCATACAAAATGCAAACGAAATTGTTGAATGGTGCAAAAGTCATTTTTCTGCTCGCGACTCAACATACAACACACGGTATTTTTGGGAAGTTACAGGTATGTATGTCTAGTCAAAATTTGTTTTAAAAATTTGAATTTCAAAGTTCAAGTACATACATGATTTCAAATTGAATTTTCAAGTTTGAATTTAAACAGATATTGATCGATCAAATCCTTATAATTGTCAAGCAATTCATGGTATTAGAAATCTACATCAAATCATGACAACGGGGAGTAGTAGGCCTTATGCAATGAATGTGAGAGAAAAATCATGTTTTTGTACTGATTGCATTGAGGACAATGCAAATATTGATCAATGTGAGAATATTAGAGATGGGTATGTTTCACAATGGGAAATGAAACAATTAATATCAATGCCTCCTTTTGTTGAAGATGACAATGTTGATGTCTATGATCCACTATATTCAGCTGATTACGAACGTGTATCTGATTTAGTTGTTATAGGTATGTCCAAATTGATTAATTTAGTTAAAATAAAGATTTAAATTATATATATATATATATTCTATGTTTAAGTAAGTTTCAAATATAAAATATAATTTTTTACAACTTTTAAATGTATAATTTACTTAAATATGTAAATATGTGGTGTGTGTACAGGAGATATTTTCGCTATAGTTGCAGATCCTGAAAATGCGGAAGGTGTAGATTACTATCTACTAAGATGTACACAACCAAAAAGCAAATTGTTCGAATCGATGACAGATGGTGATGGACAAGAGTATCCCATTGGATCAGTCGTTATTGAAGGCACATATTATCAGCAAATAAAGATAGATAAAAATGGTATTATATTTGTTGATTATAGGCTAGGACAAAAGGTTCTACATTACAGTCACTTAGTTTTGGCAACAAAAATAAATTTAGAAACTTTACCTAAAAGAGGACGTGCCAAACAAAAGTGGAGGTTGCCTATTGAAGATCATGAGAAGATTTTAGAGATAATTAAAGATAGAGAGGATCCAGATTTTATGTACCAGGAGCTTTAAGTTGTTTTTTGGATACATGTGTACACATTTATGACTCCAAATCTAGATAATTTATATATTTGTATTGATTGGACATGTGACATGATTTAGAATATGTGACATGTATGTTAGATCATATATATGCTTGATCTACAAAACCCACTGACTTTAAAAATGTTTTAATTTACATTTTTCCTAAATTCCTTTAAATCATCTAAATTTCCAATTGCATTTTTACATGTTGGACATGGTTCATTCTTTTAAACCTTCACTCTTGAGAATCTCTCTAGAAATTCCTTTATATCATCTCTCTAGATTCCTTGATTGTAAATTTTTATGTTTGACACATGGAATTGTTAAACTCACTTTCAAATCTTTGAATTTAAATATTTGTTCAACTCCACCTATATACATGTTCCAATTTTGCATTTAAATTTATTTATGTTCCATGGAATTCTTAAGTTCACATTCGAATCTTTCATTTCATTTGAACATTCAACTCCACAAACTTGTATAAAATTATCTAGTTGATTTGGTGTTTTCAAGTGGTGAAGAATCTAGACATAAATGTTGTCTCTAGTTTTCTTTATTTTTTATACATTACTAATGCATGACATTCAATAATTTTACATGATCATTTGGATTTTCATGTATCCATCTCAACCATACATCCAAATTTACTTAAGAATATTAGCTCCTATCTTTTAAGTATAGAACTAAATTATTTATCCATTTTGTTAATGTTAGATTGTATCCAGGTTCTCTTGGTTTGTCCTTTCTTGTTCACCTTAAGGTGCATTGGAATATATGAACATTGTAGTGAATCACAGTGATATCTTCCAAGTCATATCTAATTCCCAAATATAGAAATTCCATATCCTATTGGCATCAATTTAGCTTTGTTTACCATGTATATCTTGAGACCATGAGCTACCTACATCTTCCAAGTCATATCTAATTCCCAAATGTAGAAATTCCATATCCTATTATCATCAACAACAAGTTCTAATTGTTTACCATATCCTATTATTATCTTCCAAGTCATATCTAATTCCCAAATGTAGAAATTCCATATCCTATTGGCATCAATTTAGCTTTGTTTACCATGTATAGCTTGAGACAATGAGCTACCTACATCTTCGAAGTCATATCTAATTCCCAAATGTAGAAATTCCATATCCTATTATCATCAACAACAAGTTCTAATTGTTTTAGAGGTGGATCTAGAAGAAGTTTATCTCTCTAGGAGACATGCCACCATCTATAACACCAAAAATACTATTTGAAGCTTCATTATAGTATAGCTTATTTATTTATTTTTAAAATATTTCAATCAATCACTAGAAAATTATAAATTTATTAAGATGAGTAACCTTGTGTTGTCATTTATTGATTAAAAGATGAATCTTTGTTTTGTTCTAATATACATGAACTTTTCTTTCTTTGATAAAATAGATTTTATTTAGTAAATATTTTTATAAAATCCTTTTATCCCAACACAATACACTCATTTAAATATTTATTTTTAATTCAAAACTCGTATATGAGAGATTATATATATTTCCTTCTCCAAGACCAAGATGCTAATACACTAGTAACATCTACAAAAATATAAGGTTTCTATATTAGAACCCAATTTGAATTATCAAGCTATTTATAGCTTTTTTTGTGATTTCATAGTCCAACCTTAAAAAATAAGGATTTAATCTATATTCCTCTCATCTTTAGTACTTTATTTATATATTAAAATATTTTTATGCCTATAAAACGTAACTTTTAGTATATTTCTCTAGGAATGAACATAACTTCATTAGTCTTGTAATTTGGTCCATCTTTCCAGTACAATCAAATATGAATTGATCAATTTTTAATTTATATATAGAATTGTCATCCAAGAGATCTACTTGATCAATTTTTAATTTATATAGAATTGTCATCAATTTTTAATTTAATAATAAATGTGCATGTCTTTCAAGATTTAAATATATATATATATCAATTTCTAATTAAATATATATAAATGTTCCACATGGAATTCTTAAACTTTCAAAACTAGAAATTTGATTTCATTTACATTCAACTCCACTAATAGCTTGCATGCTTTATTTGAATTATATGGTTCATTCTTAAGTATAGCTCATCATCTAGTTCAAGAATTCTTTGCATGCACATTCAAATGAACATGTGTATTAGATTATATGGAATTAGAAATTAGGTTAATGTAGAGCGTGATATATGCACAATTTAAATGTATAAATAACTTTTACTGACTTTAAAAATGAACATTTAGAGCTTTAAAGAATTCAATCTAACTATCATCTATTTTTGATTGCATTTTTATGTTCTACTTTAAAACATGTATAGCATTAATCTCAAGCATATATGCATTCAATTTTTTCTATTTCTTGACCTATTTATTAAAGACAAATTCATTTTAACTATTTATTTAAATTACTTACATGTACATGTCCATCTTTTTAAATTTACAAATAGTAACCATTAGATAGTGGAGTGGACAACATTTTGATTTCACAATGTATTTAGTGATCTATATATGTACAAGAAGTGCATTTGAACAAGTTACCATAATTTAAATTTAAATAAAGGTACTTATAGATGTAATGTAAGTGAGTTCATCAAACCATAATAATGCAGGTATATAACAAACCTCTAAGATTCAAACCATAAAACATAATTGTATGAATGTGACATGTAAATTATAACAAGTATATATATGTGTACCATAAAACATAAGTATGTAACATGTCCAAATGTTCAATACATAAATCATAAAAAGTGTCCCCAACATATAATAAAATGATCTCAGACATGTAATACTATAAAACAAATCTCAAAGAGAGGGATGTCTGGTATGAATAGAATCATCAGATCTATGGCTCGATCTCTCCCTCGACCTCTCCCTCGATGCATGGCTCGATCTCTCCCTCGACCTCTCCCTCGATCCATGGACCGATCGCTCTGCTGATCCAAGATGTGTGGATCCATGTCTGGATCCAATATCTCCCGATCTGTGTCCTGAGCCTCGTCCCAACCCCTGCATGTGTTCAAGTACACATATATGTAAAATTATCTAAAAATTTTACAATGTACTTGAGTTCAATGTGTTCAAACTTAAAACATCAAGTAATTAGTTTTTTAAAATTAAATTTAAATGTACCTCATCTGCATACTGCATGGGATCGCCATCATGCTCCAAATTTCCAAAGTCTGGGAATTCACCATACTGCTTAAAATTTTCAAGTACACAATTTCAATCAGGAGTTAAACCCCTAGAAGTTTTTAAAATGCATTACATAAATTTTTAGAACACAATGTTAAAAATATATACATGTATTTAAATTATAAATTGAAAGTACCTGTTGTGCCTGCTTGAAAGCTCTACCAATGTCACTAAGATCACGAGAATGTAAAGACATTGTAGGGGGCCATGTAGCATGTACAGTATCAGTAGCAAAAAGAAGTCGACTATATGTCCCATGGACAGGATCAGGTGTCGCAGTAGCCTCAACGTGACCTGTAACATCCCGATGACCACCTGGGCAAGCTAAAGGATCAACAGAAACATGATGTGCATGGGATTCTGTAGGCTGATGTGGAATATCCTGAGCTGCATTTGCCACATTGTGGCTCATATCTGTATGAGGATATCATTGTCTAATAAATTCTGGTACCCTGTCAAGAGCAATCCCATGGTCCTCACTGATAACCTGATATGCTGCTAGTAAATCCAAAATTGAGAGTCTACATGTATTACGCAGAGTCGTGTGGGTCATATGCTCGACATCTGCAAGAGTAGGTAGATCGGCACTAATAAATGGATCATACAATGCAGATGTAGCCTCAGTGGGAGGAAGGTTGATCCGTGGGCGTAATAAATATCTACCAACTCGATCAGATGAAATCTGATCAATCTGCGTCGTAATAGAGGCAATGTTTTCAAAAATCTGACTCTGAGTGGACCCTGTTGCTACCTCCCCTGCTGCTGCCAATTCCAAACGTTTTGGTAAAACCAAAAGGTTTGGGCCAACTAATGCCCTCTTGTCCACAGGCGGTGGCAAATTTGAAGGTCTAAACTGTGGTTTGTCATAAAAATGGCCTTTACCTTGGCCAGCATGCTAAGGATAAGATGTGTAGTCCACCTCTATATGTAAATGAAATTCTGCATATAACTGTTTGACAAAATACAATGGCAGCTCATCATTGTGAGGCCATCTATGATGTGCTGCCAACCATCTAGGGTATATGAATGGCGCAACAAGAGGATCTTCACACCTCGTAACCATATATCCTCTAATTTTATTTTTTCCTCTATAAAATGGGAACATGGATAACACATTTTCACCTAAAACTAATTTTGCAACTTCTTTATGTTTCACTGTGCCAGTAACACTCCTAGCAAGAGAAAAATAAAACTGTTCAATGCTGATTTCATCATAAGGATTGTATGATCGAATTGTCTCAATCATCTTCATAATCTCTTGTCTAATAGTGACTAATCTATCTCGATTAGCCAAATTGGGGGAGTTGTGAATTGTTTGCTCTAAACATTTTAGAGCATTGTCCAATCTAACAATACTATCCTGAAATATATTTGATCTAGTTTGAGCTTCTCACTCAGAACGAGGGGAATGATGAGATCCCTCGTCGGCCATGATATATATAAATAGATAGAGATCTGCATATCATTAAAACAAAATTACATAATGAACTACACAAATTTAAATTGAAATTTTTTCAAAACTAAAAAAAAATATATATTTAAATTAAAGGTAAAATTTTCAAGTTTCAAAACTAGAAAACAATTTTGAATTTAAATGTATCTAATGAGATCTAGTTCAAACTTTATATCTATCGAGCTATGTGAACCTATTAAATCATAGGCATGCATGTAATATTCAACCAAGAGTAAATATGTAAAAAAAATATTTATCCTTTCAACCACTCTATACTAAAATTTTGATCAAAATAAAAAAATACTCTTCATTACAATTGGTCATATATGATCTAGCCTTTCTTTGTAATCAATTATTTTTTAAATCAAACACTAGAAATTATAAAAAGGTTAACATTTCCTTAATTTTTTGATCTAACTTAAAACATATTGAAGTAATAAAGTTAAAATTTAATTTAATAGTGTATGTGTTTATGTATGTATATGTATGTGTGTATGTATGTATGTATATCTAACTTAATTTAATAGTGTATGTGTGTATGTATGTATATGTATGTGTGTATGTATGTATGTATGTATATACATATATATATGTATGTACATGCACATGATATATGTGTATGTGTGTATGTATGTACATGTATTATATATGTATGTGTATGTGTGCATGTACATGCATATATATGTGTATGTGTGTATGTACACATGTATATACTCAAGTAAGTACATACATACATACACACATACACATATATATGCATATACATACATACACACATACACATATGTATATATATAATGCATGTACATGCATACACACATACACATATGTACATATATATACTACATGTACATACATACACACATACACATATATGTGCATGTACATATGTATATGCATATACATATATACATGCATATACATACATACATACATATATATATATATGCATATACATACATACATACATACACACATGTACACACATGCATACATACATGTACACACATATATACACACACACACATACACATATATACATGCATGTACATACATATGTATACATACACACATGTACACATACACACATACACATATATACATGCATGTACATACATATGTATACATACACACATGTACACATGTATATATAATACATCTACATGCATACACACATACACATATATGTATATGTATGTATATGTACATGTACATATATGTGTATGTGCATATGCATGTAGATCTGTATTATATATACATATGTATACATACACACATGTACACATATGTATATATAATACATCTACATGCATACGCACATACACATATATGTGCATGTACATAACTTATCAAAGGCGCTTTATTTGGGAGATAAGTTTAGCATTTTATTTAAGAGATTAGTTCATATGGAATGTAGATTTAAAATTCATTTACAAGTATAGGAGGTATTGGAAAGCAACATATCTAAGGTGTACAACCCATGGACCAAAGGAAGTCAATTGAATCAAAGTGGTTTGAGACTGAAATGCTTTAAGAAACACTGAACCTTATCCATGGAACAAAAGTCCTTCTAAATTGTTCTCCCTTATTTAAGTGTTCCTCTCAATTTTGAAGGATTTGAGTGATCAAAAGAACTCACTAATATTTCACTAATATTTCCCTTCTTGATCGAATATTCCCATGTACCTCAAGGGGTAAAAGAATGTTCCTTCTCAAGATAGTTTTTCTTCAATATATAACTTTTTATCAAAATCTAATAAACATGCTATGGGAATGGCTGTCTCTCTGTAAGATAGTTTTAAAATTGTAACATAGTTTTCTGGATTTAACTTTGAAAGATGTCAAATCCATACTTTGTAACCACATTGGTCAAAACTCAAATCCAACAAATAGTTGGCATTAGCTTTTCACATTCATTGTAGTATTAGAAATATAGCTTCTGAAATTAAACTGAGAAATATAGCTTCTAAAATTAAACTGTGTATGTTTTTTGTATCGATATTTCAAATTAGATTGCAGAAATAGACTTAGAAAGAGGGGCAGGGGGAGAAATAGAGTTAATTCTAGAAGCTATATTTCCAAACCCACTCATTTTTGAGAAAATTATATTTAGAACACAGATTAGTGTTAACACTGTTAACAGACACTGATTAACAGATCTTTTACAGGTGATTAAGATTTTGACAATGATTAAGATTAAGACTTAGAAAGATTAATGCATAATAAAGTTAAATCCTGATATTCTTGGAACTTCAAAAATCTTTTTTCAGGTGGATGATACTGCTTCAGAAATTCATTGTAAGACATGCTTCAGCTAAAATTGATTTTCATGCAGACCCATCTAGTTTGTGGAAAGCCATAATCCATTATGTGTGTCGTTTTTGACTGTGTATTCGCTAAAGCTATGTGGAAGAAAATTTTGTTGGCTTGGTCACTCTTTGCTCATTAAGAAATATTGTAGCTTGATGTACTCTTTTAAGTTATTTGTTATTCTCCAAATGGGAAACACTCTTCTTTTATAAGATTTCTCTACCAAGTACTCGGGTTATTCTAGAAAGCAAGAAATACACATGTTTTCAAATAGGACTTTATAACTTCTACTTACTTCAGCTGTGAAGTCATGATCACCTCTCTTGTTTTGCAAGTTGAACTATTCTTCAAGGTTCCAAAGTTTGATTTCAAAATATTTCTCAATGGTGAGTCTATTCAATATAAGACTAGCTTAGTGGTCAGTTGCGGCAGATTTTCAAAAATATAATGATTTCCTGACAGGAAATTGAGCTTAACACATTCTCCTAAAGTTGTAGTTGACAAAGACGGTTGGGAAAACTGAAAGACCAACAACGGTTGTCACATAGTGGAGAAGAAAGATGATTCAAAGATGGATTTTCCTTCTCAAAATGGCAATGTTGTTCCTTAGAACTCTCTTCCTAGAGATCAAGTTGCTAATTCAAACCAAGCATACAATGCTTTTATTGAGACTGTTGGGATTCAGAGAGAGGAAACAGAAACATGGAAATGTAATAATTCATAATATCTTCTCTGATGAAAGTATGGATGATTGCTTGTATACTAAGTTACCTGTTCACCCCCTGCATTGCCCAGATCTAGGTCCAGCTCGTACCTGCCCCAGATTCTGGGCCAATTTGAGCAGGGATTCTGATTAAGATTAATGCTTTTTTTCGGAGATCAGGATTTAACTTTATTATGCATATGTGATCACATTATCAACATCACCTCTACATGCATATGAAACCCACAAGGCATAAATACAGATCTCTATGCATAGGATTTGTCTAACCAAAAAGCAAATAATCGTGTAGGTCTATATATTTGTCCATGGGAGTTTCATCTACACATGGAAGTGAGTTTGGTAGTTGGGCATGTGCGGAGAGGATGAATAAATACCCATGAATGGTTGAATGTGACAAATGTAGCAAAGTTCTAGAATGAGCTCAAAAGTAAAAAAAATGGTATGTCCATAAACTGTAGTTCTTACATAGATCAAATCAAATGGCATTTTCTTATATGCAAATGTACCTTATTTCATTGTGAATGTCATGTTGATTCCATCTTCATGGTTCACTATCACTTGATTATATTGAGAATGGAAGTTGTATTGACTGATTCCTTTGTGTGCAGAATAGGACATTGCAAACATGCTCATGCTTTAAGGGCCAGATGTTGAAGGATAAAAATAAATGCTGGCCCACATCATTTAGATGTGGGATAATATAGATTTCAGGCTCTAACCATTATCTACATGCTTAATGAGATCATAAAATGGATTTTTGAGTGGTAGAAGAAACATGGATGAGTTCATGTGTTGTTTCTACAAAAGACACAGTCTAAAGCTTTGAATCTCATAGTTCTTCATTCCAGATCAGCATATCATAAGAGATACCAGGATGTTTCAATCTAAATTATAGTCATAGTACACAGTAAAATAAATGCAGATAAAAGTTCCAAATGAAAATATGAATTAGTAATCCTGGAGTTTGAACCAAAACAAACATGGTACTTGTACAATATAGCTTTTGAAGAAGCAATCAATTCAAAACACGAGGCTAGGGAAATAGACATAGAAGAGACAAAGAAACCATTAGTAATGCAGGAGTAAGTGAGTCTAAAAGGAATGCACTGTGAATCTAAAGCATGCCCAACCATCTTTCTTTGCATAACGTCTCTTCCATTTGTTTTCCAATACCTCCTAAATAAAATGCTAAACTTATCTCAAAAGCATGCCCAATCACAAATTAAAGCTTGTAAAGAAGGGTATGTTAAGTTTCACAGCCTAGAGAAAGAAATTTCATTGAGCATCATGGCCATAGCTGTCTCAACCATCACGGCCATGACCTGATTTTTCCATTTCAATCAAACCCTAACAAACGATATATCCCAAATTTCTCACAATAGACAAAAACGATACGAGAAATCAAACATTCATCTCAATGCCACGAATGGAACCTGTTAATATGTCGTCCCTGTTGCTAGCGATCGGCCGACAAGCTCTCGCCCCCAACACTTTCGCCCGACCGTAGCAATAGTGGGCCTGGTTTTTTTTTTCGAGATTTTATTAGCTATTTTCGATCGATAGGGTTCCAATCGATAATGTTTCGGCCGAAACACACTCGACTGATAAGGTCTCTCCAGGTGTGCACCGTGTCGAATGTTTTCGGCCGATAAAGTTTCGGCCGAAAGTGACTCGACCGATAACTTGAAGCCACGTAGGCGCCATGTGGCTGACCCGTCGATTCAGCCGAAACCTTATCGGCCGAAAACTGGTTGGCCGAACTTAAGTCGCTCGAAATAATTTAGTTGGCCAAAACTGTGACACAAGCGTGCTTTACGCCTCTATAAAAGAGGTATGATGTAAATGTTTTTGATGAAGTAATAGAAGTTGTGCAGCAGCATGGTATGTTAATACTTTTGTGCTTTATATATTTCAATGTGTTATGTGTTTTAATATTTCTTCATTCAATACCATCAAACTGGTATCAGAGCCAGGGAGGTTCTATGGTGAAGATCTGAAATATAATTTGATAATCAATGTTGAAGTGAAGCTGCAGCTGGAAGAAAACATGGTGAAGGAGCTGTTGATGTGTTAGGCTGATTTTGCAGTCACACAAGAGCCGCCATACAAAGGATTGCAGATTCAAGAGAAGTCAGAGAAGAATGATGTAGATAGAAGTTTTGTTGCCGACACAGATTTAAAAGGTTGCAGATGTAGAAATTAAAAAAAAAAGGTTGTTCTCAGATTGCAGATTGCATCATCTGTAATGCAAAAGAATAAGTGTAGAAAATGTTTCTTAGGCTGTTGGAAAAAATAATTAATTCTATTTTGAAAAGCTTCATTGTGTGTTTGGAAAAAGATTTGTAGAGATCTTTGAGGCAATTTGTATTGGAAGAAAGTCGCTAGAAAAAATAAAGACATATGATCAGTTTTTATTGCTAAAAGTAAATCACAACTCTTTTTTGGAGAGAATTATTTTATTTGTGTAACTGCCAAAAGAAGTTGTAGAAAAAGACATCAATGTTCATCATTTTAAGAGATTTGTAGAACACAACGTATAAATTGCAAGAGGAAAGAGTTTGAATGCCACTGTGGAGTTTTAGAGAAAGTTTGTAGAAGGAAATTGTGTAAAGAAGAGTGGAGGCGCTCTTGGAAAAGAAGAAATCGCTAGAGCAGAATTAGGTGAGTTTAATCAAATTTATTTTAATGGGAAAGATAGGCAAAAGAGTAAAAAAGGAGAAAAATGTTTTGGAGGAGGAAGTGATAGAAATTAAAAAATGTAATTCACAATTGGTAGCAGATATAAAAAAATTTGGAAAAGAAAGATATGAGAATTTGTGTGAAATTGACAAATTAGAAAAGGAATTGAATTATGTTGAAAGAAAGAATTAAGAGTTGGAAGAAAGATTAAAATTCTTTGATGAAATCAAGAAAAAGAAAGAAGATTTTGAGGAGATGCTAAAATTGTTAGAAGAAGAAAATTGTTTACAGAAGGAAGAATTATCAAAGTTGAATTAAGAAAATAAATGTTTACAAAGGCATTGATAAGTGATGTTGCTTGTTGTATTGAAGATCTGTGTTCTTTTGTTGATAAATCAAGTAGTTTGTGTGATATGGCAAGTATTGTTTTTGATGAAGAATGTATAAAAGAAGAATGTGAAGATGATAATGTAAATCTTAATAATTGTCATGACAAAAATGTTGGTTTGAGATTAATGCAAAGAATAGGTTATAAAGGTGAAGGATTAGGAAAAAATGCACAAGGAATAAAAGAACCAATTGGACCCATTATGAGACCAAAATATGAAGGTCTTGGATATATTATAGGTAAAGGAAATTTTACAGGATCAAGAAAACAAGAAATGAATCAATGTTCACATTGTAAAAGGG
>VDFB02000013.1:211643307-211685976 GCA_007258455.2 Sequoia sempervirens | reverse complement strand
CTATTATTGATATGTAGAGTATCAATGGTTTTTTTTGGATCGGTTGCATGAGAACTAGTGGCATTAGCAAGTATTCTTTGATTTTATTGAATAATTGATCACACTTCTCATCCCATTTGTATGCTAACCCCTTGTGGAGTAGATGAGAATATGGGATGCTTTAATATCTACTAACTGTGCTATGAATCTATGAATGGATTAAAGTTTTCCCTATAGATTCCTTAACTATTTTAGTGTTCTCGGTGCTTCCATATCAAGGATTTCTTTGAATTTTGTAGGGTCTATCTCAATTCCCCTCATTGGTACAATATACCCTAGAAGTTTTCTTGATTGCACACTAAAGACACATTTCTTAGGATTGAGTCATACCTTATATTCTTCCAGTCTATCAAAGATAGATCCTAGTGCTACTATGTGGTCTTGATGCTTTCTTGATTTGGCTAGTATGTTGTAAACATAGTCTTCTACAAATTTGTGAATCATGTCATGGGAAATCAGCATCACAAATCTTTGGTATGTAGCTCCAACATTCTTGAACCCAAATGGCATCATGTTTCAACAATAAGTGCCCCATGGATAAGTGAAATTTTCTTATGTTGACCATCTTTTGCTATCATTATCTAATTGTACCCTAAAAATCCATCTATCAATGATAGCATTTCATGCACTGTTGTTATATCTACAATCATGTCCATGTTGGGAAGAGGAAAATCATCCTCAGGGCATGCTTTGTTCAAAAATAGGTACACAGCTAGAAACCCATTCGAGATAGTCAATGGTTTGTATGAAGACAACGCTAAGGAGTTTTTGCAAATTCATGTTTGACTAATAATGCGATCTACAACTGCATCTTTCTTAGCTTATGTCTTACTAGTTTCACCCCTGGATAGGTCACTAGATGATGAACAACTACCTTTGGATCAAGATCGAACATGTCAGCATAAGTCCACGCAAAATTTGCATTCCTTTCTTTAAGAAATGCAGCCATAATTTCATGTTCCTTAGTAAAAAGTGAATCTACATAGAAAATGATGTGTGGTGTCTCTTTAGTTCCTAGATTGACTAGGTTGTATTTTTCTGCCACTACTACTGATTTTTCTTGATGGATAACACTAAGGGGGATATTGAATCACTCATTTTTTGGTGCCTTAGAGCAATTTTCACCATCAAATACATCCTTTATTTTTACTATTTTATGATCAGAAAGTGCCACAAGGTGGTTTTCACTTAAAGACCTAGACGTTACTCTTAGATTTTCAATTTTGTGACTAAGAGATTCAATCATTTCCCCATAGTATGTGTGTGTGTCTAGCTTAATATCAAACCCAGTTTTATGATATCCATATGGTAGTGTAGACACGTAAAATAAACTGATTGATCTCATGTACCTGATACTAATTTACTAACACCAGTTCATCCTGAATCAATTTGTTGTGAACTATTTAATTGAATAATCCTTATTTGATTAAATTCATTATATTTCATCTTTTAATTAAATAAGTAAATTTTATATGATTAAATGATTATCTTCTATTAATTAAAAAAGTGTGAATGGTGGATCTAGACCTGCACAAACACGAATGAACAACATAATATTATTTCATTATTCAAATTAAAACCATCATTCCCCATAAGATTCATTTAAATTTCAAGAACAAGAAACAAATAAAATAAACCAATTGAAAGCTATCTAATCTTGCTCAAAACAATCAATTTTCAATCCCATGGGGGAATTGGTGCTATTTTGATGTAGAAAATAGAGCTTTCCCAATTCCTTGCAAGATTGATGATGATCAATGGTGTTACATGATAAAATTTTCCATAACCTAGCTATGAAATTGATGAAAACTATGAAACTTGAATGAGAATGGATGAAATTTCTCAAAACATGAAAATAATGATTATGCATAAAGTTGTGGATCCAAAATTAGTAAAAGAGCTCTCCATTTATAGGAGAGAAGGATGGAGGAATGAGACAAAAGGATGAATGCGGGACAAAACATCAACCAATAGAAAAATTCCACTTGTCAACATGTGAATGGAGAGAGGTGGAGCACATGTTGATGAATGTACACATAAATACTATTAGGTGAATATTTGAAATTGGAGAAGTGACATGTTGGAGGGAGATGAAAGAAGAGTTAATGCCACTTGGCTCAAGAAAAATGACATGTAAGAGGAATTTAATGAATTTTTGGATGGACAAGTCCTTTGGGGAGGGAGAATTCAAATTTGAAGAATATTCCAACTTGATGCCTTTTTTAATGAAATAGAAGAATTTATAAAACAATTAAATTGACTTACTTGCACAAGTTGAAAAATCTAGAGGATTTGATGGATTAGAGTTAGGATTAATCACAATTTGATTAACTTAGATGAAGATTTAGCTAATTTGACATTTTGACTTAGACTTTTAGATTTATTTAAATCAAAATAAGAGGAAAATGAATATGAGACTTAATTAAATAAAGTTTGATTTATTTAATTAAAGGGGATGATGTTAGACTTAAATAAAATAAAGGTTAGATTATTTAATTTAAAGAAGATGAGATATGATTTAATCAAATAAAGTGATTTATTTAATTAAAAGAGGAACATTAGGATTAATTTAAAAAATCATCAATTGGGCTCTTAAAATTGAACAAATTCTTGCTAGTGTGAGTGGAGTATATCTCCTGTGTTCTCTCTTTGTTCATGCAAACAAATATTGATTAAAATATGGATGTGCTTGCTCACTTTTGTTTACCCTAAGATGGGCCTACCTAAGAGACACATTTGAAAGGAGAAATCAAAGGTGACTCCAACCATTTTTTCACTTGATTCAGTATATAAAAGGATAAGACTAAACTGTTAAGTCCAATGGTATGTAGGCCTTAACTATACAGTGTCTTTCAGAATGGGGTACTATGTTAAAAGGTATAAGATCCCCTAGTAGGATTGATCCAAGCTTTTAGTGGCTTGTTGGATCCCCAATCACCGTCACTAAGAACCAATTTGTTTAGAGACCAAAATCTTTTCTATTTGTTAGTGCAAGAATGATCATTCTAAAGTTGTCCCACATTCTTGTGGTTCTTGGTTAAGATAAGAAGTATGCCATGGAAGTTTCATGGGTACTAAAGATTGGCTGACCCATAGAAGTGAGTGTTGTGGAGGGGAGCTAGTGTGGTCAAGCTTTTAATCATCCGCCAAGAATAAGCACAACTAGATTTATCTAAGTGGGGATTCAATAAATATTGTCTCTTTCCATCCATAGGGTTGTGCATTATTTTGGAATCAAAACACTTTGGTTGGATCTAAAACATTGGAAAAAAAACATTCAACTATGATCATCAAATTTTAAACTCTTTAGAGAAAACAAATACCTTTGAGAAAAATTCAAGTGCTATTGCTTTCCCTAGGGACTCTATCCTTAGAGGATTCTAATCATTTGAATTTATATCTCATTTTTCTCTCACTAAAGTCAACATTAGGGAACTTTTTCCTTAATTTCCTTCATTTCCACATAATGGACTTTGTGGGATGAGAAGACATTGGGACATTAGACATTTAGTTTGAAAACCTAATCAAGAAAGTTTTTGTGGTAAAAAGGAATCATTAAGAAAAGATAAGAAACAATTGGACCCCACACATGTGCTCTTCCAAATGATTTCCTGAAAGATCAAATTCCAAAAACCAAAGTCCAAAGGTCTTAGTCAAAAATCTCGCAAGAAACGTTTGTCTATGCTTTACGAATTTAGAGAAAGATTGGCATTCAACTTTTACAAACATGCATCAAGGAACAATCCAAATTTGTATTCATTTTACTATTATCATAATCCAAGACTTTTTCAAAGGTTTGAGTATCTCACATAGGAAGTATTAGCATGTTTGTCAACACCTAGGTCTATTAAACAAAGTCTCTCTAAGTCTCCTAGGATCAAAATCATAACATCAAAATCAAAATCATCTCACAAACAACTCTTGGAAATCTTGAAAAAATCCTTCATGCTAAACTTTGGGAAAATCCTTTGAAATCAAAATCGAAATCATCTTGTTTGACTAAGTGTGTGTAGATGAATCCTTCTTTACACACTTAGTTAAATTATCATCTTGTGGACAAGTTTACTCTACGGAAATATACAACCTCTTAGAGTTTAAGAGTTCATTATCCAAACCAATTCCAATCAAAATCAAAGATCCAAAACCAAATGAAACATCAAAGAAAAATTCCTAAAGTTTAGTATCCTCTTCAAGGCTCCCTAAGAGTTCAATCATTCACCAAACACCCATCTTTCATTATCTCGTCATCATCCTTTGATCCTTCATATCTTAGACTTTCTTTCTTGTACCTAAAGATTAGATCAATCCAAGGAGTTAGAGGTTCACCTCCCACATTCCTAAAAAATTGATCATCATTTTATGGTCCAGACTAAATCTCAACAGAAGAATAACATGGAAATGAACAAAGAAAAATCCACTTCAAGTGACTTGAGTCAAACCGCACCTGAAATCAATCCCATTGGGTCTAGAAATCCCACATTCAATCTTCCTCCACTTCCACAAGATTCTCAAGAAGAAGGTGGCCAAGTGGAGGAAATCACCAACAATGTTCTAGGGATGACTCAGGATGAAATCATTGAAACGTTCCAAAATTTTGAGGCTCAAAAAATTTTTAGTGCCATGATGAAACTCAATCCTTCATAATACGTGCTATAATTGGCAAAAGAAGGGGCTGAAATCCTTTCCAACTATGATGTGAGCACTCTTGTGGAGAAACCTCTTGGTATTATGCCACCGATCTCATTCACACCATCCTTTCAAAGCATCACTCAAACCATCCCATAAATCACATCATCCATTGCTCCAACTCAACCAATTGTCAATAAGGGGTGCTCATTACTTCATTCTCTTCAAACACACCCCCTTGTGAATAACCAAGATTTGGATGCAAAAAATATCTTGAGTCAATTCGTTCCTAAAAATATGTTACACCCATATGTTCCACTCGGCTCTCATGACCCCAATGATCCATGCTATTTTCACACAACATTGGCATACCCTCTCAACACACAAGACTCTCTCCCCATGACCTCATAAGGAGAGGGTGGATTATTTGGACAAGGGGGAATATTTGAACCCTCATCATCATCATTCCCTCAAGGGAACATACCACCCATCTTCCCACCATTAACATCCATGCCACTCCTCAATTTAGGGAAACCCCTTTTACCAAACCTCAATTAGAAAAATAAAAACAATCCCCCAATCATAAATAAAACCATCATACTAAATCCTCCAATCATTCCATTGATATCAAAACAATAGGTGGAAATAATCCAAACAACACAAGAAATTAACACATCATCTAGGATACCTAAAAACATGGTCTCCCAAGGACCTATCACATAAATCACACCATCCACCACACAAACTACTATCATCAATCCAATGGTACCTCTCATCACAAGAACAAACACCATTTCAAATCTTCCACCACCACCAAGACAAAACATGTCCAACCAATATAGCATCACATTGCAAGAAGCACAACAGGCCAATCAAAAGGAACTTCAGCAGTTCCAAGCTCAATAAGCACAAAATGCACAAGATGCAACGAGCGCAACAAACCGCCCAAGCTCAAGCCTTATTACAACAACAACAATCCACCCAAGATTCCCAAGTTGTGCAAGTAGCTCAAGCAACTCAAGATGCATGAGCCACACAAGCTGCATAGGCTAGCGAGGTTGCACAAGTTTCCCAACAAGCTCAAGCTCACGTGCAAGCCCAATATCAAGCTCATCAACCGCAAGTGCAAGCACAGTACCAAGTTTCCCAACAACAAGCATATCAGCAAGCCCTACAATAGTACCAAGCACAACAAGAAGCAACCCAATTACTATCTCAACAATAAGAATTATAGGTTTAACAACAACAAAAAGACCAACAACAACAAATGCAAGCATATCAACAAGATAATTTTCATAATCAAAACTAGTATTTCAATTATGAAGAAAAATACTATAAAATCCCCCAACTCCCAAAGAATGATGGACCTTCAACCCCATATGTAGACCTAGCTACTTTAGCCTCTACTTCTAAAACAAAGACACTCGATATTCCTGATATCTCCAAAATAAAGGTCATTATTCAAGATAATGGGTGTGGGGATTATAGAATGAGGAAAAGTGCTTTCATAATAGGAGAGTTACCTTAATCTCCTAGGTCTCATAGGCAACCCCAAGCAACTGAAACATCATCCCAAACCTTCAAAGTAGACTTGTCTAGATTCAGATGTTGGGGAGATCTAAGTTAGGAGATAGTAGATGAGAAATAAATATCAAGCTTGTTGTACCAAGCTAAAAGGCCCATGCCTGCTCTTCCCATGGATGAAAGTAGCAAAGGATTGCAAATGATGCTTGGTATGGGCTATAACAGAAACAAGAAACTTGGATAGAATGACAATGGTCTTCTAGTACCTCTCATTCCAAAGAAGTGTATGAGAAATATTGGCCTCAAATGTACCCCTCTGAAGGTAACCATACTTGGAAAGGGTGCCCTGGTTAGAAAAGTCAAAACTCCCCCTAAGCTATCAACATATACCCTGCAGCTACCAGTATCCAAAGGTCGAGTCATAGATAAATTTACCTTTAACATAACTGATGTGTGTAGTGATGAGGATCCCATAACTGATTTTCCCATGCTATTTGAGGATTCCTCCCTTCTCATAATTAGTATCCTATCTTTTGAGTCAACTAGTCAAACCCATGAAATAAAATTTGTCTATCCCTAACTCATTGATTATGACCAATGATGACCACCAATTTTGGATACATTCCAAAATGATGAGGTGCTCTTAGAATTCATGGGATTATGGGATACAATACCATACGAAGATCAAAAGGTCAGGTTCAACATCATATTAGAAATACATGCCTATTATGGGGAAACAATTGAATCCCTTAGTCACAAAAGTGAAAATCTGAGAATAATCTATAGGTCTTTGAGTGAAAACCACATTGTGGCACTCTTTGACCCAAAAATAGTAAAAATAAAGTACACATCCAATGGTGAAAACCTCTCTGAGGCACTAGAGGATGATGGATTCAATCTTCCTCCTAGTTCTATTCATCAGAAGAAGTCATTATTCTTAGTAGAGAAATGCAATCTATTCAACATGGGAACATAAGAACTACCACATATAACATTCTATGTAGAATCACTTATAACAGAAGAAAAGGATCTCCTAGTGGCATTCCTAAAAGAAAGGAAGATAAAATTTGCATGGACCTATGTGGATATGCCTGGGATTGATCCAGAAGTTGTGGTTCACCACCTAGTTGTATATCCTGAAGCAAAGCCAGTGAGACAAAAGCTAAGAAAAATGCATCCCTAGATAGCATTGTTGGTCAAAATGGAATTATAAAAGCTCCTAGATGGTAGGTTCATATAGTTGATCGATTATCAAGAGTGGGTCTCACATCTTGTACCTATTTCAAAGACCATTGGGGGCATCTGTATCTGCATGGACTTCAAATATTTAAACAAAGCATGTCCTAAGGATGATTTCCCTCTCCCAAACATTGACATGATTGTGTATATGATGATAGGACATGAGATGCTATCACTAATGGATGGATTCTCAAGTTACAACTAGATCATGATAGCGAAGGATGACCAACAAAAAATTCCCTTCACCTATCCATGGGGACATATTACTAGAATATGATATCGTTTAGGTTAAAAAATGCAGGAGCTACCTATCAAAGGGCCATGAAACTAATATTAGATGATATGATTGACAAAAAATTAAAGATTATGTGGATGGAATATTGGATAAATCAAATAAATATTGAGATCACATAACAACTCTAACCTCCATCTTTAACATGATAGAAAAGTACAAGGTCTGACTAAATCCAAAAATGTGTGTCTTTGTGGTACAATCAGGCAAGCACCTAGGGTACATTGTATCTGTGAGAGGAATCGAGGTACACCCCACCAAAGTCAAAGAAATCCTTGAAATGGAGGTATTGAAAACATTGAAATAGATAAGGGGCTTACAAGGAAGACTCACATCCATCTGTTGATTCATAACACCACTAGAAGATAAGGCTATCCCATATTCTCATCTACTCCACAAGGGGGTAGCATACAATGGGATGAGAATTGTGATCAGGCTTTTAACAAAATCAAAGAGTACTTGCTCACATCACTAGTACTCATGACACAAATTCTAGGAAAACCCTTGATGCTTTACATATCAGCAACAATAGTAGCCCTTGGTGCTCTCCTAGCCCAACATGATGAAAATGGGAAAGAGAGCCATTTATTACATCAGCAAAACTATGGTGGGGCATGAATTAAATTACACATCCATTGAGAAAGCTTGCACTTTGTAGTTGTGTTTTCTACATAAAATTTCAAACATTACATGTTGGCACATCGAATAAAAATCATTGCAAAGAAAGACCCCCTCAAATATCTTCTTTATAAAGAAAGACTCATAGGGAAAACAACTAAATGGGTTATGATCTCGATAGAGCATGACATTGAGTATGTGGAACACAAGGCTATTAAAGGACAAGAAATTGCAAATCAACTAGTAGGGGCAATGATATATGTAGAGAATCCACTTGTATCAAAGTTCATTGATGAATCAATCTTCAACCTAAGTGTAGTAGATCACTAGAAATTGTACTTTGATGGATCCTGCACACAACATAGGTTAGAAGTGGGAATCTTCTTCATCTCTCCATAATGTGATTGCATACCTAAATCATACAAGCTATCATTCCCTTGCACAAATAACATTGTAGAATATGAGGCTCTTGTCATAGGGTTGAGGATTGCAGTGCAATGGAAAATAATAGCACTCAAAGTCTATGGGCACTCACAACTCATAATCAACCAAGTAAATGATGAATATCAAATGAAGGATGACAAGTTGACCCCCTATAAAAAACTAGTGGAAAGCCTCAAAGAGTTCTTCATGGATATCATGTTTGAGCAGCTCCCTAGAGAAAATCACAGAGTAGCAAATGGTATGGCAACGATCGTATCACTACTAGATATCCCATGCAACATCACAAAGAAAGGATTTCTCATAGAGCATATTGCCATACCAACATTTGAGGTATGAAAGTTTGAATTTGTGTGTGAAGTTGTTGGTCCCAGTGATCCTTGGTATCATGATATATACACCTACTTGAGAATAGTCCTCCCCGTTGATATAACCCCAAATCTTAAAAGAGCCTTTGTCAAGAAGTCATCTTGTTTTGTCATCTTAGGAGATACCCTATACCTTAGAATCATTGAAGGAACCCTTTTATGATTCCTAAATGTTGAAGAAGCTTTGACCACTTTAACTGAGGTACATAATGACATTTGTGGCTCACATTAGATTGGTATGACCTTGGCTAAGAAACTATTGAGGACTAGGTACTATTGGCCTACAATGGAAACAAAAGCTCACAACTATGTCTGAAGGTGTTTGTAGTGTCAGTAGCATGGGGATCTCATCCATGCACCAACTCAGGAGTTCCATCTGATCATTACACCTTGGCCCTTTTCACAATGAGGGTTTGATCTCATTGGAAAAATTACCCCCACCTCATCTAGTGGACATTAGTTCATCATCACCACCACAAAGAACTTCATGAAGTGGGTGGAGGCCATTCCCATGACATATATCATAGGAAAGTAGATGTCCAAGTTCATCCTAAACTACTTAATATGCCACTCGATTAATGGGGTATGTGCGGGATCATCATGGAAAAAAGCAGAGGCCCTTAAGTGGCAAAAATCGAGAAAAAATGGAGTGTTAGGCAACTTGACTTAAAAATTTGAATAAGTTATCTATACTATTTCAAAAATATGTAAGAATAGAATCTGTATAAAATTGAATGTAGTTTCTAAAGCTACTAAGTTTATTTAAAATAAATAAAATCTATTTGGTGAAATTTGAAATTTCAATGCAGTAGTACTTAAATTTTAGGGAAAAATAAAGTAGGTGTCTATCTAACCACCTAACCATAATAAAATGATAATATTTTTTATAAGATTTTATATAAAAGTAGAGGACTGGTGTCTGGATGTGATGCATATTTTTTTTGTAATTTTTTTTCCATGTAAATAATTAATTATGAATTTTTTATTACAACTTTTGAAAATATAAAAGCACAAGTATGTGACCACCTTAACTTGGTCAAACTTCATGAAATTTAATTTTTATTTTTAATCCTATAGTATGAAGTATAGAATGTGACTCATGTTTTCGATTCAAAAAATGTGATACTATTTGAAAGTTATAGATCTTTTCAATCGACCTATCGATCCAGACTTTAATTAGTAATTCTAATAGAAAAATGAATAATAATTATTTATTTAATTTAGATTAAAGCATAATTTATATTGGGTGAAATCTAGGAATCTCCTCTAAAAACCCTTTTCATTTCATCAATATTGGGTAAAAAGTTGTCGACCACATACCCTACAAATACCCATAATATTGCCACTTTTGGCCCATCATGATCCTACATACCCATCCCTCAAGCCATTATCTCAAATAATGGGACACCTTTCAAAAACCGGGATGTTCAAGACCTATGCCAAAGTTCAACATACAACATCCTTTCCACTCCATACTACCCCATGGAAATGACCAAGAAAAAGCTACCAACAAGACCATCCTGAAAAATCCTCATAAAGACAGTCAATGATGTTGGCCGTGATTGGCACCTGGAGTTGAATCCCACCTTATGGGCTTACCAAACAAGTATTCACACACCAATAGGTGTCACCCCTTTCTCCCTAGTCTATGGATTATAAGCCATCCTCCCTATTGAGATCAAGCTCCTATCCTTGAGGATATCATTATAGAATCTCATCATAGATGAAGAATATCAGATGTCAAGATTAAACGAACTGGAACTGCTAGATGAGAGGTGCATGGATGCCTTAAACCATTTGCACATCTACCAAAACCTTCTATAGAGGAGTTACAACAAGAAGATCAAGAGTCAAAGTTTTCAAGTCAGAGAGCTCATGCTGAAGGAGAATCAAGAAAATGTACAAAATCCAAATAGCAAGGGCAAGTTTGAACCCAATTGGTTGGGACACTTCATCATCATAGCGAGCTACAATTCAAGGGCATATCAATTATCAATGCTCAAAGGGGAACCTCTGTAAGAGATCATGAATAACTCCCATCTAAAATTTGTTTATGCCTAATCTTCCAAGGTATAAAACCAAAAATACAAAAAAATCAGAAAATATAAAAATCCAAAAAAATTAGAAAAAGGATTAAAAATAGTAAAGAGAAAAATTGGCCTCTAGTGAAAACCACTTCGATGGAACTTTGGGAAAGTACCTTGGTGACAACCTGGCAAACAAATGCCTTGTGTAAATAAGCACTTTTCATCCACCATGATCTTTGTGGCTTGTTCTACATCATCCATCTATCGCACTTCCATATCTCCATCCATCACCCATCCACATCTGCATCATAGCTTGGTCATGTGTTCATATCATGATCCCTCCAAGTACTACTTGGCCCATTCTTAAGGTCAGTTGTCCTGCCTGTATCAAAGTAGTCTATTGCACCATGTTTTGGGGCATGTTCTCATCGGATCAGATTCATGTATATTTTGAAGGTCTTCCCTAAAGTCCAAAAATCCAAAAACATTTAAAACATATCAAAACCCAAAAAATAGGTCAAAAATTCAAAAATTCAAAAAAAAGAGTCATCTTGATGAACTACGGGTCTTTGAGCTCTGAACATAGGCAAGGTTGATCTTGGATCATCCCCCAAGACACTAAGGTCAATCCTTTTGGAGTCCATCATAATAAACTAGCAATCCATTTATTCATATCTCATCAAGAATCAAGTTTGTTTCAATAAAACTATGAGGTCTCTACATGTATAACATAGGAAAGGATAATCTTTGATCAGCCCTCTAGGCCCTAAGATAGGTCTTTAGGTTAGTCTCTTGGTAAAAATCTCAGAAAAAATGAAAAACATTGGAAAATTCAAAAATCAAAACATTCATAGAAACACAAAAATAGCCTCAAAACATTTCAAAATCTTCAAAATCATTCAAAAAATGAAAAATATTTATCCATCCCATATCGCTTTCACCCACAATAAACATAACTCATAATAAATCATCACCATCCTTAACCTTTGGTGAAACAGTCAGAAACAAGTCTAGCAGTTCAAAAGTGAAAATTTAAGCATCAAGGTCTCAAGTCTAGGTCACTAGGTAAATAAGTTTGTCAACTCTTGGTACTAATAGCCTATCATCCAGTAAATCAAAAATATCTAATAAATGATGTCCTAGGATGCATCCTTGCTACAATGGACATCAACATCAGTCATCACCGTAGTCTTGGCTAGCAGTATGAATAACATTAGCTCATTTGTTTACTTGATCTTTTTCTTGTTGATTTATCTTATTGCATTCATTTCGATGACCTCTTGATGATGTCCAAATGAAGGGATTTAGAGAGAAAGGAATGGGGAAATGATCATTATCTTTTTGTCTTTTGTGCTTGTTGGATATTCTTGTAATATAACTTTGGTGATGCATGCTTTGTTTGGGTGTAGGGAGGGTATTTTAGGTGTCTTATTGACCACATAGGAAAGCTTGCCTTTCTATGTTTTGGTCTGAGATATTTGGAATATCTCAAATACATTCTAAATAGGGCTTTGTATGCCAGGTGTGAATAGGGGCACTCTTATCTAATTTTCGAGTCAAAGTCCATCTCACTAGGTAAAATGCCATCTTGGTTTTGTATACCATGATGCATCACACCTATGTGTGTTATCAAACATAAGGTAAGAAACCCTTTTAATATCCCAATTCCTTAGAAGAAAATTTTCATCATCATTATCATCATCTCTAATAAAGTCTTGTAGATCATGGACTTCTTGGATCCTCTTGTCTTCATCCCATTCCGTCTTTCTTCTCTTTGTGCTAACATGCTACCATGACACTTAATCAAGAACATCACTAATGCATCCATCCTACATCCACAAACCATCAACATGCTACATATCATCCATATCATATCATATAGGAAACACTAATCATCTGACATGCATTGCATTTTATAGATTGGTTATTCTAAGCATCTCATAAACTTTACATTTGCATCCATTACATAATCATAAAAATATTATCATATAGGCATCATCATATCATCAATATATACATAATCATATCATCCATTTGCATAATCATAAAAGCATCATCATAAAAGAATTACCATATCATCTACACATATGCATCATATCATCACATTTGCATCCATGTCATCCATACATGCATCATCATATCATACATCAAAAGATATTGAAAAAGAAAAGGAATATGTCATAACATGTCATACATCTCATGATCAAAACATACATCATTATCTATTAGGCGCATAATATAGATCTGTTAGTCTAAGAATGTTAAAATCATTTTGCATATCATAGTATTTGCATTCATCCCATCCATACATCATCATAAAAAGTACATAGAAAAGATACTGAAAAGGAAATGCATTCATACATCCATAATCATCTGCATAAAGATACATCACATAATATAGAATCATACATACATTGCAGTCACATCACATATAGAATATCACATATAGAAAGTAAATACATCCATCCATCATGCATAAATAAAATAGGACACATCTCATAAATCCAATCAATCATATCATATATATATCAATAATGTAATTGTTATGGTACAAATGCCCATGGATCTCGAAAAGAATAGTTTCATTGATCAAAATTGTGTGAGCTAGCTCTTGTGGCTACTCCCCTCACCCGCCTACCTCTGTCATGTCTATTGGGAGAACTCTGGCACCCAAGCCACTAGAGGCACTACCTGCTAATAGTGAACTTTGTAGTACTCGACCTCTCTCACTATGTCTTAGTACATCCATGTTGGGACTATTTTTCCCTAAGATGTTGTTGTCATACTCTCTAGCTATTGGTGTCTGCCCACCTCTTGCTCCAACTACAACTTTGTAGCTTGCCATTGTTGTACAGTCTGATCATGCTCTGTTATAAGGGCCTGAACCTGCTACCTAGCCTAGTCCCTCTCCACTGTTAGTGTCTACAACTGAGCCTAAAGCTATTGTATCAGAACATCTCTCTAATCGGGTTGAGGTGGTAGAGGTGGTGATGGTGGCTGTTGATCTCTCTGTGGTGGTTGTTGGTCCCTCAGAGGTGAGTGCTGATCTCTAGGAGCATCTCTCTACTAGTCTCCTAGTCCCCTATGATCCTAATGCTAGTATGGCTGGCATGGAGGTGGTCAACCTCCTCCTCTATCTCTACTTTGTCTCCTCCTCGAACTTTCCCCCACCCTACTATTTGGACTTGAGGTCTCTAGTGTGGTAGTATTGTCCCTGACACTATTCGTTAGACTGGTGGCCTAAACCAGTCAATGTAAGCTTGTGTGGTACCTGGGTCTGCCTGTCCCTGATCATATGCACAAGACCTAGCTATTAGTTGTCTAAATGAATCAACTACATCCTTTGGTGGGATAATTTGAAACCATGTGGTCACCTTGGTGGTCTAGGAAAATATGGCCACATAGTGATCATCAAGCCTATCCTGAACATCACCAAATTGTCTCACTACCCAATCAAGCAGGTAGTGCTCAATCATAGTGTGCTCTCATCCATACATAAGTCTATCCTGCCTCACAAAGAAGAGTTGTTGTACATCATTGTACCATGCAGGCATCCCTAGCCATGACCTATATGTAAATGAGGTCATCTCATCATTAACCCTCCTCTAGTGAAGGATGTCATCCTATCTTGTATGAGTGAATGTTAGACCACCTCTATATCACCAAACCACGAGGTTGTCAGGTTCCACATCAACCACTATCACTCTCGGTTGAAGCATAAAAATGTGCTCCCATGCCCAAATGTGCAAAATAGTAACCCTGACACTAATGGATCTACTATTGCAATATATGAACTTGTGCAAATCATGATAAAGTGAGGCCAACATCACTAGTCCCCATGCATAGTAGCATCTTTGGAAGAGCATCCACTCCCAAGCTAGACTCCATTTCGAACTGAAGTACCTACCTTGTTGATCTGGAGCTACAAGTCCTGAAATAATTGCTGCCATAATCAATCAGAAGGTGGACACCCGGGCTCTATAGCACTCAAGCTCAATCTGACCCTTGGTGAAGACGATATCATCTAGCCCCATAATCTCATAGCACACAACTATGTTGGTGTCTAAGTCATATATAACCCTCTTACAATGGATGGGAAATCAAAGAATCCACTAGACTTCCTCCAATGTGACAGTCACGTCGCCATTGGGAAGATGGAAAGATGATGTCTTGTTGTGCCATCTCTCTTCTAGCGTAGTCATCATGCCTAAGTCTGTCCTGATAGTAGGCGCATATGCAACGTACCATAAACTACTCCAAGGTGCTCTTGAAGCAACTAATGCAATCTAATCAATTTTCTAAGCATCAAGGATTGGTGCTCATGTGAATGAATGGGCTCTCTATCCTCCTGAACCCAATAAAGCCACAACGCCAAGTTTTGTAAAAAATATGGATCCTGTTTGAAGTTTTTGCAATCGAAACAACATAGGCTTTGCTATTTGCGAAGGAATCACTATTTGGAAGCTCCAAACTATGATGTTGGAAGGCCCAAATTGCAAACTAAACCATGGTATTCATGTTTGACTATGCATCTATTTGACCCAGAAACCCTAATCTCCTAACTAGACTGCAGTGGCACCATTTGCATATGCAGTACAATTTGGAGTTTGAACCCTAAGTACTAAACTATGATGTAGTGTCACAGATCACAATAGTGGCACAGTTTCAGGCCGAGTGACATTGATTCTACCTTTTCAGTGGAACTAAACAACAATGATGGACAAGTTTTACTTTCAAACCCTATTTAATGCACATAAAAATTGAAAATGCAAGTTGGGTTAGGATCACATATCGGTGGTCCTGTGCTTGGAAGTCACTGGTAGACTCGCACTCGCTCAGAAATATGTTAGGAAAGTACTATTTGCACCATCTCGCATGAAGATTAGAGCTCCAAAGAAAGAAATTCTAAAAGCTTGAGTGTGCAAATGAATTGAAAGTGACCCCTTGAGGGCTATTTAACAATGAAAATTAGGGTTTTTTGACCCTATTTAGCCATCAAGCTATGGTTTTGTGCCCCCAACCCCAGTTTTTCCCAATTGAGGCTTGTTTCAGGTCTTTTTTTGTGTTTTGGAATGTTTTTCTCATCCTAGAGCCTTATTGGACATGTCAGACAACTTGTCCTTTTTTTTGCGAGATCACCCAAAAATCCAAATTTTTGCCTGATCTCTCGAGGGGGCAGTATACCAATGTAATCATTCCATTGGGGCAGTGGTGGGGCATTCGAGAAATAAAAAAAATTAATTTTGATCTCAGCAAGTTTATTCTTTGAACCAACGTAATAGGCACATTGCTTCAAAGAGGGGGAAAATGTAAACATGTAAAATACATTGAGTGATCCCGTGCACTTGATCCTGATTTACTAACACCAATTCAGCCTTAATCACTCTGTTGCTATCCATTAAATCAAATAATCCTTATTTGATTAAATTCATCATATTTAATCTTTTAATTAAATAAATCAATTTTATTTGATTAAATCATTATCTTTTATTAATTAGATAAATCATTTTGTTTAATTAATCCTAAAATTCCTTTTTTAATTAAAGAAATCACTTTATTTGATTAAATCATATTTCATTTCCTTTAAATAAAATAAACCAACCTTTATTTTATTCAAGTCTTACATCATCCCCTTTAATTAAATAAATCAAACTTAATTTAATAAAGTTTCATATTGATTTTCCTCTCATTGTGATTTAAATAAATGTAAAAATCTAAGTCAAAATGTCAAATCAACTAAATCTTCATCTAAGTTAATGAAATCACGATTAATCCTAACTCTAATCCATCAAATCCTCTAGATTTTTCCGCTTTTACAAGTAATTCAATTTAATTGATTTATAAATTCTTCTATTTCATTCAAAAAGACATCAAGTTGGAATATTCTTCAAATTTGAATTCTCCCTCCGAAAAGGACTTGTCCATCCAACAAGGCATTAAAGGCCTCTTACATGTCCTTTTTATTGAGCCAAGTGGCATTATCTCTTCTTTCATCTCCCTCCAACATGTCACTTCTCCAATTTCAAATATCGACCTAATAGCATTTATGTGCACATTCACCAAAATGTGCTCCACCTCTCTCCATTCACATGTTGACAAGTGGCATTTTTCTATTGGTTGATGTTTTTTCCCACATTCATCCTTTTGGCTCATTCCTCCATCCTTCTCTCCTATAAATGGAGAGATATTTTACTAATTTTGGATCCACAACTTTATGCATAATCATTATCTTCACGTTTTGCACAATTTCAACCATTCTCATCCAAGTTTCATAGTTTTCATCAATTTCATAGCTAGGTTATGGAAAATTTTATCATGGAGCACCATTGATCATCATCAAGTTGGAAAGGAATTGGGAAAGGGCTATTTTACACATAAAAATAGCACCAATTCCCCCATGGGATTGAGAATTTTATTTTTTTTAGCAAGATTAGATAGCTTTCAATTGGTTTATTTGATTTATTTCTTGTTCTTGACATTTAAATGAATCTTATGGGGAATGATGGTTTTAATTTTCATAATGGACCAATATTGTGTTGTTTGTTCATGTTTGTATAGGTCTAGATCCACCATTCAAAGGTAGAGTATCTCATAGTCCCATGAATTCTGAGAGAGCCTCATCATTTTTGAATGTGTCTAAGATCAATGGTCCTCATTGGTCACAGTCTATCAGCTGGGGGTAGACAAGCTTTAATTCAATGGTTTGGTTACTCAGATAGAAAGATGTGGTAGTGATCATAAAAAGGGAGGAATCCTTGAATAACATGGGTAGGTTAGTGATGGGATCCTCACCACACACATCTGTTATATTGATGGTATAGTTATCTAGAGGTAGACCTATGGATACTCGTAGGTGACAAGGAGCTTTGACTTTTTTAACAGGGGTATCTTTGCCAATAATGGCTATCTTCATAGGGGTACATCCAAGGCCAAGATTCTTCATGCACATTTTACGAATAATAGGTTCTAATAGGCTATTTTCATTTTTCCCAAGTTTCTCATTTTTGTTCTAGCCCCATCCACGCATTAATTAAAGACTTTTGTTGATTTTCTCCATAGGGAGGTCTGGTACATGTCTTTTGTCATTATATAGCAAGATTTATACATATTTTTCATCTACCACCACTTTACATAGGTCTCTCCATTTTATGAAGGTGGTAGGTTCTACTTTGAAGGATTGGGATGTTTTTTCAATTGGTTGTGGCTTCCCATAGGATCTAGGAGACTAAGGTAATCCTCCTATCACAAAGGCACTCTTCTTTATTTTATAGTTTCCACAAACATTATCTTGGATAATAACCTTAATATCAGGGATGTCTAGAATGGAGGGTGTCTTTGTCTCATAAGTGGAGGCTAGGGTAGATGGGTCTATATACTAAGATGTGGGTCTCCCATCGATCTTTGCGACTTGAGGGATTTTATAATACTTGGCCTCCAAATTTTTGCAATAATAGAATGGCTCGATTTCACCATGGATTGTGCCTTATTGGTTCTGATAAGGGAACTTATACACATTGATGGAATGTGGATGCGACAACTTGCATCCTATGGATCTATGGGCACCCTTGGAGGATATTGTAAGGGAGTTCAAGGTCAAGGACTTGGCAAGTAGTCTCCATGATTGTTTTCCATACTTGAAAATGGAGCTAAATGGTGCCTTGACACACCCTTTCTTGATCATCATAATCCCTAATAGTGATACCTTTACCTTTCTCAATGACATCTTTAGAGAATCCCAAATTATTTATTAGTTGTAGAGTACAAATATTCAAACCTACACCTCGATCCACTAAGACTCATTTGACTTTGTTCTCCATGGACTAGGACTTCAAGATGGAGTGCACAGTTATGAGATGGCTGGGTTGGGAGATCCTACTAAAAAAATGCGAGGAGATGCAATGTAGTGATATGTCTAAACATAGCTTTGAACTAGTCTACATCAAGATATATTAGGACGAAGGATGTAGCCAATTCCTTTTGTAGGATTCCCTATGTGTAGGTGATATTTTTAGCAACTCCATGATGGAGATTTGGGAAGGGGTTTTTTTCAGTTGATCTAGGACATTATAGTCATTAAGGAGTAACTTTGGATTTGTGATGGGTGCTTTGGGTGGTGGTGAAGGTCCTAAAATGGTAATTTTGCTGCTACGTGTGGTGGCTCCACACTCGGCTCTAGATCCTTTGATATTGACAACTATTACCCACTCAAGGATGCAACAACATGGTCATAAATATGGTTCAAATTATTGTACTTTCCCTTACCATTATTGTTTCCTTTATTGTGATCGAGCATCGGATTCATGTATATGTTAAGATCTTGATTCCTTGTGGGTTGTCCAGTGTTTAGGGTCTTGTAATCAATGAGATCTTGGATCAAATTTTAAGTCACATGTAGTTTGCTATCATGGGTCCCTTTATTTTGTGAAAATTGTAGAGATGTTTCTCATTATACCATGGTGGTTTAACATGAAGCTCTTGATAATTTTCATAAACAGGGATTTTGATGATATTTTCTTGTACCAGCTATTGTATGATAGATTCAATTGATTCCCCAAGTGGTGTGTATTTTCATTTGGGGGATATCTTTTCTTTGGTGGTGGTCCCCTTGAGCATTTAGGTTGTTGACAATTTGATTGTTGGGTTGTTGTTGTGATGTGTTGGTTTGTAGTGTGTTTGGGGTGTTGTTTTGTAGTTGTTGGTATGTTTGTTAGTACACATTTGGTCTTGGAGCACTAATAACAAATTTTGTGTCAGCAACACCATCATTGGTGACATTTTTGTTCTTTTTCCATGTACGGGGTTTGTCATTGTAACTTCTTGATGGTCTATTTTCTTGGTATGTGGGTGTGCCCTGTGTGCTATAAGGGATCTTTCAATGTTGAGCACCTGGGGAATCAATTGGTCATAGGTTATTATGCATTTCATTTTCAAATGAAAGACAAGGTCCCTTCAAGGTTGGAGATGATAGTCCTAATTTGTTGTTCTTCTAGCATAGCCCACTTGCTCCTATTGGCCTTGGACCGCCATAATTGCAAGAAGGATGCAAATGTTTCTCCCTTGGCTTGTTTTAGGCCAAAAAATTCTTCTAAACTCACATCCATTCCTATGTTAAAGGAGTAATTCTATATGAATAAGTCCATAATTTCTTGAAACATTTTAATTTTGGGGGGGAGGCAGCCTGAGAACCATTCCATTGCTAGACTATCCAAACTCTAAGGGAAGAGTTGCATTAGTTAAGAATCATCATATGCAACTTCCATATAGTGTGCATGGAATTCCCTGATGTGATCTTCAAGATTGCTAGTCCCATTATATTTGTCAAATTTTGGTATCTTGAATCCATATGGGAAGGGAACCATCACAATGCTTCTATCAAAATGGATAGGGGAAAAAATTCCCTTGTGATTTTGTTGTCTTTCTTGATTATATCTCCAATACTTGTTGTGAGAGTAGTTTAATTTGTACGAACAAATAATTTTGTGGATCTGGTGCTAGGATTAATGTGTTTACGGGTGATATTGTTGCTAGAGTGAGTGGTGGATTGACTTGTGTGTTTCTGTTCAAGGAAATTGGTTTTTTGTTCATGGGAGGTTGTTGCAATTTTTGTTGTGCAAGCAATGCTTGTTGATATACCTATAGTTTTTGTGGTGCCAACAACGCTTGTTGTTGGTCTTGCTGTTGCTGTGCAAACAATGCTTGTTCTTGGGCTAGTAGCTAAGTTTCTTGTTGTTGTGATTGGTATTGTTGCAATGCTTTTTGATAAGCTTGTTGTTGTAACAAGGCATGTGCTTGGGATTTTTGCACTTGGTATTGAGCTTGTTGAGTAGCTTGTGTGGCTTATGTAGCCTGTGAAACTTATACAACCTGTGCATCTTGTTAATGTTGCAATAAAGCTTGTGCTTGTGCTTGGGAAGCCTACTATGCTTGTTGTGTGGCTTGTTGTTCCTGTTCTTTTTGTGCGGCTTGTTGCACAACATGTATGGCTTGTTGCATTTGGAATTATTGAAGTTCCTTTTGATAGGCTTACTAGGATACTTGCAATGTGATATCGTATTTATTTACCATATTTAGATTTGGTGGTGGAGGTGGGGGATTTGGTGGAATGGTGTGAGATGAGGTGGAAATATTTTTTTGACATGGTTGGGGAGGTGCTTGTTGAGTGATGACAAGAGGTTGTGTGGTAGATGGTATGGTTGATGTGCTAGGTCCTTGGGAGACCACATTTTGGAGAGTTTGAGGTGTTGTAGATGGAATGATGATTGGATGAGATGTTTGGATTGGTGCCACTTGGTGTTGCGATATCATTAGCATGCTCAAAGGATTTGGTATGATTGATGTGTTGATTTGATTCATTATTGGTGGATTGATTTTACTTGATTGGTTTTGGATTGGTATGTTAGGTAAAGGGGTGGATGTTGATGTCAAAAGAGGAAATGATGGGAAGATTGGAGGTGTGTTCCCTTGCAAAAGTGATGATGTGTGAAAATTTTCTCCTTTTCCAAATAAACCCACATGTCCTTGTGATATCATGGGGAGAGAGACTTTTGTATCAAGAGAATATGCCAGTGATGTGGAGAAGGTGGATAAATTGTTGGTGTCATGGAAAATGAGTGGGACATACAAATGTTTTGGGTCTTGCGGGATGGTGTTTGGCATACCCAAAATGGTGCTTGCATCCAATTTTTGGTTGTTTACAAGGGGATGTGTTTGAAGAGCTTGGAATAATGAACTCCCCTTGATGATCATGGGCTGACTTGGAGCATGAGAACATATTGGTTGTATGATGGGTTGGATGATGTTTTGGAAGGAAGGTGTGAATGATATTGACAACATATTCCCAAGAGGTTGTTCCACAATAGTGCTCACATTAAAATTAGAAGGGAATTTAGACCCTTCCTTTTCTAATGCTAACATGTATTGTGTGTGATTGATTCTCATGACAGTGTTGACAATCTTGTGAGTTTTACAATTTTCCAGACTAGTTCAATTATTTCATCTTAGCTCATCCCTTGAAATTTGTTGGTGACGTCCTCCACTTGGAAACCTCCCTCTTGAGGATTTTGAGGTATTTGAGGAAGATTAAGTGGAAAGTCGATGGATATCCTAGGGTTGAATTCTATTTTAGTTTGACTCAAATCACTTGAAATGGATGTTTCTTTGTTTTTATCCATGATCTTCTTGTGTTGTGACCTTGTTTGGACTATAAAATTAGGATCAAATTTTAGGAATATTGGAGATGAATCTATAACTCCCTTGGATGATCTAAAACTTAGGTACAAAAAGAAATTCTAGGATTTTAAGGATCAAATGATGGTGATGAGATAAATGAAGGATGAATGATATGGATGTCTGTAATTTTAAGACCCTTGGAGAAATTCTAGACGTCAGGAATTTTGGATTTCATTTGGATTTTGGTTTGATTTGATTTTGGATAATGAACTTATAAACCCCAAGATGTTAGATGTTATCTTTGGACAGCCCTATCCACAAGGTGATAATTTAACTAAGTGTATGAGGAAGGATTCATCCACATATACTTAGTCAAACAAAGTGATTTTTATTTTTATTTGAAGGATTCACCAAAATCCTAGTATGAATGATTTTTCCAAGGTTTGAAAAGTTGTTTGTGAAATGGGATTTGACTGGTGATGGTGAGAAATGAAGATGTTGGTTTTTGATCCCAGATGAACTTAGAGAGACTTTGTTTACAAGACCAAGATATTGAAGAACATGCTATACCTTTAAAATTTTCAACCCTATAATGTGAGATACTCAAAACATTGGAAAAGATCTTTATTTTGACAATAATAGAAGGAATACAAGTTTGGATTAGTTCTTGGATAATTTTTGTAAAATTTGTAGACCAATCTATCTCTAACTTTGTAAAGCGTTGAAGGATGTTTCTTGAGAGATTTTGGAATAAGATGCTTATGATGATTGAAAGATTTTGGTTTTGGGATTTTTACTTTGCAGGAAATAATTTGAACAAACACATATGTGGGGTCCAATTGTCTTTTATCTTGATTAAATGGATTCTTTTTACCACATCAACACTTCTTGCTTAGTTTTCAAACTGAATGTCTATGTCTTAATTCCTTTTCAATTCAAAAAATCTAGTATGTGAAAATCAAAGAATTAAAGGAATAGTTTTCCTAGGTTGACTTTATAGACAAAAAATTGAGATATGGGCCCAAATATTTAGAAGCCTCTAAGGATAAAATCCCTAGGGACAAGCAGTAACATTTGGACTCTTCGAGCATATTTGTTCTTTCTAAAGGGTTTGAAATTTTGATGACTTGTTGAATGTTTGTTTCAAATTTTTGAGATTGAAGTAATGTATTTGAATGAATTGTAAATTGTACAACCATAGGATAGAAAATAAAATATTTTTTGAGTGCCCACTTGGAATTCTCCAAACACTAAGACAAAGTGAACAACTATAGATTTGGTGAAAATGGCTCCCCTTCAAAGTACACACTTCTAGAGACCGCCAAATATCAAAATCATTAAAATCAAAAGATAAAAAGGATTTATTTTGTTTCTACTTTGAATAGTACAAATGTGGGGAAGCTTCAAAACAATTGTTCTTTAAGTAACAAATAGCAAGGATTTGGCATTTGAACAAATTGGTTCTTAGTTTGGGTAATCGAGGACATGGCACCTTGTGAGCAACCAACTAGGAGATCTTATACTTTTTAAATTAGTACCCCATTCTAAGAGACACTCTATGGCTAAGGCCTACATACCATGAGGACTTGAGAGATTAGTCTTATCCATTTATAGACTGACCTAAGTGAAAAACTGGTTGGATTCACCTTTGAGTTGTTCTTAGGTAGGCCCCTCTAAAGGTAACAAAAGTGAGGGAGTACACTTGTAGTTTTACCATCTAGTTCGAATAAAGGATAAAGAGGGAAGATACACAATGTTTCTTTCTCAAACTAGCATGATTGTTCAATTTTAAATACAAACTTGAAATTTTTACGTAATTTTTTAGAAAACCAATGTTAGTAGTTTGATTTTGATTCTCAAGATCACCATGAAGCATG
Source organism: Sequoia sempervirens (assembly GCA_007258455.2). Taxonomy (NCBI): domain Eukaryota; kingdom Viridiplantae; phylum Streptophyta; class Pinopsida; order Cupressales; family Cupressaceae; genus Sequoia; species Sequoia sempervirens. The sequence continues at coordinate 211,661,756 of VDFB02000013.1, read as the reverse complement.
AGAGAAGTGCATATGCATTTGAATGTGATCCAAGGGGATACTTGTCACTCAAAATTCAAGTGTCTACAATGCTCCAGAATTTAGGATCATCGTGAAGAGCTCATAAAACTAGACTCAATGCAACTTTAGTGGGAAAAAATGAAGTTCGTACGACAAAAATATGGCCAGTCAAAGTTGAAGGTTTACTCGATGTTGATGTGGCAGTTGACTGGATGTTGACATGGAAAGTGTAGGTGATGTAGAAAAAATGTGGATCCCCCTCACTAAATTCACATACCATCACTACATCATGGTTTATTTTTAAGAAATAAAGTGGTGTAGGCTTATTTTATTTCACAAAATCCATTTTGTGGCATTTGGTGGGATCGGATTTTGTGGGATCCCAAGAAGATTTGGTGGGATTTAAATCCAACGAATTAAAACCAAATCTCCTAAAAAATTAAAAAATTGACCCCTTTAAAACAATAATGAATAATCCCAAATTTATAAGTAAAATAACCTTTAATGGTTATTAAATGAAAGACAAAATAATCTAATGTAAAAGAGAAAATAGCCAAACCAATATAGCCCATGAATGAAAAATGATAAAGACTTTAAAAAAAAATTAAAATGGTTTTTAATTGGGATTTTTATCATTTCATTTGTAAAATAATGGGGATTGGTTAAATACTAACCTTAGAGGGGAAATGTTGAAATTCTATGGTTTTAGCCCAAATGCAAAATATTTTTGTATAAAAGGGGGTGAGAGTGCAAGTGTATTCATTTAGAATTCAGTTTATACTTTGTGAAGAATGGTGAGAGAGAATTCTTAGGAGATGAGGGAATTGAAATTAGGACTTTGATAGTGAATTGTAATCTTTGCACATTTGGATCTCGCAGACAAGCTTGTTGTACTTGTGTAAGAGGACTTTTGCAATTCATTATCATCTGAGAGTTGCGAGGAGATTTGTATCAGTTGAAGCCTTGTAATTTTTTCTAGAGCATAATCAAGGATCCTTCACTCTATTGGATAGGGACCCAAATACATAACCATCTTGGTGAACTCTGTTATCAAACTGTGTTTTGTCTTCTCTCTCTTTTCTCTCTTTTGTCAAATTGTTCACTTTAATTTGGCTATGTTATCTAAGCATTTTAATTATGTTTTCAAGATCTTTGGTTTAATCATTGTAAAATTTATTATTCATGTGCAATAGTCCTAGATCCTAATATCATATCAAGTGGTATCAGATATTTCTTGTGACTAGTGTTTATAGAGGTGAATGATAACACGATCCAGAAGCCAGGGAGGTGAAGGCATGCTTGATGAATACAATCCTGAGATCAGTAAACGAAGAAATTTTCTGAAGATGGAAGGATCAAAATCTGGACAAATTCCAAAACTTGATGAGAATATTTTTCTAAAAGCTTTTCTCGAAATGAAGGAAATGGTAGAAGTTCTTTTTCAAGAAAGGTAGGAAAAGTAGGAATGGAAGATGCATAAAAAAGGAGATTATTTGAAGCAATAGAATTATGAAGATCAAAAGGAAAAAAGGGAAATCCCAGGAGCTGATGAGCCTCCAAAAACTCCTTCTCCATCTTCTCCATATTCTCTATCTTATCCTTCTTCTTCTACTAATTCTACTTCTTGTAATCCTTTCAAGGGTGCAAATAAGCCTAAAATTAAATTGGATGTAAAATTTGATCTACCTAAGTATTATGGGGAACTAAATGTTGAGAAATTAGATGACTTGATCCAACAAGTAGAGGTCTATTGTATAGTCCAAGGTCTCTTAGATGATGCTTCTAGGATCCAATTAGTTAGAAAGTTCATTCTCTCACAAAAGTGGGGGCTAACTATGGACACAAAAAAACTAACCCTTCTACTTTTTCTCATGTTTAGGTCCTCCTAGTGGAATTTGAATTTATTTTTTCCTAGATTTAATGTTGTAATGTGGCCAACACATTCACATTAGGTCTTCGACCCTTGTGAATCATTAAGATTTCTAAGATGTATTGTAAAGGTGTTGTGAAGTGTTGTAACTCACTTTCACACTTTTCTAGGAAACTTTCATCACAATTCACCTAAATAACCCCTTTATATTACTTACCAAGTATTATTTCAAAGTGTTCAAAAGTGTTGTAACCCACTTTCATGCTTTTCTAGACTTTTCATGACTAATTCAACCCTTTCTCATGCTTAAATGTCCCCTTAATACACTTTCCAGACTCTCTTAAGTGTGTTTTTGAGGATATTCCCATTATACCACATTTAATGACCTATAATTCTTGACAACCACTTAATTTACTTAAGTGGGACTAAGTCGCCAATAGGGTCAACTTAGTCCTTTTTGGCACAAAACTCAAAATTATTTCAAATTTCTAGTAGGATTTTGTCCTCTAACCCTTGAGGTTGGCTTGTGATGTACTATTTTTAGGAAATTTAGTAAGATCATATACAAATAAGGGGGTTTCATCTCATTTTTAAGGCCTATTCATTCAATTATTCACTCAAGAAAATAACTTCATCATTCTCAAGTATTCAAGCAATCTAAGCACAATCAAGTCATCCATTGGAGCACTTCATTGCATATCTTCAGATTTCTACATCAAGGGTTTGGAAATTTTATGACATTGCATGTTGTTTATTTATCATTCTCTTCACATTTCATTTCATTATCTAGGGTTTGATTACCAAAGTGGGGCTTGACCAAGGAAAACCCCTATACTCTAAACCTTAACCATTTTTCCCTCTTTACATGTGTGTTTGTAGACTTTGTAGAAATATTTGCCAAATAAATAGGTGTTGAAAACTAGTCAATAAGTCATCAATTCTATTCAAGTCAACATAACCCTTATTCAATCTTGGAGACACTTTTTATCCCATTTTCTGTAGAATCAAGTGCAGACACCCGTCAAAAAAGCAAGTGCAAACCTAAAGCTACAGGATCATGTCCTAAGATTTTAGAAATCTATAGGTGGACTAAGTTGCCACTAGTGGAAAATTAGTCCAACTGTCAAGCTTTAAAAGTGTTTTCTGCATTTTTGGATACCCATTTGGTAGATTCATGTTTTGGGAAGCTTTTCTCAAAACTGGTACTAAGTCACCCATCTTGGCATAAGTGTCCCATTCAACATTTTTAGTCAATATTTCAAGATTCCTAAGTCTCTATGCATCATATTTTATATTCTAGGTGAACCTCTCCAATTCTATTAAGTTATTTCATCATTTACTTACATTTTGAGGCATTTTTGCATATCACATTATGTTTTCCAGCACTTCACATTTCCTAGGTTTTGCATCACTAAATCATTTTGTTTTTAGTTCAATGCATTAGTATATCATCATTAGACATATTACATCTCATTTACATTAATCTTGAGTGTAGAAATTTGCATTTTGGACCCCATCCCTTTCTCCTTTTAGGTGAAAAACCCTAGAAGGAGCTTAGAGTAGTTAGGCAACCGAAAATCATTGTCCACATTTTGGTGAACCTGAATTTTGAACATATTTTCATCTACTTTCAAGTGCATCCTAGGTTTCATTTACATTGCATTATATATTGCAGTGATTAAATTGCATCCTAGGGCTTTCAAAATTGTATTAGTGAAAAGCTCAAATAGCTTGCATTTTGGCATCATTTTTTGCATTGAAAATTATAAAAATTCTACATTTTCATACTGTAATTGCATTTATGCATATGAAAGACATAAAATTCATTCAAAATTTCTGAAAAATCTAAAAAAAACCATCACTGGGACTAAATAACCACACTAGGTGACTTAGTCCTCTTGCAATTTTTTGCACTAAATTTTGTGGTATTTTCTATGTATTTCCTACATTTCTATTTTTTGTTACAAAATTCTATCATACTTTCCAAATTTGTTTTCTCTTACATTTAATTTCCTTTCATCATGGATTTTTGCTTTAATACATTTTATGAATTCCTTGAAATCCTTAGTGGACATGTCAAATTGTACCTTTAGATGTGATCCTAATGACCTTGAGCTTCCTCATGCCCCTTCAAATCCTCATGAATGTCCTCATGATGTTGACATCATTGGAGAAGATGATGATAGCATGAATAAGTTCTTAAATGAATTCCTTGAAAACCTTGAAAATAATGCAGCCTTTTACCCATCCATGAAGTCACACAACCTTCCTACTATCTCATCTCCTGATATGTTTGGTTATGTACATCCTAAAATGAACAAAGGACCTAAGTTCCCTTCATTAGGTAGACCTAGTTCCTCTAAACTAGCAACTCCTCAACCATTTTATGATCACAAAGTTACAAACACACCAATCAACCTTGAAGAAACATATGGAAAAGGTTTTACTATATTAAGTAGACAAGGATGTGACATAACAAGTGAACATGACATTCACCAAAGTTTAGAACAAAGACCAACCGATGAAAACACAATAGGGCTAGGATATCAAGATCCCCCTCATAATGACAAGCCTCCCATTGAATATTGGAGACTTCAGAATGATGGCACGATGGTATTTGTTTCCCCTCTCAACTTAAATGTCCTCCTTCCATGTGAACAACCCTTACATGATTCCAATAATTAGGATTCTAGGATCCCTATGGGTCCTCTTCCTCCTCTAATTCATAAAAAAGGTGAATCTAGTAAACACAAATGACCTTACAAATTAAAAAAACAAAATTTTCCTCTTCATCCACCACCTGAATGTGAACAGAGACTCCAACTACTTTTAAACAAATGCATTATACTCTTACCACCTTCAAATAGGTTGGTCATCCATCCTACAGATTCAAACATAGCATATTGTAAATATCACCATGTTCTTGGATATTCCAGTGATGAATGTGGGTATGTGCAGGATCATGATGGGCCAAAAAATGGGAATATGATGGGTATGTGGGTAACAAATTTTCTTTTACCCAAGATTGATGAAACAAAAAGGGTTTTTAAAGGAGATTCTCAACTTTCCACCAATATAAATTATGCTTTACTTTGAATTTAATAAGTCAAATGTATTATTCATTTTCTATTTCAATTATGACTAAAGTCCTGATTGATAGGCTGATTGAAAAACATCTATAGCTTTCAAATGGTATCACATTTTTTAAATCCAAAACATGCGTCACATTCTATGCTTTGTATAATTTAGGATTAAAAAAATAAAAATTGAATTTCATGAAGTTTTAACCAAGTTAAGCTAGTCAGACATGATTTTTTTATATTTTTTAAAAGTTGTGATAAAAAATTCATAATTAATTATTTACTTGGAAAAATTACAAAAAAATATGTGCATCACATCGGGACATGACTCTACTTATATCTAAAAATCTTTATAGAAAATTATATCATTTTTATTGTCAGTAGGGTGGTTAGGACAAATAGGTCTACTTTTTCCTCGAATTTAAGTACTATTGCATTAAATTTGAAATTTTCACCAAATAGATTTTTACTTTTAAAACAAACCTAGTAGTTTAGAAACTACATTCAATTTTATACAAATTCTATTCTTACATATTTTTGAAATAATATAGATAACATATTCAACATTTTACGTCAAGTTTCTTAAATCTAATTTTTCTGAATTTTTTGCCACTAAAGCACCAATTTTTTCCATGATGATCCTGCACATACCCATGTTTGAAATTGAAGAACATACTACATAAGTATCACTTCACTGATAACAACTATTATCCTATCATCCCAAAGTACCATATCAACAACCTTATCATGCAATAGTTGTAGAATTTTCCATTCTCACTAGTGCATGGTCCTTCAAATCATCCATTTTGGATCATTCTTTCCTTACATTCTATGGGGGCATGAAGTTGTTAGCCTTATCCTTGTAATTCATTTTTCCTTCTCCCTTAGCTCGATTATTCCTCTTCCACCTATACCCATTGATATTGGGAGGTGGGTGACTTGTTTGATGTGTTAATTACATTTGCATTACTAAATCCTTTTACATTTCCTTTTTCCTTTTCTCTTCTTTGGTGAGATTGCATGTGCGTATTTTATTTTCCTATGATGTGATGTTTGTTGTTCGCTCTCTCTCTTTTTGACATTCCTCAATTTGTATCTTCCTTCTATATGTCATAAATCACTTTTTCCCTTCACCTTTATTTTTTGTTTTCCTTTTGGGGATGACGCAAAGTGTAGAGACGTCCTATGTCTCTTCCATGTTGACCCGAAAGGTCCTTTTTCTTTTTCACTTTTGTTTTGTGTTTTCCTTTTGGGGATGACGCAAAGCGTATAGACATCCTATGTCTCTTCCATGTTGATCCAAAGGGTCCTTTTCTTTTTTTCTTTTATTAAATTTTGTTTTCCTTTAGATGATAAAGTGTTGAGACACCCTATGTCTCTTCCATGTTGACACAAAAGGTCCTTTTTTATTTTTCACTTTACTTTTATTTTCTTGTGTTTTCCTTTTGGGGATGACACAAGGAATTGAGACTAAAATATCTCCTTCATGTTGACCCGTTAAAATATTTTCTTTTATTTCCTCTTTTTGTTTTGTAGTTTTCCCTTTGGGATGATGCAAAGGGGTTGAGACTACAATGTCTCTTCAATGTTGACTCAAAATGGACTTTATTTTTCTTTTGTTTTCACTCTCTTTTTGTCATTCTTCTACTTCTATCTATTTGGGGAATTATGACTATTCCAAGGTCTTTAATAACAAAATTGTAGCAATGATTATACTGACCTCAAATCCATAGACCCCTTATGTGTTTGGTATGTTCCTTTTTTGGATGAAACCCCTCTTTCTTTTGTTCCCTTTTCATTTGCATGATGCATCCTTGCTTAGAAACATATGACTTGGCATAGGGATTTCTAAGTTGGCTCTCATGTCTTGTTTCTTTTGCATTTTTCAAGTTGCTACTTTTAGAGTAATTCTCATAGAATGGTATGTAGAAACTCCTTTAAAGTGGGGGCATACATTGACATTATTCATTTGAATTTTTCTTTTTCTTGGTTCTTAGTGCATCCCTATTACTTCATACAATGTATTTTTTCCTTTATGGATGACATTGGGTATAATGTCCTTCATGAGTGTGATCGCTCTTAGCATATTACATTCCTCTTGGTGTACTGATGTGACACATTGCATCGTCTAAGTTGTGAATATTCTACTATTTGATTGTTCCTCTCTTTGAGACATTAGACACAATGTTCCCTAAGTTATTGACCTCGCATGATCTTAACTTGAGACTCATTTGAAAATTTATTTCACATTTTTGATTTTGCATTTACATGGCCACCTTGCATAACACAACTTGCATGCATGTGGTACCTTTGCATTTGTTCACGAGTTCTAAGCATACGAAGCTTTGCTTGTCTCATGAAGAATGAAATGACATTGTCTTTGTGGCACCTTATTAAATTTATCATGAGGTATAAATTTAAGATGGTTGAGTGGGAAGCCCATTATGTGGTACGAATTTTCCCCATAGCCACCTGCTTGTGTGATTACATACCAACCAAGCATATGTTTGTCACCTTTTGGGATTTCTCACCCCATGGACAACCAAAAGTTCCATGTCCACTGAGTGGGTACACTTGGGCTTTCTCACCAAATAGACAACAATAAGTTCCATCACCCTAGATTGAGTACATATTTATTTTTCCAAACGAACAACCTAGATCTAATCCACAATGAGCTAGAAAAAAAATCAAAGCTTTCTTTCATCCTTTCTCATTGTCATGAGTGTTCCTTTGCGTTCATGTTTGATTTGCCTTCAGATCATGATCATGGGGGCTTGACCATCCCTCCTAATTATCGTTATCTCATCTTATCAATCATTAGTGCATTTGGACCTTTCATGGTTGCATGATCAGCTAATATAGTGCGAGTTTGAAGCAAGTTCATCCTCTCACTAAAGTGGGGGCTAATTGTGGACACTGAAAAAGTAACCCTTCTACTTTTTCTCATGTTTAGGCCCTCCTAATGTACTTTGGATTTATTTTTGAATAGATTTAATGTTGTAATGTTGTCAACATGTTCACATTAGGTCTTGGACCCTTGTGAATCATTAAGACTTCTAGGATGTCTTGTAAAAGTGTTGTGAAGTGTTGTAACTCACTTTCACACTTTTCTAGGACCCTTTCATCATAATTCACCTAAAGAAGCCGTTTTTTTACTTACCAAATCTTATTTCAATGTTTTGTAAAGTGTTGTAACCCACTTTCACACTTTTCTAGACTTGTCATCACTAATTCAACCCTTCTCATGTTTAAATGTCCCCTTAATACACTTTATGACCTCCCTTAAGTGTGTTTTTGAGGATATTCTTGTTAGACCACATTTATTTTGATTAAGTGGGACTAAGTCACCAATAGGGCGACTGAGTCCTTTTTGGAACAAAACTCAAAATTATTTCAAATTTCTGGCAGGATTTTGTCCTCTAACCCTTAAGGTCGGCCTATGATGTATTATTTTCATGAAATTTAGTAAGATCATGTATAAATAAGGGTTTTTCCTCTCATTTTTAAGGCCTATTCATTCAAGCATTCACTCAAGAAAATAACTTAATCATTCTCAAGTATTCAAGCAATCTAAGCACAATCATGTCATCCATTGGAGCACTTCATTGCATATCTTCAGATTTCTACATCAAGGGGTTGGAAAGTTTATGAAATTGCATGGTGTTTATTTATCATTCTCTTCACATTTCATTTCATTATCTAGGGTTTGATTACCAACGTTGGGTTTGACCAAGGCAAACCCCTATACTCTAACCCTTAACCATTTTTCCCTCTTTGCATGTGTGTTTGTAGACTTTGTAGGCATATTTGTTAAAGAAATAGGTGTTGAAAAGTGGTAAACAAGTCACAAAAGCTATTCAAGTCAACAAAACCCTAAGTCAAGCTTGGAGACACTTTTTATCCCATTTTTTGTAGAATTAAGTGCAAGAACTTGCCAGAAAAGAAAGTGTAGACCTAAAGCTATAGGATCTTGTCTCAAGATTTCAAAAATTTGAGGGTGGTCTAAGTCACCACTAGTGGTGGATTAGTCCCATTGCTAGGCCTGAAAAGTGGTTCCTGCATTTTTGGATACCCATTTGGTAGATTCCTATTCTGAAAAGTTTTTTCTAAAACTGGGACTAAGTCGCCTAGCCTAGTGTAAGTGTCCCAGTCAACATTTTCAGTTAATATTTTAGGATTCTAGAACCTCTCTGCATCAAATTTTAGATTACAAGTGCACCTCTCCAATTCTTTTCAATTATTTCATCATTTACTTGCATTTTTAGTTATTTTTAGATATCACACTGTCTTTTCTAGTATTTCACATTTCATAGGTTTTGCATCAATAAATCATTTTATTTTTAGTTCAGCACATTAGTACATCATAATTAGACATATTACATCTCATTTACATTAATATTGAGTGTAGACATTTGCATTTTGGACCCCATCCCTTTCTCCTTTTAGTTGAAAAACCCTAGAAGGAGCTTAAAGTAGTTTGGCAATTCAAAATCATTGTCCACATCTATGACATTCTATTTTGGTCTTACATCCTAATAATCTAGATGAAGTATGTGTTCAAGCCACACACTTGGAGTCAACAGGAAAGAGTACTTTTATTGATAAGCCTAAAAAGAAGCAATCTAAGCCTGAAGGTTAATCTGAAGATACAAGAAAGGGGAAGAAGACAACTACCATGAAGAAGAAGGATGATAAGGTCACATTCTCTCATTGTGATAAGGAAGGTCATGATACAGATCACTACTGGAAGTTGGATCCATAATTTAAGTGGAAATGGGCTTGTAAATAGAAAGGAAAGGACACCACAAATGTTGTTATGGATCTTGGTTCAGAGTCTGAAGATGAAACTAAGATAATAACAATGTGATTGAAAGGTAAGAATTTTACTACCAATGTTTCTATTGCTAGTTGTACCTCTTCTTCTCAAGTCTATGATGTTCTTGAAGATAAGAAAATTAATGATCTATTTCACATAAGTGGTTGCTAAACACACTAAAATTTATACTCTCATAGATAGTGGGTCTCAAATTAACCTCATCTCAGAAGATGTTTAAGGAATTTTGGATTGAAAACTACACTACAGTAGAGACCTTATCCACTAGGTCAAGGGTTTGTGAAAATAATGAATTCCAATTCACAAGGAAGTGTACTTTAAGATTCATGATTACAAGTGAGTTTTTTTATAAGGTGCAGTTTGAAGTGGTTCTGCTAGATGTTTGTGGGATAGTGTTGGGAAGCCTATATTTGTATGATAGAAAAAATATTTTCTAGAGGCAACTTAATCATTATCATGTATTTAAAGATTGTCATCAGGTATATTGTACATTCTCATAAGATCAAGACTGGTAGATCTTTTGCAAACACAGGGCAGTTGAAAAGGGTGGTTAATGTAAGTAAAGACTTATCTCTTATGTTTTTCAAGTTAGGTGATTCTAGACATGAACTTGAGGTAACCAAGATGAATCAAATGTTGTAGGATACACCAATAGCATGACATGAGGAAGTGGTAAATGAATGCATTGATGTTCCCTTGGGTCAAAATGTTCCTATTGTGAAAGATAGACATGTTGTTGCTTCATTTTATTTTGTATCTGCATTGTTATTTAGCTCGATATTTGTCAGTGGTTATTGGTTAATGGCTATAATAGTTGATGTAGATGCTTATGGAAGTGATGGAATGATGCATAAGTTTAACAAACTTATTGTAGTCTTGATTGTGGTGATGAGCTAGATGTTTAGATGGAAAAGGATATAGGACAAGTGGGGAGTCCATGCCCTCACTTAATTTCTAAATAAATGCAACTTTTGAAGGTCCAAACGTTTTCCAGTGGGGAGGACTGATCAAGGGAGATACTTGTTACTAAAAATTGAAGTGTATCTAATGCTCCATAATTTAGCATCATCATGAATAGCTTAGAAAAATGGACTTAGCACAACTTGAACAGGAAAAAATGGAGCTTGTATAATGAAAATATGGCCAGTCAAAGTTGAAGGTTGATTGGATGCTCATGTGGTAGTTGACTGGATGCTAACATGGAAAGTGCAGGTGATGTGGAAAAAATGTGGACCCCCCTCACTAAATTCACGTACCACCACAACACCATGCTTTATTTTTAAGAAATAAAGTGGTGGAGGTTTATTTTATTTCACAAATGGGATTGGATTTTATGGGATCCCAAGTAGATTTGGTGGGATCATATTTTGTGGGATCCCAAGTGGATTTGGTGGGATTTAAAGGAAAAAGATTAAAACCAAATCTCCTAAATATTAAAAAATTAACCCCTTTAAAACAACACTGAATAAGCCTGAATTTATAACTGAAATAACCATTAATGGTTATTAAATAAAAGATAAAATAATCTAATGTATAAAAATAAACACACAAACCAATATAGCCCATGAATGAAAAATGATAAGGGCTTTAAAAAAAAATTTAATTGTTTTTAATGAGGTTTTTTATCATTTTATTTATAAAATAAGGGGGATTGGTTAAATCCAAACCTTAAAGGGGAAATTCCCAAATTTTGTGGTCTTAGCCCAAATTGGAAAAAACAATATATAAAAAGGGGCTTGCAAGTGTATTTATTAAGAATTCAATTTATGCCTTATGAAGAATGGTGAGGGAGAATTCTTAGGAGATGAGGGAATTGAAGTTAGGAAATTGGTAGTGAATTGTAATCTTTGTGCATTTGGAGCTCTTAGTCAAGCTTGTTGTACTTGTGTAGGAGGATTTTTGTAATTCATTGTCATCTGAGAGCTGTGAGGATACTTGTATCAGTTGAAGCCTTGTAACTATTTTTGGAGCATAATCAAGGATCAGTCACTCTATTAGAGAGGGACCCAGATACGTAGCCATCTTGGTGAACTCTGTTATCAAATTGTGTTTTGTCTTCTCCCTTTTGTCAAATTCTTCACATTAATTTGGTTATGTTATCCAAGAATTTTAATTATGTTTTCAAGATCTTCAATTTAATCATTGTAAAAGTTATTATTCACATGTAATAGTCCTAGATCATAATATCATATTAGAATGAGACAAGTTGCAAAAAGGATTGCAAGAAAATGAAAATACAAGTTTGTTTTAAGTCTCAAAGAAATGATGAGTTCTTTGTAAGCATCCAAAACCAATTGTGAAGGTGTTTGTTCAATTTTAACCCAAAATCAAAGTCTAGTAAGTTCCTAACATTCAATTTTAACCAACTTTGACAAAGCTTGAGTTGTTTTGTAAATTTTAAGCCCAATTTATGAAGTGAGTTGTCCTAAAATAGAAAACAAAAGTAGGAAATGGATGCTTCAAGCTATTACAATAAGAATTTAAAAATGCTTTTTTCAAGTTCAATGCCCTTTTCCAGCTCAAATATTCTTCAAATATTACTTCCAATGCTTCAATGTTGCAAGTTCCTTGTGAAAACAAAACCATTGCAAGATAAAAAAGACAAATCATGCGAAGATCATGTTATTTAATTAAATTCATTGTTTGAATTAACGTGAATGATTTCAAATTAAAATACTAATGATTTTGAACCAATAAATGAAGCATTAATGAGAATCTTGATTTCCATATACTTTAAAGAAAATCTTTAACCAGAAATAGAGAGTTTGCAACCAATGAGAAAAAATTTTCCTGCCAATAATTCAATCTCACCAATCAAAGATTCCATATGAAAAGCTTCTCTAAAGATATAAATGTGAAAGACTTTGTTTAGTACCCTATGTATCCAATCAATTACTAAGAATAGCAGTATTAAATACAAAGACAATCATTCCTTTGATAGAAATGCATTCAATAAATGCAGTCAAGTCAAAAATATCCTCAGCTTTCCCAAGACTCCCTCCAAACATAATCATTAGAAATACTACAACTCTTTAAAATCGTGTGGATCTCACATGATAGAGTTACATATTTCTACACTATCTTTAACGTGGGAGACATGGACCATTTAAAAATCCAACAAATAAATTATTTTAGAAACTTTCAAGCTAATGGACCTATTAGGTGTAGAACTAAGTTCCACAACCTTTTCCTATGGCCTCCCTATAAACAAATGTGATTTGCAGGAGTGAAGCTTATACCACAAGAAACATCCGTAGGTTTACACAAGAAATGCATGTGTGTGATATAAATGTGCAGATCTAGGATTGGGAAATGTGCATTTTGATTCTTTTGGAATGGTCCATAGGGAACATTTGAATTCTTCGAATCAAGTGAATGATGGCTCTTTATTGCCTCTAAATAAATCAAATAATTTAGCTATACGTGGGTGCATTCATTTTCTTTCTTTGCCAATGGCATGTAAAAATGATAGCTCAACTAGTCTATAGCATTTACATCAATGGAGCCCAAACGTATAATGTTAGACAAAAAAGAAATAATAGCACTATCAAATGAACTAACATTACTGTCAAACACAAATTTTATCACTGTCAATTGCACCACTACCAAATGCAAAGATATTAGCACCTAAATATTAAAGAAACAATGTTAGTGAATAAATGACTAAACCCACACTAAACAATAATGTTAAAATATTAAAGAACCAGACTTTATATCTTGGGATGCAAAGGCTTTTATAAACTTTCAAGATAATGTGATTGGCAAATGTAAAATTGAATTCCACAACCTTTGACTAGCATCATCGTTGCCTGCTTGCAAAAAATGAGAGGTTTGAAATAGGGTGTGGAAATCCATCAAAGAAAGAATGAAGAAAGCATGTGGGCACATAAAGAAGGTATATAAACACTCCTTGACAAAAAGGGACTGAAAACTGAGCTATAGAGGGATAGCAAAGTGCATATTCTTTTCTCAATGAAGCAAAATATTAAACAGGGACTTACTTATATTGTTGCATACATTTCCCTAAGTAAGTGTATCCAATATTTTATTTATACACTATGTATTGCTTTGTAAAACATCCTATATATAATAAATTGTGGTAGATACATAACATGATGTAAATAATGATGGAACCTTAAAAAAAAACAAATAGCAGATTCTATGGAAGATATTTGATACTCAAATTTTATCCTTATTCTCCAAGATTTGATACAATTGTATTAGAGCAATCCCTACATAAAAAGGAAAATATAAAAGAATTGAATAAGCATGTGAAATGTTTGTCATGACACCTAAATGCAGTCTCAGCGAATGCAATATTTGACAAATTTATGCAATAGACCTCAAAAAAAATTGAGTACATGCATTAATTGATAATGGATAGGAATAAAGACCATGCTTTCCTATCTATGGAATGAATTGATATTAAAAATTTAGGTATCCTTTAAATTGATTATGATCAGAAATAAAGACTTTCTATTATGTTTTAATGCATTCAAACCAATTAAGAACAAAAATAAAAACTTTTTATTCATGTACAATGCATTTATTATAAACAGATAGGAATATAGAGCCCCATGGTGAGCGCCAAAATGTGGATACTATTTCTACACTTTCTCACAAACAAAAAAACATTAGCATTTGTTAGTCAAACTAAGTAAACCAAATCAAGCATCCCTATGAGATATTCAAACATATTTGATAATTTGCAATCAACATAATAAATGATCAAAGTAACTAATTGAAAGCATGTTCATACCTTATCCAATAGTGGGAGTTGTGCTCCTTTGATGTGAAAAATATTCCATTTCCCACCCCCTTGATAAGCTTCCAATGATGAAGATACAAAGATGAAAATGATGGAGATGAAAGTGCCTATAGTGCAAATGCTAAGACTGTGCATGAGATTGTGGCTTCTATTTATAGATTGAAGAGTTGAAGAATTGAGGAATGAGAGGAATGTGGGAATAAAGGAGATTCAATAAGATTGTGACACTTGTCACAAATCTAATGGGTGAGTTGGAGCACATTTAAGAGAATGTGCATAGTTAATACATGTGGTTGAGGATTTGAGAGGTGTAAGAGGCATTAAATGAATATAGTTGAGATGTTTTGGAGGGAAATTGTTTGGGAAATAAATTAAAATAAATGGAGTTAATGAAGGAATATTCTCTTAGAATATGTCTTTGTGAGGGAAAATGAGATAATTAGATAATTAAAATATTTTATTTTCATGTGTAAGTGGGTGGGTTAGTCAGGGGTTGAGTTTGACCAAGGTTGAGTCAAAAGATAGAGAATGGGTAATTAGGATTAGGAGTTAATTAATCCAAACTTAATTAACTTGGAGGAATTTAGGGGATTTAATATTTGATTTAAATGTTTTAGTTTATTAAATCATATGAGAAGACTTTAGGGATTTGATTAAATAAGTTGATTTATTTAAATCAACTTGATGAACATTGGTGAATTAATCTAATAAATTACTTTATTTGATTAATAGAGAAATTTGATGTTAATTAGTCAGATTTAGATGCATAATGTCAGTATTATTTGACTACAATTTTTTATGATTCAAATTTCAGATGCAAATGTATAATTTTACTAATTTTCAATGAAATTATTTATGCAATAATGCAAGCTAAATGAGCTTTTGAGTAATGCAAAAATTGAAACCCTAGAATGCAAATTAAATAATGAAAAATATAATGCAATGTTAATTCAAGCTAAATATAGGATGTAAATGTACTCCAAATTAGAATAATGATGTCCTAAATGCATGTTCACCAAAATGGAAGTAAAGAAAATAGGTGTGGGAATGATGATGATGTATTCACACCCACTTTCAAAGAGGCTCCACTCAAGGATAAACCTAGAGATCTCAATACAAAGGAGATTGAAATATTGCAATAGGGATATCCTAGAGATTGAATAATAGCTAATGAGGGGTTCACCACCAAGTATAAACTTTGAAAAGACAATGAATTGGAAAACACAATGTGATATGCAAACTAACTCTAAAGGACCTATGAATGTGAAAAAAATGTAACAAAAGGTTATGAGATTGGAAGTGTACACCTGGAAGACTGAAGAAGGTAGAATGGAGCTCTAGATCACTAAAAAATCTACTATTGGAGTTGATTGGGACTCAATCTCCAAGCTAGGCTAATCAGTCTAGTTTTGGGGAAAATATACAGAAATAGGTTTAAGCAAAAAGGGTATCCAAATGTACAAAAATCTCTATCAGACTTGGACAATGGGACTCATTCACCAATAGTGGTGACTCAGTGCACTTTTACTTTTTTGGAAGTTATAAATTGGATTATGCGCATCTTGGTCTGCTTTGCTCTTTTTTATTGGTTTCTGGATCTAAAACTGCAAAAAGCCACATGTAGATCTTCTCCAAGCTTCTTCAAGGCTTGATGAAAACTTTAGCAACTTTGAAAACTTGAAAAAAAATTTCCAACCTTGCTTCTTGAAAAATTTTCAACCCAGCCCCTGCAACTCATGAAACCCTAACAATAAGTGTTGTGAACATGTAGGTAATGGCTATAATGGATGTGGGTTCTGGACTCCTTGTTGATAGATCTTGAATGAAGCTCTTACTTGAATCACAAACCCTACACCACAATTATTAGCTCTAAAACAACATGGTGCAAGAAATTTTTGACATGATGAATGACACTTGAAGATGATCTAGAATTCTTGATAATATATCCTTGAAATGCCTTGAATGCTCTTGTGAATGCTCAAATGCTCTTGTGAACTCACTAAGTTATCTCTTGAATGTTAGGTGTTGAATATGAGTGAAAGAACCTTGTATTTATACTTAATTATGCTAGAATTCCTGAAAATACAACACTAAGTTGAAATTATATCTAGGAAAATAAAATCCCACTAGAAATTTGATTTAAATTTGAATTTTGGTCACACAAGACTCATTCGCCCAAGGTGATGAATGATTCCCATTACACATCATGTATGGGACCAAAAAAGAAAAGTGTAGAAATGTGTGAAACATGCATCAGGGCCAACAATACCTAGGTGGGACTCATTCACCCAAGGTGGTGAATGAGTCCCAAACACTGAATCTAGGCCACACAAGCTAGGAACACCTGAATTATAATTGGTTACTAATTGTTGTTAGGATTATCCTCAAAAAGATGTAATAAATGAGGCTTGTGGATGCAAAATACGACCAATTAAAGCATAAGAAAGTCCAATTATTAATGAAAATCCTAGAGGAATATGAAAGTGTGTTACAACACTTTACAACACTCCAAATAAAACAAGGTTAATGTTGATTATGATTAAAATTATATTTATTTGATAAAACCTTAGAAAAGTGTGAAAGTGTGTTACAACACTTCACAATACTTTTGCAAGGAACCATTAAATTCCATTAGTTCACAAGGGCCAAAGACCTAATTTGAATTTTTTATCCACATTACAACACCAAATAAAGGCAATATTAAGCCAAAATCATAAGGAGGGTCCAAGGAGGGTCCAAACAAGTCATAAAATGTAGAAGGGTTACTTTTTCAGTGACTCCATTCTTAGGATAAAATAATTTAAATTCAATTCTTGATGACAAAATTCAAGCCATGTTGAAGAATTATGTTATTCTAGAGTATACATGTGACATGCTCTAACTAGTCTAACATAATAAAAAAATTAGGCCTTTATGTAGGTATAAGATGATTGATCATGCAAATACTATACACTTGCACCACATCAATGGGGTTCATGACATCACCCCAAAAAGAAAATTTGTTAACACATCAAGGTTTCTTTTCCCTATTGAAACATCAAGGTTTTCTTCCTCTTTACACGTCAAGGTTTTCCCATTAACATGTCAAATGAAAAATCACCTTGTAAAACCCTAATTCTAGAAGGTTCCAAAAAGATTATTATAAGTGGCCAGGATGTATGTTATGTTCACAAGATTGTAATATGTTTTTCACTGGATAACAAAATCATTGAATGACTAATTTTCTATGGATGTAGCACATATTGTGTGAACCACATTATATTTTGTGTTGGTATCTTTTTTTTATTTTTCATTTTTGTTTCTAGGTTATTTAAACTGCATATAATTGTTAATATTTATCACTACAATCTGCATGAATCCTAACACTTTAGGGATAACTTATTTAGATATGACTCTTGTTAGATTTAAAGCATCATATTGCATCTAACTTAATTCAGTTTTAATTGCAGGTTAAATAAGTGATATATATGAAAAAATATGAGGTTGGCATATCAATTTTTTATTGTCTCAAGTCAATCAATGTTAAGAGGTTTTGTACCTAATAGATGAATCAATGAAAATATCCTCCATAATTAACTACTAACCTCAATGATTTGACTGGAAGGTAGATTTCACAGAGATAGAAGTGACATAGTTTTGAGGTATATTCATAACACAATTATTCATAGAGAAGAATTTATAAGAATATTTTGGTTTTCACAAATATTTCAACTTATCTCAAGTTCATTCATGCTTACAAATCCTAGTAAATCACTAGCATAGTTTAGGTCTTCCAATGACCTCTAACAACATTTGTTAATGGTTTCCATTACTAGATTTTATTTGGATGTATAGAGCTAATATTTAATTAGTTTAAATAATATTGATAATTTTTTTGACTATTATGGAGGATATAAA